>OY740719.1:94944981-95658497 GCA_963513945.1 Hydrotaea diabolus | reverse complement strand
TCTAGCGATAGTAGCCAGTACCAGTAGCAATAATCTGGCAGTAGTCTGATTGACGAAAGTATTTCCAGTTGTCCTCCATGGACGCACTTGGATCCGCTCTAGAGCCATTTTCCCCAAATTTCATATTCCTGGTGAAGAATTCAATATTCTGAAAATTATTTCAGACAAACGGCCTTCTAGCGATAGTAGCCAGTACCAGTAGCAATAGTCTGGCAGTAGTCTGATTGACGAAAGTATTTCCAGTTGTCCTCCATGGACGCACTTAGATCCGCTCTAGAGCAATTTTCCCCAAATTTCATATTCCAGGTGAAGAATTCAATATTCTGAAAATTATTTCAGACAAACGGCCTTCTAGCGATAGTAGCCAGTACCAGTAGCAATAGTCTGGCAGTATTCTGATTGACGAAAGTATTTCCAGTTGTCCTCCATGGACGCACTTAGATCCGCTCTAGAGCCATTTTCCCCAAATTTCATATTCCAGGTGAAGAATTCAATATTCTGAAAATTATTTCAGACAAACGGCCTATTAGCGATAGGAGCCAGAACCAGTAGCAATAATCTAGCAGTAGTCTGATTGACGAAAGTATTTCCAGTTGTCCTCCATGGACGCACTTAGATCCGCTCTAGAGAAATTTTCCCCAAATTTCATATTCCAGGGTAAGAATTCAATATTCTGAAAATTATTTCAGACAAACGGCCTTCTAGCGATAGTAGCCAGTACCAGTAGCAATAATCTGGCAGTAGTCTGACTGACGAAAGTATTTCCAGTTGTCCTCCATGGACGCACTTAGATCCGCTCTAGAGCCATTTTCCCCAAACTTCATATTCCTGGTGAAGAATTTAATATTCTGAAAATTATTTCAGACAAACGGCCTTCTAGCGATAGTAGCCAGTACCAGTAGCAATAATCTGGCAGTAGTCTGATTGACGAAAGTATTTCCAGTTGTCCTCCATGGACGCACTTGGATCCGCTCTAGAGCCATTTTCCCCAAATTTCATATTCCTGGTGAAGAATTCAATATTCTGAAAATTATTTCAGACAAACGGCCTTCTAGCGATAGTAGCCAGTACCAGTAGCAATAGTCTGGCAGTAGTCTGATTGACGAAAGTATTTCCAGTTGTCCTCCATGGACGCACTTAGATCCGCTCTAGAGCAATTTTCCCCATGTTTCATTTTCCAGGTGAAGAATTCAAAATTCTGAAAATTATTTCAGACAAACGGCCTATTAGCGATAGGAGCCAGTAACAGTAGCAATAATCTGGCAGTAGTGTGATTGACGAAAGTATTTCCAGTTGTCCTCCATGGACGCACTTAGATCCGCTCTAGAGAAATTTTCCCCAAATTTCATATTCCAGGGTAAGAATTCAATATTCTGAAAATTATTTCAGACAAACGGCCTTCTAGCGATAGTAGCCAGTACCAGTAGCAATAATCTGGCAGTAGTCTGATTGACGAAAGTATTTCCAGTTGTCCTCCATGGACGCACTTAGATCCGCTCTAGAGAAATTTTCCCCAAATTTCATATTCCAGGGTAAGAATTCAATATTCTGAAAATTATTTCAGACAAACGGCCTTTTAGCGATAGTAGCCAGTACCAGTAGCAATAATCTGGCAGTAGTCTGACTGACGAAAGTATTTCCAGTTGTCCTCCATGGACGCACTTAGATCCGCTCTAGAGCCATTTTCCCCAAACTTCATATTCCTGGTGAAGAATTAAATATTCTGAAAATTATTTCAGACAAACGGCCTTCTAGCGATAGTAGCCAGTACCAGTAGCAATAATCTGGCAGTAGTCTGATTGACGAAAGTATTTCCAGTTGTCCTCCATGGACGCACTTAGATCCGGTCAAGAGCCATTTTCCCTAAATTTCATATTCCAGGTGAAGAATTCAATATTCTGAAAATTATTTCAGACAAACGGCCTATTAGCGATAGGAACCAGAACCAGTAGCAATAATCTAGCAGTAGTCTGATTGACGAAAGTATTTCCAGTTGTCCTCCATGGACGCACTTAGATCCGCTCTAGAGAAATTTTCCCCAAATTTCATATTCCAGGGTAAGAATTCAATATTCTGAAAATTATTTCAGACAAACGGCCTTCTAGCGATAGTAGCCAGTACCAGTAGCAATAACCTGGCAGTAGTCTGATTGACGAAAGTATTTCCAGTTGTCCTCCATGGACGCACTTAGATCTGCTCTAGAGCCATTTTCCCCATGTTTCATTTTCCAGGTGAAGAATTCAAAATTCTGAAAATTATTTCAGACAAACGGCCTATTAGCGATAGGAGCCAGTAACAGTAGCAATAATCTGGCAGTAGTGTGATTGACGAAAGTATTTCCAGTTGTCCTCCATGGACGCACTTAGATCCGCTCTAGAGCAATTTTCCCCAAATTTTATATTCCAGGTGAAGAATTCAATATTCTGAAAATTATTTTAGACAAACAGCCTTCTAGCGATAGTAGCCAGTACCAGTAGCAATAATCTGGCAGTAGTCTGATTGACGAAAGTATTTCCAGTTGTCCTCCATGGACGCACTTAGATCTGCTCTAGAGCCATTTTCCCCATGTTTCATATTCCAGGTGAAGAATTCAAAATTCTGAAAATTATTTCAGACAAACGGCCTATTAGCGATAGGAGCCAGTAACAGTAGCAATAATCTGGCAGTAGTCTGATTGACGAAAGTATTTCCAGTTGTCCTCCATGGACGCACTTAGATCCGGTCAAGAGCCATTTTCCCCAAATTTCATATTCCTGGTGAAGAATTCAATATTCTGAAAATTATTTCAGACAAACGGCCTTCTAGCGATAGTAGCCAGTACCAGTAGCAATAATCTGGCAGTAGTCTGATTGACGAAAGTATTTCCAGTTGTCCTCCATGGACGCACTTAGATCCGCTCTAGAGAAATTTTCCCCAAATTTCATATTCCAGGGTAAGAATTCAATATTCTGAAAATTATTTCAGACAAACGGCCTTCTAGCGATAGTAGCCAGTACCAGTAGCAATAATCTGGCAGTAGTCTGACTGACGAAAGTATTTCCAGTTGTCCTCCATGGACGCACTTAAATCCGCTCTAGAGCCATTTTCCCCAAACTTCATATTCCTGGTGAAGAATTTAATATTCTGAAAATTATTTCAGACAAACGGCCTTCTAGCGATAGTAGCCAGTACCAGTAGCAATAATCTGGCAGTAGTCTGATTGACGAAAGTATTTCCAGTTGTCCTCCATGGACGCACTTGGATCCGCTCTAGAGCCATTTTCCCCAAATTTCATATTCCTGGTGAAGAATTCAATATTCTGTAAATTATTTCAGACAAACGGCCTTCTAGCGATAGTAGCCAGTACCAGTAGCAATAACCTGGCAGTAGTCTGATTGACGAAAGTATTTCCAGTTGTCCTCCATGGACGCACTTAGATCTGCCATTTTCCCCATGTTTCATTTTCCAGGTGAAGAATTCAAAATTCTGAAAATTATTTCAGTCAAACGGCCTATTAGCGATAGGAACCAGTAACAGTATCAATAATCTGGCAGTAGTCTGATTGACGAAAGTATTTCCAGTTGTCCTCCATGGACGCACTTAGATCTGCTCTAGAGCCATTTTCCCCATGTTTCATATTCCAGGTGAAGAATTCAAAATTCTGAAAATTATTTCAGACAAACGGCCTATTAGCGATAGGAGCCAGTAACAGTAGCAATAATCTGGCAGTAGTCTGATTGACGAAAGTATTTCCAGTTGTCCTCCATGGACGCACTTAGATCCGGTCAAGAGCCATTTTCCCCAAATTTCATATTCCTGGTGAAGAATTCAATATTCTGAAAATTATTTCAGACAAACGGCCTTCTAGCGATAGTAGCCAGTACCAGTAGCAGTAGTCTGGCAGTAGTCTGATTGACGAAAGTATTTCCAGTTGTCCTCCATGGACGCACTTAGATCCGCTCTAGAGAAATTTTCCCCAAATTTCATATTCCAGGGTAAGAATTCAATATTCTGAAAATTATTTCAGACAAACGGCCTTCTAGCGATAGTAGCCAGTACCAGTAGCAATAATCTGGCAGTAGTCTGATTGACGAAAGTATTTCCAGTTGTCCTCCATGGACGCACTTAGATCCGCTCTAGAGCCATTTTCCCCAAATTTCATATTCCTGGTGAAGAATTCAATATTCTGAAAATTATTTCAGACAAACGGCCTTCTAGCGATAGTAGCCAGTACCAGTAGCAATAATCTGGCAGTAGTCTGATTGACGAAAGTATTTCCAGTTGTCCTCCATGGACGCACTTAGATCCGCTCTAGAGCCATTTTCCCCAAATTTCATATTCCTGGTGAAGAATTTAATATTCTGAAAATTATTTCAGACAAACGGTCTTCTAGCGATATTAGCCAGTACCAGTAGCAATTATCTGGCAGTAGTCTGATTGACGAAAGTATTTCCAGTTGTCCTCCATGGACGCACTTGGATCCGCTCTAGAGCCATTTTCCCCAAATTTCATATTCCTGGTGAAGAATTCAATATTCTGAAAATTATTTCAGACAAACGGCCTTCTAGCGATAGTAGCCAGTACCAGTAGCAATAATCTGGCAGTAGTCTGATTGACGAAAGTATTTCCAGTTGTCCTCCATGGACGCACTTAGATCCGCTCTAGAGAAACTTTCCCCAAATTTCATATTCCAGGGTAAGAATTCAATATTCTGAAAATTATTTCAGACAAACGGCCTTCTAGCGATAGCAATAACCAGTAGCAATAATCTGGCAGTAGTCTGATTGACGAAAGTATTTCCAGTTGTCCTCCATGGACGCACTTAGATCCGCTCTAGAGAAATTTCCCCCAAATTTCATATTCCAGGAGAAAAATTCAATATTCTAAAAATTATTTCAGACAAACGGCCTTCTAGCGATAGCAATAACCAGTGGCAATAATCTGGCAGTAGTCTGATTGACGAAAGTATTTCCAGTTGTCCTCCATGGTCGCACTTAGATCCGCTCTAGAGCCATTTTCCCCAAATTTCATATTCCAGGTGAAGAATTCAATATTCTGAAAATTATTTCAGACAAACGGCCTTCTAGCGATAGTAGCCAGTACCAGTAGCAATAATCTGGCAGTAGTCTGATTGCCGAAAGTATTTCCAGTTGTCCTCGATGGACGCTCTTGGATCCGCTCTAGAGCCATTTTCCCCAAATTTCATATTCCTGGTGAAGAATTCAATATTCTGAAAATTATTTCAGGCAAACGGGCTTCTAGCGATAGTAGCCAGTACCAGTAGCAATAATCTGGCAGTAGTCTGATTGACGAAAGTATTTCCAGTTGTCCCCCATGGACGCACTTGGATCCGCTCTAGAGCCATTTTCCCCAAATTTCATATTCCTGGTGAAGAATTCAATATTCTGAAAATTATTTCAGACAAACGGCCTTCTAGCGATAGTAGCCAGTACCAGTAGCAATAGTCTGGCAGTAGTCTGATTGACGAAAGTATTTCCAGTTGTCCTCCATGGACGCACTTAGATCCGCTCTAGAGCCATTTTCTCCAAATTTTATATTCCAGGTGAAGAATTCAATATTCGGAAAATTATTTCAGACAAACGGCCTTCTAGCGATAGTAGCCAGAACCAGTAGCAATAATCTGGCAGTAGTCTGATTGACGGAAGTATTTCCAGTTGTCCTCCATGGACGCACTTAGATCCGCTCTAGAGCCATTTTCTCCAAATTTCATATTCCAGGTGAAGAATTCAATATTCTGAAAATTATTTCAGACAAACGGCCTTCTAGCGATAGTAGCCAGTACCAGTAGCAATAATCTGGCAGTAGTCTGATTGACGAAAGTATTTCCAGTTGTCCCCCATGGACGCACTTGGATCCGCTCTAGAGCCATTTTCCCCAAATTTCATATTCCTGGTGAAGAATTCAATATTCTGAAAATTATTTCAGACAAACGGCCTTCTAGCGATAGTAGCCAGTACCAGTAGCAATAGTCTGGCAGTAGTCTGATTGACGAAAGTATTTCCAGTTGTCCTCCATGGACGCACTTAGATCCGCTCTAGAGCCATTTTCTCCAAATTTCATATTCCAGGTGAAGAATTCAATATTCGGAAAATTATTTCAGACAAACGGCCTTCTAGCGATAGTAGCCAGAACCAGTAGCAATAATCTGGCAGTAGTCTGATTGACGGAAGTATTTCCAGTTGTCCTCCATGGACGCACTTAGATCCGCTCTAGAGCCATTTTCTCCAAATTTCATATTCCAGGTGAAGAATTCAATATTCTGAAAATTATTTCAGACAAACGGCCTTCTAGCGATAGTAGCCAGTACCAGTAGCAATAATCTGACAGTAGTCTGATTGACGGAAGTATTTCCAGTTGTCCTCCATGGACGCACTTGGATCCGCTCTAGAGCCATTTTCCCCAAATTTCATATTCCTGGTGAAGAATTCAATATTCTGAAATTTATTTCAGACAAACGGCTTCTAGCGATAGTAGCCAGTACCAGTAGCAATAGTCTGATTGACAAAAGTATTTCCAGTTGTCCTCCATGGACGCACTTAGATCCGCTCTAGAGAAACTTTCCCCAAATTTCATATTCCAGGGTAAGAATTCAATATTCTGAAAATTATTTCAGACAAACGGCCTTCTAGCGATAGCAATAACCAGTAGCAATAATCTGGCAGTAGTCTGATTGACGAAAGTATTTCCAGTTGTCCTCCATGGACGCACTTAGATCCGCTCTAGAGAAATTTCCCCCAAATTTCATATTCCAGGAGAAAAATTCAATATTCTAAAAATTATTTCAGACAAACGGCCTTCTAGCGATAGCAATAACCAGTGGCAATAATCTGGCAGTAGTCTGATTGACGAAAGTATTTCCAGTTGTCCTCCATGGTCGCACTTAGATCCGCTCTAGAGCCATTTTCCCCAAATTTCATATTCCAGGTGAAGAATTCAATATTCTGAAAATTATTTCAGACAAACGGCCTTCTAGCGATAGTAGCCAGTACCAGTAGCAATAATCTGGCAGTAGTCTGATTGCCGAAAGTATTTCCAGTTGTCCTCCATGGACGCTCTTGGATCCGCTCTAGAGCCATTTTCCCCAAATTTCATATTCCTGGTGAAGAATTCAATATTCTGAAAATTATTTCAGGCAAACGGGCTTCTAGCGATAGTAGCCAGTACCAGTAGCAATAATCTGGCAGTAGTCTGATTGACGAAAGTATTTCCAGTTGTCCCCCATGGACGCACTTGGATCCGCTCTAGAGCCATTTTCCCCAAATTTCATATTCCTGGTGAAGAATTCAATATTCTGAAAATTATTTCAGACAAACGGCCTTCTAGCGATAGTAGCCAGTACCAGTAGCAATAGTCTGGCAGTAGTCTGATTGACGAAAGTATTTCCAGTTGTCCTCCATGGACGCACTTAGATCCGCTCTAGAGCCATTTTCTCCAAATTTCATATTCCAGGTGAAGAATTCAATATTCGGAAAATTATTTCAGACAAACGGCCTTCTAGCGATAGTAGCCAGAACCAGTAGCAATAATCTGGCAGTAGTCTGATTGACGGAAGTATTTCCAGTTGTCCTCCATGGACGCACTTAGATCCGCTCTAGAGCCATTTTCTCCAAATTTCATATTCCAGGTGAAGAATTCAATATTCTGAAAATTATTTCAGACAAACGGCCTTCTAGCGATAGTAGCCAGTACCAGTAGCAATAATCTGGCAGTAGTCTGATTGACGAAAGTATTTCCAGTTGTCCCCCATGGACGCACTTGGATCCGCTCTAGAGCCATTTTCCCCAAATTTCATATTCCTGGTGAAGAATTCAATATTCTGAAAATTATTTCAGACAAACGGCCTTCTAGCGATAGTAGCCAGTACCAGTAGCAATAGTCTGGCAGTAGTCTGATTGACGAAAGTATTTCCAGTTGTCCTCCATGGACGCACTTACATCCGCTCTAGAGCCATTTTCTCCAAATTTCATATTCCAGGTGAAGAATTCAATATTCGGAAAATTATTTCAGACAAACGGCCTTCTAGCGATAGTAGCCAGAACCAGTAGCAATAATCTGGCAGTAGTCTGATTGACGGAAGTATTTCCAGTTGTCCTCCATGGACGCACTTAGATCCGCTCTAGAGCCATTTTCTCCAAATTTCATATTCCAGGTGAAGAATTCAATATTCTGAAAATTATTTCAGACAAACGGCCTTCTAGCGATAGTAGCCAGTACCAGTAGCAATAACCTGGCAGTAGTCTGATTGACGAAGGTTTTTCCAGTTGTCCTCCATGGTCGCACTTAGATCCGCTCTAGAGCCATTTTTCCCAAATTTCATATTCCAGGTGAAGAATTCAATATTCTGAAAATTATTTCAGACAAACGGCCTTCTAGCGATAGTAGCCAGTACCAGTAGCAATAACCTGGCAGTAGTCTGATTGACGAAGGTTTTTCCAGTTGTCCTCCATGGTCGCACTTAGATCCGCTCTAGAGCCATTTTCCCCAAATTTCATATTCCAGGTGAAGAATTCAATATTCTGAAAATTATTTCAGACAAACGGCCTTCTAGCGATAGTAGCCAGTACCAGTAGCAATAATCTGACAGTAGTCTGATTGACGGAAGTATTTCCAGTTGTCCTCCATGGACGCACTTGGATCCGCTCTAGAGCCATTTTCCCCAAATTTCATATTCCTGGTGAAGAATTCAATATTCTGAAATTTATTTCAGACAAACGGCTTCTAGCGATAGTAGCCAGTACCAGTAGCAATAGTCTGATTGACAAAAGTATTTCCAGTTGTCCTCCATGGACGCACTTAGATCCGCTCTAGAGCCAATTTCCCCAAATTTCATATTCCAGGTGAAGAATTCAATATTCTGAAAATTATTTCAGACAAACGGCCTTCTAGCGATAGTAGCCAGTACCAGTAGCAATAGTCTGGCAGTAGTTTGATTGACGAAAGTATTTCCAGTTGTCCTCCATGGACGCACTTAGATCCGCTCTAGAGCAATTTTCCACAATTTTCATATTCCAGGTGAAGAATTCAATATTCTGAAAATTATTTCAGACAAACGGCCTTCTAGCGATAGTAGCCAGTACCAGTAGCAATAGTCTGGCAGTAGTCTGATTGACGAAAGTATTTCCAGTTGTCCTCCATGGACGCACTTAGATCCGCTCTAGAGCCATTTTCCCCAAATTTCATATTCCAGGTGAAGAATTCAATATTCTGAAAATTATTTCAGACAAACGGCCTTCTAGCGATAGTAGCCAGTACAAGTTGCAATAATCTGGCAGTGGTCTGATTGACGAAAGTATTTCCAGTTGTCCTCCATGGACGCACTTAGATCCTCTCTTGAGCCATTTTTCATAAATTTCATATTCCAGGTGAAGAATTCAATATTCTGAAAATTATTTCAGACAAACGGCCTTCTAGCGATAGTAGCCAGTACCAGTAGCAATAATCTAGCAGTAGTTTGATTGACGAAAGTATTTCCAGTTGTCCTTCATGGACGCACTTAGATCCGCTATAGAGCAATTTTCCCCAAATTTCATATTCCAGGTGAAGAATTCAATATTCTGAAAATTATTTCAGACAAACGGCCTATTAGCGTTAGGAGCCAGTACCAGTAACAATAATCTGGCAGTAGTCTGATTGACGAAAGTATTTCCAGTTGTCCTCCATGGACGCACTTAGATTCGCTCTAGAGCCATTTTCCCCAAGTTTCATATTCCAGGTGAAGAATTCAATATTCTGAAAATTATTTCAGACAAACGGGCTTCTAGCGATAGTAGCCAGAACCAGTAGCAATAATCTGGCAGTAGTCTGATTGACGGAAGTATTTCCAGTTGTCCTCCATGGGCGCACTTAGATCCGCTCTAGAGCAATTTCCCCCAAATTTCATATTCCAGGAGAAAAATTCAATATTCTAAAAATTATTTCAGACAAACGGCCTTCTAGCGATAGCAATAACCAGTAGCAATAATCTGGCAGTAGTCTGATTGACGAAAGTATTTCCAGTTGTCCTCCATGGACGCACTTAGATCCGCTCTAGAGAAACTTTCCCCAAATTTCATATTCCAGGGTAAGAATTCAATATTCTGAAAATTATTTCAGACAAACGGCCTTCTAGCGATAGCAATAACCAGTAGCAATAATCTGGCAGTAGTCTGATTGACGAAAGTATTTCCAGTTGTCCTCCATGGACGCACTTAGATCCGCTCTAGAGCCATTTTCCCCAAATTTCATATTCCAGGTGAAGAATTCAATATTCTGAAAATTATTTCAGACAAACGGCCTTCTAGCGATAGTAGCCAGTACCAGTAGCAATAATCTGGCAGTAGTCTGATTGACGAAAGTATTTCCAGTTGTCCTCCATGAACGCACTTAGATCCGCTCTAGAGCAATTTCACCCAAATTTCATATTCCAGGTGAAGAATTCAATATTCTGAAAATTATTTCAGACAAACGGCCTTCTAGCGATAGTAGCCAGTACCAGTAGCAATAATCTGGCAGTAGTCTGATTGACGAAAGTATTTCCAGTTGTCCTCCATGGACGCTCTTGGATCCGCTCTAGAGCCATTTTCCCCAAATTTCATATTCCTGGTGAAGAATTCAATATTCTGAAAATTATTTCAGACAAACGGCCTTCTAGCGATAGTAGCCAGTACCAGTAGCAATAACCTGGCAGTAGTCTGATTGACGAAGGTTTTTCCAGTTGTCCCCCATGGACGCACTTGGATCCGCTCTAGAGCCATTTTCCCCAAATTTCATATTCCTGGTGAAGAATTCAATATTCTGAAAATTATTTCAGACAAACGGGCTTCTAGCGATAGTAGCCAGTACCAGTAGCAATAATCTGGCAGTAGTCTGATTGACGAAAGTATTTCCAGTTGTCCCCCATGGACGCACTTGGATCCGCTCTAGAGCCATTTTCCCCAAATTTCATATTCCTGGTGAAGAAATTATTTCAGACAAACGGCCTTCTAGCGATAGTAGCCAGTACCAGTAGCAATAACCTGGCACTAGTCTGATTGACAAAAGTATTTCCAGTTGTCCTCCATGGACGCACTACGGCCTTCTAGCGATAGTAGCCAGAACCAATAGCAATAATCTGGCAGTAGTCTGATTGACGGAAGTATTTCCAGTTGTCCTCCATGGACGCACTTAGATCCGCTCTAGAGCCATTTTCTCCAAATTTCATATTCCAGGTGAAGAATTCAATATTCTGAAAATTATTTCAGACAAACGGCCTTCTAGCGATAGTAGCCAGAACCAGTAGCAATAATCTGGCAGTAGTCTGATTGACGGAAGTATTTCCAGTTGTCCTCCATGGACGCACTTAGATCCGCTCTAGAGCCATTTTCTCCAAATTTCATATTCCAGGTGAAGAATTCAATATTCTGAAAATTATTTCAGACAAACGGCCTTCTAGCGATAGTAGCCAGTACCAGTAGCAATAATCTGGCAGTAGTCTGATTGACGAAAGTATTTCCAGTTGTCCCCCATGGACGCACTTGGATCCGCTCTAGAGCCATTTTCCCCAAATTTCATATTCCTGGTGAAGAATTCAATATTCTGAAAATTATTTCAGACAAACGGCCTTCTAGCGATAGTAGCCAGTACCAGTAGCAATAATCTGGCAGTAGTCTGATTGACGAAAGTATTTCCAGTTGTCCCCCATGGACGCACTTGGATCCGCTCTAGAGCCATTTTCCCCAAATTTCATATTCCTGGTGAAGAATTCAATATTCTGAAAATTATTTCAGACAAACGGCCTTCTAGCGATAGTAGCCAGTACCAGTAGCAATAATCTGGCAGTAGTCTGATTGACGAAAGTATTTCCAGTTGTCCCCCATGGACGCACTTGGATCCGCTCTAGAGCCATTTTCCCCAAATTTCATATTCCTGGTGAAGAATTCAATATTCTGAAAATTATTTCAGACAATCGGGCTTCTAGCGATAGTAGCCAGTACCAGTAGCAATAATCTGGCAGTAGTCTGATTGACGAAAGTATTTCCAGTTGTCCCCCATGGACGCACTTGGATCCGCTCTAGAGCCATTTTCCCCAAATTTCATATTCCAGGTGAAGAATTCAATATTCTGAAAATTATTTCAGACATACGGCCTTCTAGCGATAGTAGCCAGTACCAGTAGCAATAATCTGGCAGTAGTCTGATTGACGAAAGTA
Organism: Hydrotaea diabolus; assembly: GCA_963513945.1. Lineage (NCBI taxonomy): Eukaryota > Metazoa > Arthropoda > Insecta > Diptera > Muscidae > Hydrotaea > Hydrotaea diabolus. The sequence continues at coordinate 95,646,331 of OY740719.1, read as the reverse complement.
TTTCCAGTTGTCCCCCATGGACGCACTTGGATCCGCTCTAGAGCCATTTTCCCCAAATTTCATATTCCTGGTGAAGAATTCAATATTCTGAAAATTATTTCAGACAAACGGGCTTCTAGCGATAGTAGCCAGTACCAGTAGCAATAATCTGGCAGTAGTCTGATTGACGAAAGTATTTCCAGTTGTCCCCCATGGACGCACTTGGATCCGCTCTAGAGCCATTTTCCCCAAATTTCATATTCCTGGTGAAGAATTCAATATTCTGAAAATTATTTCAGACAAACGGCCTTCTAGCGATAGTAGCCAGTACCAGTAGCAATAACCTGGCACTAGTCTGATTGACAAAAGTATTTCCAGTTGTCCTCCATGGACGCACTACGGCCTTCTAGCGATAGTAGCCAGAACCAATAGCAATAATCTGGCAGTAGTCTGATTGACGGAAGTATTTCCAGTTGTCCTCCATGGACGCACTTAGATCCGCTCTAGAGCCATTTTCTCCAAATTTCATATTCCAGGTGAAGAATTCAATATTCTGAAAATTATTTCAGACAAACGGCCTTCTAGCGATAGTAGCCAGTACCAGTAGCAATAACCTGGCAGTAGTCTGATTGACGAAAGTATTTCCAGTTGTCCTCCATAGACGCACTTAGATCCGCTATAGAGCAATTTTCCCCAAATTTCATATTCCAGGTGAAGAATTCAATATTCTGAAAATTATTTCAGACAAACGGCCTTCTAGAGATAGTGGCCAGTACCAGTAGTAATAGTCTGGCAGTAGTCTGATTGACGAAAGTAGTTCCAGTTGTCCTCCATGGACGCACATAGATCCGCTCTAGAGCAATTTTCCCCAAATTTCATATTCCAGGTGAAGAATTCAATATTCTGAAAATTATTTCAGACAAACGGCCTTCTAGCGATAGTAGCCAGTACCAGTAGCAATAGTCTGGCAGTAGTCTGATTGACGAAAGTATTTCCAGTTGTCCTCAATGGACGCACTTAGATCCGCTCTAGAGCAATTTTCCCCAAATTTCATATTCCAGGTGAAGAATTCAATATTCTGAAAATTATTTCAGACAAACGGCCTTCTAGCGATAGTAACCAGTACCAGTAGCAATAATCTGGCAGTAGTCTGATTGACGAAAGTATTTCCAGTTGTCCTCCATGGACGCACTTAGATCCGCTCTAGAGCCATTTTCCCCAAATTTCATATTCCAGGTGAAGAATTAAAAATTTTGAAAATTATTTCAGAAAAACGGCCTATTAGCGATAGGAGCCAGCACCAGTAGCAATAATCTGGCAGTAGTCTGATTGACGAAAGTATTTCCAGTTGTCCTCCATGGACGCACTTAGATCCGCTCTAGAGCAATTTTCCCCAAATTTCATATTCCAGGTGAAGAATTCAATATTCTGAAAATTATTTCAGACAAACGGCCTTCTAGCGATAGTAGCCAGTACCAGTAGCAATAATCTGGCAGTAGTCTGATTGACGAAAGTATTTCCAGTTGTCCTCCATGGACGCACTTTGATCCGCTCTAGAGCCATTTTCCCCAAATTTCATATTCCTGGTGAAGAATTTAATATTCTGAAAATTATTTCAGACAAACGGCCTTCTAGCGATAGTAGCCAGTACCAGTAGCAATAATCTGGCAGTAGTCTGATTGACGAAAGTATTTCCAGTTGTCCTCCATGGACGCACTTTGGTCCGCTCTAGAGCAATTTTCCCCAAATTTCATATTCCAGGTGAAGAATTCAATATTCTGAAAATTATTTCAGACAAACGGCCTTCTAGCGATAGTAGCCAGTACCAGTAGGAATAATCTGGCAGTAGTCTGATTGACGAAAGTATTTCCAGTTGTCCTCCATGGACGCACTTAGATCCGCTCTAAAGCAAAGCATGCAATTCTGTCTTGCTATGTGAAGTTAAATTCGAATTTAACTTCACTATGCGCACACTGCTGTCTCGTCAAAGAGTGAAGATAAATTAGAATTTAACTTTTTTAACCCACTAGAGACCGGGGATTTTTTGCGTTTTTGAAAGATAAATTCGAATTTACCTTCACTCACATCTGACATTCCTGGTAAATTTTTAATCGAATTTGACTTCGCTTTGCTTTCACTGTTAGTATCTCGTTAAATATTTTTCAATTCGAATTTAACTTTTTTAAACCCCCCGTGGTGGGTTTTTAGCGTTTCTGAAAGGTAAATTCGAATTTATCTTCTCTCACAGAAAAATGTAATAGCAGAAGATTTTATTTGAAAAAAGGCACTATCACTGCAATTTATTCAATTCCTTTGTGTTTTTTTATCTTAATATTTTATAACTCCCGAAAAAAGACCCATTAAACTCCATATTCGCTACTAACTCCTCTCTATACTCATGCACAGCTTGACTACTTTTAAACTCATTACATCGCGCTGGTTGGTTGCCTAGGAAATAATTAAATTCCCGCCACACAAAAGTGTTTTGTAGAGCTTAATGCAATGGCAAGGGAGGCGGATGGGTCAAAAGTCGACTCTCAAATAGATGTTGGGTAAAACTAAACTCCAAGCTATTTGTTTATATGTTAATCTATTTGCATTTATATACCACAAATTTACCATTACCGACGTTACACACTCGCACGATATTTTTGTGCAAACTCATTCCTACGTTTCCTACGTTTAGCTGCCGCTTTACGAAAACGTCGACACAACAGCAGCGCTTACCGACCGACCACTTTACATGATAAGCATATGACCGCCGCCAGCGGCGTTTTGAAATAGTGACGTTTAGACGTTTGTGTGTATATTTTCAAACCTACATGGGTTCACATGTGAGTTTAAATGTTTCGCTGATGTACAACCGCCAACAGCACCTTTGGCGGTGTCAATAACCTTTTGGCTTTTGAGAGTACACAGACACGTTCGTAGCACCTTTCGTCTGAAATGGAAACGTCATAAACTCTATCGAGAATAATCACTTTTCTGAATAAAGTGAAAGGTTTATGAGAGCAAACATATCTACAAATGTCCATAAAATATAGGTTACCCCGTTGACAACGTTTCAATTCTATCGCATCGTATTTTTATTTTTAATAAAGTGCATATTAAACATAAGGTTAGCAGCGACAAACGAATATCTTTGCACGTTCATGCATGCATACATAAATATGTAATCTCCTAGTCCAAAGATTAAAAGTTTTAATTAAAATGCACGCTTACATAATGGGGATTATTTTGCATTTTAATTTTTTTTTTTTAGTTTGTATACAGAAATTTCATAATGCCGAGGGATGACTATGTGAATATTTCTTCCAATATTAGGGGGTTTGTACAAATATTTTAAAAATATTAAATGGTAAAAAAAAAATGTTAAGAAAGGGTATAGTCAGTCGCGTATGGGAATAGCATACGAATGTTGCCAACTGTTCCGAATCAAAAATAGATACGCATGAAAAGTACAAAAAGAAAAAAAACAAAAACTCACTACGTAACAAATCGAAAAAATAAATGTGTGACGCTCAAAATAGAAAGGGACCTAAGGGTAAAAACCAGTTTTGTTCAGGAGAGCCATTTTAAAGATTTAAATACGTGTATCTTTGGTGTACCATCATTTTTATAAAAGGCGCATATCTCTGGGAGGGAACACTTTTGGGGAATGGGATCGGTCTCATTCGATGTTGTCCACATCAAAAAAAAGTGAAAATTGATTTTTTTTTTACCCTTAGGTCCCATTCTCTATGCGCTGTCACATATGTATGTGTAAATATCGAAAAAAAAAATTTAGCTTCGATGAAAATTAAAAAAAATACCACAAATGGTTCCGATTTTTTAAAAACCGATGCGAGCGAATGATGAAAAATATCGATGCATCATCATTTTATGAAGTAAGGGCTGCTATTAATATTTCTGGCCTAATAATGAAAACACGAATATTTATCATCTCAAAATGGTTTTATTGGTTTTCAAAGTATTCTCCAGCATGATTTATACACTTCTGCATGCGCTCAAGCCAATTGTCGAAGCACTTTTTCCACTCCGATTGACACACCTCCAAAACATGGGTTTTGAACGCTTCAACAGCATCTACTGGTGACGAAAATCGTTGCCCACGATTTTTTTTTTTGATGTGCGGGAATGCAGAGATGTCATTGGGTGCCAATGACCCATAAATTCGACGTTTTGGCCGGTCTAAAAGTCGCTGGTTTGAGCCGATGTGTGAGAGCTCGCATTGTCATGGTGAACAATGATTCGTCTTCTCTTGTTCGGTTTTCGAATTTCTCCGAAGTCTTTAGGCAAACAAATTGTGGTGTCCCACTCATAATTGACCGTCCTACGTTGCTCAAGCGGAACAGTCGCCACATGACCAGTTTTGCCGAAGAAACAGGCGACTATTTGCTTCGAAGTGTTTCTTCCACCAACAACTTTCGTAGGATTTGGCTCGTCTTCGAAGATCCACACGGTCGATTGCTGTTTTGTTTCGGGCTCATACGCATAGATCCATGATTCGTCACCTGTGACAATCCTGTAAACGTCTTGAAGCACCGCGATTGTATTTTTTTAAAATTTCTTTGCACCAATCGACACGAGCTTCTTTTTTAGCGATTGTCAAACTGTGCGGGACCCAACGAGAACAAACCTTTTTTACGGCCAGGTGTTTATGCAATATCGAATGTATGCTGGTGGAAGAAATGCCCAGGGATACCTCTATCTCACGGTACGTCACATGACGATCTGGCATTATCAGTTCTCTGGCACAACGGCCGTTTTTGGACGACATTCACTACCGTCGTCTTTGAGCGAGCGTCGGCCGCGATTAAATTCATTAAACTAGCTTTTTACAGTGCTATAGGGCGGTGCTTCATCGCCATACAAAGATTTAAATTCATCGATGCAATGTTCACGAGTTAATTCCACTTTTTTTGCCAAATTGATTTTTTAAAGTCACTGTAAACAACACAAATGATGGTCGAACGTCAAAACGTTCTGAGTACGTGTATGCTAAAACGTTTCAAACTTTCCAATGGAAATGCCAGATTTACTTAAATAAAAAAGGACTATTACGTGTGAAAAAAAATATTGTTCAAATACACGCCACGGCTGCGGTGGCATACCTCTATCCTCTATCAAGGAGTCTGAGACATAATGAAGGTTTAATGCCGTAAATGTGCCGAATTATCTCATCCTTAAGCTCTTGAATTAATCTTGGCGATTATTGGCGTACACTTTTTCTTTTTAATATCCCCAAAGAACGAAGTCCAAATCACATGATCGTGGCGGTCAATTAAAGTCGCTACGACGTGAGATAACACGGCCATTGAGTTTCTCGCGTAAATGAGCCATTCTTTTGTTGGCTGTGTGCCAAGTGGCACCATCCTTTTGGAACCAACTATCTCCTAGTTCCATATCCTGAATATCTGGCCACAAGAAGTCCGTTATCATCAAGCGAAAGCGAACACCATTCCCGTTAACTGCCTGGCCGACCTCATTTTCGAAGAAGAACACCCTACGACACCTTCTGTCCATAAAACGCACAGGAGTTTTCAAATTTCCTACAGATCCGGTTTGCTCCCGATTGTGGACACATTTGGTCGATTACACTGACCAAAAAAAAATTACGAAATGCGCGAAATGCATTTTGATTGAAGCCTAAAAAGAAATGGCTCAAAAATCGTACGCGCTACTCAATTGTAAGCCTCTCCATTAGGGTGGGGCGATTAGTATGGAAGGAAAAAAATCTTAATGGGCGCTTCGCGTTTCAGATTCTTGGGATTGTACCGAGCAAAAAAGTCCACTAGACCATACGTCTACGGTGAAAATCGAGCCTCCCGATTTTGAATTCCAGTTTTTTCTCAGACTTTATTTTTTTTAGAAAAATTGCAAATTTTCTTGGTCTCATATTTCGTAAACTATTTCAAATTTTGACTTATTTTTAATAGTAAAGTTGTAGCTATTGTCTCGGGCTACAATTTCTCTGAACATATTACTTAGAAAAAACTTCGGTTTCATGGTCAAAAAGTCGAAAATATAGAAAATTCACCACTTTTTGTTACGTTTTTTTTTTGGATATTTTGGCCTATAACAGCCAAACTATTGAGATTTTCGATCCAATACTAACACAAAAATTGTAGCCAAGACAATAGTTAAGAACTCTCTAGTACATCGCAAAAGCGTTGGAACGCTCCTTTAGGCAGTTTTGGCCTTGTGACTAAAGATCATCTGCAAAAAAATAATGTTCTGAAAATTGTTTGTTAAAAAAATTGCTGACATTTGCAAAAAAAAATGTAGTCATTTTCGAGGGTATTTAAATGAATATGAGTGAAATAATTTATTTGAAAATGAAAAACGTTTGTTTTTGTGTAGAGATACTCGTAAATGCAAAACTACTAAGCGAAAATATGATTTTAGGTCAATACTAGGCTTTGAACAACATTAAACTCTCGGGTAGGGTCCGACCAAATTTATTAAATTGATAAATAATAGACAAAACTGCTTAGGAACAGGTTGAACGCTGCCAGAAATTTATAAATGCAAACCAAGCTTTTTTAAAACTAAAAACTCGGTGTCAACTTTTTAAATATATGCCCCCTTTTAAAAAAAAATACTTTTTTAACATTGTCGGCGGTAGCACAGCAGAAGCAGTGTTATAACCGTCACCAAAAAATGGTTTATCAGCACCTTTATAGATTCTTCGTCGTTCGTTTCTTTGTCCACAGCTAAATATTTAAAGAGACGTCCTGAGTACGGAAATCTAAAGTGTTTGGATATTGCATTTGCAATAACTACAACTTGTAAAAAAAACGTTAATAAAGTGTTTCAATCAATATTACAGAACGCAGCGTATTTAATGTCACTTCTATCCATTTTTAATTGGTACCCGCAAAATTTGATTACTTTTTCTTGAATCATATTTCCACTTTTTATTAATCACTTGTCGACGCCGCACAAATTTTTGTCTGCACAACAAAGTGAGTGTGTAGGCAGATTATGGCCATAAATATGTATGCAAGTAGGCTTATATGTTCCTGAAAATGTAAACCAATATCCAAATGTGGTTGAAATTGTGTTATCTTTGAACTGTTACCCAGTATTGTGGGCTTATAAACATGTTTGCGGTTGCTGCGCCCAGAGTGTGAACTCATTAAAAGGCCTAAACGGCACGGCAAACGGCTTCAACGAATCGAAATTGTCGCAAAACTGTGGCTGTGCACATGTACGAGTACATTCATTCTCCCTCGACGTTCGTACTGCGACCAATTTAAATAATTTTAACAAAATTGTACAAAATGTAAAGATTGCGTCATTTTGAGTGATGCCTGTAAATATGAGCATGCCCCAAAAAATACTATATCTTTTTTGTTTGTTTAGCAAAAGTATACAAATCGATACAAATAAATCAAAAATATATTTTTTTTTTGGCATTTTAAGCATTTTTTTTTGCTTTTGAATTCATTATCCCACATAAACTGAAGGCTTCCAAAGCAAAAAGCATTTCCCCACTGTGTATTGCAATGGAAATGCATTGAATGCAAAAAGGTCATTCCAAAATATCGATTATAAGCAGAATAAAACATGCTGGTTGTATTCTGATATACAACTGCACAGTGTCTAGAAATCGATTGTCACCGTCATCGCAAACGCACTCTAAGCGTGTGGCGCTTTAATTCCTTCACTACGAACGGAGAAGGGGTGTCGATTGGGACTGAATTTAAAATTTTCCGAGATTTGGTATTTTTAAAACAGGATTTTTCGTGATGCCGAAATATCTCGAGATCCCAGGTTTTTTTAATATATGTAACAGCGCATAGAAAAAGGGACCTATGGGTAAAAAAATCAATTTTCTTTTTTTTCTTTTTTTGATGTGGACAACATCTGAGCATCGAATGAGACCGATCCCATGCCCCAAAAGTGTTCACTCCCAGAGATATGCGTGTTTTATGAAAGTGAAGTCGACGATCCTAAGCGCAAATAAAAAGGGACCTAATCTTTAAAATGGCTCTCCTGAACAAAACTGGATTTTAACCTTAGGTCCTTTTCTATTTTGCGCGTCACATATTGGGATTTTCTCAATTTCGCGAATTTTTCTTTTGTGTCATAACATGGTCCAACCATAATGCACGATGCTAATTGTGAGTAACACATTAACGTCAAGTTTTTTGCCCAACTTAATTTGACATTTCTTTGTTTCAGTGTTTGACGAATTCAACCATGGAGAGGTACACAATTTTGCAGTGCTTAAGGATTGTTGAAGCCTTTTACGAAAATGGGCTATTAAATCAAAATGCATTTCGTGCACTTCGTGAAATGTGTCCTTAATCGGGAAAATAGTGCGCAAATTTCAGCAAACCGGGTCTGTAGAAAATGTGACAACACCTGTGCATACACGCCCAATTCGATCATCGTTTTCTCACCGGGCCGTACTTCTTCATAAATAAGGTCAGCCAAACACTTACCGTGAATGGTAATGCTATCGCGAGATATAACAGACCTCTTGTGAACAGAAATTCAGGATATGGACCTGGACGATATGTGGTTGGAGCCACTGGCAGACAGTCAACGAAACAATGGCTCATTTGGGGTAGAAATGCAATGGCCGTGCTATCTCACGTCGTGGTGATGTTAATTGGCCGATACGATCATGTGATATGACAACGTTAGACTTATTTATTTGGGGATATTTAAAAGAAAAAGTGTACGTCAATAAGCCAAGAACAATTCGAGAGCTTAATGATGAGCTAATTCATCACATTATAGACATTGAACCTCCATTTTGTCTCAGAGTCATTGAAAATGTGGACCATCGGATATAGGTAGCGAGCATTTAGCATTTAGATAATATTTTGTTTCAACACTAAGTGTTGCCTGGTGCCATCTGACATTTCCATTGGAAAGTTTGACATTTTTTTTAGCATAAACGTACTCAGAACGTTTTGACCTACGACCATCATTTGTGTTGTTTACAGTGACTTGGAAAATTTAATTTAGCAAAATTGGAATTAACTCGTGTACATTTTCGTGCGATCATTTTGCACAACTTTCGACTTAAATCTTTGTATGGCGATGAAGCACCATCCTATAGCACTGTGAAAAACTGGTTTAATGAATTCAATCGTGGCCGACGCTCGCTCAAAGACGAAGGTTGTGAAGGTCGCCCAAAAACGGCCGTTGTGCCAGAGAACATTGATGCCGTGCGTGAACTGATAATGAAAGATCGTTATGTGACATACCGTGAGATAGAGGCATCCTTAAGCATTTCTTCCACCAGCATACATTCGATATTGCATGAACACCTGGCGGTAAAAAAGGTTTGTTCTCGTTGGATCCCGCACAATTTGACAATCGCTTAAAAAATGGCTCGTGTCGATTGGTGCAAAGAAATTTTGAAAAATACGATCGCGGTACTTTAAAAGACGTTATAAAATCGTCACAGGTGACGAATCATGGATCTATGCGTATGAGCCCGAAACAAAACAGCAATCGGCCGTGTGGGTCTTCGAAGACGAGCCAAATCCAACGAAAGTTATTCGTGGAAGAAGCACTTCGAAGCAAATGGTCGCCTGTTTCTTCGGCAAAACTGGTCATGTGGCGACTGTTCCGCTTGAGCAACGTAAGACGGTCAATTCTGAGTGGTACACTACAATTTATTTGCCTAAAGTCCTCGGAGAAATTCGAAAAACGAACAAGAGAAGACGAATCATTTTGCACCATGGCAATGCGAACTCTCACACATCGGCTCAAACCAGCGCCTTTTCGACCAGCCAAAACGTCGAATTGATGGGTATCAGCCGTGCAGCCTTGACTTGGCACCCAATGACTTCTTTTTAGTCCCGCACATTAAGAAAAAATACGTGATCAACGATTTGCGTCGCCAGAATATGCTGTTGAAGCGTTCAAAAACCATGTTTTGGAGGTGTCTCAGTCGGAGTGGAAAAAGTGCTTCGACAATTGGTTTGAGCGCATCCAAAGTGTATAAATCATGCAGGAGAATACTTTGAAAAACAATAAAACCATTTTTGATCTTAAATATTCGCTTTTTCATTATTAGGCCAGAAATATATGTGACGCGCTAAATAGAAAGGGACCTAAGGGTAAAAACCAGTTTTGTTCAGGAGAGCCATTTTAAAGATTTAAATAAGTGTATCTTTGGTGTACCATCACTTTCATAAAACGCGCATATCTCTGGGAGGGAACACCTTTGGGGCATGGGATCGATCTCATTCGACGCTCAGATGTTGTCCACATTAAAAAAAAGTGAAAATTGATTTTTTTTTACCCTTAGGTCCCTTTCTCTATGCGCTGTCACATATATAGCAGCCCCCATATAGTATATAATCTAGGAAAAAATAAAATAAATGAGTGAAAAAGTTATTAATGTTTTTAACCCTATGGTAGCTTTTGACCCGACCTGTACTATTAAGAAAATGTTTCGTTTTTTAGACTTATTTTTTAGTTATTTTAATTATTTTAGGTTATTTTTAGATTTTTTTTATTACACTATTTTCGCCCAATGGGCTGAAGATTGTTTGGCAGGAGATGCAAACTTTTGCCGGCGGCTATGCCAATAAGCAAAATTCCCGCATTAGAATAAGTTCAATTTTATCAATATAACATGAAGAAGTGTCCGACCCAACTTTAATTCAATAGTTTATTGGAAAAAATAATAAGGCCTTGGCCACCCTTCGTTTAATATACGTGGTTTAAAAAAGGATACTTTTGAAAATAAAGAATTAATATGGCTTGGACATCGAAATGACCATCAATAATAACTTCAAGACACTTTAGCTCATCTACAATTAAGAAAACTTTGAAATACTGTAACTTTAGCAATATACGAAAATCTCTAATAGCTATTGACGTTTCATCGTCGAATCTTGGCAAAGTTGAATGAAAATCCGAAAACCATTTCATTTTTTGCCTTATTCTTTCTGCTCAGAGACACACGCCAAATAGTTTAGCTACTACATATTAATTAATAGATAGACCGCATCAAAATAATAGCTAAATTAACGAACTGGTGTGAGACAATCTGCAAAAGTCAATCGATTTGTATCTGCCGTTTTAATGGTTCGACTAGGGGGAGCGCTGTAAGGCGATGATGATGTCTCTGTTTTAATAATACTATAATGGCATCAGTTTAGTCATAAGTTTAAAAAAAATATTCCGTAAGTCTTTCTACCGTGACTACAAAACTATTTATTTATAAAAGTCTATTGAATATGCCAAGTACTCGACGTACTTGGCGTATGCAAAAAAAGTCGCGTCAAGAAAACAAATCGCCGACGACTACCAATGAGTATATTGGTAAATTACAATGGAATTTATTATATGAAAATGCGTTTTATTTAAATTAAATGATTGTACAAACATGTTGCATTCGTGTGCATGTGCATAGCATTTGATTTTGTAAAAATTCAAAAAAATGTCTTAATGAAGAGAAAAGCTCGCTAAGAAAGAAAGGAAGAAATAAAGAAAATCGTGTACCCGCCCGTATTTAATTAATGGCAAGATACTTATTTTAGTAACGACCTTGTGTATAATGCGACGGTTACTGCCTTCAGAGACGGACGGCGCTGCAGTAAATAAATACGTATTATTTATGTACGAGTATGTGCAAGTCGTAAGTACTTAAGTGTCTCATGTACTGTCGGTTGCAAGAGAGCGGATGCCGTGAAAACAGCTTGAAATTCATTTCGTTAGTTATGTTCAAAGTCAAACAGCGACTACACCCATTGACCGAGCACTTTAGGTCCTGATTAGAGTTAATCGAATGAAAGTTAGTAAAAACATTGTTAAGTTCGGTCAGGCCGAAGGTTATATAGAACTGATGGAAAACATGGTACAATTGTACCATTTGTGGTACAATTGAAGACTCGTTGGTACCGTGGTACTCTCAGTTTTAGTACAATTCACTGCCATTCACCAGAAAAGTTATTTTAATCGTACGATGGTTGCTATATATATTTCTGACCTAGGCAACACTAAGTGTCGACTAGTGTCCATAAAGACCGACCCAAACATTATGTGATTTTTGTTTTTAGCTTCCCCATAAAACGTCCGAAATCCAAATGATCAAGACAACATTTACAGAAACTGGGCGTTGTTTCCTTTCAGTTTGTTTCAAAGTCTTTTGTTTCTGCTTCTCATAGAAACATAATCACTAAAAACGGTCTTGTACGAGGGTTGCTATATGTGACCCGGCCTATGAAAAGGTGGCTTATGACTCAAAATGGCTTCCACTACTAAAATACTGAAGAAATGCATTGTTTATCTTTAACAGCTGTTTTTCGCAATTTCTTTTTTGAGTCATAAGTCACATATATATTTCTGACCCAGGCAACATTAAGTGTTGCCTGGCGCCATCTGACATTTCCATTGGAAAGTTTGACAAACGTACTCAGAACGTTTTGACGTACGACCATCATTTGTGTTGTTTACAGTGACTAGAAAAAGTCAATTTGGCAAAAAATAGAATTAACTCCTGAACATTTTCGTGCGATCACTTTTCACATCTTTGGACGTGGATTATCACGACAAGAGTGCATCGATGAACTTAAATATTTGTATGGCGATGAAGCACCATCCTATAGCACTGTGAAAAACGGGTTTAATGAAATCAATCGTGGCCGACGCTCGCTCAAAGACGAAGTTCGTCCAAAAACGGCCGATGTGCCAGAGAATATTGATGCCGTGCGTGAACTGATAATGCAAGATCGTCTTGTGACATACCATGAGATAGAGTCATCCCTGGGTATTTCTTCCACCAGCATACATTCGATATTGCATGAACACCTGGCCGTAAAAAAGGTTTGTTCTCGTTGGATCCCGTTCAATTTGACAATCGCTCAAAAAAGGCCCGTGTCGATTGGTGCAAAGAAATTTTGAAAAAATACGATCGCGGTGCTTCAAAAGACGTTTATAAGATCGTCACAGGTAACGAATCACGGATCTATGCGTATGAGCCCGAAACAAAACAGCAATCGACCGTGTGGGTAGACGAGCCAAATCCAACGAAAGTTGTTCGTGGAAGAAACACTTCGAAGCAAATGGTCGGCTGTTTCTTCGGCAAAACTGGACATGTGGCGACTGTTCCGCTTGAGCAACGTAGGACGGTCAATTCTGAGTGGTACACCACAATTTGTTTGCCGAAGTCTTCGGAGAAATTTGAAAAACGAACAAGAGAAGACGAATCATTGTGCACCATGACAATGCGAGCTCTCACACATCGGCTCAAACCAGCGCCTTTTCGACCGGCCAAAACGTCGAATTGATGGGTCATCCGCCGTACAGCCCTGACTTGGCACCCAATGACTTCTTTTTATTCCCGCACATCAAGGAAAAAAATGTGTGGTCAACGATTTTCGTCGCCAGAATACGCTGTTTTGGAGGTGTCTCAGTCGGAGTGGAAAAAGTGCTTCGACAATTGGTTTAGGCGCATGCCAAAGTGTATAAATCATGCTGGAGAATACTTTGAAAAACAATAAAACCATTTTGATGATAAATATACGCATTTTCACTAGAAATATATATAACAGCCCCCGTATATGACGCGTCCTAAGCTTAGCTGCCGAGAAAGTAGTGGACAGACAATGTCTTATGTAGGGTAAATAATCTAGAGGTATTTTTTTGAATATGATTTTTTCACAGATTACGCGTGAGTTGTGTTAAACTGTATTTTTTTTTCTTTTGAGTATTGTTTGCCATTTCTGAGCGAATGGCCAGTGCGATCCTCTCTCTCCTCGCCGTTTTACAGTGTGGGCTCTTCAAAAGCTCAAAGAAGATCCGCTGTTTTCGACCAAAATTTGTGTTTAGTGATGAGGCCCATTTCTGACGGCAAAACAAAATTGCCGCATTTGGGCTGAAGAGCATCCAGAAAAGGTTCAAGAAGTGACATTATACCCAAAGAAAACCACGGTTTGGTGCTGTTTATGAGCCGATGGAATCATCGGTTCATATTTTTTTCAAAAATGATGATTGCCCGAACGTAACCGTGAATGGTGATCGTTATCACGCCATGGTATCGTACTTTTTGCTACCTGAAATTGAAGCCCGTAATCTTGACGACATTTGATTTTAACAGGACGGTGGCAATTGCCATACCGCTGCTTAAACAATGGATCACAAAGGTCATTTCGAAGAGCAGCTAGTTTCACGTTTTGCACCGGTGAGTTGGCTGCCTAGATCGTGTGATGTCACTCCTTTAGACTATTTTGTCTTTGGGTCTTCGTAAAGTCTAAGTCTGTGCTAAAAAACCAGCTACGATTCAGGTTTGGGAAGCGAACATTACGCGTGTCATTTCCGCCATACCGGTCGAAATGCTCGAACGAGTCATCCAAAATTGGATCCTCAGAATGGACACACTGAGGCGCTGTTCCGGCCAAAATGTGAAGAAATCATATTTAAAAAATAAGTGGCATAAAATGTCAATAAAGATTACACACTTGATTTGAATTTTGAAAAAATACCTCTAAAGTATATTGTTCACCCGATACAGGTTGGGCCATTTAAAATTTTATATTTGATTCGGCTGTAAAAAAAAGTACAGACAATTTCTTGAAGTTTCTGGATTTATTAGAAAGGTTGAACTTTGTTAGTTAATAATGGAACACAATACCGTTGATATGACTACAACTGGTCCGGCAGTACCTCATCGCTCATCCACCCAATTTTTCAGTACATTTTCGATTGTTTCGGGTCGAATCTCTTCAATGGCAATTTCGTTTTCATGTTTCAACGCTTCAATTGTTTCTAGATGTTTTGCGTAACATTTAATGGCTCCCCACAGAAAATAATCCAAAACAATCCTCAATTCACAGCTCCGAGGAGGCCAATCTCGGCTGATAATTCGATTTTCAAAAACAGTGCGTAAAAATCGATGGGTGCGTTGACTGTGTGATATGTGACCCCGTCTTGTTGAAACGCAATGCCGTCCATGTCATTCTCTTGAATTTTTAGAATGAAAAAATCGTTGAGCGCGACGCGGTAAGACTTTAAGTTGAATCGGCTGTAAAAAAAAGTACTGATAATTTTTTCAAATTTATGATTTTATTAGAAAGGTTGAACTTTGTCAGTTAATAATGGAACACAATTTCATTGATATTACTACCACAACTGGTTCGATTAGCCAATTTTGTCTGTACATTTTCGATTGTTCCGAGTCGAATCTCTCTTCAATGGCAATTTCGATTTCATGTTTTAACGCTTCAATTGTCTCTGGATGCTTTGCGTAACATTTATCCTTAATGGCTCCCCACAGAAAATAATCCAAAATAATCCTCAAATCACAGCTCCGAGGTGGCCAATCGACAGCACAGTCACGGCTGATTATTCGATTTTCAAAAACAGTGCGTAAAATATCGATGGGCTGTGTGACATGTGACCCCATTTTGTTGAAAGCCAATATCGTACATATCATTCCTTAAATTTTTGGAAACAAAACTTCGTTGAGCATGGCGCGGTAACGTTCACCGGTAACGGTGCTCCTTCCTGATGCTGCCAGCCAAAATCCACACCAAATAGTGACCCTTGTGGACACATTGGCTTCTCAATAGTCACATGTGGGTTCTCTAAAATCCATATGCGGCAATTTCTCTAATTGACATAGCCTCCAAAATGAAAATGCGCTTCATCTGAAAACAGGATTTTTCGGAAACATTCTTCATATCCTGCCAAACAATCATCAGCGCATTGGGCGAAGCGAAAACGCGGATGGTGTTTTATTAATAAATGACAAAGTTTAACCTTTCTAAAAAAAACCAAAAATTTGGAAAAATTATCAGTTTTTAACAGCCGATTTAAATTTAAAATTTCAAATTGCCCACCCTATACTTAAATGAAACCAAAAGCAGGATTTCTCTACAAGTAAAGCTCGTACTCATGGACTTTAGGAACACACGGTCCGTATGTTTGGTTTCAACTACAGGGATTATGAATATCAACTACAGGAACGATCCCACGACAGCCGGTTATATGCACCGGATCGACTCGAAGAAAGAATTCTTCGGCCAAGGGCTGTCAACCCGGCACTATGTGCCGCTACAGCAACAACAATATCCACTACAGGGATTATGAATATCAACTAATATGATTATTTATGTTTTTGGCATTTAAGTAGTAAATCCAAGGTGAAGGGTATAAAAAAATCGTCCTGACCGACGTTTTTACTTGTTTTTTTAGTATCGACTGTAATTGAAAAACACACTTTGCCAAGTCACCCCATTTTATAGTACACCTTACATAGAATGGTTGAGAGCGGACCACTTTAAATGATTTAGCAATTTTATAAACATTCCATTAAAGCGATTTTTTTTTTCTTGCCTCGGTTGATCACAATCATGATTAATTATTGCTTTAGTAATATCAGACTATAATTTTGTGGAGAATTTAACTCACCTAACCTACTGTTGTAATTATAAAAACCTTAACAAAACGAGAATACTAAAGCTACTACAATATTAATTTAGTTTCTAAAAAAAATGTTTTACTTATTTACTCACCGGAAATTTGTTTTCTTCCTTTCTCCACAGGGGTTACAATAAATATGCCGAAGATACCACTTCACGTGACAGCGATTCGCTTATACAGGAATATGGCAACATCTCCACAGACGAAATGAGCACCACCTACTGTTGGCGACATCCAAAGGTGCGAGAAAACTGGCGCACTGTCTTGGCGGCCGTCACCCTATTAATTGTGGGCACCGGTCTCTTTGTGATGGGTACCTTTGCCGTGGCCGATCCGGCGAATACGTCACAAGGCGTAGTCTTTTTTGTAGCCGGTCTGATATGTTTCATACCGGGTGCCTATCATGTCGTCTATATTTGGCTGGCGGCCAAGGGTTATCGAGGGTTTGATTTCTATCATTTGCCACTATTTACATAAAAATTCATTTAAGATTTTAAGACAAAACAAAAACCGTTTAAACCAACAAGAAATCTCTTACTTTTTTAAACACATTTTTCTATTGTACAATTTTAAAAATGAATTTTAAACTGGTGGTTATATTTAATTGAGAAAAAGGGAAAATTATACATTTTTTGTTTTCTTATTTAAGTAAATTTGAATTCTAATGTTTGCCCACCTTTTCTGTTAAATGTAGTATGAAGAAGAGAGGAAAACGTGTGTATATTTTTAACGCTTGGGTTAGTTTATGTGCGAAAATCGACGTAAATTTGAAAATGTTTAAACAACAAAAAAACCGAAAAACACCACTAAACGAAACAACAACAAACAAAGAGGAGATGAATTGTGTATATCGATATAATTTGTAAAATGTTTTATAACTTCTTTTTTAGAAATTGATACGAAAGACTATATATTTTTTAAATACTATAAGGCATAGTTTAAACAATGAAACCAGAAAAAATATTACATACATTAAGTTTAAATACAAGTAAAAACAAAACACAATACTTTAGTTACGATATTTTGTTTTAATTTTTCTTTAACGAAAAATAAATATCGAAATTTCTTTCTAATATGTAAACACCAAATTGAAAAAACAAACAAAAAACTAACTGTCTTTGAAAAAAAAAAACAATGAAAACCAACAAATGGCTATATTCCCTTGAGTTACATACCAAAACACCTGTTCTCCCCCATTCCCAAACCCCAAGTACGTACAAAAAGGTTGAACGATTTAAAGTTAATTGAAATTAATATTTAAACAAAAATCAAAAACAAACGAAAAACGACTGAACCCCTTTTTTACTTGGGAATTCAACATTATTGAATACCAAATTAAATTCTTATTAAATGTGATAGAGTTTGGTTATTGCCCAGTCTCCAGGTCAAAATGTTGCTATGATATTTTAAAAGACAACAAGAATTTTTAAAACAAATGAAATAATTCTGAATATATTGGAAATTGATTTTTTTTCTATATATTTATTCGGCCTTTTTTCATTATTATGACTTGAACAGTTGTTATTCCAATTCGAGACCTTTTTTTGTTTCTTTTTTAAAATCAACGTAAAAAAATTGGTGAAATATTTTGGTTCGGTTGCCGGACAGACTGTTCAGCTGTTTCTAAACCCGCCAAGGTATTTCTTCAGCAGTCTTTGGCAACGATTACTTCGGTTTCAAACCAAATCACTTATACGGGAGTCTCATTAGAATTACTGAGAATTGCCCTTTGCGTTTAGTTTACGAACAGTGCGTAGAGCAATCTTCAACGCGCTATATCATTTCCACCAATTTCGTTTCGCATAAGTCTTCGTTGAGAACCTCAAATGCAAAAAGCATAAAACAAAGTGTACATGTTTTGTGCGTACCTATATTCATACATGCGTTGCATATTAGGGCGTACCAATACTTTTTAAAAGTTTTTCTTTATATTAAGTAATACGAAGTAATCGTCGCCAAAGACTGCTGAAGAAAAACCTTGGCGGGTTAAGAAATAGCTTTACAGTCTGCCAGTAAACCAAGTTAACACATTTCACCAATTTTTTCGTTGATTCTGAAAAAGAATCAACAAAATAAGGTCTTGAACCAGAATAAAAACTGTTCAAGCCATAATATTCGAAATGTTTTGTAATTTAACAACCCTTAAAATAATCATTTCCTTTGTCAGAGATAAAAACTTTACACAGCTCTAATAATTTAAGAAATTTCCGATATAAACAGTATCTTAACTACTTAAGGATCAAAGTGAATCCAAACAGTTAATCAAAATTCAAACATTTCGATTTAGAAATACAAAAAAAAAATTTAAATAAGAAAAATCTCTTTTCTTATAAAGTTTATCCAAACTCGTTGATTAAAACTATGACTTAGTTCAAAAGTCATCACCAAATATTGTAAATTTTTGAAATATAATTTTTTCGCTAGATATTGTAATTTGTTGATATTCCATTTAGCCGCTAGATTGAGCAATGGAATTATAAATTATAGATTATAGAAAACATCTGTATTCTATTAAAGTATTCAATAAACTGTATTGATCAATCAATCTATATCGTATGTCAAGTGCATATTGGACATTCTTACATATACTCGTACACTGAACAAAATAATATTCAAATACATTTATTAAAATTTTTCCAATTTAATATAATCGTGTGTCAACCCAAGGCTTAACCAAAGTGAAAGCAGAAATTAATGGCAAACTGAGTGGATAATTAAAAATGAGACCGAATTTAAATTCAAATAAAACTGAAAAAAGTTAGGTAACCAGCACTAAAAATATTTTTTGGGAGTATTGTTGGCAATAAGCCTTTTTCGCGCCTAGATCTACCGGTAACATTTTCATTAAATCATAAGAAATAGTTAAATCTAGCCGAAAGATCTAGACATAGTTTTTTCTCCGAGCCATTTTTTTACTTGATACAAAAAAAGAACGTCGAAAATTTTTTAGCGTGGGGTTCCCATCTGATCAACACCGAGAACGCGACCCAAAACATCTTCGACAGTTTTTTATGACATTTAGCTGGCGAATACGTTTAACACGATATGCATATGGGAGTGTCGATTAGCAATCGCTATTGTGCCATCGATTTTTGATAGATTTTAGCATAAGGAAAAAAATTTCACGACAAATCAAAAAAATCATTTTAGAAATGCGATTACGGGAATCGTAGAGAATTAAATCAGTCGTATTTCTATTCTCACTAATATGTTATATTGTACTGTATGTGGCAATGTATATTTTTATGTATTGTATGTCACCTTGGAAAGGTTATATTTAAAAAAAAATACCTACAATTTAAATTTAGGCGCCTCGAAAATGATTTTTTTGAGATGTCGTAGTTAAACTACTTTTGGCACAATATCGACAAATTTTTGTCCTTACAAATTGGTCCACCCTAATGCATATTTAAAAAATATATTCCATTCGAATAATAATTTTGTCGATTTCGACAATTTCGAAACTCCAAAGACTAGACAAACAAATCAATATATAAAATTTTGGAAGTCTTACGAAAATTTTTAAAATATTTGGTCAAATTGCTAAGATCGCAACGGCCGAATTGGTGATCCGCATCATGTATTTAATCACAAAATCTTATCGAACCTTAAGTTTACCTAATCCGAAAGACAAATAAATGCTTTATTTAAATCATTTATGTCTACTTCAATTGGACCATCGTGGTGCGACGATAAGCGTACACGACAATCGCACATATAAACGCAGGTTCAAATCCGGGTGAGAACAGCTAAAAGCGGTCAGTTTTCCACCACCTTAATGCCGGCGACCCTAGGAATAAGAGAAAGATTTTCAATAAAATTCTAAACGGCCGTTTGGAGCCGGTGTTCAACAATGGGTGCTGGTCAGTTATATCGTGCACAGCTCACTAAATCGAGAGAAACTTCCCTGTTTGTTTCTATATGGAATGTTTAGGGAATTACGTATGTACCTTAAGTCGGTTTGTTTAATCCTACGTGTAGAAAAACATCAAGGTTTAATTAAAAAGAACAACAAAAACGAGTACGGAAAAAAAAACCGACAGACAGTTTTGGAATAAGACGGTTTTAAAAAAAAACCGAAATGTCGGTTTTATAAACACCCCGTTTTGGGGTGCTCTAGGAAGGATATAATAACAGTTATGGTAATAAATTAGGACATACTCGAATTAAGGAAAACCTCAATTTATTTTTACAATTTGGCTGAGTGCGGTCGTCAGTTCTATGGACCCAAATAACGTACCTTACAATTAAAAGAAGCGACCGCCAGTTAATAGGAACATTAATAGAAACTTCATTACGAATACAAATATGGAATTATTTTTAGATTTGCCAGAGAGTGTAACTCAGGTCCATGGACCGTTGGAACATAGAAATACGATCCTCCAGATCAAAGCAAGCGAATATAAATTTGATAATTGTTCTTTCTACTAGTTCAATAGCAAATTCACGGTAAATGATATATACAATTTAGCCTGGCCGAAAGAAAAGACATTTTTACTGGAAGGCTTTTAGTTGGGTGTACATCGTGTAATTGAAAAATAAAAATAAAGGCATTTGAAGCAAAGTTAAACATTCAAATTTAGAAATTAATGGATAATAGAAAACTAAGTCGGTAATCAAGTCCGATTAATGGATAGGAAAACTCAAATTAAATAGGTTGTTAGTTTAAACGAAAAACAATTTTCTGCTTTAGGTGTTAATCTGGGTCTATTAATAAATGATTAAATGGTAATATTCAAATGCCAAGAATTTAAATTCTCTCCGATCGAAAGTGTATTTTACATTTCCACTATGTTCGATTTTAAGTTAAACACATTATTTCAATTAATCTCTCACGCCCAGCTCTTTACTAGTATGAGATAATACTACGCATAGGGTTTGGCAAATTATTTATAAACTACGATTAAAATCTGAAACGGAGATATGATGGGCTTTCACACTGTACAAAATTTCGGGCTCTAATCGTTCAACCTTACGTACAACTTGTAATCTAATGTGTTAATAATTTTTTGCTTTGTTTTAGAATCCCGAAAAACAAATCTGATTATTTAAAAATTTAATGATTATTGTCGAAAGCATTATATGGGTTGTATAAAAATAAAATTATTAATTTATAAAATATCATGAAATCATCATCATAATTACTTTTATATTCTATACATTATGCATACATACATACAATCTAATTTTAACTTTATACATATGCATAGTTGATATTTTTACACATTAAATTAAGTACATAAGTTTCTTGTTCATTTTGCTTTTAATTTGTCACTATAGGAAATTCGAAAAATAAAAACTTTATTCTTTACTTACCCGCTCACCTTCAAGTGTGTGTCGTGTGTTTTTTACACTCGGTAAGCGTAATTTATAAGGAATTAAAAAAAAACAAAAAGGGCATACATTTCAAATGTAGTCTGCCATTGAGAAGACAAAACAAAAAGCAAAAATGAACTTAAATCGAAAGAATTTTTTTTAAAACAAAATGTACGATATGAATCAATCGAAACAAACAAACAAACAAAAACACCAATTTATAAAATTCGAAATAATAATTTTTTTAATTTCAATTAAATTTAATTTTGTTTTATTGCTGTCCTTGCTTTAGTGATGTTTTATTTTAATTATTTATGATTTTTCAAAGTAAGTATTCAATGTTTAGTTTTGAAGTGATTTTTAAAAAGTTTTTGTTAAAAAATTGTAATTGTAAAGTTTTCTAATATTTCGTGGGAACATAAAGCCATTTCAGATTGACAAAACTAGTAGATTTCCTACTTGTTTTCTCTACATTAAAAAAATATTAAATTGGTATAGAAAAAGACTTTAAAAATGACTACACCTTTTTAATTGTAATTCAGAACCATCATATTAATTTCGATACAAATTTTATATAGTCCATAGTTATGGACAGACAAACAACCCATCGTGTACCATACAGGCACTTTTTTGGTAAAGTGACGGACCAAAGGGCCGAAAATCCCCATTAAATTATGGACGTATGCCAAAACACAATGCAATTTTCTTAAATATTCAAATTTGACATTAATTTTAAAACTAAATTGTTAAAATTAAATTGGTATGGGAAAACGAGCTTTAAAACTATTAGACCTTCTCAATTGAATTTCAAAAAATTCTATTGAAAATTCCCTTTCCAATTGTGGGCAACTGTGGTGTGATGGTTGTGTGCACGACTTACTCTAACAATTTTTAAGCGGCAAGTTTCCATCTGACAAACGCAGCGCCTATACGAGAAGGAGATTTAATCCATGTTAAAATGCTATTCATATTTCGAGTCCTGGCGATACGAGTGTTCCCAGATGCAAAGTGGAACTCAAATTGGAAACTTTTAAATTTTTTTAACATAACTTCACTCAGAACGTTTTGTCACAGTGTGTTGAAAAATTCATCTCAGTTAAAAAATGGAAATATCCCGTGAACATTTTCGTGCGATGATTTTTTACGATTTTCGGCGTGGGTTATCGAGACAAGAGTGTTTAAATCAACCTTTTTCGACTTTTGGCCATGAAGACCATCAAAAACCACGGTTAATAGCTGGTACCAAGAGTTCAGTCTCGAACGCCGTTCGCCTCAGGATGAATTTCATGAAGGACGTCCAACTTCGGTCACTTTGCCAGAAATCATCGATGCTGTGAGTGAGAACTGATTAAGCAAGACCGACATGTGACATACCGTGAGATTGAGGCATCCTTGAGCATTAGTATGACAAGCATCAATACGATATTGCATGTTCATTTGGCCGTGAAAAAAAATTGTTTGCGTTGGATCCCACATAATTTGACGAATGCTCAAAAATAGGCTCGTATGGATTGGTGGAAAGAGATGTTAAAATAGGATAACTCCGGTAGCTCAAAGGCAGTGTATAACATTGTCACAGGTGACGAATCATGGATCTATGCATATGAAGCCGAAACAAAACAGCAATCGACCGTATGGGTCGATTGAGACGAGCCAAATCGAACAAAAGTTGTTCGTGGAAGAAGTACGATACATCGAAGCAAATGATTGCATTTTTTCGGTATAACCGGGCCTTTAGTGGAACGTAGGAGGTCAATTTTGAGTCTTATACAACCATCTGTTTGCCAACAGTATTCGAAGAAATAAGGAAAGATAATAGGAGAAGACGGATCATTTTGCATCACGACAATGCAAGCTCTTACATATCAGCTGAAACGATGAGCTATTTGACCCCTCAAGGTGTCGAATTGATGGGTCATCCATCGTACAGCCCTGATTTGACACCCACTGACTTCTTCTTATTCCCTAGCATCAAGACAAAAATGAGTGTTCAATTTTTTTTATCGGCCGAAGCAGCTGTTGAATCGAAGTGGAAAAAGTGCTTCGAAAATTGGTTTGTGCGCATGCAAAAGTGTATTGATCTTAAAGGGGAATATTTTGAAGAACAATAAAATCATTTCCAATGATAAATTATTGTGTTTTTATTTCCGGACCCGAAATATAAATAGCAACCCTCGTATACAAACATACGTTGGAGCTTTATAAAAAACCGGTGTAAACCAGCTGACAAAGTGCATGTATCGATAAGTTTGCACTATCTGGAAGTTCGACCACATGTCCGATGATTGGAACCTCAACGCACTCAACCCAGTTCACATAAAGAGAGACAATACCGTTTGCCTCAACTAACGCGGATCAAGTATTCTATCCATCGCATAAAAAACACTATTGTCTACACTGTGTAAACGATTGAAGCCCAAACTCGCTAAGTTTAACCGTAGAGCAGGGGTGCCTACGGCCGATTGTTTTTTGTAATGCACCTAGCAAGAGTCATGTTTAATCACGTCCCACTTTACTTCTTCGCCCACTAAACAACGTGTAGCTCTATACAAAAAGCTGAGGCATGTCATAAAAAAATCCAAAAATTCTATCTTCAAAACTAATATGAGGAAATTTTTTTAAAATTCATTTTTGTGTTTAGGAGACCAAAATCTATAGAAAAAAATATTTAGAGCTCTGGACCAAACTAGTGTATTCGATGTGATCTAAGGAGTTTACTATACGAATTTTTAATCTTTTACTTTTTTCATGTCATATTTTAAATTAATTTCCTTAGTTCTAACGCATGCGTTTCCCAAAGACGTATCGATTATTCTGTTTTTACATTGACATCAGTAAACCGTCCCTAAAATATAAAATATTTCCCCACTTTTTTGAATACAATTAGTTTCTTAACAAATTATAGACATCTACACATACACAAGGAGTATTTTTAATAGCCTTTAGCAAATGACAGCAACAGCTACTACACAACACAATTTACGCGTAATAAAATTTTTGTCATCCGACATTGCTGACCGACAGACATGCTAATTAATCAGCTTATCGCTTCATTAAATTGTAAATTGTACAAAAAAATAAAAGAATTAGCGGAACAAAACATACATAAGTAAATGTAATGCTTATCCCCTGATGCAAAAATTTAATTTGAAATAAAAATATAATAAATTAAATGCAGACTAATAAAAAAAATAAATAAAACAAAAAGAAAATTAAATTTCTAACGTCATCTCTATTATGCAGGTTTGATAATTTGAGGTATAGTTTTTTTTTCAAATACGTATTTAAAATTGGTAACTACACATTTACGGCCCAATATGGTTCTTATAGGAGTTTCAAGATCACATAATAAAGGGCTCAGACTAAATTTAAACAAAAATATATATAAAGTGAAGAAAATGTTCATCTCTGTTTATTTAATGTGTAAATATTTTTTAAATTAAAAGAATTAATTTGTTCTTATTGGCAATAATTTACACATACAGTTCTTAAAAGTTTTATTAGGGGCGCTTAGTACATAGAAATGCAAATACTAAAGTGGATAGTTCTATCGAGATAACTCTGAAGTAGACTGCTATTATCAAAATTGAAATTTTGAATGTATACATACTCACAGAGAAGGGTCAAAGTAAAAAAATATTGTTGGACCAGAAAACTTATCAACTAAATGGAAACCCGGTTCGACAACCCATAAGATGATAGCTTTATTTATATTGTCGTACAGATTTCTAACTATTCGGTTACATTATGTAAAGTAGACTTAGCGGGTTTTCCCTCTTAGGCCGCGATATATTGAACTCAACAAACTTTCGTGGTTTGATTATAAGAAGTATGTAATACAAATTAATTCTAATCTAAAATTGTATTTCCTTTTTTATGGCTGCCGATACTTTATCACTTACACCGTCGTTTGCGGCTCCATTTCATACCACTCGATTGTACTAATGGAAACTTGATAGCAAAAGGTGGGCCATTTAATATTTTAAATTGAAATCGGCTGTAAAAAATGTTTTGATATTTTTTTAAATTTTTTGGATTTATTGGAAAAGTTGATCTCTGCCATTTTATAATGGATAACCATCCGATGCGTTTTCGCTTCGCCCAATGGGACGATTATTGTTTGGCAGGAGATGAAGAATTTTACTGGAAAGCCGAGATAAAAATGAGCTTCATCTTAAGCTCATTTTCATCTCGGTGGCTATGTCAATAAGCAAAATTGTCGCATATGGAGTTTAGAGAACCCACAAATGAATATTGAGAAGCCAATGCATCCGCAACGAGTCACTGGTTGGTGTGGGTTTTGGACTGGCAGCATCATTCGGCCATTTTTCTTCGAAAATGAGCAAGGAACCGACGTTACCGTCAACGGTGAGCGTTACCGCGCCATGCTTAACGAATTTTTGTTTCAAAAAATTCCAGAGAATGATATAGACGACATTTGGTTTCAACAAGACGGGGCCACACGAGACACAGCCATCGCAACCATCGATATTTAACGCAATGCTTTTAAAAATCGAATAATCAGCCAAAATTGGAATGTCAATTGGCCGCCGCGGAGCTGTGATTTGAGCTCTTTAATTTTTTTTTTGTGGGGAGCCATTAAGGATAAATGTTAAGCAAAGCATCCAGAGACAACTGAAGCATGAAATCAATATTGCCATTGAAGAGATTTGACCCGAAACAATCGAAAATGTACAGAAAAAATTGGTTAATCGGGTGAGGTACTACCGAGTCAGTTGTGTTAGTCATATAAATTATATTATGTTTCATTATTAAATGAAAAAGTTCAACCTTTCCATTAAAACCAGAAATTTGAAAAAAAAAACATCAGTTCTTTTTTCCAGCCGATTCAAATTTAAAGTTTTAAATGGCCCAACCTGTAGGATGGGCATTGCAATGCCCATTACATGGCCATATCTCGTGAACTTAAAACGGGATGACCAAAGTAGTTGGTTTTTATATATATGTTGTTATAATAAGAATCAGACTCTGGTGGTAAAAAAAATTATTGGCCTATAATCCATGCTGGGGGTATATAAGCTTTGGCACAGCCAAACTTAATTTATCCACCAGTTTTGTAATAACATGTTTAGCATATTTACAATATTATTTTTGTTCAAGTTTGTGTCAGCTTAAGAAACTTAATTATTTAAATAGTTTGCAATTAAAATTTTAATGAAATCGCTCACAACTAAAAGTTAGAAATCAACCAAAGTGTTGTCAAACATATAAATATCCGCAATGTATGTAAGTGATTAATTGCAATGATGTCTTAAGGTTTCATTTAGAACAAAACAATTGGACATTGTACTAAGAAATGTACTAAAACGTTTAAATTAAAAAAAAAATGTTTAATATATGTAATGAAAATGCTGTACAAAACTGAAAATTGCATTTCAAAATAATTTCTTTTATAAAAAAACCAACATTAAAAACGACAAGTGAATGAAAACTATTAAGGTTGTAAATTTTGTTTGCAAAGAATGAAAATCTAGATTCTATTATGATTGCATTGGCTCAATATAAAATTAAAATCACTTTTTATCGCAAATAAATATCTCAAATTCTCAATCCTTCATATTTTAAAAAAAAAAAAAGAAACGAAAAATAAAGTAGGAATAAACGCTCATTCAAATGTGCCAAATGAAAGAATGAATAGGTAAATTGACATACAAACATATATTTTTATCAAACTCTAACATCACTTAATAAACTCGAATAATATGCAAAAACACAACTCACAAGTTGGGGTATATCGAAATAAATGTACTAAAAACGCATTTACACTGGACATATAAATTATGGCCCCAAACAATTTAGAAATATTAAGCAAAACACTAACGTCTAACACCAAAATTATACAAAAAAAAACAAAAAGTAATCAACAGTATACAACTTAACAAAATATTGTAATCATAACAATTAACAAAAAGAGCTTCTTTCAAACAATGGAAATTTTCTTTGCCTTCTATTCAGTTCATCTTAATATAGGATAAACTACAACCTGTGCAATACCTACACACACACACATACGTATTAATTAAGTAGATTTAATAACAATTCAAGGCGAAATAATAAAGAAATAAAAGTAATTAACAAAAAAAAAGAATCTTAAGTAAAAATGTGTGTAGTTTTTCTTCCACAAGCCGTATTGAGTTTTGAAGACTGTCAGCCCTATAAGGTCTGACTTTCGTGCGAAAACGAAATGAATTCGCCGTCGACATAACAGCTATTCTTCAAGTTATCAAAAAATGTTTTCTAACAAAACTTTTTGGAAAACTACTCGTACTTTTTCAGGTAATACGAGTATTTCACTATCAAAATCAAGGACCGAAATAATTTTTTTTTTATTCATTTAAAATTTTACTATGAGGCAATTGTCACACAGCTGAATGAAGTATACCAATGGATGTATTGTTCCACCGAGCATAAAATTTGACAACTAACTCTTTTGTTGTAACTGATATGCAAAATTGATATAAAAAAATAACAGGTAACTTTTAATAAAATGTTGAAAAATCAGAAAAAAACAATAATTTTTGATTTTTACTTCCTTACACCACAAATAAAAATAATTTTTGATTTTTATATTATTTCTCTTACGATAACAGTTATTGAAGACTTTTGTTCATCTAAGTCAGCAATAAATGCCAAACAGTGGTTTTAATTTAGAAAAGTTTCAAATAAAAATCAGTAAGTGATTTTTTTTTATAAAGGTCATGACGACGGTTGCTTTATATATTTCTTGCCTAGGCAACACGAAGTGTTGGCTGGTGCCTTCTGGCATTTCCATTGGAAAGTTTGACATTTTTTAGCATAAACGTACTTAGAACGTTTTGACGTACGACCATCATTTGTGTTGTTTACAGTGACTTGAAAAAATCAATTTGGCAAAAAATGGAATTAACTCGTGAAAGTTTTCGTGCGAATATTTTTCACAACTTTTGAAGTGGATTATCAAGACAAGAGTGCATCGATGAACTTAAATCTTTGTATGGCGATGAAGCACCATCCTTTAGCACTGTAAAAAACTGGTTTAATGAATACAATCGTGGCCGACGCTTGCTCAAATGGTATCCTTAGGCATTTCTTTCACCAGCATACATTCGAAATTGCATGAACACCTGGCCGTAAAAAAGGTTTGTTCGCGTTGGATCCCGCACAATTTGACAATCGCTCAAAAAAAGGCTCGTGTCGATTGGTGCAAAGAAATTTTTGAAAAATACGATCGCGGTACTTTAAAAGACGTTATAAGATCGTCACAGGTGACGAATCATAGATCTATGCGTATGAGCTTGAAACAAAACAGCAATCGACCGTGTGGGTCTTCGAACACGAGCCAAATCCAACGAATGTTGTTCGTATAAGAAGCACTTCGAAGCAAATAGTCGCCTGTTTCTTCGGCAAAACTGGTCATGTGGCGACTGTGCCGCTTGAGCAACGTAGGGCGGTCAATTCTGAGTCGTACGCCACAGTTTGTTTGCCTGATGTCTTCGAAGAAATTCGAAAAACGAACAAGAGAAGACGAATCATTGTGCACCATTGGCTCAAAGAAGCGCCTTTTTGATCGGCCAAAACGTCGAATTGATGGGTCATCCGCCGTACAACCCTGACTTGGCACACAATGATGGTCAACGATTTTCGTCGCCAGAAGATGCTGTTGAAGAGTTCAAAAAACATCGGAGTGGAAAAAGTGCTTCGGCAATTGGTTTGAGCATATGCAAAAGTATAAAAATCATGAAAAACAATAAAACCATTTTTAATAATAAATATTCGCATTTTCAGTATTAGGCCAGAAATATATATAGCAGTACGAGGTACTGATAATTTTTCAAAATTTCTGATTTAATTGGAAAGGTTGAAATTTGTGCACAATGATTTGTCTTTTCTTGTTCGTTTATGGTGTACCACTCAGAATTGACCGTCCTACGTTGCTCAAGCGAAACAGTCGCCATATGACCAGTTTTGCCGAAGAAACAGGCGACCATTTGCCTCGAAGTGCTACTTCCTTCCACGAGCAACGTTGGAGTTGGCTCTTCTTCGAAGACCCATACGGTCGATTGCTGTTTTGTTTCGGGCTCATACGCATAGATCCATGATTCGTCACCTGTGACGATCTTATAAACGTCTTTTGAAGCACAGCGATCGTATTTTTTCAAAATTTCTTTGCGCCAATCGACACGAGCCTTTTTTTGAGCGATTGTCAAATTGTGCGGGATCCAACGAGAACTGACCTTTTTTACGGCCAGGTGTTCAAGCAATATCGAATGTATGCTGGTGGAAGAAATGCCCAAGAATGCCTCTATCTCACAGTATGTCACATGACGATCTTGCATTATCAGTTCACACACGGCATCAATGTTCTCTAGCATAACGTCCGTTTTTGGACGACCTTCTATGGGCGAGCGTCGGCCACGATTGAATTCATTAAACCAGTTTTTCACAGCGCTATAGGATGGTGCTTCATCGCCACACAAATATTTACTTTAAGTTCATCGATGCACTCTTGTCGTAATAATCCACGTTGAAAGTTGTGAAAAATGATCGCGCCAAAATGTTTACGAGTTAATTTAATTTTTTTACCAAATTGATTTTTTCAAGTCACTGTAAACAACACAAATGATGCTCGTTCGTCAAAACGTTCTGAGTAATTTTATGCTAGAAAATGCCAAACTTTCCAATGGAAATGTCAGATGGCGCTAGGCAAGTGTAGGCTAAGTGTTGCCTAGGCCACAAATATATATATAGCAGCCCTTGTACGAGTACTTCTTTTTTTATAGCCGATCCAAACTTAAAATGTTAAATCGCCCACCCTATTTGTATAGAGGCTTCTTTTGAATAATCGCTCCAGTGTGCCTAAAGAATGATGACACTTTTCACAGCTGTCACTTTTAATGCGTTTCATTATTTTCGAAGAACTTTTTTAAGTTTTTCCTTTTTTTGGTTTCGTTAATTATTTACCATAACCCGAACAACAGTTGTTATCAATTAGCATTTCTATTTCGAATACGAGTAACGAATTTCCGTGTCATATATGAAATTTCTGAAATGTTTTCATTAATCACAAACAAATGCTACATAATATTACATACTCGTTCATATGTACGCAGGAATATTTGGGCATTAGTGGAAGAAACAAAACTCTACATAATTACAGTAGAGCTTTTTGTGATAAAAGGTAATAAAATCCTAATTTTCAAATATGAGCAGAAACGCCACCACCACCTGATGTTGTAAGGTGGGTGTATGTAAGTAAAAGTCTGTGGAAAATTCCGCAGAAAATCGATCAAACATGAAATGCCTTTTTGCTTGTTTATAGACTCCACCATGGTTGCCCTGGAGAACTGAGTTTCGAGTTTTGTTTAATATTTAATGCCCAACTTGTCTGAAGGTAGATATGCTCATCAAAATGAATGCCAAAAATATCATTTTAATAGAAAAACCAAAACTTGTTACAACGTTTAGCACGAACGATAAAAATATAACAAAATTGTATTAGAGGCAAAGAGGAGAAGCCTCATATCCTTCCCATTCAAAATATTATATTAATAATATTGATTGGCGGCGTCGGCAGCGTTGGTGGCGGCAAAACGAGCGAAAGACAATTTTCAAAATTTATTTGCCAACATGTAAACTCGTAAAGGAAAATTTCCCAAGCAAATAAAAGCAATAACTAAAGTAGTGTAGCACTTGAATGGGACACGTTTTCCGCCAAGTACTTTTGTTGCCATAAGATAAACAAGGACAATAAGCGTACCAAAGACTGAGTGGGGTTCGAGGAGGCAGTGGAGCCGCGCTGTAGTGCAAGAAATTTCAAATTCATACATATACGATTTTATTTTTTTTTTCGTTATTCGACTATTCGAACACGCAGTGAACGAATATACGCCGAAAATACGACATGGCAAACTCATATGAGCCTGATACTGAATCAGACGAAGACTGCGAAGTCTATTGTAAGTATGGGCTGGTTTTCCTTTGTGTGAAGAAATTTCCAAAAATCCATTTCAATACGAATTGCGTATTTTCTTATGATTGCAGTTTTAAAACCGGTCAATGAATACAATATCGTGGATAAAATCAAAGAGGCCAACAAAGAATTGTTTGGTGACGAAGCGACAAATGACACTGACAACGAAAGGAGCCTAGAATTGAAGGCCTTAGCGGCCAATCGTAAAGTGAGTTTTGCTGCCAATCTCGAAGAGTACGAGCCACACAGTGGCATAAGTGTTCAGCAACTGGAAGATAAACTGGGCAAACAAGGCGACGACCTTTTACAAACTGAAAGTGAAGCACCGAAATTAGAAGTTATAGCCGAAGAGGAACCCCCTGCCAGCATAGATGTGGAAAAGGTCAGCGATTTGGCAGTGTCTGGTGAGGAACCACAAACAATGGCATCCCACAATGATGATGTAATCGAAGAGATTTGTGAAGAAATTCTCATAATGGATATGGAAAATGATAGAACAAATGAAACACTACCAACAGCGGCGGCATGTGAAAGTCCTGGCACTATGCAACGCAAAATGCTAAAGCAAATCACATTCGACTATGACGAAGAAGAGGACAACAAATCCTTAACAAATCTTCTCATATCTGACAATGAGAATGAAGACAACGACGGCGAGGATGAGAACATTAATCCGAATGACCTCCAGGATTATAACTGCAATGAATCGTTAGACGATACCGATAATGAGGAGAAGCTTGCTCTCACCCACCCACCCAACAATACCGAGTATTATGAAGAGGACGATGACGACGACGACGATGATGATAAACTTTCCATAATTGTAGCCTCCTATATGCCCGACGATGAATTTCATTGTGACAAAGCCTCCTTAACCTCCGACAAGTGTACACATCAATCCTCTTTCCGCTGCCGCACTCGATTGCCCTTCAGCAAACGTTTCTCCTTTAAGCGCAAGACAAAAGCCTCAAATGCTGTCGCCTCCTCCTGCTGTGACAACGCCAATCGACGATTTATGCCCCCACCCGAAGTGACCGACCTGAAGCTTCACTATAAAACCTGTTGCGAATTTAAAAATGCCCAACAGAAATTGCCCAAATATACGGGTTACCTTTCCGAATACGGTCTGACACGTGAACAGTTGCACGAACGTGAACAAAAACTGCAACAGAAGCAACGTTCGCTGCTGGAGCAAACCCTTAAAAAGTCCGAAGAGGAAATGCGTACCATGCATGACAATGAGAGGGCCTTCACCACATGGCTTAAGAACAAGATGCGTTTTCCCATTAACAAAACGCGCAATATGTTCGATGTGAAACGTCCGTTCGGCTTGAGGAAGGGCACAAGTGTCAGTGGAACGGCTTTGACACAGGATAGTGAGAACAATAATATGATTCCGAGTACTATGCGTTATCGTAGTATCAGTGCAAAATTTAAAAAGAAACATCAAGTGTGAAATTTTGTTTTTCGATTTTTTTTTGGTTTCTTTCTAAACTATTTTCTCTATAAGAGAAGGGATGATGTCTGTGCGATGCTGTTTGGAAATTTGAAAATGGAACATAATAAATGTTTAACATTGAAATAAAAACAAATGTGATATTCATGACTAGGGGTCAGTTCCGGCGATAATATTTAAAAAAATTCTCTGAAATGTGGATATAACAAGCCCCTAGACTGCAATGCTTCTAAAGGCTTGCTCAAGCCACATATATTAAGCGATACGAGTATTATACAAAGATCTCTCCCGATTTGTATGCCCGCTGCACATTTTGATAGCATACATAGATCATTCCCGATTTCTCAGCCCGCAGCTGTAGAAACGACATACAACATCCTCTCTTTAGGACGCACATTCCCGACGCCACTCACACCCGCCCCTGTCGACCGAGGGACCACGTCCCCATGACGTAGGGACAACGTACACATTATGGACCGATCCATAATGGATATATGAAAGAAACGTCTTATATGTAAATAAGCTACAGATATTTATCATCCTATTCAGACTAAAACTGGATTGAACCGTTTCGAGTGACAAACAACGACCTTTAGTGAATTGAGATCCAGGTAGTACGAGGGTTGCTATTTATATTTCGGGTCCGGCAATAAAAACACAATAATTTATCATTGGAAATGGTTTTATTGTTTTTCAAAATATTCTCCTCCAAGATCAATACACTTTTGCATGCGCACAAACCTATTTTCGAAGCACTGTTTCCAATCCAATTGAGACACCTCCAAAACATTTTTGAACGCTTCGGGCGATGAAAAACGTTGAGAACGCATTTTTTTTCTTGATTCTAGGAAATAAGAAGAAGTCATTGGGTACCAAATCAGGGTTGCACGGTACATGGCCCATTAATTCAACATCTTGAGTGATGAAATAGCTCATCGTTTCAGCTAATGTGTGAGAGCTCGCATTTTCGCGATGCAAAATGATCCGTCTTCTCTTAGTATCTTTCCTCATTTCTTCGAACATTGTAGGCAAACAGATGGTTGTAATACACTCAAAATTGACCTCCTACGTTCCACTAAAGGCACTGTGGCATCATGCCCGGTTATACCGAAAAAAACGCAATCATTTGCTTCGATGAACTTCTTCCACGAACAGCTTTTGTTGGATTTGTCTCGTCTTGAAATACTCACACGGTCGATTTCCGTTTTGTTTCGAATTCATATGCATAAATCATGATTTGTCGCCTGTGACAATGATATACACTACCTTTGAGCTACCGCATTTATGCTTTTTCAACATCTCTTTGCACCAATCCATACGAGCCTTTCTTTGAGCATTCGTCAAATTATGTGGGATCCAACGAGAACAAATTTTTTTCAAGGCCAAATGAACATGCATTATCTTATTGATTTTTTGCCATACTAATGCCCAAGGATGCCTCAATCTCACGGTAGTCAAATGTCGGTCTTGCTTAATCAGTTCACGAACAGCATCGATGGTTTCTGACAATTTGACCAAAGTTGGACGTCTTACACGAAATTCATCCTGGAGCGAACGGCGTCCGAGACTGAACTCTTGGTACCAGCGATTAACAGTGGTTGTTGATGGTGGTTAATCGCCAAAAGTCGAAACAATTTCATTTAAACATTCTTGTCTCGATAACCACGCCGAAAATTGTAAAAAAAAATCAGCGCACGAAAATGTTCACGCGATAATTCCATTTTTTCACTGAGATGAATTTTTCAACACACTGTAAACAAAACAATTCGCCCTCAGATGACAAAACGCTTTGAGTGAAGTAATGCTAAAATATGTCAAAGCTTAAAATGGAAGTTCCAGTTTGCATCTGGGAACACTAGTATTTTCAGGACCCGAAATATAAATTGCAACCCTCGTACTTTATAAACGACCAATAATCTGGTGAAATGGGCCTACATCGGTCAATGCTTCGATACAGCTTCCAGGCTAATGACTCTTCCCATTTTAGATGTTGTCGTTTTACAAACCACATTTAACATCCGATCATTTAAAACTAAACATAACTTATGAATGATTTATAATCGTTCCTGGGACCAAATGACCCATATCGGAAAATTATGGAAAATTCATAATCCAGTCTGCTAGACTTGGACCACATCGGTCAATGTTTTTAAATAGTGCTAGTACAAACGTCCATTCCGACTTAAGATCCCTACATAACCGTAATACAAAAGATGAACTCTACAAAACACATTTAATGGTCTACAATCCACAGTCTTTAGTTGGCCCTGGAGAATGGAATATCAGTCCATAATATATATATATATATATATATATATATATATATATATATATATATATATATATATATATATATATATATATATATATATATATATATATATATATATATATATATATATATATATATATATATATATATATATATATATATATATATATATATATATATATATATATAGCCCCCAATAAAGATTCCTCCATTTTGAGGTTACTCAAATGTGTTATAATGCGTTATAGAAGATTTATAATCCAGTCTGTTAAAATTGGACCATATGTTTTTAAATAGTGCTAGTACAAACGTCCATTCCGACTTGAGATCCTTTTAATAGCCTAGATACAAATGATGAACTCTACAGATCACATTTTAAATCCGATCTTCCGAATAATAAGCATATCTATAGTTGGCCCTGGTGAATGAAATATAAGTCCCCATTAAAAAGATTTCTAGAAATTTAAAGTCAAAAGAAAATCTTTGGTTAATCCCATTCATAAGTGATGAGTGTTTTGTGTACTACAAAATAAACAGAATAGTCGGAAACCCCTCAAATTATTCATCAGTCACCTTTGCATCCATTAAAAGTGACAGTCTGGTGTTCAATTTGGTCAGGAGGAATCATTGGACTTTACTTCTATGAAAATGAAAACGGCGTAACGGTTACTGTCAATGGGGAGCGATATCGTGATATGATTGAAAACTTTAACGCCAGAACAAGACGGTGCCACTTCGCATACAGCCAGGATTAAAATGGAACTACTGCGAGACCTCTTTCAACAAGTTATTTCAAGAAATGGTGATGTTGATTGGTCTCCACGGTCGCCTGATTTGACTGCTCCGGACAGAAACGCTTGAGCACCTCAAACAAAATATTCGTGATGAAATTAATAAAGTACCGAGTGAAATGTATAAGAATGTAATAAAAAATGTGCTCAAAAGGGCTCGCATTTGTGAGGCTAACAGAGGCGGAAATTTATCTGATATTGAATTCCATACATAATTGCCGACATTAAATAAAACGTGTATCAATATATTAGATCCATTCTCTTTCATTAAATCAAAAATTATAAACAAACAATGTTGTAACAATGTTGTTGACGGACACCCTGTACTTTTTTTTACTTACTTCACACGGTAATGAATTGCAAAAAAAAACTTCGTAGGCCTATAAAAATTAGCGGAGACCTATCAGATTATATCCTTTTAGGGATTTAATAAACTCGCCTAAGTCTTTCATTTCCCGAAGGAATTTCCGAAATGTTGTCGCATAGTGTAACACCCTAATCTTGAAGAAACTGGTAGTCACACTATTACGAGGGTTGCTATTTATATTTCGGTTCCAGACAATACTAGTATTCCCAGATGCAAACTGGAACTTCCATTGGAAACGTTGACATTTTTATCATAACTTCACTCAGAACGTTTCGTCATTTGAGGGCGAATTGTTTTGTTTACAGTGTGTTGAAAAATTGATCTCAGTCAAAAAATGAAATTATGCCGTGAACATTTTCGTGCGATGATTTTTTACGATTTTCGTCGTGGGTTATCGAGGCAAGAGTGTTTAAATCAACTTGTTTCTACTATTGGCGATGAAGCACCATCAAAAACCACTGTTAATCGCTGGTACCAAGAGTTCAGTCTCGGACCCCGTTCGCTCCAGGATGAATTTCGTGAAGGACGTCCAACTTCGGTCACTTTTCAGAAACCAATGCTGTGCGTGAACTGATTTAGAAAGACCTACATGTGACATAACGTGACATTGAGGCATCCTTGGATATTAGTATGACAAGCATCAATAAGATATTGCATGTTCATTTGGCCGTGAAAAAAATTTGTTCTCGTTGGATCCCACATAATTTGACGAATGCTTAAAAAAACGCTCGTGTGTATTGGTGCAAAGAGATGTTAAAAAAGTATAACTGCGGTAGCTCAAAGTCAGTATATAATATTGTCACAGGTGACGAATCATTGATCTATGCAACCCGAACCCGAAACAAAACAGTAATCGACGATGCCAAATCCAACAAAAGTTGTTCGTGGAAGAAGTACAGCTAAGCAAATGATTTTTTTTCGTTATAACCGGCCATGGTGCCACAGTGCCTTTAGTGAAACGTAGGACGGTCAATTCTGAGAAGTATACAACCATCTGTTTGCCAACAGTGTTCGAAGAAATGAGGAAAGAAAATAAGAGAAAAAGGATCATTTTGCATCATGACAATGCAAGTCCCACACATGAGCTGAAACGATGAGCTATTTGACCACTCAAGATTACAACAACCATTCAAGATGTCAGATTGATGGGTCACCCGCCGTACAGCCCTGATTTGGCACCAAATGACTTCTTATTCCCAGCATCAAGAAAAAATGCGTGATCAACGCTTTTCATTGCCCGAAGCAGCTGTTGAAGCGTTCAAAAATCTTGTTTTGGAGATGTCTCAATCGGAGTGGAAAAAGTGCTTCGAAAATTGGTTTGTGCACATGCAAAAGTGTATTGATGATCTTAAAGAAGAATATTTTGAAAAACAATAAAACCATTTCCAATAATAAATTATTGTGTTTTTATTGCCGGACCCGAAATATAAATAGCAACCCTCGTACTCAACGACTCTGCAACATAATAGCTTATTAATTGAAAAGATGCAAATATGTTTTTCTAAAAAGTTTTATTGTTATTTTTCTTTGTATAAACTTAAAATGTTTCTTAGAAAAAATAAGATGGGAATTTCTTCATGTATGAGACAACAGTAGTGAAAGGAAAGTAATAGGATGAAAATAGAAATAATTTGCAATATAGAATCACTTAACAATGTATAAAAGAAAGAAAAACAGTTTCATACGAAGGAAATTGCTTTGTAACGAGAAACAGAATGATTTTTTTTAAAAAAAAAAAGGTGTAGACATTATTTTTTGTTTTTCAACAAGAAAACTTATTTTTGTTGTATATTTACTTAAAAAAGATTGAAGAAAACTTACACAAAACTTACAAAAGTTTAGAATAGAAAACGTCGATATACGCAAAACAAACTGCGAATTTGAGAGAAAGAGAAAACAATAACGGAGAGAAACAGAAAAGGGTTTAAATAAAGAAGTGAACGACAATTTAATGACGCGATTTCTTAGATTTATGGTGGCCACCATCTCGACTATCGTCTCGAGAACGCTTGTGACTACTACTGTGGCTGCTGCTATGATGGCGACTCTTGTCGCGATCTTTATCCTTGTGCGACGAAGACGAGGAATGATGCTTATCACGACTACGATCGTGATGTTTATCCTTGTGGGACGATTTTACGGGGCTGTTTGAGGCAAAAAAAAGGAATACAAAAAAATGCATTAGAATATTGAAAATAATTTGTGTTACGCGTGCATTGGAAGTTCTCTTCATTTTGTTGTGTTTTTGTTTTTCGTGGCCAATATGGAAAAAAGTGTGTGTGTGTTTAAATGTGGAATGTTAAGAATGTTCACAAACCTATTTGTGTGCTTCGAAGATTTCGATGAGGGATTCGCAGAAGACGAAGAATGAGATTTACGATGTTTCTTATGATTTTCTTCTTGCATGGCTCGATCTCTTCGACTGTGCATTGTAATAAAAACACAACATATGTTTACAGTTAAGAACATTTTTAAACCAAGAAACAATATAAATCAATTCTGAACCCAAAAAAAAAACAAGTTAAAAAAAGGCCTTATGTTTCATTCCATATGTTTAAACTCCCGAAAAGCCAAGAAATTACATGTCTAAAGTTCCCATAATTTCAAGATAAAATGTGCCGCCATAGATAACTCTTGCAGTAAACTGCTTGTTCGTAAATTTTGGCCACTTGATTTCAATATTTTTCAGTTTACCGAAAGCTACAAAAATATGCAGGGTAAGTTAGTCAAAGTGTTCATGAATAAACCATTCCAATTAAAAAAATCAAGTATAACTGCGGTAGCTCAAAGGCAGTGTTTAACATTGTCAC
Organism: Hydrotaea diabolus; assembly: GCA_963513945.1. Classification (NCBI taxonomy): domain Eukaryota; kingdom Metazoa; phylum Arthropoda; class Insecta; order Diptera; family Muscidae; genus Hydrotaea; species Hydrotaea diabolus. Next base: position 95,606,969 of record OY740719.1, on the reverse strand, counting down.
AGCTGACGAATCATGGATCTATGCATATGAACCCGAAACAAAACAGCAATCGTATGGGTCTTTCAAGACGAGCCAAAGCCAACAAAAGTTATTAGTGGAAGAAATACATCGAAGCGAATGATTGCGTTTTTCTTATAACCGGCCATGTTGCCACAGTGCCTTTAGTGGAACGTAGGAAGTCAATTCTGAGTGGTATACAACCAAAGAAATGGGGAAAGATAATAAGAGAAGACGGATCATTTTGCATCACGACAATACGAGCTCTCACTCATCAGCTGAAACTATGAGCTATTTGACCACTCAAGATGTCGAATTGAAGGGCCATCCACCGTACAGCCCTGATTTGGCACCCAATGACTTCTTCTTGTTCCCTAGCATCAAGAAAAAATGCATGGTCAACGTTTTTCATCGCCCGAAGCAGCTGTTGAAGCATTCAAAAATCATGTTAATCGGAGTGGAAAAAGTGCTTCGAAAATTGGTTTGTGTGCATGCAAAAATGTGATCTTAAAGGAAATATTTTGGAAAACAATAAAACCATTTCCAATGATCAACTATTTTTTTTATTGCCGGACCCGAAATATAAATTGCAACCCTCGTAAAGACTTTCAATAGGTGTAAAGAACATGTTATAAAGAAAATTTTAATTTTGATCGTTCCATAAATTTTATAAATATGGCTCCAAGTCTTTTAAAATCGAGTTTCATAAGAATTTGGCTTTTAAACCTTGCAAGGCGCTAGTTTCAATCGGTGTAAAATGTCAGTAACACCACCATTAGCTTTGACAATTTATTTCGCACAACCCTACCTACTCAAGAATTAGGCAATTGCACGATAGCCGGTTTTATGTACCGAATTGACCCGAAGCAGCAATCTTCGGCCAAGGACTGTCACTTACAACAACAACCACTTAAGAATTAAGGATTAAAGTCTGTGATCGGTAGATTGGTCAAAGAATACAAGCTGTAAAATGTTAAAATCCCAGAAAGCAGTGCAACTTGAGAACCAGAGTTTATAAATTGTGGACAAATGTCAAATCGCTCTTACCCTGGAAGAAATGATGATCCGTCACGTTCGCACGACTGCTGTTTCTGTGTACCGGATTGACCCAACAAACATTCTTCGGCAGGGCAGTTACCTCAACAATGTGTTTTTTGTTTGTCCATTTTTTTCGTCGTGGAACCAGCACTTCCCGAAATGTTTACTCCGGATATTACTAGTCTGGGATTCGAACAAAACCACGGCCCATGGATCTGCTCGGTTTGCCACAACCGGATAATCCATTGTCCAACATTTGTCAGGTGCAATCGTTGCATGGAGTGGGTTCACCTCAGCAGCTGATTATATCAACTTATGAGTCATGGTCGCTGCAATCCAGGAAACAAAGCTGAATGCCACCTACAGCCTGCACAGTTGTGACGAATGCAACGTGCTACGTAAGGATCGCACGAGAAGTGGAGTTGGGGGACTTGCGTTCTAAATGCAACATTCTGTGCAGTACAGACCTATTTCGATGCGTAAGGATCGTACGAGAAGTGTAGATGAAGGAATTGCTTTCCAGATACACCATTATGTGCAGACCTATTTTGCCTGGGCTTGGCTCTAAAGGACGTTACATTACATCCCGCCAGTTGGTAGCTGTACCTCGCGTTATTTGCCTGACGTTGGCAATCAGCTACAAGGCAATTACAGTTTGATCTGTCCTGTCGTTAGGATTGGACCACCTTCCCATAATGCACTGCATCAACCGACCATAGAAATTCATAATGCCGTACATATATATCCTTATCAAAAAAGTCTGATTGGGATGCCTTCAGCTTTTATAATCTACTAATTCTCTCTGATGTCCGGGTAGCCGAGAAAAAGTTCAGGGCTATTATTCTGGGCTCGCCATATTCCTGCTGGAGGAATAGCCGACACACGACCAAATTTCCCAGCAGACAGCAGCGGGACTTGCAGATAAGCGTGATGACTTTCGTCCTAAGCCTACATACCCTAGAATTAGGGAACTAAACTCTGAGATCAGTCCACGAAGACAACATAAATTCCGGAATTGGTAAGTTGTGAAAAACGGTCAAATCGCTCTCTAACCCTGAAAGGAAGGATAATCGGACAGCCGTCATGTTCGGTGACAAACAGTAGTGACAGATCCGTAGCGGTGAGCGAGTTATTTTAACCACCTTTAAATTAAGCACCCAGAGAGCGATAAGGCTAAAATTAGAACATTGCGTATTTATTTAAAATTTATCGTTGGCGAGGTTGCCAGTGTCGTGTACAACTCAAACTCATCTAAGGCGTTGGGTCTGTAAGGAATCTTTATGCTGATGTTACAGCACTTGGATACCCCTCAAGTAGAGTACATGACCAAAGTGCTCAATTTGTCTTTAGCCACTCTATAGTTCCCGATGTCTGAAAAAGGACAGAACGATTCCACTACTTAAGCCAGGTAAAGCCGCAAGCAAAGGTGATGTTATAGGCCGAACTCCTTGCTTTCGCCGGTAGACAAAACGCTTAAAACACTGCTTCTCCCTAGCTTAGTTAGACGTCTTCCATGTGCTTACCTTCAGCATGGGTTCCGTAAACAGCACTGTCCAACCACTGTTTTACGCGTCATCGCCATACAAATTAGTAAAGGTCTTCATCAAAACAAGACCAACGACCGAACGGTCCTCGTAGCTCTTGACATCGTCAAACAAAGGCCTTCGACACGGTCAATCTTAACACAATGTTCGAGGACATCTCAGACACGGATGGTGTCTAGTTTGAAAAGATGGATGTGTGGGCGGCAATCTTATGTAGAATATAGACAGGAAGAAGTTCCCAGGGCGTGTTATATTTCCGGCACTGTTAAACATATCTTAAATTCATGCAACACAGACGGCGTTGGTGACTGCACAATTCTAGCGCCAGAATCCAAAGTCGATGATATATGACATAAAATCAACTGTTAACTGGCTGATTTAGAACACTTCTTCACTGCGAGGAATATGAAAATGTCCGCCTTTAAATCATCAGCCACTCTGCATAAGTAGCAAAGGAGCGATTGTCCCTAAACTTGGATCAGCCAGAATGCCGCCCTTATAACGTCAACAGAGTGTCTCCTCAAGTCTCCTGAGGACCATCTACATGAGAAGACAACGGTTCTTACAGTGCGCAGAAACAATTTATTGTTGGCTAAGCAGTATCTGCTTGTAAGAGATCCAGCGCTACCATATAAAGCCTCTATATCATATCAACTAACTAAGTAGGTTCGCCAGTGCGCCATTACCACGGCAGACGCGCGTTGTTCAGGCTAAGCTAAGATATGTACGGTGTCGCCTCAATTGTAATTGGGCGCAAATTAATGGTTACGTACCGGGTAGAAAAATACGAATGGGTAAGTAATCGAACAAAACTGACTTTTTGGATTGGAAAGTCCACATCAAAATTTTAAGAAGGGTTCTCTTTTTTCTTTGCTGGAAAATCAAAATTTTGAGAAAGCTTTACATTTCTTTAGCGTTACTATTTGGAGCCAATTATCGTCTGGTGGTGTCACTGGGCCATTTTTCATTAAAAATGCTATTGGCAACGTGCTTGCCGCCAACTGATAACGATGTCATAACATGTTGCCAACTTTTTCGCCTATTTAAATAAAGCCGAAGTTATGATGAAATGTTGAAAGATATTTGCCGTGAAAATGTCGAGATGGAACCACAGATATGCCAAAAGGTCATCAAAATTTTTGACCAAGAGATACTACTACACAATTAACAGATGGCAAATTTCCATTCCAAATGTGCATATGCATTTTAAAAATATACTCGAACAACAAAGACCCTGTATAATTTTGTATAGGTGTTAAAAACATTTATATAAGGAAAATCTGTCTAAAGTCTTTCGAAAATAATTAGGAAAGTTTAAGTTTTAGAAAGCACCTCATAATTCTAGCCCATTTAAGCCGAATTTAACATAATATGCGATATATCTTAGTTCCTTTCCCAGAAGAAGAAAATCGTTTTATACTTAAAATTCGCATATCGAAGTTATAAAAATTTGCATCCAATAAAAATACACCAAACACCACAAAATAAAGTAAAAACTAAAAAGTCGGTTTTTTAGCGACAACATTGGACTTACCTGTGTTTTGAACTCTTTGAATGTTTTGATGAATGATGCTTGCCATTTTGTTTAGGATCACTGACTTCATAATCTCGATTACGATCTTCTTCAGCAGCTTCTCGCTCCAGATCAGACCAATCCTTACCGGATTCTTCGTCAGAGCCCAATTCTGAAAAACAAAGTAGGAAAAAGTTATTAAAAATACGTCACTTAGGTTTTTAGGGGATCTGGAAGACTATATAAAATAAAAATTGGCCGAGACTGTGGCTTGGGTCGCGGACAATAGGGGCCATAAATGGCGGCAAATTCTCCACGGATTCACTGTACATACGCGGTGAACTTTTCATCATTTTTATTTGCAAATCTTTCATCCTTTTTTGGCTGTCTTTATCGATTACCGAAGTTATATCCTTTCCTCTACTCTTGCTTCCGATTGATATCATTTTCTACTTTGACTACTAACATTATAAAATAATCTCCCGACCGCCACTTACCATCGCTATCGCTATCATCCTCGGACGCCTCAGAGTACTCGGAATCATCATCAGATTCCACATCCGATTCTAAATCGGTTGGCTCATAAGCTTCGTCTTCCTCTGATTCAGCCTCTTCATTTTCACCTTCACTGCCCGATTCGGGATCTAAGAAAGACCAACCGCCTTGCTCGAAAAAGCCTTCAGGATCATCGGTAATGGTTTTCATGATTTTAGCCCAGTTCAATGATTGAATACCTTCCGTATAGCGAATATCACAAGAACTATAAGTATATAAAGCAACAAAGACAATGCAAATAATTAAATTGATTGATTGTAGTTTCAAACTTACTTCAACCATTCCTTGACGTGATCCAAAAGATTCATGGGAATAGCATTGACCATGGCCACCTTTTTAACGTAGTCTTTAAAAACGAATATCATATCGAAATTTCTCAAATGAAATTGTACACGCTCAAAATGCACCAACTCCACATCATCTAGTGTGATAACAAATGGTGGCCATTCTGTTAGATTCACCAAGCTGCCTGAGGTGGGTTGAAGCGTTACGGTACTGCGGTAGGGACAACCGGGGAATCCCAGCTCACGGAATGGTGTATCGAACTCAACTTGATGCTTGGTCATCGACTCCACCTTTTCGCAGAAACTTTTAAATGCCGTTTTCAACTTGTGCCTCAATTCTCTTTCGGCTTGTTCTGCCGCCAAATCATCGCGATCGTGCATGTGCTGGTGTTTACCCAAATCGGTGGTAATTTCACCTACTTCAGTATAGAATTGGACATCGACGTGCTTCTTTTTGCCAAACATAATGGCATGCTTAAGATGGAAATGTAGCAGAATGATCATTTCACCATCACAAGGTTGAAAGAAGGCGCTTTTGATGTTGTTATATAGAATGTCCACTTTATCACCTCTTACGGAAATATAACGGAAGCCATTGGTGTGGGCTTCCAAACTGCCGGTCATGCGTTTGGTCACAATATTGGGTCGTATATACAAATCCTTAAGTTTGGGATTACCCTTGTTTTGCGAGAGCACCAGTGTGTCTTGCTTGACAAGATCTTCTTTCTCTCGCTCTTCTGCTTCGCGCGTTTTGAAGCGTTTTTGCACCTCCTTAATAAGGCGGAAGGCATTGTTCAAGTTTGACGAAGGTGCCACAACTTCACCGTGCTCTTTTATATTTGAACTGCGATATGTGCTGAAAGTATTCAAAACAAATGGTTTTTAGTAGGTTAACTTCGTTTCCGCTCAAAGTGTGTACTTACAGTTCCTTAACAAAAGTTGCTTCGGGATTGGGGAATTGGCCACCTTCATTGCGGCCCATTGTTGCGCCGGGATGGAAGAAGTTTATACGTAAATATGTATATTCACCCTCAACGGATTGTGATATATTCTTGATGGTGGAAATATGAAATGGCACTGGTATGCCAAACACTGGCATAATAACAGTTTCATACTTCTTGTCCACATACAACTTCAATTCTCGAACTTCCGATTCTCGAGGCATTTGACTCATTGACTTATAGGAGGCCGTGTTCTTACGTACTTTTTCCACTTCCTTGGAATCTCCCTGCTTTGAGAGACGTTCCTTGGCCTTCTCATTGAGTATTTGAGCCAATTCCTTTTGATGCTGTTTGCGTTTCTCCTCCGTGTTGGTTTCCGTACGCAATTTGCTCTCGAGAACGGTATTACGCTTACTTCTACCCAACATCTCTGAGCTTTTGTCCTCTTTGACTTCTTCTTTTTCATCGCCATCCTCCTCTTCACTATCGTCCTTTATAAAGATTCCAATGTTTTTAATTTTCTTCTTCGATGGCGTCATTATGCTGGCCGGTGACTGATCGCCCACCAATACTGTGTCAGCTATAAATAGTGCATACGTTTTGCCTTCTTTCTCTGAGGCTTCGGAGTTCGTAAGACTGGCTATGCCCACATTAACATTGAAGACCATGTTCTTCTTAACTTCAGCCGGGCATTTGGGACCAATTATAACCGAGTTTTCACGAAACTCAATGCCCATGGCAAAACCAAAAGTCTTTGTAAAATTGTCCAGAAGTTTAGGTTTTTCTTTTTTAACATATTCTACGGCATGGTCGTAGATTTCATTAAGCTTTGCTCCAGGCTTAAGCAGTTTGAGTATTTCCTCCTGAACATTAACAAGAAAATTGTAATTATCCTGCATTTCTTCGGAGGGATTGACCAAGAATGTACGAGAGATATTCGAACAGTACGATTTGTAACGTGCGCCCAGAGAGCACACAATGGCGCCGAAATGTAAATGATTCTTATCGCTTAAGGCGGAAAATTTTAGACTGTATGTACCCCCCGATTGTATAATGGGAGGATAACACATTTCCAACAAAGAACTATCAACGCCGGTTACATATTTCTTGTCTGTCAAAGCAGATTCTACTCCCTCGGAGAGCTTCGAGTGTTTGACTTTCTGCAAAGATAAATAAAAAATGTATGTAATCAATATTTGATCTCATTGTGTATAGTTCAAAGAAACAAACCTTATCTGAATCGATAATATCCATAATCTGATCCTTCAAATACTTGTTAAACAGATCCACAGAAACCAATGATGCTTTGCGTATATTATTAATTTCCGGTTCATCTTTCGGACACATAATATAAGCAATTGCCCCACTTATATCCACATTTTCGTAGGCAGCCGTTTTAAGCTCAGATTTCCACGCTTCGCAAAACTCTCCGGGAAATCCGTCTTTGCTGAAAACGCCCAATTTCTTGCCATCTTTAGAAGATTTTATAATTGCCTTAAGTTTTTGGAAGTTAGCCTTATCCTTATCATTCTGTAAATATGAATTTTTGCACAAAAGAGTTTAATATTTCGACTACGGTGTTGAACAGTATTTGCGTACTTACTCTGTCTCTTACTAAAAGTTTTATTTCCGGCACCCCTTCCGCTTTACAACTTTCAATTTGTTTTAGAAACTCGATTTTCTTTTTACTAGTTAGAAAATAGACGCCATCAGCGGCAAATATTGAAATAGTATCGGTGAGTTCATAACCCAGAAGCCAGGTTTGTAATGCTGTCGACTTGGAATAGACAACGTCCTCATCCACACCCACCACTGACATCATACAATCGACTTTCTTAAGAGCGTCATCGTGGGTTATGGTGGGCGTCTGCAAAGTGCGGGAAAGTAAGAAAAACAGATTTAAAAACTAAATAGAAAATATGTGTTTAAGGAAATATAATATGTTGAGGTTAATAGCGAGGCTAGGCGAATAAATAAATCTCCAGAAAGTATTAAGTGGAACAAAGCGTGTGATTCAAAACCGATTTTTATGGTATCAAATATCATTTAATACTTTGAAAATAATTACCGCGTTTAAGAATATTTATGTTTATGTATATTTATGTCAACGCACCCTCAGTGTCAAAACGTTAGTCAAAGTCAACGATTTCGTCATGGTAAAGTTCAATTACAAGCACTACAAACCCACATGTGCTTCAAGAGACGCAATTGCATTCCCAAAATATTACTGTGTGGTGTGGTTTCTATGCCGGAGATGTGAATGGACCGTATTTCTTCGTCGATCAAAACAATCGTCATGTTACCGTCAATGGAGAGCACTATCGTGCCATGTGAGAAAATTATTTTTGGCCAGAATTGGATGAGCTTGACTTCGCCGAAATGTTGTTTCAACAAGACGATGCCATTAGCCACACAGCATGCGTTACAATCGATTTACTGAAAGGCAAATTCGGTGAACGGGTTTTCTCGAGAAATGGTCCGGTCAAATAGCCATCTCGTTCATGCGATTTAACGCCATAGGATTTCTTTTTATGGGCCACATCAATTCATTGGTCTATGCCAGCAAGCTAACAACTTTAGACGAGCTCAGATACAACATCCAACGCGAAATTGCCAACGTTCCGTTCCTGTCGAAATGTGTGCAAGAGTGGTAAAAAATTGTCTGCAAAGAATAGATCGCTGTACACGTGCTCGTGGTGGTCATATGACCGAAATCGAATTTCATTCTTAAAACGTAAAGTTTGCACCTGGAATAAATTTGAACTCTATATCTTACGAGGGCGACCGCAAAACTAACTGGCCTGGCACATTTTCTGTTTTACAAGCAACTTTTTGTTTTGTTTTTAAAAGCAATCTTTTATAAGCCATCTGTCAAAATTTCCGAAATATTTAATGATTATTTTCTTTGTTACAGGTTATTAAAGTAAACAAGTTTTATAATTTTTGAAAAATGGAAAATAAAGAGTTTCGTGCGGTAATTAAACACTTTTATATGAAAGGTTATACGCCACAATTAATCAAAGATGAATTGGATTCTGTTCATGGTGATAATCCACCATAATACTCCACCGTGAAATCCTGGGTTAAACAATTTAAAATGGGTCGTTCAAGTACGGAAGATGAACAACGCTCTGGAAGACCGAAAACTGCTACTACTATTGAAAACATTAGAAACATATTTAATGAAGTGACTTAAGATAGACGAATAAAGCTCAGAGAACTTGCTGATATTGTTAAAATACACGAAAAACAAGTTTGGAGTATTTTACGTGATGAACTCCACATGAAAAAGCTATCCGCAAGATGGGTGTCGCGTTTGTTGACTTTGCCCCAAAAAATCGTCCGTTGGACCAATTCCGAGGAGCTTTTAGCGATTTATCAGCGTAATCCAATAGAGTTCTTGCGCCGGTTCATAACCGTTGATGAAACATGGATCCATCACTACATCCCAGAATGCAAAGAACAGTCAAAACAATGGATAGAAGCTGGTAAAAGTTGTACCAAGAAGGCGAAAACTGTTAAGTCAGCAGGAAAAGTAATGGCCACAGTATTTTAGGATGGATGCAAGGGGTATAATATTTATTGATTATCTTGAGAAAGGAAAAACTATAAATAGTGAATATTTCATCAAGATAATGCTCCTTCACACACTGCATTTTTAACTCAACTGGCCGAATTACGATTTGAAATTGCTCCGCATCCACCATATAGTCCAGATTTAGCTCCTTCTATTTTGAAGGTCTTGAAAAACTTATTTTTCGGATGGAATTAAAAAACTTGAAAAACGTTTGATGAAGTGTATTGAGTTGGAAGGAGATTATGTTGTAAAAAAATAAAAATAATTCCAAAAAACGGTTCTTTTTATGTTAGGCCAGTTACTTTTGCGGTCGCCCTCGTAAATATTCTGTTTTAATAATATATAAAAGTATGTCCTTAATGGAAAGCCCTGTACTACGTGGTTTAGACTTTAACACCAATGTTTCATACGTCTGCTAACACAAAAACCTCAAGATATAAGCTCGCTATACACTTTGTGCCCTAAACTATATAACAACATTAGCGAATTAGGGCAGTCGTTTGTGTATGAGGGGCATTCTAAAGGTACGATTAGTCAAATACTGCTGTTTGTGTGGGGATAAGAATCCTATGTTGTCACCTGTGAAAGTTCTGTCTTGAACATCTCAAAGAGTTGTCCGCTTGCAAAATATTAAGTCTGTTAAGTGTTGGAAATCTTCTGTCATGGCTCAAGGTCACTTCCTGTGACAGTAAAATGGTGTGGTTCGCATGAAGAATGTACCGCGTGTCAAATTTCAAGTTTTGGAATGCATAGTTTACTGGTTTGAGGAACGGTTTGACGTTAGCTAATTTAAAGTAAGGATTTAAACGAATTATGTATGAGGTAAATGGTTCAGTTGAATATCGTGTTAATGTGGAACCGGTAAAGAGGCCATTTTATGATATACAAAATTCGCAACAGTTTTCTCAAACTTATGAATTACTTTTAATCCAGCAATTCCCATATATTTCGATGCATCAATGTCTCAATGTTTAATGCAGTAAGAGGGTGAGCAAAGGTAAGTCAATGAGATTCAGAGCAGCATACGTACTTGTTCCGAAAGAAAAAGTGGGTATGACGGATACAAAAGTTAGTAGTTTCTAACATGTTTTAAGCGTAAATATAGGGTGATCCATCTAGAGGTATTTTTTCAGAACAAAATAAAATATAAAAAATCAAATCAAGTGCGGAATCTTTATTGGTAATTTGAAAGGACATTTTATGGCATTTTTTTTTTTTTAAAATAATCACCTTCAAATGTTGGCAACTTTATTATGGAAATGAACGATCGGTGAGAAACGGGAAGATCCGCTGTTTTCGACAAAAATGTTGTTCAGTCATAAGGTCCATTTCTGGCTCAACGGCAAAGACAATAAACAAAATTGCCGCATTTGGGCTGAAGAGCAACAAGAAGAGGTTCAAGAGGTGCCATTATACCCAGAGAAAACCACGGTTTGGTGCGGTTTATAAGCTGTTGGGAACATCGGTATATAATTTTTCAAAAATGATGATGGCCGGAACATAACCCTGAATGGTGCTCACTATCGCGCCATGATATCGATCTTTATGCTACCTGGAATTGAAGCCCGAAATCTTGACGACACTTGATTTCAACAGGACGGTGCCACTTGCCATACAGCTGCTCAAACAATGGATCTATTGAGGTCATTTCGAAAAGCAGCTAATTTCACGTTTTGGACAGGTGCCTAGATCGAGTGATATCACACCTTTAGACATTTTTCAAAAGTCTATGCTGACAAATCAGCTACGATTCAGGTATTGGAAGCCAACATTACGCGTGTCATTAAAGCCATATCGGTCGAAATGCTTGAACGAGTCATCCAAAATTGGACTCTCAGAGTGGAAACCCTGAGGCGAAGCGTAGTTGGGGCCAACATTTGCAGGAAATTATATTCAAAAAATAAATGCCCACTTGATTTGAATTTTACATTTTTTTTGTTCTGAAAAAATACCTCTAGATGGATCACCCTAAATTACCCTGGAGCCATCTCATGTACAAGAGACCTGTCTCGTCTGTGCGAAATTGGAGCAAGATCATATATAATATATGACTTTTGGAATGGTAGTTTCAAAACTAAAGGGACACTTGTATGGGGGCTATACCAATACATACACAGAAATGGACACATTTCGTGATAAATATTATTGCACCTCCCAAAGTAAAACTGCAATCAATTCGAAACCAGAATAAAAAACAATATGTTATAAATTATTGCAATGTGTTATTGAAAACAAAAACAATGAGATCAAACATATTTCGGAAAATGGTAAATTTTCAACTTTGTAATGTGAAATACGGCATTTAGACCAAACTGTCTACAAATTTAGTTTTAAAGCAAGATTATCTTGAAGGATTTGAAAATAGTTTAATTGTCGCAAATTTACGAAGAATGTACTATTATTTACAAATGTTTACAAATTATACCGATCGACTCGGAATTACGTTCCGATTCGATTAAGACATGCCCGTTTGTCCATATATTCTTCTAATCAAAGTGTAGGTCGCGAATATGAACCCATTTCGATGAACCTTAGCATATTATAACATCCTCCACACTCAGGTATTATATTGATATCGCTATATCGGTAAAAGTATCCACAAGTTGCCTGTCCTGCTTTCTTTTACCAGACAAACTGTACATAATATTATAAAAACATCCAAAATCGGCCGTCCGCGGAGCATATCTGAAGGAACGGAGTGGAATTTGCAGAAAAAAATGACAGAATTTTAAAAAGACCCTAGCAAAAGAACTTAATGAAGAGTGAACGTTGTTGTTTAGTACGAGACTGCAAGTCAAGTCATAAAAAAGAACCAGTACACATTAATAGTAGCTCGAATTAAACATTGCTCTTAGCGCAAAGTATCGAAAAGCGATTGCCTTTCTCCAAATCATATGTTGGAAAACCGAATATCTGCTAGGCATGGCGTCAGCCATTTAAGGCATTTTAAAAACTCAATATAATCTTTGCAATTTATTTTTTTAATGTTGGGGGCTAATTTTCGAGCAAATGTGTTTCAGATTTGGTATTTAAGAAAGCACCACAGATGCAAAACGAATACTTGGGTTTTCTTCGGAGCCATTTGATGGCTAGACCTAAAAAATTGGGATTATGGTGGCAGCAAACCACAATTGAAATTGTTAAGACAATGATTCTAAATATTCGGAACATAATGACAAGATGTGGCTTGTTTTTAGCTGCACCAGTGTGTTTAATACAACTGTCGGAGCTTACAATTCTTCGGCCAAGGGCTGTCACCCCGGCACACATTTGCCGCTACAACAACAACAATGGTGGGAACATATTTATTCAGTTACTGCAGGATTAAGATTTTCCGATAAAAAAGATTTTTCATGATAAAAGTAGTGTGCAGCCACGAAAATCAATGTCATTTTGCCATTTTGTTAATAACTTGTCTTCTATTTAAATATAGAAGCAAGAGGTCTTGAGCCGGTTTAGTCCCTGCTCAATGTGTAAAAGCAACAGCCCGAAATAAAACAAACGAGCTAAACATTTTCCGTTTTATAAGTTTTAACATTTAAGTAAAAATACTTTCTTGACATGGTTATTTTAAGTAAAGGGTGGTCTAATTATAATTCGCGAGGTAAATTGTGTGTCACACCTTAACGTCAAGTTTTTTTGCGCAAGTTTATTTGACCTTTCTTTGTTTTAGTATTTGAAAAATTTAACCATGTTAAGGTACACAATTGTAAAGCGCGTTAAGATTGTTCAAATCAAAATGCATTTCGTGCACTTTGTTGATTTTTTCAGCATAATCGACTAAATGTGTCCACAATCGGGAGAATTGCGCAAATTTCAGAAAACCGGTTCTCTAGGAAATCTGTAAACACCTGTGACGTTGTTCGCGATAGTGTAGCAGAAGAGGCGTGAACCTCGACTCTTAAATGGTGTTCACAATCGCGAGACGATAACGGACTTATTGGGTCCAGAAATTGAAGATATAGATTTGGATGATATGTGGTTCCAACAGGATGGTGCCACTTGCCGGTACTTTTAATGACCGGGTTTTCTCCATCGTGCCGAGGTTTAGTGGTTGCCACGATCATGTGCTATAACACCGTTGGACTTCTTTTTAAAAGAAAATGTGTACGTCAATCAATAAGCCAAGAACAATTCAAAAGCTTAAGGATGAGATAGTTTGGCACATTAACGTCATAGAACCCTTATGATGTCTCAAGAGTCATTGAAAATATGGACCATCCGTTAGAGGTACAGGGTGGACCATTTAAAATATTAAATTTGAAAAATAGTGATGGTATTTTTAAAATTTCTGGTTTAATTGCATTGAGTATTCTTCCTTATTGAGTCAACATGGTCTAACAACTGGCCCTTAAGAATATTTTCCACAACTTTTTAAGAGAAAAAAGTCCAACAACTGGTTCAGAGCTTAGCAATTTCACCCTTGTACCCTCCGACCACGAATCCGAAAATTTTCAAACCCCTGTCATTTCGCCCCTTGCATTTTCGGGCATGGTCGTAGGTGGACACATTTTCATGGAATAAGGCAAGGAATATGCTGGCGAAATATTTCTAGTCGCGAATAAATCAAGTTTCATTTTCCTTGAGTTCTAAGTCTGCGTTTACACTTACAATTTTAATTGCAGCAATTCTTTAAAATTCTCTTTTGAACGTGAATGACATTTGCGTTTACACGTGCAATTGTTAGTTTGAATTGCTAAAATTCGTGTTTTTATTATTGCTATTTCTGACATTCCTTTAAATTAAAAAAAAAACTAAGTAAAAAGTAGTTTTGTTGACATTTTGATTATTTAAATTATGCCACTTTTTACCAAACCCCCTTTCCTATTTTACACTTTTTAACAAACTCCATTTGTAAAAACGAGCTATGTCCAAAAGAAACAGACGATTAAAGAGAAACGTCAAATTATTCTGCAGACAACTAATTGCGAATGAGAATAAAAGGAATTGCAAAGCACTCGGTAGTTTTTCCCCGTTTCGCTCTTCTAACCGCTCTCACCAAAGAACATAAAAATAGCAGCAGAATTGCAGACGGAAAATTGCACGTGTAAACGCCGACATACAGAAAGTAGGCCAATTTCAGTACAGCTGAGAGTAAGTAGTTGCATTTTTGTTATTGAGCACTCTTGACAAGTACATATTGGGTAACTCGAAACATTCACATCACTAACGGCGAAAAAGCGCCGACATGGACGAAGTGATGAGGAACTCATTCGGAATACTGTGCTGTGGTCAATGCCAAGGCTTGGTGGAAAGATTCTAGAAAAACATGTACATGCATGACCAGCAAAGCAAATATCATTCACAGAACTACTGCACAGGAAATAAGACAAATATGAACACCAGGAATTATTGCAAATATAATACAAATACACTAAATAACTCCTACTATCTTCTCAACAACGCCAAAGAAATTTCAACGTAGACTAGAATTTCACAATTTCTAAAAAGTCTGTAAGAAAACCATTTTTATATTAAAAATTACACTGTACTTACCTTCCATTCGTCGTATAGACGCTTTATTCGTTTCAAAAATGTGTCCTTATCAAGCACAATGTTCGACATGTTGATGCTTCAAATTTTCGCTTGTCCCGTCTTTGTTTCAACTACTTTTGCATAAACGGAAAGGTTACAGTTCCTCCTCCCTCTCTGCAAGAAAATACCAGCTTTCCTTTGCTCTCTTTTTTGCAAATAGGCTTAAAAGCCAGCACAAGTTATGATTTGTAAAGTTATTCACCAATTTTTTTCGCAGACAAAATCTTGAAAATTGAACGCCAATGTGCAAACACAAAGAGCAACACACAATTAATGACAATTGACTATCTGACAAGCGTTGCACAATGTTGCAAAAAAAGGTACTAAAAAATTTTGAGTACTTTGAAATTTCCCGAAGAAATAATTCACTTTTCTCTTAAACGGCAGACAAAGGTTCGACAATATTGAAAAAAAATTAAGACTTTCTGAGTTCTACCGGCCACTTATTACTGTGGTACGCAAATACTTTGGATTTTGAGTTAGGAGCACTTCTTTGACTTCGGCAACACCGGCAAAAATGATACAAATATGGCGCACATGCCGTATTATTTTTGCAACTACGATCAAATCCCGCCAAAACAAAAACAACGAAACACAACAGAAAGTGGAAACAACAAAACACACACTGACATTTGAGAAATATGAACACCCTGTTAAATTGGTAATGTGTCCCAACAAACATTTTCCTATTAACCTTACTCAGCGGACGCACGTGCAGTGTTAGAGTAGAAACAGAACACTGCGGCGACGGAAACCGGTGCGGCAAGAAAATGTAAATTAAATGACGACGGGTGCGGCGACGGTTTTTGTTGTCATTTCTCAGCTGTTTTTATTTATTATTTGGCCTTAAGTGATTTAAAAAAAACAATAAATTAATTTGCAAACTAAACAAGAATTATTTTGAAAGTAAATTTGTAAATTGCATGAGCAATCAAATTCTTTTACTTTTATTATAATTTACTTGTTTTTGGCCATTATATTTTAAAATTGGCTTTCCCGCAAATACTTTTAATATATATGATTTATTTTTCTTACTGCAAATATGAACAGAAACTATTAGTGTAGCAATACATAGAGAGGCAGGAGCAAAAAAACAGTACGATAATCAAACGCACATCGGTCAAATTCGAACTATTATTTTGCAAAATTAACATTGCGCATTGACATTTCTGAAGCGATAAAAATACAAATTATGAGCGAATTTGGTATGGAGGCTTGAACAAAACATGGACCAATAAAGCGCAACAACATCACGTTTGGCAACTCATCCCTTAAATTTTAATGACGAGGCTACATTAAGACAATGACCAGCTTCATTGCGGTTTGATTTTGGGACAATATAAAAATAATCATTTTTAATACGTTTGTCATTTTCTAAATTTGGCAAGTGTTAGTTTCATCGATTTTCAATATTTCGAGAACAACTGGAAAAAGGGCAATTGTACAGAGTATCGTTTTGATAGTGTCTGCTATGTACGCTGTTTTAAGACATCACTTAAAGTCCCGCATACAAAATCGTAGTGTTGTAATAAAAAAAATTGAAAAAATGATGAAAATAAGAAAGATCTTTTAAAAAAATTGCACAAAAGGTAGAAAAGTGGCACTAAAATATAAAAGATTACGCAAATAGTTTTCGTATCACAAGTCAACATTGTATGCGCAAAAGCCAAAAAAAAATTATCAGGCCTGTCACAGAAATCGATCGGAATGATTTTAAATCCGTACTTACCATTCCGGTCGGTTTTGTTTTACCTTCTTCAGATTCCGTTCGATTTAGGTAATTCCGAAAATTTTAAAAACCCTCATTATTCTAATTTGCTATGGCAACTCTATGCATATGAGGAAACAAAAACCATATGTGTTAAGTAAACATAATAAACGGACGGAGTTAAGAAAAAATAGTTTACAATAATCACATTTTGGCATAAATTCAATGCCGTCATTTTGCCTTCGCTTTGTCTATTTAGAGTCTTAAAGTCTCGATTTCATTCATTTTCCGCTTTAGTTCGTTTTTTTCTTTTGTATTTATGCCGTTTAGCTCCTTTACTTTATAATGGGCTTTCAAAATATTGCACAGCCTATCTAATTTTTCATTTTTTTCGCATTTAATCGCGCTGTTCTTCCATAAGGTGACAATATTTTCCGCTTTGTTGTCGACACGTTGCTCTTCCAGCAACATAGCAATTTTCCCCAAGTCTTTATTTTCTTCTACTACAATGCTGCTCAATTCCGAGTTGGATACATGTGGAGTACGTGATCTGTGGTCTTAGGAGTAGGAGATGGTGTGCGGAAAAGACGCATCTTTGAAGCTGATGGTGTTCCACTACGCTTTCTTGCCAAATAATTTTCTTTTCCCTAGCACTGGCAGATGTTGAGGGAGTAAAATCAAGATCTTCGCCATTTTCTTTGTCGGATTCGCAAATGTACGCGATCAGATCCGCTTCTCTAAAACTATTGGCGCCAGCAACGCCTTCTACACTTCTCTTCATTCCGGAGACTCTAACAACATTTTCGTCAGCCAGAATATTACACGCCACAACAAAAGACGATCACAAACAATACAAATTACAAATTAATTTTCCAACGTTTTTTTTTGGGTTTAGTTTATTTCGTTCAAGGCAATTATTTGGCTTGTATTGTTGTCTTAGTGTTATTGAAAATATAAAAGATTTATTAAAATAAATGTTAACTAAGCAAAAATTTAACGTAATTAAAGATTACAATAATCTTTATTCAGAAAAAGTACTTCTATCAAAGTTTTTTGTGTTTATGGAACTAAATATATCAATTCCGATAATATAATCAAAAGTGGTTTCATTACGACCAAATTTTTCGGAATTAGTTTTCTGAAGAAGCACGGAATTGAAACCACTTTCGATCGGAATTGTGTTCTGTGACATGCCTGATAAAACCATTTCTACCGAAGTCGTACCGCTATGCAAAAAACATTTCAAATTTAAGCATAAAACACTTTAAACACAAATAAAGCATAAATCACTTTAAACTCAAATAAACAGTATTCCCAAAATCATTGTTACTCAACTCTGTTTTTCGATTTTTCGATAAAGCTCACATCGGACTTCTTATACAGTACGATACGAATTTAGTGTTTTCTGGGCTTTTTTGTGTTTCAATTTTGCCGTTCTTGTGATTGTGTACAGACAATAGTGCAAAAATTAACCGAGGATTTGTGCGTTACTGAAGTGTGCTTCTCTACATTATTGTAAAGAGGAAGCACATCGCCAATCTTGTACTATTAATCGTCTTTGATTCTTGCTACAAAAAGTCGATGGATCAACTAATTGATACTCTCCTTTTAGAACCCTACGTCAAATCGTCATTTTCGAATTTGAGCCAAAAAATCGTCGCAACACTGCACATATCCCAAAACACGGAGTCATACAAATTATAATAGATGTAAAAAGAAACTAAATTTGCAATTTGTTGTTACCTCAAGAAGATTCGCAGGAGATTTATCAAGAATCTGATTCTATTTCTTTTAAATAATAAGAAAAAATTAACCCAACATGTCATCAAGAGTTCTAAAAAAGTTGCTGCAAAGTGATATAGAACTGCAGCCCAATAACGACGATGATGACAACCTCTTGAGCAGCGGTGGCGAGGAAGACCCAGACCTTCAAACAGGCAAGGGAAAAACTAACTTTTTCGATTTGGTAAGTAGTGGCTCTGCAGCTGGTCATACCTGTGATGGTTTTAATGTGTGTAGATGTGTGCGGATATTGTGGGTGGTTAATGGGATAGGAAGAAAATCTAATAAATTTTCGTGAGACTTCCTTCTGTATTATACAGAAAGTTTGTTATGAATGTAGATTAGTTAGTTAACCATATGTTGTGAATGTTGGTTGGTATGTGTATGCAAATTTATCACACACATCGATCTGTTTAGTGTGTTTCAATATTTTATTACGTTGTTTTTTCCTTTTTTCTGTTTGTTTTCCCGTTCCCGTCAACATCACAGCTGAATCAACAAAGCGTTTCTGACGAAAGTGAAGTGAAGGAAGACGACAATGAAACTGATGTGGTTGTCGCCTCAGCCAACACTAATCAAGACACCGGGCCGGCAGCTTCGAAGAAGAAAAAGAAGAAGCGCAAGAAGAAGTCCAAAGACACGGGAAATCATATAAGCAGCGAGGATAATGAGGTAATGGAATTGTGTCTTATGCTCAGGTATCTCCAATCAAAATTCCTAGGAATAATGAGACAATTTACTTAGTAGGGTCATAAATACTGTTACAACATTGATCACACCCATTTCAATAGTAGAACTGAACATACCCCATTAATGTCATATGGGGTCTGAAAGTTAACCTCAATAGCGTTAGTCTGTAACGGGATTTAAAATTGTTTCAACTTTCATCATGGAGTGGTCAGATAATGAGAACGGCATCGCTGTAATAGCGCTTTTAAAGTGTGGAATGAAAAAAGCGATATTTTCAAAACGCTCCGGCCACTAGGGATTAGCCGCATGTTCGTCTACCGATGCCTAAAACTGTTCAAGGAGACTGGAGATGTAAAAGGCCGCCACCGGTCGGGCCGCCCACGCTCTGTTCGAACACCGCATGTCATCAAAGCCGTTAAATCAAGAATTTACAGAAATCCGCTCCGAAAACAGAAAATTATGGCACGCAAATGTCCATGAGGCGAATCATTAAAAATGACTGGGGACTTGGGGCTTTCAAACGACTAACCGGACATCTATTGACTGCAGCGTTAAAAAAATAGGATTAAAAAATGCAAACGTCTTTTGGTGAAGCACGCTGATAACTTGCACAGAAAAATTTTGTTCACCGATGAAAAATTTTTTACCGTTCAGGAAAAATTTAACAAGCAAAATGATAGAGCGTATGCGCGGTCATCTAAGGAAGCATCTGAACTGATCCCAAGGGTGGGAAAGGGTCATCACCCAGCTTCAGTCATGGTTTGTTGGGGTGTCTCTTACGATGGGGTCACTGACCTGCATTTCTGCGAACAAGGAGTCAAAACATCCGCCAAAGTTTAACAAGAAACCGTTTTGGAAGCTGTTGTGAAGCCTCAATTTCCTGTTCCAAAACCAGCCATGGACCCAGGCCTGGCTTCGAAACAATTTGCCCAGCGTTCATTTCCTCTAAGGATGGCCCGCAGGTTGTCCAGATTTGAACCCATTGGATTACAAATTGTGGACGGTTTTAGAGGACAAGGTTTTTCACAAAAGATACCCCAACATTGGATCTCTTAAGACTGCTTTGGTTCGAGCTGTGGCCAATTTTTCAATGGACGAGGTTCGTGCAGCTATTGACGATTGGCCAGTGCTACTTAAGGCGTGTGTAAAGGCAAAAGGCAGACATTTCGAATGAATAAAATGTCACATATACCGATATGGTCCAACTTCACCAGGAATAGTTATTGGTGACACTAAACGTGCTATTTTTCATTTGAGCTAAATCGAAATTAATGCGCTTCCTGTGCAGCAAGGACTTAAATCGAAAAGTAAATTTATGTGAGGCTATATCAAAAAATGCACCAATATGGTCGAGCTATATTAGGATATAACAAATATACAACTTAATTGGAACACTAATGGGTTTATTTTGGGACTTCAAGGTTGAAGAAACTTAATTTGGGAGTGACCCTGTATATGAAAACTCGACATCATGTCTGTTCGAAAACATGTACCAGTATTGTCCAATTTCATCAGGGTTACTTCCAAGACTTAAAATTCTCTATGCAAAACTTCGGCACGACAGCATATAATATAGAACTCGCATATTATATGCTGTCGTGCCGCTTCAGGGCCTGAAATTAGGAAGTACCTTGGTATGTAGGCTATTTGAACATCTAAACCGATTTTGTCCCGTTTTAAAGAGTAGATTATTGATCGCTCATAACAAATCATGCTAAATTAAAGTATGATCGAATTTGGTATGTAATTTTAAGAGCGACTGGACCTTAAAACAAAAGTAATATTTTATTTACAGTGACTTGAAAAAATCAAATTGGCAAATAAATGAAATTAACTCGTGAACATTTTCGTGCGATCATTTTTCAAATCTTTGGACGTGGATTATCACGACAAGAGTGCATCGATGAACTTAAATCTTTGTATGGCGATGAAGCACCATCCTATAGCACTGTGAAAAACTGGTTTAATGAATTGAATCGTTGCCGACGGTCGCTCAAAGATGAAGGTCGTCCAAAAACGGCCGTAGTGCCAGAGAACATTGATGCCGCACCTGGACTTATAATGCAAGATCGTCATGTGGCATACCGTGAGACAAAGGTATCCTTAGGCATTTCTTCCACCAGCATACTTTCGATATTGCATGAACACCTGGCCGTAAAAAATGTTTGTTCTCGTTGGATCCCGCACAATTTGACAATCGCTCAAAAAAAGGCTTGCGTCGATTGGTGCAAAGAAATTTTGAAAAAATACGGTCGCGGTGCTTCAAAAGACGTCTATAAGATCGTCACAGGTGACGAATCATGGATCTATTCGTTTGAGCACAAAACAAAACAGCAATCGACCGTGTGGGTCTTCGAAGACGAGCCAAATCCAAAGAAAGTTGTTCGTGGAAGGAGCACTTTGAAGCTAATGGTCTTCGGCAAAACTGGTCATGTGACGACTGTTCCGCTTGGGCAACGTAGGGCAGTCAATTCTGAGTGGTACACCACAATTTGAAAAGTTCGAAAAACGACCAAGAGAAGACGAATCATTGTGCACCATGACAATGCAAGCTCTCACATATCGGCTCAAACCAGCGACTTTTTGACCGGCCAAAACGTCGAATTGATGGGTCTTCTGCCGTACAGCCCTGACTTGGCACCCAATGACTTCTTTTAGTTCCCGCACATCAAGAAAAAAAATGCGTGGTCAACGATTTGCGTCGCCAGAAGATGCTATTGAAGCGTTCAAAAACCATGTTTTGAAGGTGTCTCAATCGAAGTAGAAAAAGTGCTTCGACAATTGGTTTGAGTGCATGCAAAAGTGTATAAGTCATGCCTGAGAATACATTGAAAAACAATAAAACCACTTTCGATGATAAATATTCGCATTTTCATAATTAGGCCAGAAATACTTATAATTAAACGTTAATGTTGTTTTCCGTCTAAAACTTTCATTGATACCATCTATAACAAATTATCCGATAGTATCGGTAGTGTTGAAAAAACTATCGTAACTATCGAATGTGGGACTATGGAGAGTTTAACTGCTCTAATGCATACTGTATAGTGAAGTCCATTGAGACAGCCCTACATGATCTCGTCACCTTCATATGTAGAAGGATCAATCGCCGTCAAAGAGTACACCTTGGATGTCTTCATAGATATAGAGGGGGCTTTCAATAAAGTAACTCCAGGTGCGTTGGCTGCAGCACTATTCAATCTAGAAGAGGTTGTAAACATTATATTCTTACAAAAATACATATATCGGCCAATATTGTCTTATCCAACCTAGAAAGATTTCTTGGTAGAGGAACGCCACAAGGTGATGGTGTTCTACCCTTCAACTCTCTAAGCTCGCCTTAAACGAAATTCTGTAATATTGGAAGTAAGTTAGAGTTAAAGTTAGGCAGATGACGTGGCGATAGCAGTTTGAGAGAAGTTGCCCAACATACTTTGTTTGGGGCATGCCACAAAGAGCGCATCTCACTTGGACAAATTGAACAGCAGAAATCGGCCTCGGAGTAGGACCGAATTTATTTTGGTAACTAGAAGATACAAGATCTATCTCCTTGGTGGTCACTAAAACTCTCATTACTGGCAGTGCGAAATACCTCGATGTTGTACTAGACAGTAGGTTGAATTTTATGCGAAAATGCCACTGTTGCTGTATGTGCTTGCAAGAGAGCAAATGGTAAACAATGGGGTTATAGTGTGTGGAACGCTCTTCACTCCTACGAAAGACCAGTCTGAGCATCACGGATGCGTTGCGTGTCACACCCTCTGAGACACCAAATGTTATATTACATAACCTGCCCCTGGGCATCCTAAGTGAAGAAACGGCGGCAATCACAGCAATAAGATTGAGAATGCAGTCACAACGTTCAATGAACGATTACGCCCGCAGTGCAATCCTGAATATGATTCCTGACATCCTGGGCTGATTACACTCTGGCCAAATCGCGTTTCGAAAACAAATACCATAGACTTTGCCAGACAGGGACGCTTGGACCTTGGATGAACTCTGGATAAAAGGACATATGTCACCTCGGTACACATTTGCCGCTACAACAACCCCGTATGACGTCTTCTAGACTGAAGGCTATAAGCTAAACAATCAAAAAATATAGGGCGACGGATAGCTCGAAGGCTATTTGATCACTGTAGTAAATTTAGCCTTTCAAGAAGAAGTAATAAAGAATTTTCTCACCACCCTAGGAATAAATCGTATAAGGCCTAAAGGATCGGTTACTTTTTGATTATCAATGAATGAAAATGAAATGAATACTAAATTTCGAAAATTAGTTTTAGAATCAAATCAAATCTAAAATCCATAACAGTGGGTTATTAATTTTACACATGCACTATCTTTTATCTCTAGCTCGCCGATAAGTTGATCAGTGACATTGATCCGAAATTGGCAACACCAAGAATTGAAATTGACAAATCTCTATTGGCTGTCGAATTGAAAAATCTTAATCCACAAAATGAAATGAGGCGTACTTTTGGCAAGCGAGTGGTGAAAAAAGAGTAAATTCTATCTACCTCCTTTTGACGGTTTAAAATTTCAATAACTTTCACAATTCTTTGCAGAAATAAGCGTGGACGTCAAAAGTTGACCCTGAAATCCACCTACTTGGTGACGGCCAAAGAATCATGGCCTCCCGTAACGAAGAACCTCATAACAATGAGTCCCACCTCTCCAGATAATGCCACCAACACCAGCCAGTCGTTACAAGCGAGACTAATCGACAAAGTGGAGTGGTTTGTATTCCAGCACAGCCAATACTACCAAAGTGTTGGAAATCTTTTCCTAGCGGCCTTGGAAAGGACTGATTCGGATTTCTTAATAAATCTCATACGCAAATGTCCCTATCATGTGGACTCTCTAATACAATTGAGTGAATTATGTAAGATTCCATCAAGCACAAAGAACAAATGAATTGTAACAATATTGTTTTCGTAGGCAAGATGACAGAGGACTTTTCGCTGGCCGCTGAGCTAATTGAACGCGCTGTTTTAGTATTGGAAACGGCTTTTCATTCCAGATTCAGCTTGACCAATGGCAACTGCCGCTTGGACTACAGACGTCAAGAGAATCGCGCTATGTTCGTGGTTCTCTTCAAGCATGCCCAGTATTTGGAAGCTCGTGCCTGCTGCCGTACGGCATTTGAAATTTCCAAATTGATCTTAAGCCTCAATCCCAATGTAGACCCACTGGCCATGGTCTTGATTGTGGACTATTATGCTCTGCGCAGCAAGCAACATGCATGGCTGGTGAAATTCTATGAAGAATATGATACCATACGGAACCTTTCACAGCTGCCCAATATGGCATATTCATATGCTTTGGCCATGTTCCTGTCACAGGGAGGTAAGGCGTGAGCTTAAATGATGAGTGTTTATTGCAAGCAAGTTTGGTAACCAATGATCATTTTTAGAATGCGATAATGCTGATAAAGCTTTACAATATGCTTTGCTTATGTTTCCGGGTGTACTGAAGCCATTGCTGGACGAATTGTCGGTGCAGACGGATAAGCGAGTTTTGGCTAACTCGTATTTCAATTCGGAAGTATCGGGAAGGTAAGAAAATGAATTGTAAAAAACCAATTGCAAAAAAAGTTTGAGATTTAAAATTGTGTAAAGTGGCTGGTATGACAGAATTCTCAAATTAAAGCAAATTCAATACATTTGTATACCATTTGAAAGCTTGAAGCAGTCAAACGATTTAAGCTCTGGCGAAGTAATTTTGCGCGACCAAAAGTTTCCCTTAAAGGAATATAAGGTATCTCGGTAAAAATCTTGTTTAGTATTTTATCAACCGCTCATAATTATTTCTTGGCGACCCATGGCTTAAGTTGTGATTGTTAGTTAAGACTCACTTACTTAAACCTCAAAAAGGGGCATGCTGGTTTAAAGTTGCGCCTCTTGTGGCCAAAACGACGGTCCATGAGGTCCTACGAAACGTTTACCAACAAACTTGGACATACAATCATTAAAAGTTAATTTTGAATATAAAGGATGGTTAAATTTTAACAGCCGATGTTGATTTGTCGCGCAAAAGAGCCATTGTTTCGTTAGCTGTGTGGCAAGTGGCACCGTCCTGTTGAAACCACATATCGTCCACATCCATATCTTACAATTCGGGCCATAAAAAGTTACGTTAGCGAACATCATTTACAGTAACTGCCTGACTGGCCTCATTTTAGAAAAAATAGGGCCCGATGATGCCTCCAGCCAGCCACAAACAGTCACTCTTTGTGGGTGCATTGTTTTTTCGACAATCACTCTTGGATTATCATTCGTTCAAATTTGGCAATTCTGCTTTTTGACGAATCCACTGAGGTAAAAATGTGACTCATCACTGAAGATTATTTTCTTCGAAAATTGATCATCCACTGTTGCCTAATTTTAACGTGTTGCTCGCTTGTGGATCTTTCCATGATTCAAATTGAGTTACTCTGAAATTGAGAA
Source organism: Hydrotaea diabolus (assembly GCA_963513945.1). NCBI lineage: Eukaryota > Metazoa > Arthropoda > Insecta > Diptera > Muscidae > Hydrotaea > Hydrotaea diabolus. Next base: position 95,581,353 of record OY740719.1, on the reverse strand, counting down.
ATATCAAATGAAATGCAGAAAAAACTTGACGTTTAGGTGTGGTTCACATTCAACATCGGCCCTTAAAATTTAACCACCCTTTATAAAGTATATGTGACAGCGCGTAGAGAAAGGGACCTAAGGGTAAAAAAAAATCAATTTTCACTTTTTTTTTTGATGTGAACAACATCTGAACATCGAATGAGACCGATCCATGCCCCAAAAGTGTTCCCTCCCAGAGATATGCGCGTTTTAAGAAAGTGATGGTACACCAAAGATACACGTATTTAAATCTTTAAAATGGCTCTCCTGAACAAAACTGGTTTTTACCCTGAGGTCCCTTTCTATTTTGCGCGTCACATATATTTATAAATAACCAACTATAGACGATTTAAGGAATCAAATTCACATTTAAATAAAGGAATCAGTCATGCGGGAAGGAAAGGACAGCGGAAGCAAGCAGTTTGTCCGGTCTTATTACTCGTCGGCAGGGCTAGCATCTTGCCGTCTTCCAACCTAATGTTGCTGATACGTTGAAAATTTGTATTTATATACATACATTAAAGTGCTTCGAGGAAAAAATAAGAAGAAAAAAACAGGAAAGATTGAGATGAAAATCCGCAAAAAGATTTGTTGTGTTACGCACAAGGAGTAAAGCACTAACTAAGCCCCTCCATCCTGCCTACCTTTTGACCAATAAAGATGCTGTTGGTAGACCCACTTCTTAAGTCCCTAAATCATTCGCATAGTTAAGAAATCAGACGCTAAAGCATCATGATGTGCTAAGTACGCGGGTTGCTATACATATTTCTGGCCTAGGCAACACTAATTTCCCTTGGAAAGTTTGACATTTTTTTTACCACAAACGTACTCAGAATGTTTTGACGTACGACCGTCATTTGTATTGTTTACAGTGACTGGAAAAAATCAATTTGGCAAAAAAATGGAATTAACTCGTGAACAATTTCGTGCGATCATTTTTCACAATTTTCGACGTGGATTATCACAACAAGAGTGCATCGATGAACTTAAATCGTTGCATGGCCATGAAGCACCATCCTATAGCACTGTGAAAAGCTGTTTTAATGAATTCAGTCGTGGCCGACGCTCGCTCAAAGACGAAGGTCGTCCAAAAACGGCCATTGTGCCAGAGAACATTGATGCCGTGCGTGAACAGATAATGCAAGATCGTCATGGTACATACCCTGAGATAGAGACATCCTTGGGCATTTCTTCCACCAGCATACATTCGATCCTGCATCAACACCTGATCGTAAAAAAGGTTTGTTCTCGTTGGTTTCCGCACAATTTGACAATCTCTAAATAAAACGCTCGTTTTGATTGGTGCAAAGAAATTTTGAAAAAATACGATCGCGGTGCTTCAAAAGACGTTTATAAGATCGTCACAGGTGCGAATCATGGATCTATGCGTATAAGCCCGAAACAAAACAGCAATCGACCGTGTGGGTCTTCGAAGAGGAGCCAAATCCAACGAAAGTTCTTCGCGGAAGAAGCACTTCGAAGCAAATGGTCGCCTGTTTTTTCGGCAAAACTGGTCATGTGGCGACTGTTTCGCTTGAGCAACGTAGGTTGATCAATTCTGAGTGGTACACCACAATTTGTTTGCCTGAAGTCTTGGGAGAAATTCAAAAAACCAACAAGAGAAGACGAATCATTGTACTCCATGACAATGTGAGCTCTCACACATCGACTCAAACCAGCGCCTTTTTGACCGGCCAAAACGTCGAATTGATGGGTCATCCGCCGTACAACCCAGACTTGGCACCCAATGACTTTATTTTATGCCCGCACATCAAGAAAAAAATGCGTGGTCAACGATTTTCGTCGCCAGAAGATGCTTTTGAAGCGTTCAAAAATCATGTTTTGGAGGTGTCTAAATCGGAGTGGAAAAAGTGCTTCGACAATTGGTTTGAGCGCATGCAAAAGTGTATAAATCATGCTGGAGAAGACTTTGAAAAACAATAAAACCATTTTGGATGATAAATATTCGCATTTTCATTATTAGGCCAGAAATATATATAGCAGCTCTCGAACGTCCTCATAGAGAGGCCATTCGCACAGGACATGCAGATAGCCTTCGACGGGTGCCCCACAACTGCATGCCTGACTTCGCTCAGGGCCCTCGTATGCAAGGAAGCATTAAGAAACCCGTGCGCGGTCAGAAAGAAACCCAAATAATTGAATACTTGTACTATGTAATATAGATTAATTGACCGCATAGGCTTTATATTACAATGATCTGAATAAAGGCCGAAGCTAATAACTAACATCCCGCATAAACCTGTACGTCACCCGACCGGTCTCGCTGGCATCCTATCTAGATGTGGCCATCACGCAAAAGCGCTTTGCGTTCCCGATCGGCGGTACTCTCCTCACCATCTATAACTCAATCATTAGGCATAATTGCCACCTTCTTTTGATCTTAAAAGCAATACTGCAAAGAATTTTACCACATGATGTGCTGCACCTCTTCAATTGTCCGGCTAAGCCCACTCAGCTGACCCCCAGATCTCTGTGGACGCATCCAGTTTAAATGGCGCGTTTCCTCCACCTGGATATCGAAGCAGATCCCCCATAGACGAACAAGACTTCAAAATAAATATATTGTTGTTACAGCAACAACCTCAAGGTTAAGAGGAGCTGCACCTGACAGCATCAGCTAGGTCCTCAGTAGAGACCGTGCAACATACTGGTAGACAAGCCAGCAAAACAAGCCTCTGGCAGTATCTTGCGATACCCGACAACAGACTTGACGTCTCATACCAGACCGATGATCAATAAGTTGGACCATATGTGCAACTACAGGGTGGCTGATGAATATTGCTACATTAAAAAATCAAATACATTTTTTTTGGGGTATGGAAATCATTTTTCTTTTTAATTCATGTTAAAATAACATTCAATTTTATTAAATATAGCTTAATTAGTTTTAAAAATAATGGAATTTAAGAACCACGCGCGTCTGCGCAAGTAGTACCTTCTCCTCAGGCGAAATCTCCGGGGGATGTTCCCCTAGCACTACATTCACACTGTAGCTGGATACTGCTGCTGCGACTTTATCGGCGGGAGTGTTGTTCAGACCTGCGATAGTTTCGATGATCTAAAGGTTATCTCTTATACCGCTGGACCTCTCTCTCTAAATCATGAAGATCGTACCTGATCGGGCGGAGGCATCCTGTTCAAGAGATGGTGGTTAGGATGACTGCTGCGAAAACACCCTAGCAGGTATTGCTTAGACAACAGGAAATTGTATGTGCGCGCGGTAAGGACCTTCGTCTCCTCATCTAGATGGTCCTCAGAAGACATAAAAAGGTACCCTGTTGATGTTCTGAGGGCGTCATTCTGGCAAGTCTGAATTTTCTTCCACTGCGTCGTACTCACGTTCGCCGACCATACAGGTGCTGCGTAGTTTGCTACAGATCGACCTATCGCTTTGTAAGAGGTCAACAAGGGTTCTTTGTCGGCTCCCCAAGTACTGCCGGCAAGTGACTTGAGGACCTTGTTCCTACTTTTGAGTTTATCGCAGATAGCTGTAGCATGTGCAGAGGATCTAAAAAGGCTGTCCAATGTGACCCCAAGGATTTTGGGGTAGTTGGTAGTCGGTATGTTGACGGCATCGACTTTCACATTGAGTGACAACCGCACCTCTGCGGTCCATGCAGTAAACAGTGATTTGGAGGCGGATATTTTCATATTCCTCGTAGTGAAAAATCGTGCTAAGTCAGTGAGGTAACATTTGATTTTCTCGCAAATGTCATCCACTTTAGGTCCTGACGACAGAATTGTGCAATCGTCAGCATACGACATAATTTCAACGCCGTCTGGTGGTGCAGGAAGTTTAGAGAGGTAGAGGTTAGACAGAGCCGGGAATATAACTCCACCCTGGGGAACTCCTTGTTTAACTTTACGGGACTTCGACTTCCTGTCTCTTAATTCTACATATGACTGGCGCCCAAACATATAGTTTACGACCCAAAGTATCAAACTGGGCGCAAGGGATGTTTCTTCAATGTCCTCAAACAGAGTGGCATGATTGACCGTGTCGAAGGCTTTTGTTAGGTCAAGAGCCACGAGGACCGTACTGTCGTTAGGCTTATTCTGGTTAAGGCCGCGACTTTACGTGTGGTGATGGCGTGTAAAGCAGTTGTTGTGCTGCTTGTGGAATCCATGCTGATGATCAGCACTAGGAAAGTGTTCGAGCAGGCTGGGGAGGAGCAGTGCAATCCCACGACTGCCGGTTCTATGTACCGGATTGACCCGAAACTCTTCGGCCAGGGGCAGTCACCTCAACAATATATGTTTTTTGTTCACAATTTGTTTTGTTTATGTTGCCGTTTAAATCGAAAGGGGCCTTCCTCGTCAGACATGAAAATGCAGTTCAACATGTTTCCGTCCTCTTCCACCATTTAAAGCATCTTCTGGCAAAACTCCAAGCGAATTGGAAAGTCTGCTGCGTTCAGTCTGTTGGCCACTTGAATTTTATATGGGAATAAGTCCAAATTCAATTATGCGTAATTGGCTGCAATGACTGTCTGCTTATAATTTGAGCAGAAACTCTTGGATTGATTTCTATGGCAGCAGCTACAGCAGCGGTTGTTTCATCCGTCCGAACTGAAAGATTTCGATGGTAAAGGTCTTCTATTGACTGTCCTATGCTCGGCAAAATCTTTAACAAGCTAACATTATGGTCAATCTGCTCAGAGGAATGCCACCTAACGTGCGCCTTTACTCTCTTTGCACCGAAACTACGGAATACTTTAGTGCAAGATGGCGGTGGACAATCCAAATTCTTGTTTTAGTGTCCTAGTTATCCATTTTTGTTAAATCTAAAAATCAATTAGCAAAATTAAAAAAAAAATAACCAGATTCATTAAAACGAAAAAAAAATTATTAGTTTTTTTTGGTAGCGGCTTTCATCAGCCACCCTGTATCTAGCTGTAATAGAAACTACTTCCCATTGCAAAACACAATCTACTTTTTGTTAAACTTTTTTCATTTTTTGTATTTACAGTCAATCACCAGCCCTTCATCAACTGGTTTCGTTGTATATATGCCGTGCTAAGGTGATCTGGCGCCAAGCTAACATTCTGCACTGGTTGGAGCGCAATGTCCATACTGCTTTGGATCGCATCGATAATAAAGATGAAGTCATACAGGACTACATCCAGAAGAGAGCAGCCCGTTATGTGCAACCACCACGACCAATACTGCGACATGTAATACTCTCCGATTATAAAGAGAAAGTGCCATTGGCTCCGTTTGTGGCCAAGGAAAAGGAAGCAATAATGATGTATGATCCCTTGCCGCCACTGGACTCGGTCAATTGCTATGATAGGTATGCGCTGTGCAATTCCATAATAATAAATATGAAGACTTAATTTTTGTTTGTTTTAGGAAATCATCCTCCAGTAGTCCTACTACGGCCACAAATCGTTCAGTTTCCATGTTTTTTCAATCCCTCTTGCCCACGTTCAATTTGCAAAATGCGGCAGCTGCCAATGATGCAGGCGATCAACAACAAAATGTCATTGCCAATGTGGAACAAGCCGCTGCAAGAGTTGTGGCCCAAGCGGCTGGCGGAGCCAACGATGAAGTGGCCGAAGTCGATCGCCATTTACAGGCCTTAAATATGAATTTGGAAAATGCTGCCGGAGAAGGTTACTATAGTAATGATGATTTTTGTGGTATTTCTTTAATAAGAACGCTTTTGTTTTAGTAGCTGCCGTTGAGGGGGATGGTGAAGCACCATATCAAGTCTTGAGACAATCATTTACCGACATTGTCGATGCCATGCGTGAGTTCATACAGAGTGTACGCAGTGCTACAGAACATTTGCAGCCGGGTGAAAATGAAGAAAATGATACAACCGGCGAGGATACGACTGATTATTTCGATTAAACAAGAAACACGACTTTTCACGCCCCTCCCCCTCACTTGACAGACGTTCTTAAATATAATTCTATGGCTTTATATGTCTATTACAAACAAAATCCTAGTCTTCTAAAGACTTTTTTAGGTATAATCTATTTGTATACCTACCTTTAGGCACTTTCTCTAGGCCCCTTTCTTCTTTTTTTCGTTTGCCCTCTTCTAGATAACTGATAAATACGGAGAATCATAAATTATAGAAAAAATAGAACAAAAGCAGAACCAATTATAGTCAAAAACTTTTACACCACAAAAAAGAGAAAAAAGAACAATACGACAAACTTTATAAACTAGTTTCGTACCACCCTAGCGCCCCCATTTTACCGAAATCGAAAATGTAGAACAAACGTTAACCACTTTTTACAAATTGCTACAATATCAAAAAAACAACAAATTGAACAAAATGTTAAAAACTAGTTTTTCTATTTTAAATAGTAAATTATTATCATGTAACAAAAAAAAAACAAAATGCAAAAAATATATAAGAGAAAAAAAGCAAACAATGTGAACAACTTATTACTTTAATTAAGATTTTTGAAAAATTTTGTTAATTTATAAAATAAATTTATGAAATATATATATATACAAATATATTTATCGTATGAATATGAATTTTGTAGCTTTCCTGTTTTTATTCAAGCCACATTAAATGCAATGATATTTGATTTATTTGTAAACTCGTATATTTTTTTTGGTATTTTATAAAGCGAATTAATAAGCATGTTATAAACCACTTGTGTGTCTATGAAAATTTAATAAAAAAAACCAAACAAAACGTATTTAAGCTTTCACAAATTGTCCTTTTTACACAGGGTGGAGCGCGGTAATTTGCTTATTTGGGAATGAAATAAAAAAATTACGAAGCTTAGAAAAATTATTTTTTATATTTTAATTATATTGAACAGTGAGGGAATTTTTAAATTACGTGGTTTTAAATAGTGTATCTGGCAAATGCCGACCTTCGCTTTCCACACCCTGCTGCATACGTTTAATGAAGTTTTCATGAACTCTAACAAGCATGTCGACTGGTATTCTGCCAACTTCAGCCTCAATGCTGTTAATAAGGTCTTCCAAGGTGTTGGGACGGTTGATATACACCTTCGAGTTCAGGTAACCCCAAAGGGAAAAAATTGCATGCGGCTAAGTCTGGTCCCTGATGGCCAGTTTACATCACCCCTCAAAGAGATAAGTCGTCCAGGAAACATTTGGCTCAAACAATTCATGTTGTTGTTGTTGCTGTAACAACAATATATTTGTTTTGAAGTCTTGTTCGTCTATGGGGGATCTACTTCGATATCCAGGTGGAGGAAACTCACCATTTGAACTGGATGCGCCCACAAAGACCTGGGGTCAGCTGAGTGGGCTTGGACGGACAATTGAAGAGGTGCAGCACATCATGTGGTCCCGGGTAGCAGGCGGGAAAGATGTCCGGAACGTTAGCATCAATTCGGGCACAGTAAGAATTAAGGCGGCTGCACCATCCAAATCTCAGCTGCGCCAGAACCACGCGCTGCTGCCGAGGTAGTACCTTCTCCTCAGTTGAAACCTGCGGGGGATGCTCCCCTAGCACTACATTCACACGGTAGCTGGATACTGCTGCTGCGACTTCATCGGCGTGAATGTTGTTCAGACCTACCTGATAGTTTCGATGATCTAAAGGTTCTCTCTTATACCGCTGGAACTCTCTCTCTCTAGATCATGAAGATCGTACCTGATCTGACTGGGCGGAGGCATCCTGTCCAAAAGATGGTGGTTAGGATGACTGCTGCGGAAACACCCTAGCAGTTATTGCTTAGGCAGCAGGAAATTGTGTTTGCGCACGGTAAGGACCTTTGTCTCCTCATGTAGATGGTCCTCAGAAGACATACGAAGACACCCTGTTGATGTTCTGAGAGCGGCATTCTGGCAAGTCTGAATTTTCTTCCTCTGCGTCGTACTCACATTCGCCGACCACACCGGCGCTGCGTAGTTCGCTACAGACCGACCTATCGCTTTGTAAGAGGTCAACAAGGTTTCTGTGTCGGCTCCCCAACTACTGCCGGCAAGTGACTTGAGGATCTCGTTCCTACTTTTAAGCTTATCGCAGATAGCTGTAGCATGTACAAAGTATAAAAAAGGCTGTCCAATGTGACCCCAAGGATTTTGCGGTAGTTAATAGTTGGGATGTTGACGACATCGACTTTCACATTGAGTGACAACCACACCTCTGCGGTCCACGCATAGGTGTGCCACAGTGTGGCTGATAATTTGGAGGCGGATATTTTCATATTGCTCGCAGTGACAAAATCGTGCTAAGCCAGCCAGTGAGGTAACAGGTGATATTCCTGCATATGTCATGATGTGTTTTTTTGTTCCAATTACAACTGTAGGTCATGTTGGTGGTGACGTATTGGTATGGGCTACTATGGCAGGCAGTGGCGTATGAAGCATTTAGAAACAATTATAGGAATGATGGATCATACAAGATTTTCTTAAAAGAAATTTGAAGCCAAGTGCTGAAAAATGGGCTCGTCGGACCATTTTTTATCTTCAACAAGATAGTGACCCAATGCAGCGGAACACCTTAGGATGTACTTGGTGTACACTTCTTTACAAATTTCAAGAAACATCAACGTAGAGCTGTTATTTCAATCTAATTGAAAATATGTGGATTTTGCTTGAATTGGGATCAGGGCTTATCATATTAGTTTGAAACTTCTGTTCTCCGGAAAAAATGGGCGGAAATTGAGTCAAACTAGAAAACCAAACTTGTTAAATCAATGCCCGACCTCTTTAATGTCGCTATCGTATTTAAAATAGGGTAGCCCAATATAATATTTAAAAATAAAATTTGTATTGCTACTTTTGTCTTTTAGATAGTTTCTTTTTACATGTACGAAGACTTTATTGGAGTTAAATTAATGACTTTCTTTAGTTTTTATTTAATAACATTTACACGAATATATAAAATGACTTATTTTTTTTTGTTACTTTTAAAAGGAAGGTCAAAGAATATGCATTTTTATTTCATCAATGTTGTTCTTACTTTATTAGTATTTTATCAATAAAGTTTTAAATAGCTGATGTACAAAGACGTTATTTGCACCCTGTAAGTATAAAATGTATTTGAAGGTATTCATTATGATTTAATTATCTTATTTTTTCTGTTATTTGATTTATTGCAGGTCGAAAACAACAGCACCTGAGCATTATGAGAAGTTAACAAGCCTTACATTGCTAGTGGATACTGATCGCGGAGATTTGTAACTCATTTCGAATAGATTGCAACTGTCCCTTATTTTTCGCCTCTCAAGTCTGGACTCCGTATTTTGGTGCATGTTGTTTTCCTCTTCCACTCGTAATGCCACTGCAATCGAATCCATTTATCCTTACAAGAAAAAAAAAACTAACTTCTGTGGTAGCAATACCGCAGGACAAGATTTGGTTATAGTGCAGTTAAACAAAAATAAAGTTATGCCCAATAGTGTGAAAAAAAATGTTTTCTCCGGACTGGAGAAAACAAAACCAACCTTTATCGCAGCAAGTGATTTCATTGCATTTTAGAGACTGGAAACGGAAACAATTACTTCACTTTTGGTTAGGGAATGGAAACCGTTGACAATAGGCTTAAACAGAAATATCAGTTAATGCTGGTTTTTTACTTTAAAAAAACCCACAGCCGGAGATTTCACAACGCCCTGGGGAACTCCATGTCGCTTTGGATTCCTGTCTCCAAAATCCATGAATCTTCTGGAGCCTACACGACCCACGTTCAAACTAGGCGGCGCAATGTCTTTAAATAAAGGGCGTGTATAGCAGTGATTGTTCTGTGCATCTTGCAAAAACAATGCTGACGATCACAAATTCGAAAGGCGTTCGATCAGACTGGGGAGAAGTGCTTCCAGCAGTGATTCTCTTTGCGCGGGCAAGGTGATCTTCCTGTACAATTCTTCACCTTTGTTTGTGTTAAGTAGCTGTACCACTTTGCGCCATTTTCAGGCATCGGGAACTACAGGAGTTGCTAACGACGTACCAGGCGTAAAGTTTTACAGTGATCGCGAAGACGGTTCATCCAGAGCGATCATTGGGTTGATGTTTCCTCTTTTCTTTTGCCGAAGCGTGAAATTAATTTTATTGAGAAACACATTTATTGAGATCAAAAATTAATTGTGCTTTTGACACAATGAACTTTTTTCGTTATAAACACACAATTATATCATTAAATATTAGGCCATATATTGACTTGAATTGTTTTATTTATTACTATTATTATTGTTGCAATATAAGTAACAAACAGATCATATTTTTTTCCTTTTTCTTATTTTTTTCACATATACTTAAAAAATTCCTTTCTCATATTCTATTTTTTGTTATCTGCAAATGAAAAAGGCTTCTTCATTTCATTTGTGTTTTTGTTTCTTTGTCTAATTAAAGTCTGTTAAAGGTTGATTGGTTTCTGTTGTGTTATGTTTAATTTGCTGTGTGTTAAAATGATACGTTTGAAACTATATTTCTGTTTTTGTTATGTAGAAACAGATTTCATCTGCGTTCAATGACATTTCTTTTATTAGTGGTTTTAAATATGATTTTATTAGCTTAGGATATAAAAAAAAGCTTTGTTTTATTACTGAAAGTATAGTTAGAATTGTATGGGTGAGTATGGAAGGAAAGGACGAGTTAAAGAATAAGGTTTAATAAAATTTTATTTCTCATTTGGCCAAGTTTTAGAGTTAGTATATGTTTGTATGTTACGTGGTTTAAAAATATATTTATAAAAATTAAAAAATATATATATTATAATAATATTTAATACTCAGGCGAAAAAAGAAAATGCAAGAACCAAAGTCTAGAAGATTAGACTCGATCTGGTTTGTTTTTTTTTTTATACTCTAAAAATACACAAGATCACTCGTTAGAACTGCGGAAACCATAAGAAGACAAACGAAGAGTGGAAAAACAAAAACAACGACCTTTTTTTAAATTTAAAGAGAAATTCCGGCATAAGTTAAACAAAGCGTTCCAACAAGACGAGAACCGATAGTAAAAACCAATTCACAGTAAAATATAAATAAAGTCTGCGCAGGAAAAATGCGATTATGTCATGGTTCCAAAGACAGGATTGTGACGACAAATGCCGGGTCCATATTCCTCATAGGCAGCTTTTGTGTGGCAAACCTGGTAAAATTCAGGCTAAAAAGATATGAAAAAAATATTAAAAAAATAACTTTGGACAAAGAACAGCAAAAGTTGTTACCGTTGAAGCCAACATACTGCCACCAAACCAGACGGCATAGCGTTGCATATGATGCGTGATAACTTGAACATCTATTGGTTTAGGCTGAAATACATTTAAAACATAACGGTTAGGCAAGTTATTTTTTACGCGAGACTTGTAGCTTACCTTAATTCTTCCCTCTGATAAATTTTCACTAATGCGCAAACGCGTATCCACCGAACGTTTGATATCACGTTGCAAGCGACGACCAAAGTCCTTGAACATGGTCGAACCACCACTTAGAACGATATTATTATACAATGGCCTTCTCACATCAATCGGACAGTTTTGTATGACATTATCCACGATCTCCGACAGCGGTATGGTAAAGTCAGGATTTGAAAATTCCGGATGGAAAAAGATTTCGGGACCCAAAAACCTCTCATAGCCAACGTCAACGGTGAAGGGTTGTTTTGTGACCGCATTTACGCCCGTATAATTGCGTATCCATTTGCCCGGCTCTGTATCGTATTTAGCGAATTCTTTGGCAATGTCGGGGCATATGTAGCAGTGTTTCTCTTTGATAGCTTTGGCAGTTTCTAAACTTTGTTCGGGTGGTATACCAACTTCACGCTCGCGCAGTAGACTCTGGATGAACGAAGTGATATTGCGTCCAGCAATTGGTATATGCTTAATACAGGAGCCAATAACGTAACCTTCGGCCTAGAAGGCAAAATGTGTTCGAAGAGATGATAATTTAAAGTTAAGTCATAAGATGATGGCAAATCAAGAATGATATGATGAGGAAAATCGTCGTTAGAGCCCGTTAAAATATATCATCATTATGCTCAAAAGTAAAAAAAAATATAACTTTACTTTAACCAATGGGCCTTAAAGGTTTAATTCATAACCGTATTCCAAATATGAAAAGCTGGACCAAGATCAGAAAATTTCAAAACATGTTAATGAAATTTCCCTGACATAACGGAGGATGTTGCTTTTAACACCCAAGAATCCCTGGGTTAGGTGGAATATCAAACAACTTTAGCAGCGGGTTTTCCACATATAAAATAACTGCAGCATTGCGAGTTTTTTTTATAAAAATTTCTTCAAATCTAAAATTTATGTATCAAAAATATCTCCGAATTTAATTATGTTTATGCAAGGAAGAAATATCTCAGAAACTACGATTTTTTAAAGTAAAAATGTTTTGAATCTGCCAATATTTCCTAACGAAAATAAAGGGTGATCAATTTAATTTCATTTTTTTCTTGATGTGCGGGAATAAAAAGAAGTCATTGGGTGCCAAGTCACGGCTGTACGGCGGATGACCCATCAATTCGAAGTTTTGGCCGGTCAAAAAGGCGCCGGTTTGAGCCGATGTGTGAGAGCTCGCATTGTCATGGTGCACAATGATTCGTGTTCTCTTGTTCGTTATTCGAATTTCTCCGAAGACTTCAGGCAAACAAATTGTGGTGTACCACTCAGAATTGTCCGTCCTACGTTGCTCAAGCGGAACAGTCCACATGTCCAGTTTTGCATGTCCAGTTTTGCAGAACAAACAGGCGACCATTTGCTTCGAAGTGCTTCTTCCACGAACAACTATCCTTGGATTTGGCTCGTCTTTGAAGACCCACACGGTCGATTGCTGTTTTGTTTCGGGCTCATACGCATAGATCTACGATTCGTCACCTGTGACTATCTTATAAACTTCTTTTGAAGCATCGCGATCGTATTTTTTCAAAATTTCTTTGCACCAATCGACACAAGCTTTTTTTCGAAGCGATTGTCAAATTGTGCGGGATCCAACGAGATCAAACCATTTTTACGGCCAGGTGTTCATGCAATATCGAATGTATGCTGGTGGAAGAAATGCCCATAAATGCCTCTATCTCATGGTATGTCACATGACGTTCTTGCATTATCAGTTCACGCACGGCATCAGTGTTCTCTGGCCCAACGGCCGTTTTTGGACGACCTTTACTTGATTTTTTCAAGTCACTGTAAACAACACAAATGATGGTCTACGTCAAAACGTTCTGAGTAAGTTTATGCTAAAAAATGTCAAACTTTCCCATGAAAATGTCTTATGGCGCCAGGCCAGGCAACACACATGTTGCCTAGAGCAGAAATAGCAACCCTCGTATATTCTTAAATGGTCTACATTTTATAAATTTAAATTGAGATAGATTTTTGCTGGAAAAAAATACACAGCCCTAAACACACGTTATATGAAAAGAAGAGCTGATTGTTTTGTTGCTTTAGCAAATCTCACTCTATTGTTAACACATGACCTGCTTCTTGTGGCTCATGACCAGTTTACACAAGTTTATGATTCTTTTCGTACGGGCTTTCAGAGAAAGACATTTTTCTAAGCAATAGGTCACTTAAAAAATGGTTAAAACGTTGACTAAACCTAACTACGCTGATGAAGGCATGTAGCTCTCTTTTCGTTCGCCGTTATAGCAGTGGATTTTTCATAGAACATTTCCTTTGGAACACTCCCATAACATCGCTTCATCCGGTTGCGTGAACTTTGTTCTGCTTCTACGTCAGTGAGTTTTTTTGTTTAGATGTTAGTTAAGCCGCTAATAGCATCTGGAAGCTAATATGATTCTTCGTTTTATTTCCAGGCTGACGTCGGTTTCTTTGTTCATGGCGGATTCTACAGTGGCATTCTTTGCCTACTTTGGCACTAAAATCCCCTAGAACACTTTCAACGTGAGCGCTGGGACAGCGGTCATATGTTTACACTGGACGCTCTTTAAACCTATCTTTGGCATCATCGCCATTTTCTTCCATCGGAGCGTGTGCACAAATTGGGCTGATGCCTCGATGCGGATTGTCGCCTAGTCCTGCCGTCGTACTGAATGCCAGCAATGTGAGACTTACATATTTCGAGGACATCAGCCAACTAAATAGAGCCAACTTCCCTATTAAGGGTACGCACATTCCAGGTGCAAATCATGGTTTTTATAACGTTTGCGGGGGTCATCAACAATTTCTTGGTTTTTTTTCGACATTTGACCTCAATTGGCCTCATTTTTACTTGTACAACCGCAACAAAGTCAGTAAACCACTTTTTTACCATTGATATCGACAGTGCAGAGTCCTCATAGTAATTATCAAACTTTTTCTTGGTTTGATTGACGGTTTCTCCGCAAAAAATAATCTTTAATGAGAACTCGAAATTCACTTTTTTCATTTTTATACAAAATCCACGAGGTTGTATGTTTTGAACCGCTGCAAAACACAAACTAAATGACGGAACTCTTTCCAAATTCGACAGAAGTCTTTTAACATATGGTACTTAATAGGAGCAGTGTTGCATTTCATATAACTACGAAGGAAGTTGGAAAAGTCACGGAATTATTGATATTCCCCGTACAACCGTTTCTTTGGACCGGATTCGGCAAAGGGTTGCCACCCTGCCGCACAGTTGCCGCTACAACAACAACTAGATAGCCACGACGCAATAACTTAGTCATTCAAAAGTATAAATTTTATAAAGTTTTCAGAAAAAGTTCTACTGCTCTCAAAAAAAAAATGAAAATAGTGCAACACATAAAATTCAAACTTCTTTTCGTGTGCGGTTTTTCGTAGCTCGTATCTCAAAAACAACGTAACCCATTTGGTGTTAACTATTTTAGATGCTGTCGGATTTTATGACATATATTGGCTAAAAATTGTTTTTTTTTCCAAGAACATGCAATTCTTCTCACTGCCATATCGCTTAAACCAAATGGAATTTTATTTCCTGTGTTCGGAACAATTGTAGCTATAGACAAGAAGAACTTGTTTGTAACACAAACCCAAAGAACGTGCAAATTGGGTTTCAAAATTGCCTACATCTCCATTTTTTAGTTTTTTCACCATCTTTGGCCCTGAATGTGGAAAAATCAGTGAAGTAAACTTTAGACAGACATTTCTTTATTATATTGGGTAATCCATCTAGAGCTATTTTTTCAGAACAAAAAGAAATATAAAAATTCAAATCAAGTGTGGAATCTTTATTGGTAATTTGAAAATGCATTTATTTTTCGAAAATAATTACCTTCAAATGTTGGCAACTGTATTATGGAAATGAGCGTTCGGTGAGAAACGGGAAGATCCGCTGTTTCCGACCAAAATTTTGTTCAGTGATGAGGCCCATTTCTGGCTCAACGGCAAAGTCAATAAACAAAATTGCCGCATTTGGACTGAAAAGCAACAAGAAGAGGTTCAAGAGGTGCCATTATACCCAGAGAAAACTACGGCTTGGTGCGGTTTATAAGCTGGTGGAATCATCGGTGCATACTTTTTCAAAAATGATGATGGCCGGAACATAACCGTGAATGGTGCTCGCTATCGCGCCATGATAACGATCTTTATGCTACCTGAAATTGAAGCCCGTAATCTTGAGGACACTTAGTTTCAACAGGACGGTGCCACTTGCCATACAGCTGCTCAAACAATGGATCTATTGAGAGGTCATTTCGAAAATCAGCTAATTTAACGTTTTGGACAGTTGAGTTGGCCGCCTAGATCGTGTAATATCACAGCTATAGACTTTGTTTTTTGGGGCTACGCAAATTCTATGCTGACAAACCAGCTACGATTCAGGTTTTGGAAGCCAACATTACGCGTGTCATTAAGGCCATACCGGTCGAAATGTTCGAACAAGTCATCCTAAATTGGACCCTCAGAATGGAAACCCTGAGGCGTAGTTGCGGCCAACATTTGAAGGAAATTATATTCAAAAAATAAATGCCAAAAACTGTCATTTCAAATACCAATAAAGATTCCACACTTGTTATAAAATTTTATATTTTTTTTTTATTCTGAAAAAATACATCTAGATGGATCACCCTTTATATTTCTGGCCTAATAATGAAAATACGAATATTTATCATCAATAATGGTTTTATTGTTTTTCAAAGTATTCTCCAGCATGATTTATACACTTTTGCCACCGTTTGAGCTACCTCCAAAACATGGTTTTTCAACAGCTTCTTCTGGCGACGAAAATCGTTTACCACACATTTTTTTCTTGATGTGCGGGAATAAAAAGAAGTCGTTGGGTGCCAAGTCAGGGCTGTACGGCGGATGACCCATCAATTCGACGTTTTGGTCGGTCAAAAAGGCGCTGGTTTGAGCCGATGTGTGAGAGCTCGCATTGTCGTGGTGCACAATGATTCATCTTCTATTGTTCGTTTTTTGAATTTCTCCGAAGACTTCAGGCAAACAAATTGTGGCGTACGAGTACCACTCTGAATTGACCGTTCTACGTTGCTCAAGCGGGACAGTCACCACATGACCAGTTTTGCAGAAGACACAGGCGACCATTTGCTTCGAAGTGTTTCTTTCACGAACAACTTTTCTTGAATTTGACTCGTCTTCGAAGACCCACACGGTCGATTGCTGTTTTGTTTCGGGCTCATATGCATAGATATATGATTCGTCACCTGTGACGATCTTATAAATGTCTTTTGAAGCTCCGCGATCGTATTTTTTCAAAAATTCTTTGCACCAATCGACACGAGCCTTTTTTTTAGCGATCGTCAAATTGTGCGGGAACCAACGAGAACAAACCATTTTTTGCAGGTGTGCATGCAATATCGAATGTATGCTGGTGGAAGAAATGCCCAAGGATGCCTCAGTCTCACGGTATGTCACATGACGATCTTGCATTATCAGTTCACGCATGGCATCAATGTTCTCTGGCACAACGGCCGTTACTGGACGACTTTCGCGAGCGTCGGCCGAGATTAATTCAATAAACCGGTTTTTCACAGTGCTATAGAATGGCGTTGCATCGCCATACAAAGATTTAAGTTCACCGATGCACTATTGTCGTGATAATCCACGTCAAAAGTTGTGAAAAATGATTGCACGAAAATGTTCACGAGTTAATACCATTTTTCCCCAAATTGATTTTTTCAGTCACTGTAAACAACACAAGTGATTCAGAGAAATGTCAAACTTTCTAATGAAAATGTCAGATGACACCAGGCAACACCTAGTGTTGTCTAGGCCTGAAATATATATAGCAACCCCCGTAAAAGTTTGTAATGAATTATTATACAAGGAATATAAGTAGCAATGGATGAAAATTTTTCATTTTTGTAAAAATGGAGGGAGGACACTGGTTGAAAAGGGGGACATGTCTTCCTAATGGAGGTAATCCTCCATATTTCTGGCTGGGCCGTAGAACAACCTTCATTGTTATTAGATGGTGGCACGGAGGGAAGAAACGAGATAATTAACAGCCATAAACTATTTACACTTCTTATCTATTTTCCTATCATAGTCCATATTTATCTCTTTTCTAAAACTGGTTCGATTCTTTTAATTTCTAGTTGAGCTCTAAGCCTAACCATAATGATTGTATGCTCATATAATTGAATGGTATAATGGAAAGTCCAAACTTACCACTGGAATGACATGAGTAACACCATCGCCACTATCAACTACAATGCCAGTGAGGGTACGTTCCTCCACTGGTCTGGAAGCCCAACTGGCAGCCAATGCCAAAACGGCCTAAAAGTAAAATTAATTTAAACCTCAACGTACAACATGACATACAGTGGAAAAACATACCTGCACAGCAATGTAAAGACCAGGAACATTAAAAGTCTCAAACATTATTTCGGCAGTATACTCTCGGTTTTCAGGAGTATTCAATGGAGGTTCTGTCAAAAGAAAATGATGATCTTCAGGCTCTGCTCTCAGATATTTAAAAACACATTGTTCCAAAAACCGTTCCATCAGGTCCCAATCTTCGACCAAACCATGTCGGACGGGATACTACACACACGCCAAGAAGAAGCATAAAAACATATGAAAATTAAACAAATGAATATTGAGAGGTAACGACTATTTATAACAAAACAACAATTAAAGATAACATTTGATTAGTCATACACTCCACCAGTGTCTCACACACACTCATACTGTTTTTCTGCTCCCTCTGCTTTCACAAATCATAGATTAATCACAGAATGATATGGACTTACCTTTACGGAATAGCCAGTGGCATCGAATGCCTCATCGCCGATAAAGAAATCCAAATCCTCAACACCTTTCGTTATGCGTCTGGTATTGGTGTCACCCACACGGGCGGACTCTTTGATGGCAATGGCAGAGGGTATAATGAACTGGGGCTCCTTGTTGCCAGCAAAGCCCAGTTTTGTATAGCTTTAATAAAACAGAAGCACGCATATTAGTTTTTCACTTTTCCCAATCATTGATTGTCCCAGTTTGAACAATATTTGTACATGGTCATTGATTCACCCCCTCACATCTTTTTTTTTTCTTTTTCCACACAGAAAACATTCACACGCACAACACTCACCCGGTGCCCACATCAATCACACATGCCGGTAATCTGTTCGCCATTATGTTTTTTCGTGTAAATCCTTAGTGCTCTAATTGTTTATTATGAAATGGTAATAATATTTTTATGTTTTATTAAAAAACTCAACCGAATTTAACAAAATTTTACAACCACACCTCCGAACTCTCGAACCGATGATTAGATGTGATCAGAGAACGAAGCCGAGCCGTAGTTGTCAAATATGACGGCGTCAAATTTTGTGCCAAGGCGAAAAATAGTTTATATTTGGCGGCGGTAGAAGTACGGTTTGTTTTGTCGCTGTTCATTTTTAATAAATAATTAAATTAGAAGTTTGACTGGAATTTAACCTACTTCGTCCTAATCTTCTAAAGTGCAACGCCCGTTTCGAATATTCGGGCATTTTTTTTGGTCACTACCCACTTTTTAAAGTATTAAGGTCGTCCCTGCTGACAGTATCCTTTTTAACCATTGTCCGTCAAAAAAATTATGATTTGTTAAGCAAATACTCAATAAGCGTTCTTTTTGTCGAGGTACCTATAGTCCCTAAGAGGGAAACACCTTGCTTCCTTGACCCAATTCGACCATTTACAACCACATAACCGTGGACGAACGGACATGGCTAGATCGTCTTAGAATTTTATAGGGTCTCCAATCAATATTTCATGTTATACCCTCTACTAATACCGTTAACTTCCCATGTTATATGTGCCAATGGATTTAGAACCACCATCTGAGTACATACAGCGATGCCCGTCTGTCCGTTCATCCGTTGTTGTAAACAATGTTCAGATCGCAATTACGAATCGATTTTGATAAACCCTGATAAATTGTTTATGCTCTTTTTTTACTAGGCACTTTTGAAGTGTTTTCAAAAGTTTGGCCAAAACAAGTCAAAATGAGACGTTTTCCCATACAAATTCAAGTGATGACTTGACTTGTTTTTGTACGAAAGAGGAACGAAAACATTTCGCACAGGCGATGCCACCTTAATTAAAGTGTGTCATCTCCAAAATAATCTTTTTTTATCGTTGGTTTGTCATCTCAAGGCAGACATTTTTAATCAATCGTCAAACATATTTGGTGAAATAGATATTTTATGAAGTAAAAGTAAAAACAAGCGTGTTAAAAGAAAAAAAACATAATTTAATTTATCCATTTGTTTAAGAAAAATATGTATTTCAGTATTTTAATAGTCACCACGTTGTTCTTTGTTTGTAAACAATAATGAACTGTCAAACAAAAATCAAAACGAGAATGAAAACGACCACAAATTGTGTAAAAATTGGTTGAGACGTTTTGAAAAGTTTCGAGCGAAACGAGAATAAATGGCCTAATGAAAATGCAGTATTAGGTATAGACCAAGGATCAATTTAAATAAAATATATCGTTTCATTGTTTGATATCATACATACGTTTTTCAAGATTTCGAGTCATGCAGCTTTAGTTACCACAAATTAAATAAAAAAGACAGCTGAACCCCAGGTCACTTTGGACGCATCCAGTTCAAATGTCACTTTGCCTTCACCTGGATATCAAAGAAAACATATTGGTAAACCTACAACAAATTTAACAAATCGTATAGTATTATCACATCTCCTCAATACAAAGATAATTTCCGATGACACTCAAGAAGTCACCTATTATACCCGATCTTGACCAAATTTTAATATCAGAGGTTCGAGCGTATTGTAGATCAATAATTAGCTATTGTGAAACTGGGCCTTATCGGTCCATATTTAAGAATAGCCACCACACAAAGTTTAGCATAGAACATTGTATAAGGACTGCAAGTAACCCTGATGGATATCAGTTCATGCATTTGAAAATTCCTAGTGCCCATAGATTAATCGTAACAAAGATTAATCGTAAGTTGAAATTCTGCCTTTCTAGAAGTCGCAAATTAAATCAGATTGTGCTCTTACCGAAACTTGACCGTATTGGTCTACCTTTTGATAAAGCCTTCATAAAAATTAGCTATTCCGTTCTTTTGTTTTAATTTGTTGCTGCTCTTTACCACTGCAGCTACAGTGAATACTTCTTTTAGATACAGCGTGGGCGATTTAACATTTTAAATTTAAATCGGCTGTAAAAAAGTACTGATAATTTTTTCAAATTTCTGGTTTTACTAGAAAGTTTCAATTTTGTCATTTAATAATGTAACACAAATATCATTCATATGACTACCACAACTGGCTCGGCAGTACCTCATGCGATCAACTCAATTTTTAGTACATTTTCGATTGTTTAGGGTCGAATTTCTTCAATGGCAACTTCGATTTCATGTTTCAACGCTTCAACTGTCTCTGGATGCTTTGCGTAACGTTTATCCCTAATGGCTCCCCACACTAATAATTCAAAGGGCTCAAATCGCAGCTTCGAGGCGGCCAATTGACATAACAATTTCGGCTGATTATTTGATTTTGCGTAAAATACCGATGGTTGCGTTGGCTGTTGTTGAAACCAAATGTACTCCATGTCATTCTCATGAATTTTTGAAAACAAAAATTCGATAAGAATTGGCGACAACGCTCACCGTTGACGGTAAAGGCGGCCCCTTGCACATTTTCGATTTTTCGGTAATATCCTTCATCTCCTGCCAAACAATCTTCAGCTCATTGGGCGAAGTGAAAACGCATCGAATGGTTTCACATTATTAAAAGTAAATGTCAAAGCTTAGCCTTTCTAATAAAATCAAAATATGAATAAATCATCAGTACTTTTTTTTGACAGTGAATTGAAATTTAAAATTTTAAATCGCCCACCTTATATTATGTGACCTGACCTAATAAATTTAAAATACACTTTACTTCGGTTTGAACATATACTCATTATTCCAATTGGAAAAACGGCGCCCGGAATTTTTAACGCCGTCCCGTGTTGTGTCGACTCCGAACCCTCAGTTTGACAGTTCGGTTGGTATAGTCACAACGGAATAACGAAACAAAAAAGAATTGCAAAACAAAAGGTTGCAATTGTTTTTTTTTTATCGCAAAATCGCAGATTGTAATTGTTTAATTATTATTGCAGGAGAATCGTTAATGCAGTGTTATTAACAACAAAGAAAAGTGGTGCAAAAGTGATAAAAACGAGAATAGTAATAAGGAGGAAATATCGCTAGAACGCATATTGCCCAAGATTGGGGAAACCCGAAAACTACGTCACTTCAGAAAAACGGAGAAAAAGATAAATATCGCAAAATTTAAAGTGGAACAAAACAAGCTCAATCAATTGACCAATAATTAATTGTAAGGGGTCACACTCGTTGCATAGAGAAACAGAGATCAGAAATAGTATAAAAAACAGGAAAATTAAATTCAAATTCGCAGGCATACACACAGAACAAGTGTATTTTGTATCCATCCGCGTCTTTGGAGGAGGTGAAGGTGGAAGGGTTTTAAAAATAAATTAAGAAATTGTTAACAAAAACATACACATACAGTCCGTCTGCAGTTAGTACAACACGACTATCGTGTGTAACCACCACCCAATCCATAGAACGAAGCAAAAAAAAAACAAAAGGTTACAACAATAGCAGCGACTTAGACCTCCACAGCAGTGCAGACACATAATCGAATTACAAGGTCTTTTGTTTTTGAAAATACAAAATTGTCTTTGATTTTTATTAATTTTTCCACGCTTGAGTATCCGCCCTGTAATTGATTGTTCGAGTAAAGGAATTTCAGAAGAATCTCCTTCAAACTGAACGCATACGAAAGCATGGATTTGCAGCATATGGAAAATGGCATAGGCAGTGGGGGCGGTGGCGGTGGTATGAGTGGCGTCGGCTCTGGTGGTGGCAACAGTAACTCACAGACCTTGAATGAAAGTGATTTTCAAAGATTGTCCCAGACCATTGCCACCAGCATAGAAAAGATCCAGCAAAATGGTAAATATAACAAAATTAAATTTGTTTAAGTTTTAATAATTATCTCCTGTTTGCTTTTAGTTGTCACCATGCAACGTATGGTCAACCAATGTAATACACCGCAGGATTCACCCGATTTAAAAAAGCAATTGTAAGTTGGCCACAAACTGGGTCGACCGGCAAATATATTAGCATTCCCCTCATTCCATATTCTCTTTATTTAAGGCATCAACTAATGACGTATACCCATCAATTGGTGTCCGATACCAGCAATCAACTGAAAGAAGTGGAAAAGTGCAAAGAACGCCATTTGAAAATTCAAAGAGACCGTTTGGTAGACGAATTCACCGCTGTTTTAACTAAATTCCAGGTTGGTTCCTCCAAACGCACACTTGCACAGCGTCTCATACACCCATCCCATCTATAATGGCTGTTGGGATGGGTTGGTTAAGTCTGTACGTGCGTGTCTGTGTTTACTTTCTTTTTATTTTGTTCTTGTTTTCTGCTATTATCATTCTAAAATTAGTCATCGCGCTGCCTAATTTGGCTGCCGCTGTCGTTAAGACTGGGCCATTCATTATGATAATGTTTTTATAAACCAGTTTGTTGTGTGTTTGAAGTGATAAATAGTTGGAATCTTCGATAAGGTTGTGCATTTCAAACATATTCGAAAGCAATACTTGGTTTTTGGGGCGTGATTGAAATTTGAAAAAAAAAAAGAAAATATGCCATCGTCATCAGACTGGGTCAAATATTTCGGGATATAAAGATCTTGAAAATGATTCCGTCGACTATTCAAACAGCTTAATTCTAAATATTTCCAGGGAGGTGAGTCCCTGGGAATTCATTTTGCTCGAGAACAAAATCTTCCTATTCTAAACAACAGGTGATGGAAGAGAATATTCGACTTTTCAAAGTCGGCTGTACGAAGGCTGCTATATATACTTAGTAGGGACATAAATACAGTTACACACGTTTTATGCTGTAAAATAAAAAGTACTGAATGTTTTTGGACCAAATATTTTTTAATATATTTATTGATGTATATTGTATCCAAAAAGAATCTACTTATTCGAAATTTCCGCCTTTTGCCTTTTCGCACGCCTTAAGTCGCACCGGCCAATCGTCAATAGCTGCACGAACCTCGTCCATTGGAAAATTGGCCACAGCTCGAACCAAAGCAGTCTTAAGAGATCCAATGTTGGGGTATCTTTTGTGACAAAGCTTGTCCTCTAAAACCGTTCACAATTTGTAATCCAAAGGATTCTTATCTGGACTGCCTGAGGGCCATTCTTCAGAGGAAATGAACGCTTGCAATTTGTTTCGAAGCCAGGCCTGGGACGTTTTAGCCTTATGGGCCGGCGCAGAATCCTGCTGGAAAGTCCATGGCTGGTTTTGGAACAGGGAATTGTTAAGAGGCTTCACAACAGCTTCCAAAACGGTTTCTTGGGTAACTTTGGCCGATGTTTTGACTCCTTTTTCGCAGAAAAGCAGGTCAGTGACCCTATCGTAAGAGACACCCCACCAAACCATGACTGAAGCTGGGTAATGACCCTTTTCCACCCTTGGGATCAGTTCATATGCTTTCTTAGCGCATACACTATCATTTTGCTTGTTAAATTTTTTCTGAACGGTAAAAATTTTTTCATCGGTGAACAAAATTTTTCTGTGCAAGTTATCAGCGTGCTTCACCAACAGACGTTTGTATTTTTCAATCCTATTTTTTTAAAGCTGCAGTCAATAAATGTCCGGTACGTGGTTTGAAAGCCCCAAGTCCCAAGTCTTTTTTAATGATTCGACTCATGGACTTTTGCGTGATATTCATCTTACGGGCCATGATTTTCTGTTTTCGGAGCGGATTTCTGCGAATTCTTGATTTAACGGCTTTGATGACATGCGGTGTTCGAACAGAGCGTGGTCGGCCCGACCGTTGGCGGTCTTTTACATCTCCATTCTCCTCAAACAGTTTTATGCATCGGTAGATAAACATGCGGCTAATCCCTAGTGGCCAGAGCGTTTTGAAAATATCGCTTTTTATATTTCACACTTAAAAAGCGCTATTACAGCGATACGGTTCTCATTATCTGAACACTCCATGATGAATGTTGAAACAATTTTAAAATCTCGTTACAGACTATCGCTATTGAGGTTAGCTTTCAAAACTCATATGACATTAACGGGGTATGTTCAGTTCAACTATTGAAATGGGTGTGTTCAATGGTGTAACAGTATTTATGTTCCTACTAAGTATTTTTGACCTAATAATGAAAATTCGAATATTTATCATCAAAAATGGTTTTTATTGTTTTTCAAAATATTCTCCAGCATGATTTATACACTTTGGCATGCGCCCAAACCAATTGTCGAAGCACTTTTTCCAATCCGATTGAGTCACCTTCAAAACATGTTTTTTGAACGCTTCAACAGCATCTTCTGGTGACGAAAATCGTTGACCACTCATTTTTTTTCTTGATGCGCGGGAATAAAAAAAGTCATTGGGAGCCAAGTCAGGGTTGTACGGCGGATGACCCATCAATTCGAGGTTTTGGCCGGTCAAAAAGGCGCTGGTTTAAGCCGATGTGTGAGAGCTCGCATTGTCATGGTGCACCATGATTCGTCTTCTCTTGTCCGTATTTCGAATTTCTCTGAAGACTTCAGGCAAACAAATTGTGGTGTACCACTCAGAATTGACCGTCCTACGTTGCTTAAGCGGAACAGTCGCCACATGACCTGTTTTTCTGAAGAAACAGGCGACCATTTGTTTCGAAGTGCTTCTTCCACGAACAACTTTCGTTGGATTTGGCTTACTTCGAAGACCCACACGGTCGATTGCTGTTTTGTTTCGGGCTCATACGCATAGATCCATGATTCGTCACCTGTGACGATCTTATAAACGTCTTTTAAAGCAGCGCGATCTTATTTCTTCAAAATTTCTTTGCGCCAATCGACACGAGCATTTTTTTTAGGGATTGTCAAATTGAGCGGGATTCAATGAGAACAAACAAACCTTTTTACGGCCAGGTGTTCATGCAATATCGAATGTATGCTGGTGGAAGAAATGTTCAACGATGCATCCATCTCACGGTATGTCACACGACGATCTTGCATTATCATGCATCAATGCACTCTGGCACAACGGCCGTTTTTGGACGACCTTCACGACCCTCGCCATTGAGCCAGCGTAGGCCACGATTGAATTCATTAAAACAGTTTTTCACAGTGCTAAAGGATGGTGTTTCATCGCCATACAAAGATTTAAGTTCATTGATGCAATGTTGTCGTGATAATCCAAAATCAAAGTCACTGTAAACAACACAAATGGTGGTCGTACGACGAAATGTTCTGAGTACGTTTAGCTAAAAAAAGGTCAAACTTTCCAATGGAAATGTCAGATAGCGCCAGGCAACACTAAGTGTTGCGTTGGCCAGAAATATATATAGCAACCCTCGTAGTGCTTCAGCTGTTTTGTTTTGATTAGAAATTAGAAAATGACTTCTAGTAAAGGGTGGTTTTTTAGACGTGTGATTTTCAAGTAGATAAATTTAGCTTTAATATAAAGATAAGGGTTTGCCAATATATTTTAAAAATGATTTCGGGCAAGTTTCCGCCGCGTCTGGCTCTAATAAATTCCAGCCGAGAGGCCCAATGTCCGACCACTTTGTGCAGCATTTGGGGCCGTATGTCAGCAATAACGCGCCGAATATTTTCTTCCCTGGCCTCAATTGTTTCGGGCTTATCTGCGTAGACAAGCGACTTCACATTAACCCACAAACAATAATCCAGCGTTGTTAAATCGCACTATTTTGGAAACCACGCCACAGGCCCACGACGCGAGATAATGCGCTTACCAGAATTTGCCTTCAACAAATTGATTGTTTCGTTGGCTGTATGGCGTGAAGCGCCGTCTTGTTGGAACCAAAGGACGTCCACATCAACATCCTTCAATTCAGTCATTAATCATGGCTCTATAGCGTTCCTCATTGACTGTAACATTATGGTCGCCTTCATTTTTGAAGAAATATTCCATCAACCCACACCAAACAGTGACTTTTCGAGGCTGTAGCGACGTCTTAACAATGCCTTGTGGAGTTTCATTACTACTAATGCGAAAATTTTGGTTATTAACAAACCCATTAAAACAAAAGTGAGCTTTATCGCTGAATAAAATTTCCTTGTAAAAACCAGGATCTTTGGCCATTCACTTCATTCGCTTCACTTAATTCGAACTTAATTCGAACGTTGTTCCGAATTAAGTCTTTTCGTGAATGAAATCGCAAACCAAACTGAGCACAAATCAAGTGGCAGCTCTCTAAAAGACCAACTGCGAAAAAAGTGTGCCCAGATTGAAAACCATGCGTCTAAAAAAACACCCTTTCAAAAGGAAATACAAACAAAAAAGTATTGAAAATTCAATTTTAATAGTGGGCGGGTAATAGAGCTTTTCCTCATGAAATCTTAAAATGCAAACAAATTTTGTTGCCCTTGGTCCAAATTAGTGGATCAAGATCCAGATTTGTATATTGAGAGGCAACACAGATTTGGGTGAATAGGGTGATCAATTAAACGCCATTTTTTAAACCAGGTTTCCAGGTTTCGGTTTAACAAAGAAATGAAAATTTTTTTAGAAACCGATTTAACCATTTTTCCCATACCAGGATGTATTTTCATTTGAAAACACCATAAAAATCGCGTCGATAACATTCTTGATTATATATTTTTGCTTAAATACTAAAGTCCTACAACATTCCATTAAAGAATAAAGGAAACTTTTCTCAAATCAGCAAACTGTACAGGATATAATTCTTCTACTTACTGTCCGGGACCTACTGTTTATCAATCGAACAGCGTCACGCAATCCACATTCCGAATGCTCGAGGGAGACAATTGAGTTGGATACCCCAGTGTCACCTATCAGCACCATCGCTCACCTTTGAACACGGTCAAGTAGCTCAAACGTCCATATATGACAGTTGTATTCCATCTTAGGCCTGATATAGATTGTATAGATGTTGAAAAGATCAGGAGTAAAATATTTCTTGGACCGCTTTAGGAAGCCTATAAACTTGAGTGCTTCTTTCGACCCTTCGAATACACGTCTCGCCCAACGAGCGTTACATTTTATTTTCATGCCCAAAACATCAAGAGCATCTGATTGTTCAACATCCATACTATCGATAGAAATTGAAGACATTGTTGGGCCAGCGAATCGCTTGTGAGACAACAAGCAGCACTGTGTCTTACGCGCATTAAAATCTACTCTTTTCACTCGACCCCATTCGGAAATGGTCAGTAGATCCCGGCCAAGTGTCTCATCCATAAATCGCCTTTTGTCTTCAATATCTTGAAGACTTGGCCTATGGTTGAATGAATAAGAATGACAGAGGTTGCTGTCATCTGCAAAGGAGTAGATTCATGGTCTGGCCCAACAGATCATCAATGAAAATAAGAAATAAAGAGGGAGAAATGTCAGAGCCTTGTGGCACAGTTGCGGTAAGCCTTTGTTTATTGGATGATATCCCATCTACAAGTTCGATATAAAACGAGCGAAAGTATCATCGACACCAAAAGCGATCAGCTTTGATAAGAGTGCACCGTGCCAGACTCTATCAAAGGCCTTGAAGATATCCAGAGCCACAACCTTACTCTCACCAAACTGGTGGATAGACCGACTCCAGCGCACCGACAATAAAGCCATCAGGTCTCCCGTAGAGCGATTTCTACGGAAGCCATACTGTCGATCACTAAGCAGGTCGTTGGACTCTAGATACCTCACAAGATGGTGGCTAACCATGCTCTCCATTACCTTAGAGAGCGCAGAGCAAATCGCGTTTGGCCGATAATTTGCAGCATTATTGGCTTCACCCTTTTAAGGGATTGGCTGGACGTTCGCAACTTTCCAACACGCTGGGAAGACTCCCGCACGATAAGCAAGGTTGTAAAGGTTGCGTAATAGACGGGCTAGCGTCGAGAAGCACTTAAATAGAACAAGTGCCGAAAAACCATCCGGGCCCGGGGACTTATTTACGTCGAGATTCGCAAGAACACTTCAAACCCTACGTGTTAGAAAAAATATCTCAGGCATGGAACTAGATACGTTTTCGATCACGGGGAGTGGTTAATTGCTTTTCGGCAAGGAAGAATTTCCTGCAAACATTTCAGTCAATAGGTTAGCCTTATCAACCGGGTCAGTGAATGCCGAATGCATCTTTATTGACATTGATGGCTAATTGAAAACTCTCCCTTGATTTACTTGAGCTCAATCGGCCTCTTGGTGCATGACAAAGGCATTGGGATGGTGCCAAACGGCGAATCTCACACGGTGAACTGGCTGAGGAACCTAGGACAAGTATTGCCAGTTCACGGGAAGTTGTTTGGCACAGCAGGCAACCACGTAGCAGTCTCCTTGTATTTCTTGATGCGGCCTAGGCCAGGAAAGCTCTTGAAATGCACCCACTTCCTTGCTCTTGAAATGCACCCACAAGCATCGAGCATTGATCGGTGTTGAATGCGGTACCGACAAACACAGCAGGACACTGGTCCGAAATTTCGATCTGTTCCGGCACGGACCAACAGGGGTGTAAAGTATTGGGCCTGAGATTGAAGTTGTTGGGAAGACTGCGGGGACGTCTCATAAACCGACGACGATGACGTTGGCGGCAACGCACAGAAGTCCAGGTTAGCACAGCAGGCAACCACGTAGCAGTCTCCTAGTATTTCCTGATGCGGTCTAGGTCAGGAAAGCTCTTGAAATGCACCCACTTCCTTGCTCTTAAAATGCACCCACAAGCATCGAGCATTTATCGGTGTTGAATGCGGTACCGACAAACACAGCAGGACACTGGTCCGAAATTTCGATCAGTTCCGGCACGGACCAACAGGGGTGTAAAGTATTGGGCCTGAGATTGAAGTTGTTGGGAAGACTGCGGGGACGTCTCATAAACTGACGACGATGACAGAAGTCCAGGTTAGCACAGCAGGCAACCACTTAGCAGTCTCCTAGTATTTCCTGATGCGGCCTAGGCCAGGAAAGCTCTTGAAATGCACCCACTTCCTTGCTCTTGAAATGCACCCACAAGCATCGAGCATTGATCGGTGTTGAATGCGGTACCGACAAACACAGCAGGACCCTGGTCCGGAATTTCGATCAGTTCCGGCACGGACCAGCAGGATACGGAGCAGGCCCTCCGGGATGTGCCTCTTCCCTAACAGCAAAACAGACGGACTTATAGAAAGACATGTTGCACAAAGTGCTGACGTGACAGCACCTGGCAGGACAATCCGGTGCATAAAGCCGACTGTCCTGGGATTGATCAACATTCCTTTTTATTTGTAGTGTATAATATGATTCGATTTTCTAATTTTTAAAATCCACAATGAAGGAATTATTAACAAACAATGACTTTCCTAAAGACCACAAACAAAGACCTTTTCAACATTATTTTTTAATAATTTTTTCTTCTCATACAAATTTTTCAGGCCCTTCAACGTAAAACTGTCGATATCGAAAAGAATCAAGTGCGCCAGGCCCGTGCCAATCAGTACCATATCGCTAAACCACCTGGCAGCACAAATAACGCATCCAATGGCAGCAACAATTCGTTTTTCGAGGACAATATATTCGGTCGTAAATCACAACAACAGCAGCAAACTCAAATGCAAGAAGAAGTTGATTTGCAAGCCTTGGAGGAGCAGGAAAGAGCCATTCGTGAATTGGAGGTAATACTCAATTGATAGCAAATATATTTGAACAACTTTCTCTAATTTGTTATATTTTTTTTATTTCGAAAGAATAACATTGTTGGCGTCAATGAAATTTACAAGAAATTAGGTTCATTGGTCTATGAACAGGGACTGGTGGTGGACTCCATAGAATCATCCGTTGAACAAACCAGTGTCTATGTATCTCAGGGTTCCGAAAATCTGCGCATAGCTGGCTCTTATAAGGTATAGTATTGTAATACGTACGATGTTCTGTGCTTTTACGAGTAAGATAATAGAACTTCTTACAGGAAACTTTTGGTAAAAAGTAAGGGCTATACTAGAGTATTATCAGATACTAGAATTTATAAAACAAAACACCCATACATATTTTGAGCTCCACTTCATTCTATATTAATGTAGGCGACAAAAGGAATTTTTACTTGATTTTAAAAAAGTTGAATCTGTAGATTTCTATTTCTTTTTTTGGTTTTCTCAATGGCCCTCTAAATAGTGTAGAAGAGTGATGGACACATTTGTACCAATAAGGTACTATTGGGTACCACTTTCGAAATATTGATTACTATTCTGTGGTAGTAATCAATATTTCGATAATTCTTATTAATAAACTACCTTAATTTCAATTAAATTTCAAATTATTTGTATAAACTTATGATTCAAAGCCCATTGGGCCAATTAAAACTAATCGCAATACGCATTAAAAAGTATAAACATACTTATGGTTAAAAAGACACAGTTTTGGACTACTTATTCCATTTGTACTTCCTCGAAATATTAATCGATATCGCTAGTTTACAGCCATTTTGGTCCAGAGTTCTTAATATTTTTTCCTATAGATTTTGGCCTCATGAACAAGAAAATGAATTTAAAAAAATATTACCTATTGATCAAGAGTTGTCTCAAATGAAAGAAAATTAGCTTTTCTAAAACTTTTTCATACAATGCATTAAAATCAGTTTATTAGTTTTGACGTTAGAGGTATTTCAAATTTAAACAGTTGATTTTTTTGTGCAAAAAAATTTGTAAATGGCTGAAATATGCCTAGATGAAAACAAAGTTTTTCTTTAAGGGACCAAATGTATATACGAGGGTTGCTATATATATTTGTGGCCTAGGCGACACTAAATGTTGCCTGGCGCCATCTGACATTTCCAGTGAAAAGTTTGACATTTTTTAGCATAAACGAACTCAAAACGTTTTGGCGTACGACCATCATTTGTGTTCTTGACAGTGACTTGAAAAAATCTATTTGGCAAAAAATGGAATTAACTCGTGAACATTTTCGTAACTTTCGACGTGAATTATCACGACAAGAGTGCATCGATGAACTTAAATCTTTGTATGGCGTAAAACTGGTTTAATGAATTCAATCGTGGCCGACGCTCGCTCAAAGACGAAGGTCGTCCAAAAACGGCCGTTGATCCAGAGAACATTGATGCCGTGCGTGAACTGATAATGCAAGATCGTCATGTGACATACCGTGAGATAGAGGCATCCTTGGGCATTTCTTCCACCAGCATACATTCGATATTGCATTAACACCTGGCCGTAAAAAAAGGTTTGGATCCCGCACAATTTGACAATCGCTCAAAAAAATGCTCGTGTCGATTAGTGCAAAGAATTTTTGAAAAAATACGATCGCGGTGCTTCAAAAGAAGTTTATAAAATCATCACAGGTGACGAATTATGGATCTATGCCGTATAAGCCCGAAACAAAACAGCAATCGACCCAAATCCAAGCAAGACGAGCCAAATCCAACGAAAGTTGTTCGTGGAAGAAGCATCAAAACTCAAAACTGGTCATGTGGCGACTGTGAGTACGTTTATGCTAAAAAAGTCAAACTTTTCAATGGAAATGTCGGATGGCGCCAGGCAACACTTAGTGTTGCCTAGGTCAGAAATATATATAGCAACCCTCTTATTGCTGACTACAACAAATTTTTAATTTCAAATACTTTTGACGATAACTCTCGACATCTTAATAATCAAAGATTTCGAGCGATTAAAAACAAACTTTAAAACGTCAGAAATGTCTGATATTTAAAAAAGGGTTCAACGAACGAAAACCATATTTTAATACTGGTTTCGGCGATTGAAGTATTACCTATTCGAACGAACATATTTTTTTGTGTGCAGTTCTTATTGATTACAAAATGTGTGGAAATAATCAAAATTCCAGAAACAATTTACTTTAGCTCGACTACCTTTTGCCTTGAATATGGCCTTCAAACGTTAAAAAATGAGTTGCTCGCTTCATGATTGTGATGTTTTGGCTCAAACCCGTACGTAGAATGTCTTTCTTCAGAGCATTTTTAGTATTGTATTAATAAGTATTTTTTAGTGCTTTACTTGCTCTTAAAAATGTCCGAAATGGATTTGCATCTGACGAATTAAAAAGCCTTTGTGTTAATGAAATGAAGTTTGGAATATGATTTTTAAGCATTCTTTATTCATGCGAGCTTTTCCAGACAGCGGCGAGTCTTGTTGGAATGTCCATGGTCTACTACTGAAATGTATGTATGCGCAGGCTTCTAAAGCTGGTTCCAAAACAGTTGCCCTGTAAAAGGTAGTACTGACTTTGACACCAGGCTCGATGAAAACGATTGGACAACATCCATTGGTGGTCAGAGCTGCCCACACCATTACCATTGAAAATTGCATCGGGTGGTCGTTAGTAGACCCAATTTTCGTTAGTGCGTTCATTTGAGTAAACACGGCTATTTTAAGAGTTAATTGACTGCTCAATAGGAAATGAATTTTCCTGAGAGAATACAATGTCTGGACGGTCTTCGTGCGATGCTTCCAGATTTGGCAAACATGTTTACCAGCCTCATAATCCCAATCCCTCGACAGCCGGTTCTATGTACCGGATTGACCCAAAGCAGCAATCTTCGGCCAAGGGCTGTCACCCCGGCACTAAGTGTGCCGCTATAACAACAACAACAACAACAACCAGCCTCATAATCCTATCCCGCACTGCCGGTTCTATGTACCGGATTGACCCGAAGCAAATACTCTTCGGCCAGGGGCAGTCACCTCAACAATATGGTATATAATAAAAACGTCCCTTCCGCCCAGTTTAAAACGTTGGGTAGTAAATTATATGTATGGGTGGCAGTAATATATCGAATTTAGAGACAGGAAGTCGAAGCCCCTTAGAGTTAAACAAGGAGTTTCCCAGGGTGGAGTGTGTGACCTCTACCTCTCTGCACCACCAGACGGCCTTGAAATTGTGTCGTACGCTGATGATTGCACAATTCTGGCGCCAATACCTAAAGTGGATGACATATGCGAGAAAATCAACTTAGCACGCTTTTTCCCCTTTTACTCGCCTCCAAATCATTAGCCACTCTATTAACTGCATGGACCGCAGAGGTGCGGCTGTCACTCTATGTGAAGGTCCATGACGTCAACATCCCGACTACCAACTACCCCAAAATCCTGGGGGTCACATTGGACAGCCTTTTGCGCTAAGCTTAAAAGTAGGAACAAGGTGCTAGAGTCACTTGGACACAGTTCTTGGGGAGTCGACAAAGAAACCTTGTTGAGCTCTAACAAAGCGATAGGTCAGTCTATATCGAACTACACAGCGTCGGTGTGGTCGGCGAACGTGAGTACGACGCAGTGGACCCCAAAATCCTTGGGGTCACATTGGACAAGCTCAAAAGAACAAGCTCCTCAAGTCACTTGCCGGCAGTACTTGGGGATCCGACAAAAAAACCTTGTTGACCTCTTACAAGCGATAGGTCGGTATGTAGCGTACTACGCAGCACCGGTGTGGTCGGAAAACGTGAGTACTACGAAGTGGATGCAAATTCACACTTGCCAGATGCCGCCCTCAGAACATCAACAGGGTGTCTTCTTATGTCTGCTGAGAACCATCTACATGAGAAGACGAAGGTCTTTACCGTGCGCAGACACAGTTTCCTATTGTCTTAGCAATACTGGCTAGGGTGTTTTGCAGTAGTCATCCAAACCACCATCTCCAGGCAGATAGGGTACGATCCAGAGAGATATCCAGCGGTACAAGAGAGAGCCTTTAGATCATCGAAAGTATCAGTCAGGTCTCAACGACATTCACGCTGATGAAGTCGCAGCAGCAGTATGGGTGCTCGTGGGTAACACTTGTGAATATGAATGGAAAAGGCTCTAGCTCGGCTGACGCGCGTGGTTCTGGCTCAGCTAAGATCTGGATGGTGCAGCCGCCTCAATTCTTATTGCGCACGAATAGATGCTACCGTTCCGGACATCTGTCCCGCCTGCCATCAGCGTCCACATAACGCGCTGCGCACCTCTTCAATTTTCCGGCCAAGCCCAATCAGCTGACCCCCAGGTCTCTGTGGACGCATCCAGTTCAAATGGCGCGTTTCCTCCACTTGAATATTGAAGCAGAAGAACAGGACTTCAAAAAAAATATATTTTTGTTACAACTACAAAACCTAGTCTCATAATGGTCCGTCTACTTGG
Organism: Hydrotaea diabolus; assembly: GCA_963513945.1. Taxonomy (NCBI): domain Eukaryota; kingdom Metazoa; phylum Arthropoda; class Insecta; order Diptera; family Muscidae; genus Hydrotaea; species Hydrotaea diabolus. Next base: position 95,546,844 of record OY740719.1, on the reverse strand, counting down.
GGGAGTCCCGCAAAACTCCCGCCTAAATTCCCTTTGGGCGAAAATGTAGGACTGCAACGCATGGTACCGCTGCAATATCCAAATCCTCTTTTCGGTATCCCGAGCATTAATTTAAATAAATATAAATACTAAATTTCCAAATCAAATAACGAACGATTGCTTACACAGGAAAATAGTTAATATTAAACGAGTAGAGACCATGTCGGCAGCACACATAATGGTGTTGAAAAGTTGCCCACACCAACGACGAAACGCGTCTACCAGACGCTGATGTGTTTACTTCAACTTCGCTGACTTACTTTTCCTTCCCTCTATGACAAACAACAATAAACCTGATCTTTTTAGCTTGTGGAGTAATTCCTCTTTCAGAAGTAATAACTACAAATGATTACAACAAATCAAAAACCTAAAGTTATTACGTTTTGTTTTTGTAGCACTATTCGTGCGCCACCCTGTATAAGGCAAGCACACTTTTACGTTTGAACTCCATTTCGAATAACTTTTGTTCTATAAAACTTAGATGCAAGTGCTTGTGGTAGCTTGCAAACAATATAAACAGCTGTCATGGGTATGCATTTGACATTGCTGGCATTAACGGTGTAAACGTGAAGTTCGTAACACTTCAATCGCCTAGTCCTGTACTATTAAAGTAGTTTTCATTATAAGCACAGCTTTATGCTAATAATAATAAAAACTTTCTAAACATTTTAAGATTAATTTATCGCCTTTTTTATTAATCTATTTTCAGAATAAATTGCGCAAAAAGAAATTGATATTATTGGGCATACTGTCGGTGATCTTAATAATCGTAATCTTAATTATCATAATGCAGTTAAAAAATTGAATTTCAGTGTAGATATTTTCTATTTTAAAAATTCCATGTAGAGTTTGTCTATAGAAAAGAACAATAACAATTTGAAGAAGAGCAAAACAAACAACTTTTTGGCATTCGTCGTCGTGTGTTAACCTTAAAAGCAAATGTGAGCCTTGTTTCGACATCAACCGAACGAAAAAAAATGAAAGAAATTTAAAAAAATTCGATATCGAAAGGTTCGAAAAGAAACATATTTTTTCGACGGGCAAAACTAATTCGAAAACAAACTGAAAACACACACACCCACAATAATAAAGAAAAAACACGTCCTAAACATTGTAAAAGAAGAGAATCAAAAATGAATAAGAAAAAAATCGTTTCTAAACTACACAATCTTTTAGAAATTTTTGTATTATTTAGCCAAACAAATTGTGAACAAACAAAATTACATACTCCATTTACAAAAATATATACATATATTTATTCCATAACAACAAAAATAAAAACAAATTTCAAAGCCCTAATTACTTATATTTCTCTAAATGTTTGCCTTGTTTGAAATTTGGAAGTTCTTTTACATACCAATTGTTAAGAGATATCAGTACAAAATTCTCCTTAAAAATTAAACTAAAACTCAAACAAGGCACTGAAGACAGTCAAATTGTATAACTCCTATCGTAGTATTGTTCACACCACGAGTGCTTGATAAAATAATTGGGATATTCTTAAGCTTCGAGTATCAAAAATGCTGTATAGCAAAATGCTCATACAGTAAATGCTCGTATCGGTTCAAGCCTCAAACTTTAAGACAAAAGAAATTCCACGTTTTTTTTATGGCTGTCGAAAAGAAATTCCATTCCAATTCTATTTTCGAATGAGGCTTTATGGCTTTTTAATAAAAGTGGTTATCTTTTAACTCTTTGGGCCACAGTTTTACAATTTTTATTTCATAAACAAAACAACTGTTTTTTTGGTTTAATTTAGGTTTATTTATTATAAAATAAAAGAAAAAAATAAAGTTTTGCTTCAGGCTTTTGGAATATAGGGTGGTTAGTTAACTAACCACCGTAGCGGTTGCAACAAAATAAAATCAAATAAAACAAAAATTATTTTCGATGAAAATCAGAGAAACATGTCTTATTGGGTCGTATGCATAGAGGAACTTTGCAGATGCTGCATTGCCATATAGTACGCACCGGTTTTTTTTTGTTGCTGCAATTTGCACATCTTCGTGATGTAGTTACCTCTGGCTGATCCTGTAATCGTGTTCACCTCGGTTCAAGCGTTTGTCATCTTTCAGCTGTGGTAGAAATTTTCGATTCGAGTTGACAGTGCCACAGGCCAATATATTGTTCTTACGCAAGTCCACTTGCAAATGATAGCTATTGAAATAGTTATCAAAAAATACTTTATAATATTTTGATTTCAAATTCGCGCAAAATGTCCGAATAACCGTTCCTCCTAGATCCTTTTGTACCTTTTCACCTTCCTTTCCAGTATATATTTCGAAATCTAAACAATATCCCGACTCAGCACAAATCATCCAAACTTTGTATCCCCTTTTGATAGGTTTCTTTGGCATATATTGTTTGAGGGAGTTTCTGCCTTTGAACTTTATCATGCTCTCATCTATAGCCACTTTTTCTGGTGCGTGATAATTTTTATTAAAAGTTACTGCCTCTAACAAAGGTCTTATTTTGTAGAGCTTGTCGTAGTTATCATCGTTCTTTTTAGGCATTAGTATATTGTTATTTACATGTAAATTATTCAGATGCCACCCAAAGCGGTTGAGTGGCATGAAGGAAGATATGTATGCGTCCTTCATATCAGGGGCAGAAGACCAGTAATCTTTGTAGCTTGGTAATCTTTTTATACCCATAACTAAATTGAGAGCTAGAAATACTTATATTTCTTCAGGTGTAGTAGGTGTAAAAGGTGCTCCTTTCTGTGTAGCATACAAATTTGTTTGAAAAGAGATTTTTTCAGTCAAATCTGGTGTCCAAAACATATGGAATAATTTTGTTGGTGTTATATTATCTATTTCTAATATATCATCAGGGATACCTCCGCCTCCTGTATATTCACACAGTTCTTCCATCCGATAATTTTTTTTCCACTTTGGTTGCAACACTCCGGAGCTCATACTAGGTAACTGTCCAGCGGAAGAAGTATCAAAATTTGATAAAGGAATATTATCATCCAATACAAAAGAATCCTCAAGTTCTGACTGCATTTCTGCAGGCATGTCGCCGAGTACCATCAAATCGGTTTCTTGCTCATGATTTATTTCTTCGTCTGATTGGAAACTACACAAACTTTCACCATCGGAAGGTATATCTACATTCAAAATGTCTACGATGTCTTGCTCATTCAGTACGCGCGTCATTCTATTTATATACATAACAGAAAATTATGTGAAAAAAACAGATTATTTAGAATGTACTATAGTCACAGTGGTTAGTAAGCTAACCACCACATTACTTACGTTATATTTAGTATATAATGCTATTGTTTTATATAAATGTTATCACAAAACAAAAAAACAAGTACCAAATAAATAAACACAACTGATCTCGTTGATTAATAACACTTGATGCTGCTTTATTTCAATCACACCTGACAGGTTAAAAATCAAGGGATTTCCCCAAGTTTAAGTAAAGATAAAAACATAACCAGTGCACTCTAGCGACAATGTCTCGCAACAAATGATTAACGGTGGCTTTAAAAATGTAAGAATTTAAAAAATTTGACAATAGGTGGCACACAATCAGTTTTATACAAGCAAAAGCAGGTGGTTAGTTAACTAACCACCAAACCTGAAAGAGTTAATACCCCAATTATTTTGTTAGATTTGCAATGATTTTCACAATACCCTCCAACCTCACATTTGCTACAATAATGCCTTAACTAATATTGTAAATTAAAACTAACTTCACAATCTTCAAAAATAAACAATAGGAATTATACAATAAAACTAACTGTTATTTAAATTAGAAAATATATTTGCTTTCACTATATATATGATTATTATTGTGTTTCGGTGTGTTTATATTTTTTTGTTGTTAAATTTTTATGTTTAAACTTTTTTTTAAGTATTCCTTCTGGTGTTTCTCTTGATTATGTATTTAAAATTCATACGATCAATCGATATAGAGCATGTATATGTATTCAAATATATCTATAATATTATTTAAGGTCTATCACTCAATCTAATCGGAAGCAGCATTGTATAAAAACAAACAAATTTAATAACATTAATTTAAAAAAAGTAAAAAATAAAAAAAAAACATAAATTATTGCTTAATCTAAATATGATGAAATTGAAAAAAATGAAAATTAAACAAAGATTATGAAATGGACATCATTTGAACTGTAGTAGCAATGTATGATAAAATCATAAGAACTAAACAAACTTTTATCACTTCTAAACAAATTACAAATGACAACTGAAGAAGTCTTGAAATAAAAAACAAATACTATTAATAATAAAAAAAAAAACTAAAAATGAAATTAAAACTATAAAAAAAAATAAAAACAAATAAAACAGAATATAAAATGTAAATCAAATATTTGGTGGGCAACTACATAGACAATAGGCATGTTCGATTGGTACTTGCTTAAAAAAAACGAGTAAATTGTCATTACGGCGATAACTTCAAAACCTTATGAAAAATTTATTTATATACTTATACTTAGTAGGGACAAAAATACTGTTACACACGTTTTATGCTGTAAAATAAAAGGACTGAATGTTTTTGGACCAAATATTTTTTAATATATTTATTGATGTATATTGTATCCAAAAAGAATCTACTTATTCGAAATGTCCACCTTTTGCCTTTACACACGCCTTAAGTCGCACTGGCCAATCGTCAATAGCTGCACGAACCTCGTCCATAGGAAAATTGGCCACAGCTCAAACCAAAGCAGCCTTAAGAGATCCAATGTTGGGGTATCTTTTGTGACAAACCTTATCCTCTAAAACCGTTCACAATTTGTAATCCAATGGGTTCAAATCTGGACTGCCTGAGGGCCATTCTTCAAAGGAAATGAACGCTGGCAAATTGTTTCGAAGCCAGGCCTGGGACGTTTTAGCCTTATGAGCCGGCGCAGAATCCTGCTGGAAAGTCCATGGCTGTTTTTGGAACAGGGAATTGTTAAGAGGCTTCCAAAACGGTTTCTGGATAAACCTTGGCCAATGTTTTGACTCCTTGTTCGCAGAAATGCAGGTTAGTGACCCCATCGTAAGAGACACCCCACCAAACCATGAGTGAAGCTGGGTGATGACCTTTTTCCACCCTTGGGATCAGTTCAGATGCTTCCTTAGATGACCGCGCATACAATCTTACTTTTTTTAAAGCTGCAGTCAATAAATGTCCGGTACGTCGTTTAAAACCCCAAGTCCCAAGTCTTTTTTAATGATTCGACTCATGGTCTTTTGCGTGATATTCATCTCACGGGCCATGATTTTTGTTTTCGAAGCGGATTTCTGTGAATTATTGATTTAACGGCTTTAATGGCTTGCGGTGTTCGAACAGACCGTGGGCGGCCCGACCGGTGGCGATCTTCTACATCTCCCGTCTCCTCAAACAGATTTATGCATCGGTAGATGCATGAAAATATCGCTTTTTTTATTTCACACTTAAAAAGCGCTATTACAGCGATACAGTTCTCATTACACAGTACAACAGCCAATCTGAAGTTACTTAATTTTGAATAAAAGCAGAACGCGTTAATCGATTTCTATGATCTATGTCGCATTTTGTTTATAGTTATGTGACTTTACGTGAAAGTTATAAGACTCTACACGTTTTTCCGTTTGGGATTTATATGTTTTAAAAAAAAAAAATTTTTTTTTGGCAGAATTTTCTTCATAAATTTATTTCTAATTGCAAAAATGTTGATTTGGTAGAGAAACAGTATATTAATGGATTAAAGAAAATGTAATTATTAATTTTTCTCAATTTATTTCAGCAAAATCGAACTAGTCGTTCTCGATTTATGTCAAACTACGTTTTTGCCAACATTTTACAACTAAGCGAAAAAACATCAAGATAAGGAAAAAATGTAAAAGGTCATAAAAAAAACTGGCACATACGAACGCCCTTTGAGGGTTATAATATACTGACCTAGTACCATCACCCTGACTTGGAATTTCTCACCCCCCAGACAATAACCCCAAAAATGTTCCACAGTGTTATCTGACCACTCCATGATGAAAGTTGAAACAATTTTAAAATCCCGTTACAGACTAACGCTATTGAGGTTAGCTTTCAAAACCCATTAACAGGGTATGTTCAGTTCTACTATTGAAATGGGTGTGTTCAATGTTGTAACAGTATTTATGTCCGTACTAAGTACAAAAACTGATGTGCTTTATCATAAACCTTTGAATTTGAAAACATTTTTTTTTTCAAGAAATACTGGTCGTGTTCTATTGGTAAGTCGCTTAGTTGGTCACTAACTCGCTAACTTCATATCGTTGTACAAGAATAGAGAAATGATTTTGCTTAAAATAAACTATACATAATTTGCATAAACCCCCGTTGTTTTGAAATAATTAAAATTTTAGTAAAGAAAGTAGTTCAAGAATAATTATTAGCGAGTTGAATCGAGATCGGTTGTTGCTCGCTTATAGTAATTCTTGAATAACTTTTTTCAACAAATTATAATTTTTGAAATCAAGCGGTTCATGTTGTATAAAGTCAACCAGTTCTTGTACAAGGGTTGCTTTATATATTTCTGGCCTAGGCAACACTAAGTGTTGCCTGGCGCCATCTGACATTTCCATTGGAAAGTTTGACATTTTTTTTAGCATAAACGTACTCAGAACGTTTTGACGTACGACCATCATTTGTGTTGTTAACAGTGACTTGAAAAAATCAATTTGGCAAAAAATGGAATTAACTCGTGAACATTTTCGTGCGATCATTTTTTACAACTTTCGACGTGGATTATCACGACAAGAGTGCATCGATGAACTTAAGTCTTTGTATGGCAATGAAGCACATCCTATAGCACTGTGAAAAACTAGTTTAAAGAATTCAATCGTGGCCGACGCACGCTCAAAGACGAAGGTCGTCCAAAAACGGCCGTCGTGCCTGAGAACATTGATGCCGTGCGTGAACTGATAATGCAAGATCGTCATGTGGCATACCGTGAGATAGAGGCATCCTTGGGCATTTCTTCCACCAGCATACATTCGATATTGCATGAACACCTGGCCGTTAAAAAGGTTTGTTCTCGTTAGATCCCGCACAATTTTACAATCGCTCAAAAACAGGCTCGTGTCGATTGATGCAAAGAAATTTTGAAAAAAAAAATTCGATCGCCGTGCTTCAAAAGACGTTTATAAGATGGTCACAGGTGACGAATAATAGATCTATGCGTATGAGCCCGAAACAAAACAGCAATCGACCGTGTGGGCCTTCGAAGACGAGCCAAATCCAACAAAAGTTGTTCGTAGAAAAAACACTTCGAAGCAAATGGTCGCCTGTTTCTTCGGCAAAACTGGTCATGTGGCGACTGTTCCGCTTGAGCAACGTTGGACGGTCAATTTTGAGTGGTACACCACAATTTGTTTGTCTGAAGTCTTCGGAGAAATTCGACAGACGAACAAGAGAAGACAATGCGAGCTCTCACACATCAGCTAAAACCATTAGCTTTTTGACCACTTAAGATGTCAAATTGATGGGCCATCCGCCGTACAGCCCTAATTTGGCACCCAACGACTTCTTCTTTTTCCAAAGCATCAAGAAAAAAATGCGTGGTCAATGTTTTTTATCGCCCGAAGCAGCTGTTGAAGCATTCAAAAACCATGTTTTGGAGGTGTCTCCATCGGAGTGGAAAAAGTTCTTCGACAATTGGTTTGAGCGCATGCAAAAGTGTATGCATGAGAAAACAATAAAACCATTTTTGATGATAAATATTCGTATTTTCATTATTAGGCCAGAAATATATATAGCAGCCCTCATATTTACAATTAACATCGTGCGTTTTAGTTGCACGACCCTTTTATTTCATTCCATATAAATTTTTAACAAATTATAACAGTTTAATGAAATTTTTATTAGCAAATCGGCATTGATTTGTATCGATTGCATTTTGGAAAATATTTCCTAGGTGTTCCACTCAGATTTCTCAAATAAGTGCATATTCGATTAGAGCTCATCATAGGACGCCATACTAGGTGGTCTTTAGCTATGACAAATCGCACCGTATTTTAAGAAAACTTTTCCGAGCTCTTAGATGTCGTCTCCAAGTCTGACGACGAACACGGAATTGTCGTTCACACATAAACACAAAATAATTGAAAATAATTAGCATTTAAAATGGTAGACAACATTAAATGTCAAAAAAAATAAACTAAATAAACATACAAACATCGTTCCTACATGTCATGGCACATGATACAGGTAGTGGCATCAGCTACAGCAAGCACAGCGAAACAAGTTCCCAAAGTTGCTGGTTGAAATGTTCAGAGAAATTTTACACCAAAATGTCTTTTCAATTGGTTGAAAGGAGACTTGATAGCTTCGCTTACAAATGCAATGAAAAAAGTATAAAATCTGCCGATTGTCGACACTACCTGGGTTGTTGTGCCCTGCTACATACGGACGTGCTCCGTACATAGGAATACAAAAACCTTTTCAATTAAAGTTTTTTTCAAAAGTTTTTGTTTGGTGGACAGCAAGAAAACAAACACAATATCGAAATGATTTTATGGAAATAATCAAGTCATGTCTCATGAATCTCGTTTCTTATTGAGCTCAGTAATAAAAGCGAATGATCCTACACACTTCGTATAAGCCAAATATTGAAGTCTTGCACATGCAATACATATGCTAGAGCCCCAAGAGGAAATGATTTTGGTTGAAGTTGTATAAGTAGGATTTTTGAAAAAAAACCCACTTCAATTGTGACAAGTGCATTTTTAAACCACGCCACGCCATCTATTCCAAAGATCTGCTCACACTCGTCTAGCATAAAAAAGAGAACTTAAGACTATTTTTAAAGTGTGTTTTCGAATGCAGTGGGATGTGTCGGTATCTACGGGCATTTACGAGGGATGTATGATCACATTCATCCTGATTCTGAATAAAAACTTTTTGGGATTTTTTTCCCCAACTATTCTAAAAAAATATTTCCGGTATATTTCACTCTTCCTTTTTCCTTTATTCTAAACGAACTTCGAAAATGGGAAAAAATGTCCCCGGAAAAGTATGTATTCCGAATGTCCATTAAAGAAAGAATGTACTCCTACTTACAAGTTTTGGGGAAAAATTGTAAAAATGTAAGCATTTAATATTTTTTAAGAAAAATTCAATAAATAACGATTATACCAGCATTGCATTTGAAATTAATGTAGATTAGGTCGGGTCGATTTAAAAATCGATCAAGTGACACGAAAAATCTTTGCCCGAGGAACCATACCTCTAAAACGAATTCTGATGTCCCGACTTTTGACAACATTTTGAAAAAACCCACTTTGACCCATTTAGAGTGCCCCGATCGAGTCCAAATGTATGACCGACCCCCACTATCTATGGAGGGCCGATCCACCCATACATAAAATCCCCATTTTTGGCACTTTACCTGAAAAAACCAGCGAAATCGCTGTTTTTTTCTTTTTGGAGTTTATTTTTCTCTTTGGAAATTCATTTAGTCAGAGCATATGTGACAGCGCATAGAGAAAGGGACCTAAGGGTAAAAAAAATCAATTTTCATTTTTTTTTCTTTTTTTGATGTGGACAACATTTGAGCATCGAATGCCCCAAAAGTGTTCCCTCCCAAAAATATGCGCATTTTATGAAAGTGAAGTCGACGATTCTAAGCGCAAATAGAAAGGGACCTTATCTTTAAAATGGCTCTCCTGAACAAAACTGGTTTTTACCTTTCCTCCTTTTCCTTTTTGCTTTCAAGTACCGGTTAAAAGTCGGGACATCAGAAATCGTTTTAGAGGTATGGTTCCTCGGGCAAAGTTTCTTATTTTGAACCCTAGAATACGATTTTTCTTGTGACTTGAGCGACACGCCATAGTGCAGATGCTATGCAACGCAGTCTTTTAGAAAGCGTAAAGCAGCTTCCTATCATCAAGAATAAACCTCCATCTACTTTATTTTTGAAGGTGCGTTCTATCACATTGCGGCAATTGGAATTGAATTTAATTTCTACGGATTCATCATTGATGTCTACGGGATACTCTTGAGAATATCCTGCTAAAACTACACTGGTTCACAGGCACGTCTTAGTCTTTCCATATGTAGGGTGGGTCATTTAAAATTTAAAATTTGAATCGGCTGTGGGAAAAGTACTGATAATTTTTTATTTAAATTTCTAGTTTTATTAAAAAGATTGGACTTTGTCATTTAATAATGGCACACCATCCGATGCATTTTCGCTTCGCCAAATGGGCAGAATATTGTTTGGCAGGAGATAAAGAATTTTACCGAAAAATCGTGTTTTCTGATGAAAATCATTTTCATCTCGGTGGCTATGTCAATAAGCAAAATTGCCGCATATGGGGTTCAGAAAACCCACACGTGACTCTTGAGAAGCCAATGCATTCACAACGAGTCACTGTTTGATGCGGATTTTGGGCTGGCGGCATCATTGGGCCATTTTTCTTCGAAAATGAGCAAGGAGCTGCCGTTACTGTCAGCGATGTGCGTTACCGTGCCATGCCCAACGAATTTTTGTTTCCAAAAATTCAAGAGAATGACATGGACAACAATTGGTTTCAACAAGACGTTGCCACATGTCACAGAGCCGACGCAACCATCGATATTTTACGCACTAATCAGCCGAAATTGTGATGCCAATTGACCGCTTCGGTGCTGTGATTTCAGCCCTTGATATCATTTTCTGTGTTTTCAATGCTACGCAATGCATCCGGTGAAAATTGAAAGTGAAAAGTTGGCTTTAAAGAGATTCGACCTGAAACAATCGAATATTTACAGAAAAATTGGGTTGATCGGATGAGGTACTGCCGAGCCAGTTGTGATAGTCAATGAATGGTATTGTGTTCCATTATTTATTTGAAAAAATAATCAGTACTTTTTTTACAGCCGATTCAAATTGAAAATGTTCAATCGCCAGCCCGGTACTTGTTTGGTACATACCTGCGGAAAAGCAACGTAGTCCCGAACTTAATTTTTCGACTGGGGATACTGCGACCGACTCATCTCAACAGTATACATTTTTATCTATTCTTTGTCTTTGGCTTGTATTTAGGTTTAACGATTGAAATTTCGAAAAATGTTTTCCACATTTTTAGTTTAAACGAAAAAGCTGAAGCAACTTAGCTTACTTCGAATATTCGAAGTCAGCTTGGTTGCTTCCTTGTCATTCCTTTTCTCTACTGTTTAGAACAGGAGGATTTTATTCCCGTAACAAATGAATTCCTAGGGAACTCACCACCCTGGGAATATTTCGAATTGGGCTATTTGTTAATCTGAAAAGTTCACTATTTCGACGAAAAGTTATGGCTCGTTTCGAAATCGAGGTAGGCGAGTGTTATTTCAAAATTTCAAGTGACAACGACGTGTAGTTCGACACAGCTCTGAATCTCAGCCAAATCTTAAAAATAATCCATATTTAGATTCATAGTAAGGTTTGATATATGCAAAATATAGAAGACTCGTCACTTTTGTACCAAATTTTACAAAGATGTGATATATAATGTGACGTCTAGAGCGGCAGGGGCTCAAAATGGTAGGGACCTTTTTAATGGGGCTATATGAAACCATGGCCGATATAGTCCACTGTTAAATGGGGTTTTTTTTTATTAAAACACTATTGAGGAAGATCAGAAGTAACATGTGGCTTGCGCAGTGACCGGGCCTTAATTCGTACGGGGCCATGGGAAAACATGGAGCTATAAGGTTCAATTTATCGAGGGTTAGCTATTGGTCGCTTGTACGAGGGTTTGCTATTTATATTTCGGGTCCGGCAATAGAAACACAATAATTTATCATTGGAAATGATTTTTATTGTTTTTTTAAAATATTCTCCTTTAAGATCAATACACATTTGCATGCGCACAAACCAATTTTCTTTTTCCACTCCAATTAAGACACCTCCAAAACATGATTTTTGAATGCTTCAACAGCTGCTTTGGGAGATTTCAAACGTTGACCACGCATTTTATTCTTGATGCTAGGGAATAAGAAGAAGTCATTGGGTGCCAAATCAGGGCTGTACCATCAATTCGACATCTTGAGTGGTCAAGTAGCTCATCGTTTCAGCTGATGTGTGAGAGTTCGCATTGTCGTGATGCCAAATGATCCGTATTCTCTTATTATCTTTTCTCATTTTGAACACTGTTGGCAAACAGATGGTTGTTTATCACTCAGAATTGACCGGTCTACGCTCCACTAAAGGCACTGTGGTAACATGGCCAGTTATACCGAAAAAAACGCAATCATTTGCTTCGATATACTTCTTTTAATAACAACTTTTGTTGGATTTGCCTCGCCTTGAGAGACGGTCGATTGCTGTTTTGTTTCGGTTTTATATGCATAGATCCATGATACGTCACCTGTGACAATGTTATACACTGCCTTTAAGCTACCACAGTTATACTTTTTCAACATCTCTTTGCACCAATCCATACGAGCCTTTTTTTGAGCCTTCGTCAAATTATGTGGGATCCAACGAGAACAAATTTTTTTCATGGCCAAGTGAACATGCAATATCTTATTGATGCTTGTCATACTAATGCCCAAGGATGCCTCAATCTCACGGTATGTCACATGTCGGTCTTGCTTAATCAGTTCACGCACAGCATCGATGGTTTCTGGCAAAGTGATCGAAGTTGGACTTTTTCAACATCTCTTTGCACCAATCCATACGAGCCTTTTTTTGAGCATTCGTCAAATTATGTGGGATCCAACGAGAACAAATATTTTTCATGGCCAAGTGAACATGCAATATCTTATTGATGCTTGTCATACTAATGCCCAAGGATGCCTTAATCTCACGGTATGTCACATGTCGGTCTTGCTTAATCAGTTCACGCACAGCATCGATGGTTTCTGGCAAAGTGATCGAAGTTGGACGCCCTTCACGAAATTCATCCTGGGGCGAACGGCGTACGAGACTGAACTCTTGGTACCAGCGATTAGCAGCGGCGTCCGAGACTGAACTCTTGGTACCAGCGATTAACTCTCGTATCGATAACCCACGCCGAAAATCGTAAAAAATCTTCGCACGAAAATGTTCACGGAATAATTCCAGTTTTTGACTGATATGAATTTTTCAACACACTGTAAACAAAACAGTTCGCCCTTAAATGACAAAACGTTCTAAGTGAAGTTATGCTAAAAAATGTCAAAGTTTCTAATGGAAGTTCTAGTTTGCATCTGGGAACACTAGTTTTGTCAGGACCCGAAATATAAAAGGGGGATCCATCTAGAGGTATTTTTTCAGAACAAAAAAAATATAAAAATTCAAATCAAGTGTGGAATCTTAACTAGTAATTTGAAAGGACATTTTATGGCATTTATTTTTTGAAAATAATTTTGTTCAAATGTTGGCAACTGTATTATGGTAATGAGCGTTGGGTGAGAAACGGGAGATCCGCTGTTTTCGACCAAAATTTTGTTCAGTGATGAATGAGGCCCATTTTTAGTTCAACGGCAAAGTAAATAAACAAAATTGCCGCATTTGGGCTGAAGAGCAACAATAAGAGATTCAAGAGGTGCCATTATACGCAAAGAAAATCACGGTTTGCTGCGGTTTATAAGCTGGTGGAATCAACGGTGCATATTTTTTCAAAAATGTTGAAGGCCGGAACGTAACCGTGAATGGTGCTCGCTATCGCGCCATAATATCGATCTTTATGCTACCTGAAATTGAAGCCCGTAATCTTGACGACGCTTGGTTTCAACAGGACGGTGCCACTTGCCACACAGCTGCTCAAACAATGGATCTATTGAGAGTTCATTTCGAAAAGCAGCTAATTTCACATTTTGGACAGGTGAGTTGGCCGCCTAGATCGAGTGATATCACACCTTTAGACATTTTTCTTTGGGGTTACGTAAAGTCCAAAGTCTATGCTGACAAACCAGCTACGATTCAGGTTTTGGAAGTCAACATTACGCGTGTCATTAAAGCCATACCGGTAGAAATGCTCGAACGAGTCATCCAAAATTGGACTCTCAGAATGGAATCAGGGAGTAGTTGCGGCCAACATTTGAAGGAAAATAAATGCCATAAAATGTCCTTTCAAATTACCGATAAAGATTCCACACTTGATTTGAATTTTTATATTTTTTTGTTCTGAAAAAATACCCCTAGATAGATCGCCCTATAAATAGCAACACGAAATCTGCTCAAGATCGCGACAAACATTTCAATTAATATAACTAGAAATGTCGTGTAAAAGTTTTTTTCCGGGCATAATAAAGATTCTGATGTCCAATCTTAAACTGGTTCAAAAGGTCCAAGAAAAGCTTAAAAATGAATCACTCTCTAGAGTCAGCATACGAAATTACTGCCAAAGCCATTCTAGAACGTAGTCCCAGATCGAGAGAACAAAACGTATTGTCTACTTGTTAAAAATTGCGCGATAAATATTACAAAACCACCCCTATTATTTTGAATTTAATGTATTTTTGAATAATTTTCATAATTCAAATCTATTGTCGACAACTTAAACAAATTCTAATAAACTATATTGGGGATCATAGTATAATTGTGTTGTGATCATACTATGGTTGTAGGGATCATAACATTGTTGCGTGTGAATCATACTATGGTTGTGAGGATCATACCATGGTTGTATGTGAAACATACTATGGTGTGAGGATCATACAATTGTTGTGGAGATCATAGTATGGTTGAGTGTGAATCATACTATGGTTGTGGGGATCATAGTATTGTTATGTGTAAATCATACTATTGTTGTGAGGATCATAGTATGGTTGTATTTGAATCATACTATTGTTGTGAGGAACATAATATTGTTGTCCCACAACTATATACCCAACAAGAGTATTATCCTCTTCGAATATTGTCACCACAACCATACTTTTTTTCTGCGTGTAGTAGATCAGCAGGTCCGTAAATCGGGGTAAATCGTAAAGGACCTTTTTGTAGGAGCATGTACCGATATGATTAATTTTTACTTAGCTTGTTTATAGATATCCCATAGTGTACTATGCTATAGGTGTTCAAGGGCGTAAGAAAAATCGATTGCAACAACAAATCTGTTCTCCGTGTATGTTTAAAACTCTGACAACGCTAAGCTGATCTTCGAAATGATCGTTGCATTCATGATCGTTGCATTTTATTATTTAAATATTACAAAGCACGATTTTACTTAAAGTCAATTTTGTACCCATATTTCCGAAAGCAAATAATTTCTTCAGAAGAATGTAAAATTTAGCAACAATACTTCCAATAAACGATTTTCGAATTCGACACCACTTTTAGTACCATCCTCGTACATGGGCAGCATAATGATCGCCAAGTCCGTAAGTGATTCATCATCAGCAACAGCGCCATAATGATCGTCGCATCGTAAGTATGTAATATTTTGACGCCTTGTCATCAACAAGTTGGCTCATTTACAGAATGATCACCATATCATAAGCACCCACGGCCAGCCAGCCACACACGCACCACCAGGAGGGATGATGGCTGTTCTAGTCCCGATGATAGCGATGACATGGCGAAATATGTACAACAAAATTTTTTTTTTACATTTGTTGATATTGAGAGGTCTTTTTTGTGGCATTGAATTTTGTAACGACAAAAAAGGTGTAAAAAACCTTTAGTGTCATAATCATTACAATGATCATTATCGTGATCATCGTTCTACGCCTGATCACCGTCATCGGGTAAGTGTGATCAAACAAAACGTGATCTTGCTTAAATAATCGTATCTTACTCCCCGGTCCTTGAAGGAAGAGTTATTAAGACCTTTTGGACGGTAGTGTGAGGCGGCATATTGTTGGTGGGTGTCTTCGTGCTGGAAAACCTCTTGAGAAAAACGTTGGTAATAATTAAATACATTTTTAAAGCATTCATCACCTTTGTGGTGGAGCGAGGTGGTGCACCCTATATCCCTTAAGGGTATGGAAGTTGGTAAAGGCGATTTTAATAGAAGATACGAAAATGTTGAAGTTTTACAAATCATACATCTATGAACTTATAAACTAACTTAAAGGATGTAAGGCGTCTACACTGAAAAAATTATGTTCCTATATCCCATGGGGGAATGCACGTAAGTTGGTATAA
This sequence comes from Hydrotaea diabolus, assembly GCA_963513945.1. NCBI lineage: Eukaryota > Metazoa > Arthropoda > Insecta > Diptera > Muscidae > Hydrotaea > Hydrotaea diabolus. Next base: position 95,530,787 of record OY740719.1, on the reverse strand, counting down.
ACGATTTAAATAGAAGGGACAAAAATATTGAAGTTATACTTATACAAATCATCCATCTTTTATCTAACTGAAAGGAAGTCAGGCGTCTACACTGAAAGAATTATGTTTGTACTATTTACGAAACATTCTTCTTTTTATTATGTTCTTTGTAGCATGTTATTGACGAAGTTTTTCGTACACTTCCTGTATTTTGTTAATAAGCTTTAAAAAAGCTTATTAAAAAACTTGTAATTTTTCCTTCATATATTTTATGAAAATTGTCTTAAATTGTATGAAAAGTGATAACAATTTTATTCGTACTTTTTAGCAATATTTTCGTAATTTTTGCTTTATATGTTTTACGAAAATTGTCTTATTTTGTTTGAAATGTATTTAAAAGCAAATTATTCGTCATTTTTAAGAACATAATTTTGTGTTCGCGCAAACATAAAAGGGTAATTCTCATTCGTTTAAATGAGACTACTGCATAAGTCATTTGATTTGTAGTCGAAGTAATTGTCGCAGTAGACGTCTAAAACAAACCTTGGCAGGTTTAAAAACAGCTGTACAGTCTGCCAATCAAAACCAATACATTTCACCAATAATTTCTAAAAGGAAACCACAAAGGTGTCGAACCATACGTAAAAGGGTAATTCTCATTCATTTTTATAAGACTATTGTATAAGTCATTTGATTTGTGGCCGAAGTAATCGTCGCAGTAGAGTAAACAGATGTACAGTCTGACTTGCAGCTATAGTCAATACACTTTACCAATTTTTTTTTTATGATGATTCAGAACCAGAAAAAAAGTCTTCAAGTGATAGTAATGATAAAATATCGAATAAATGTAAATAAATCGAAAACTATTTGATGATAAAGTTTTATATTTTTTCACTATCATTTTTCATATAAATTATGAACAAATTTTACAATTTTTATGAAGGAATTTCATGTTTATTGTGAGATATTGTCACACGATTATTGTCTTGAAAAATATTAAACAGTTTCATGGAAAATTAGTAACATTTCACATTAAATACTTGTACGAAATACTCCATAGATCATATGAAATGTATTCGTAAATACAATGAAAGAAATTCTTAAAAAATAAATCTTTCATTAAGTTTTTAAAAATCATGAATTTTGTTATCAAATTGGTTAGGTAATTCTTATGATTTTTCATATTTCTTTACATTTTAAATTTCTTTAGCCAAAAATGCTCGTATAAGACAAATTTCCTTATGTATGTGAACTATTTCGCGAACATAATTTTTTCAGTGTAGCCCAATTTAAATCTTTTTGACATTTTGTAAAATGTGTTCTCTCTAAAAAAATGTAACTCTTTTGGCAAATCGTTAAGTTTGGCATGACCGAACTTTTTATTTGCTTCTCATAGATTGAGTTATGCTTTCTCTAATGGGTGATAAATTTAGATTTTTTTTCTTATTTTAATAAAAACATCTACAATTCTAGGGACATTTTATTTATATACCCTGGAATGTATTCTTTGGCCATAAATGCGATTATTTAAAGAGGCCGTGGTAAACTCTTCTTATCCACCAGGATATGTTTCGATCCATACCAACATAATAAGTTCCAAATATAATCGTCATATCTCTAATTGTGCATGAGATATTTCATTTTCAGTTCAGTGTTAGTTTATAAAAGCATCCTAGGACATGGCTAGAGCATCTTACAATTTTACGACGATTCATAATATATGCACTTTATTGGGTCTGTGACCTGTATTTCGAGGTTTTGCAAACAGAGTAAAAAAAGTAGTACGAGGGTTGCTATTTATGTTTCGGGTCCGGCAATAAAAACACAATAATTTATCTTTGGAAACGGTTTTATTGTTTTTCAAAATATTCTCATTTAAGATAAAAAAAACTTTTGCATGCTCACAAACCAATTTTCGAAGCACTTTTCCACTCCGATTGAGACACCTCCAAAACATGATTTTTGAACGCTTCAACAGCTGCTTCGGGCGATGAAAAACATTGATCACGCTTTTTTTCTTGATGCTAGGGAATAAGAAGAAGTCGTGGGGTGCCAAATCAGGGCTGTACGGTGGATGGCCCATCAATTCGACATCTTGAGTGGTCAAGTAGCTCATCGTTTCAGCTGATGTGTGAGTGCTCGCATTGTCGTGATGTAAAATGATTCGTCTTCTCTTATTACCTTTCCTCATTTTTTCGAACACTGTTGGCAAACAGATGGTTGTATACTACTCAGAATTGACCGTCCTACGTTCCACTAAAGGCACTGTGCCAACATGGCCGGTTGTACCGAAAAAAATGCAATCATTTGCTTCGATGTACTTCTTTTAATAACAACCTTTGTTGGATTTGTCTCGTCTTAAAAGACTCATACGATCGATTGCTATTTTGTTTCGCTTTTATATGCATAGATCCATGATTCGTCACCTGTGACAATTGTATACACTGCCTTTGAGCTACCGCAGTTATACTTTTTCAACATCTCTTTGCACTAATCCATACGAGCCTTTTTTTTGAGCATTCGTCAAATTATGTGAGATCCAACGAGAACAAATTTGTTCACGGCCAAGTGAACATGCAATATCTTATTGATGCTCGTCATACTAATGTCCAAGGATGTCTCAATCTCACAGTATGTCACATGTCGGCCTTGCTTAATCAGTTCACGCACAGCATCGATGGTTTCTGGCAATGTGACCGAAGTTGGGAGTCATTCACGAAATTCATCCTGGAGCGAACGGCGTCCGAGAGCAAGAGGTACCAGCGGTTAACAGTGGTTTTTGATGTGACTTCATCGCCAAAAGTCGAAACAAGTTGATTTAAACACTCCTGTCGCGATAACCCACGCCGAAAATATTCACGCGATAATTCCATTTTTTGATTGAGATGAATTTTTCAACACACTGTAAACAAAACAATTCGCCCTCAAATGACAAAACGTTCCGGGTGAAGTTATGCTAAAAAAATGTCAAAGTTTCCAAAAGAAGTTATATTCTTAGAGTTCGTTTTTTCTTATCACTTCTAAGCAGCTTAGCCAAAATTTGGTACTCAGTTATAGCAAAGTGTAAGGAACTGGAGGTTCAACGAACATTTTAACTGCTGGCGGTTTATTGACAAAACGACTAAGTCAGAAATGAGCCTAAACGCTGAAGTTGATTTTTTGATGTAATTCTGGATTTTCGTGAAACATTGCCAGAGCCACTGACTCAGAATTTCGGTAAGATTATTAAAGTATTTCCAAACGATGCTCATAGGTGAACTTTACCATGATGAAAATGTTGACTTCGACTAAATTTTTGACACTGAAAGATCATTGAAAAAGTTTGAGGGTGCGTTGACATAAAAATACAAAATTGTTATGTCCCTATTGGAAAACCCGTTACTTCTTCAAAAATGAAGTCGGCCAAGCATTTGCCGAGAATGGTGTTCGCTATCACGAGATGTTGGACCTGGACGACATGTGGTTCCAACAGGATGGTGCCACTTGCCACACAACCAACGAAACAACGGCTCTTTTGCGCGAGATTTTCAATGACCGTGTTACGAGTATCTCACGTCTAGTGGATGTAATTTGACCGCCACGATTATGTGATTTGCCATCGTTGGTTTTTCTCTTTGGGGATATTTAAAAGAAAAAGTGTGCGTCAATAAGCCAAAAACACTTCAAGAGCTAAGTTCAGAGTCACTAAAAATTTGGACCATCCGATAGAGAGATGTATGCCACCAAAGCCGTGGCGATAATTTGGTCTATAGTGTGTTTCACGCATAATTGTCTTCTATCATTATAAAAAATATTAAGATAATTCTCTGAAAACTTTTTGTTTTTTTTACAATTACCATCGTGCGTTTTGGTTGAACCACCATTTACAAGCTACCCAGTTGTAGAAAATATTCTGTCTTTTCACTGAAGTTCGCCTCATTGTCGGAAAATCATAAAATAAACTGGTGACGTTTTCCGTTGTTTCATTCACTTAAACAATTTCCTTAATGATTGTCTGTTCTCTAGTCATGCCACTAATAGAAATATCGTCCAATTCCCCAACATCGTCGACACCGCTGTCTTCCTAAAAAATCTGAGAGTAAATTTTTTCCGCTTACTCCAGCACATTTTGTTTTGAAGTTTTTTCAAATAAATTGTTATGATTGTAATTAAATATTGTTAGTTCTTTAAGAAACTTTAGTAAAGCACAAAGTCGCTTGTCCCTTCTTTAAAGCTTATAAAATTTGTTCAGCCATAGGTGAAAAATTAATTTTTTGGACGCGCTGTTACACATTTTTAAATTGCTTTTAAAATACTTAATAGATTTGCTAGTATGTTGTCATTATCTTCAATTCAACGCTCAATAAATAAAAGTTTTTTATAGAATTACTGAAACGTAAAACTTTCGCGTTGTTGAATTCCACTTAGTAGTGTCATGACTGTGGTAACAGAGATTAACGAATTTCCCGGGAATCGCAGATAAAATTCCTGGAAACCCGGGAAAGAAAAATGACCAGAATTCCCGGGACGAAAAACATTAATGCTACGCTAATTAATTTCCACCTAAAACCTTACGAGCGACCAGTTACTAACTTTGGTGAAAGAAAACCTGATCGGACCATATTTACGAATAGGCCCCACACAAAGGTCCCCTCGATTTTTAATCCTGTCGCTTTAGAAGGCTTAAATTAAATCCCATTTGGCTTAAAATTGACACTTTGCCATTAACGATGAATTGGACCCTATTGGTTAATGTTTGAAGTTTTATTTTGTTCTGTTTATGTTTTTCTTATGATGGTACTCTGATTTAAGTTCCTGTCAAACCACAAAGATCTTGCAAAAATTCAAATCAAATAGCTCCCATTACGAGGGCGACCGCAAAAGTAACTGGCCTAACATAAAAAGAACCGTTTTTTTTTGAATTATTATTATTTATTTTTCAACATAATCTCCTTCTAACTCAATACACTTAATCAAACGTTTTTCAAGTTTTTTAATTCCATCCGAAAAATAAGATTTTTCAAGACCTTCAAAGTATGCCTCAGTTTCAGCAATAACCTCGCTATTGGACGACATTTTTTTGCCACCGAGAATTTTTTTTAAATTTGGAATCAAGAAATAATCAGAAGGAGCAGATGCGAAGCAATTTCAAATCGTAATTCGGCCAGTTTTTGTTGAGTTAAAAATGCAGTGTGTAAAGGAGCATTATCTTGATGAAAAATAACTTTTTTTCTAAATGCGGTCGTTTTATCTTGATTTCTTCACTCAACCGATCCAAAAATGCACAATAATATTCACTATTTATAGTTTTTCCTATCTCAAGATAATCAACAAATATTATACCTCTTGCATCCCAAAATACTGTGGCCATTACTTTTCCTGCTGACTTTACAGTTTTCGCCTTCTTGGGACCACTTTTACCAGCTTCTTTCTATCCATTATTTGGACTGTTCTTTGCATTCTGGGATGTAGTGATGGATCCATGTTTCATCAACAGTTATGAATCGGCGCAAGAACTTTATTGGATTACGCTGATAAATCGCTAAAAGCTCCTCGGAATTGGTGCAACGGACAATTTTTTGGGACAAAGTCAACAAACGCGGCACCCATCTTGCGGATAGCTTTTTCATGTGGAGTTCATCATGTAAAATACTCCAAACTTGTGTTTCGTGTATTTTAACAATATCAGCAAGTTCTCTGAGCTTTATTCGTCTATCTTTAGTCACTTCATTAAATATGTTTCTAATGTTTTCAATAGTAGTAGCAGTTTTCGGTCTTCCAGAGCATTGTTCATCTTCCGTACTTGAACGACTCATTTTAAATTGTTGAACCCAGGATTTCACGGTGAAGTATGATGGTGCATTATCATCATGAACAGAATCCAATTCATCTTTGATTAATTGTGGCGTATAACCTTTCATATAAAAGTGTTTAATTGCCGCACGAAACTCTTTATTTTCCATTTTTCAAAAATTATAAAACTTGTTTGACAGATGGCTTATAAAAGATTGCCAGGTCAGTTAGTTTTGCGGTCGCCCTCGTAAAATTGTCCCTTCAAGTATTTTTCCTCTAGAATTCACATTTCCAATCAGACATTTGTTAAGTTTCATACAGAAGCGCGATGATGCTTTTGTATGGCACAGCGGTGTAGGGTATCATTTCGTCAGCCTTAACCTACTCTATCCTTTTGTAGATGGAATATCTTTACAGTGGGACCTCTGTATGCCGCTTTTTGAAAAAAAACTAATTTTCGAAATTATGAATTAAAATTCTTCAGCAGAACAAGTGCGATATTTACGGTAACCTGTAGGTCGACTTGAATTACTTTTAGTTGCATGTAAACCATGTACCGGACACAAAAAGGATGAGGTGTGTCAAATATTACGTGTATGCCCATACGCGGCGATAATGATAATGGCCGTTGGTGATCACCCAATGTGTTTGCGTATTTATTTCTTTTTTTATTGTCAGGCACATAAGTTTACATCAAAAAGTGCCTAATCATTTCTTTTCAACAATGATGATGATGATGGCTGGAGGATGATGATCAACAAAGCGGAGTAACTCTATTCAACACCACACACGCGCTGGAATTTTAAGTACCACCAACGGCACCACGTACGTATTCTCAACAAAGTGGATACAATTTTCGATTTCAATATTTCGGATCTACCCTCAGCAATATTTTGTCCATGCCTTACCAAGTGTCCATTGCGTTTTACCTGTTGGTGTTTGGGCGTTAAGCTGTAGTTAAGTGTTACGTTTTTTTCTGGACATCGGATAAAAAAAGATACGCATCCGTAAGATATCAATCGGTGCGTCGGGTAGTTAGGGTTTTTTTTCATCCACTTTATAAGCATCCATAATGATGCATTTTGGTCTTTATTGGAATTTTTGTTGCGTTTCATTTTGTGGGGCTATACACTTGAAATCAGAGTCATATTGATCTGGGTTATCATGATCCGGGTGAGATAGCACTTTTTAAGATTCATTCATTAAAAATGAATACTCGTATGTACATATTGACATTGAAGAATACAGTTGAAAGATAGTATGAGGAGGGGTATACTGTTACACTCTGACGATTAAAAAAAGGCTTCATTTTCTTTTTAGTGGGCGGTCAATGTCCGGCAAGAGAGGAATCTTGACAGTTGCCTTGATCCTTTGTAATACAAGCGTTGTTTTTTTAACTGTCATTAAAACAAAATCGCTCCTGTGCTGAATAACGAATGTGGATAGGCTCCTAAAATTGTTTGAAGATTCCAGATAAGATTTCGAACAGGGATTAACCGGCTAAAGACCTCTTGCTTCTATATTTAAATAGAAGACAAAATTGCAAGTGGCATTGAGTTTCGTGGCTGCACACTGCTTTTATCATGATCCGTGACAACCCTCTTTAGAAAGCTTTGCTGCAATTGTTGAAAGTAAAACAGAGGTGGTGGGTTCGTGGGCAATTGTGTGAAGAAAACTTGAAAAGTAAGGTTTACAACAGTAGTTCTCATTTGTTTGGGGAGGGCCTGGCCTTATAGAGTTCGGTTTTACTTTCAACAAGTGCAGCAAAGCTTTCTGAAGAGAGTTGTCACGGACCCGAAATCATGATAAAGGCAGTGTGCAGCCACGAAAATCAATGCCACTTTGCCATTTTGTTAAAAACTTGTCTTCTATTTAAATATAGAACAAAGAGGTCTTGAGCCGGTTAATCCCTGTTCAATGTGTAAAAGCAACAGACCGAAATAAAACAAACGAGCTAAACATACCAGATTTCTTTTAAAGAAGTACGCAAAGTTAGATAAAAACGAGCATAGAATATCTTATGTCGGACGAGACCAACTACAAAATACCCTTACCACACGCTGTAGAGTTAATAATCTACGACGGTTTCTATATGTGACAGCGCATATAGAAAGGGACCTAAGGGTAAAAAAAAATCAATTTTCACTTTTTTTGATGTGTACAACATCCCATGCCCCAAAAGTGTTCCCTCCCAGAGATATGCACGTTTTATGAAAGTGATGATACACCAAAGACACACGTATTTAAATCTTTAAAATGGCTCTCCTGAACAAAACTGGTTTTTACCCTTAGGTCCCTTTCTATTTTTCGCGTCACATATATATTTCTGGCCTAGGCAACACTAAGTGTCGCCTGGCGCCATCTGACATTTCCATAGGAAAGTTTGACATTTTTTAGCATAAAAGTACTCAGAACGTTTTGACGTACGACCATCACTTGTGTTGTTTACAGTGACTTGAAAAAAATAAATTTGGCAAAAAAAAATGGAATTAACTCGTGAACATTTTCGTGCGATCATTTTTCACAACTTCGACGTGGATTATTACAACAAGAGTGCATCGATAAACTTAAATATTTGTATGGCGATGAAGTACCATCCTTGTAGCACTGTGAAAAACTGGTTTAATGAATTCAATCGTGGTCGACGCTCGCTCAAAGACGAAGGTCGTCCAAAACGGCCGTTGTGCCCAAGGACATTGATGCCGTGCGTGAACTGATAATGCAAGATCGTCATGTCACATACCGTGAGATAGAGGCATCCTTGGGCATTTCTTCCACCAGCATACATTCGATATTGCGTGAACACCTGGCTGTAAAAAAAGTTTGTTTTCGTTGGATCCCGCACAATTTGACAATCAATTAAAAAAAGGCTCGTGTCGATTGGTGCAAAGAAATTTTGAAAAAAATACGATCGTGGTGCTTCAAAAGGCGTTTATAAGATCGTCACAGGTGACGAATCATGGATCTATGCGTATGAGCCCCAAACAAAACAGCAATCGACCGTGTGGGTCTTCGAAGACGAGCCAACTCCAACGAAAATTGTTCGTGGAAGAAGCACTTCGAAGCAAATGATCGCCTGTTTCTTTGGCAAAATTGGTCATGTGGCGACTGTTCCGCTTGAGCAACGTAGGACGGTCAATTCTTAGTGGTACACCACAATTTGTTTGCCTGAAGTCTTCGGAGAAATTCGAAAAACGAACAAGAGAAGACGAATCATTGTGCACTATGACAATGCGAGCTCTTACACATCGGTTCAAACCAGCGCCTTATTGACCGACCAAAACGTCGTATTGATGGGTCATCCGCCGTACAGCCCTGACTTGGCACCCAATGACTTCTTTTTATTGCCGCACATCAAGAAAAAAAAGTGTAAAAATCATGCTGGAGAATACTTAGAAAAACAATAAAACCATTTTTGATGATAAATATTCGCATTTTCATTATTAGAACAGAAATAAATATGTGACAGCGCATAGAGAAAGGGACCTAAGGGTAAAAAAAAATCAATTTTCACATTTTTTTTGATGTGGACAACATCTGAGCATCGAACGAGACCGATCCCATGCCCCAAAATTGTTCCCTCCCAGAGATATGCGCGTTTTATGAAAGTGAAGTCGACGATTCTAAGCGCAAATAGAAAGGGACCCAATCTTTAAAATAGGTCTCCTGAACAAAACTGGTTTTTAACCTTAGGTTCCCTTCTATTTTCCACGTCACTTATAGCAGCCAATAAAGAAATTAGAAAAAATTATCAGTACTTTTAGTATAGCATTTATGATACGATATTCGAATGAGTTAGAAAAATTCAAAAAGATGCACAAAAAACGGATCCTCAAAAACAAAAAAATCCGCCTTTTGTCAAATAAGTGAAATGAACATCCCAGAAATACACCCGAAAAAGACCAAACATAATTTTGGGATTAAAGTGTAATTGTTATTTTAGCTGCCCTACATCGATATGGATTTGAATGGAACGTGCGGTCGTTCCATCATCTCCTTGGATGATACGAGTATAATAAATTGAAACATTTAATAACAATTACAACATTAAAGCCGCTCTGGCCCCCTCCTCTTGTGCTGGAAAATATAGGCTATAAGCAAAAGCGAATGGTTTTATAAACACCTTTAAAAAAAAGAAAACCTATCTTTTCTATGTGACCTCAAATAAAAAAAACCAAATCCGTAAGAATTGTTTACAAATTAAAAACAAACGGTTTGATTGAGACGTGAACCTGGGTTGAATTGAATGTTGTAACGCTAATCCTGGCCTGTGGCTTTGGCCAAACAATAGCCCGAGACAAATTCATTGTGCCGGTAGGTGGTGGGATGTGCTGCTGTTTGTGCTCCTATGTCAGCATTTTAGAGCAGCAAACAATGACTGTGTGGCCGGGACCAATTTCTGGGTGATCTTCATTTAATCTGTCCATTGATTGACAAGTTACAATGTTGTGTTTAGAGATTTGCGAACTCAATTCGTTCGCGTCTTTGTATGCTTGGCTGTGTGTGTTTTTGTTACATATTTTTGGATATTTTGGGAGTTTCTCAACATAACCACGGTGGAGGGATGGATGAATACAGTGCAGGGATGTACATCTGAAAGTGATTGGGAGCTGATTAGTGTGTCTCTATTGTCTGTTGTAGATTTGAGTTTTTTCTGGGAAATTTCTATAATCTTTGATAGAAACACAATAAGATTCGCATAGCCTTTTTTAATTTTTTAGAGCAGCATCCATAAATGTATCATCTTTTGATATTTTCGCAAATTATCAGATGTGGCCCGGACTGAAAGGAAGGATGGAAGAAAGAAAGTGTTATATAAACACTGGCATAGTATGAGCATTTAATGGGCAACATCCCCGAACACATGGCGTGTGTAGGGCTGTGCTGCTTCTTTGGCCGTTGTGTGAAGAAGTATTCAAGCATTCACGGGTGTTGATTTATTAATTGCCTTACTTCCCCCCATGCCCCCTGCACAGTTTCCATTGTTACTCTATGTTCATAAGGGATGCCCTACAGCAGTCATTGCGGACTATCAAGGTAAAGAAATAAAAAGTCACCTCTTCATTCGGCGTCTGAGTACGAAGTTCTTCGCAATCTACTCGCACGTTCGTGTATATAGTCCGAATGTGCTGCTACTTTGTGAGACCAAAGTGAGTGGAATTCTGATCGTCGGAGAATTTTACAACGATTATATACAGGAATATATACAGGGCTAGGCGACTTAAGTGTTACCCATTTTACGTTGGCAATACTGGCGAACCGATAATGCCAGCTATATCAAATTTTAAACTAATGGCAGCTGTTCATATTCTGTGCTAGCTTTTACAAGCATATGTGACGCGCAAAATAGAAAGGGACCTAAGGATAAAACCCAGTTTTGTTCAGGAGAGCCATTTTAAAGATTAGGTCCCTTTCTATTTGCGCTTAGAATCGTCGACTTCACTTTCATAAAACGCGCATATCTCTGGGAGGGAACACTTTTGGGGCATGGGATCGGTCTCATTCGATGCTCAGATGTTGTCCACATAAAAAAAAAGTGAAAAGTTGATGAAAAGTTTTCTTCAGGAGAGCCATTTTTAAGATTAGGTCCCTTTCTATTTGCGCTTAGAATCGTCGACTTCACTTTCATAAAACGAGCATATCTCTGGGAGGGAACACTTTTGTGGCATGGGATCGGTCTCATACGATGCTCAGATTTTGTCCACATCAAAAAAGAAAAAAATGAAAATTTGTTTTTTTTACCCTTAGGTCCCTTTCTCTATGCGCTGTCACATATGTAAGTTTTATAAAACAGAAGTTATTCGAAATGGAATTAAAATGTACTAAAGTGATTGCGTTATTTTTGGCCCGAAAATCAGAACCAGCTATTGCTCGTGAGCTGAGCCATCTCAAAGTGAATAAAATATTTGTGCATCGCACCATAACAAAGTTTTGGGGCAATCCCACGACAGGCGGTTCTATGGACCGGATTGACCCCAAGCAGCAATTCTTCGGCCAAGGGCTGTCAGCCCGGCATACAGTTGCCGCTACAACAACAACAACAAAGTTTTGGGGCCTACGAACGGCCACAGGAAATAATTTCTATCTCAAGAAATGATATGGGCAGCTGTGACCACCGATGGCCGCTGTCCAATCGTGCGACTTTTTATCGGGGACATTTTTTGGGAATGTTTTGTGGGCACGCAAACATTTCGGTCGTAGACCATGGACTTTCCAACTATACTCGCCACCGTCGTATACAACTAGTGTGAATCAATAATGAAATTTATTTCGTCTACACAATGGCTTTCGCCTGATGCAAATCCGATGGACTATTCCATCGGGATCATTTTGGAGAACAAGATAAGCACTATACAAGTAAGAAAAGTTTCAGTTCGACTTACATATATGAAGCTTAAATTTGCCTTCCTTTCGTCCATCGTTGCCTCAATCAAGCAGAGAAAAAACATGGTTACTAAAGGCTGATCCATCTAGAGGTATTTTTTCAGAACAAAAAAATGAAAGTTCAAATCAAGTGTGGAATCTTTATTGGTAATTTGAAAGGGCATTTTATGGCATTTATTTTTTTAAAAAATAATTACCTTCAAATGTTGGCAACTGTATTGTGTAAATGACCGTTCGGTGAGAAACGGGAAGATCCGCTGGTTTCGACCAAAATTTTGTTCAGTGATGAGGCCCACTTCTGGCTCAAAGGCAAAGTCAATAAACAAAATTACCGCTTTTGGGCTGAAGAGCAACAAGAAGAGGTTCTATAGGTGCCATTATACCCAGAGAAAACCACAAACTGCTTTGGCTTTGGTGAACTGAAATAATTTTAATAAAACGGTTGTTTTTTTTAAACTGATTTTTTCTACTGTTAAATTAATCGCTCCTATTTAAAGAATTTGATGCATTTTCATAGTTCAAATCTATTGCAACTTTATTAATTTTAACTTAACCCAATTTTAGTAAATAGTATTGGGGATTATATTATAATTGTGTGTAATTATACTATGGTTGTAGGGATCATAACATGGTCGCGTGTGAACCATACTATGGTTGTTAGGATCAGTCTATAATTGTAGTGCTAAAATGGGGTGGCATATTAATAATTCAAGAGAAATTCATGCATTAGTAAAAAAGTTTTGTGGATTTTAATCTTCGCTGGGATAGTACCGTGTGTGTGGAAGGTGCAAGAAGGGGCGTGGCTAAGGCTCCAAATTTAAGTCAGCTAGTCTAATTTATATTCTACTTATATATGCTAATTACTAATTTTTAGCAGAATCGTATGAATAGTATTAGAATTATTATGCGAATACCAAAAGAGGGCGTAACAGTGCATTTGCACTGGAGTTACCAGAATGTGGCGTGTCATCCACTCTTTTCGTTCACGTGTTTTCAATGTAAGCGAATTTCATTCACGTTGGGTGACACGTAATGCGGGTTCTTATCTGCACTTAAATCGTGCCATTTGTTTGGCAGGTACAATAAGGGGCATGGCTAGGAATCATATTATTTGTCACCAAGTAAACCTTATAATTATGGTCTTTGTAATTGATGTTTAGATCGTACAAGTACCATTAAAGATAATTCAGGAAGAAAAAAGAGAGTGGGCGGAATGGTGCATTTGTATGGGATGTACACGTTGGGTGACACGTAATGTGGGTTTTTATCTGCACTTAAACCGTGCCATTTGTGTGGCTAGGAATCAAATTATTTGTCACCAGGCAAACCTTATAATTAAGGTCTTTGTAATTGATTTTTAGATCGAACGAGTACCATTAAAGATATATCAGGAAGAAAAAAGAGAGTGGGTGAAATGGTGTTCTCAATTAAAGCAAACTTTACGTACTCAGTGCAGGTTAGAACCACTAGGTGGGTTCTAATCTGCAAGTCATTTGTGTGGGAGGAACCAGAAGGGGTGGGGCTTGAAATCCAACTATTTGTCATTAAGTTAAGCTTAAAAAACAGTTCATTAGTATTGATTGTGGGTTAGATCGTATGAATAGCATTAAAGATATTATAATAAGATTAGATAAAATATACAAGAATACCAAAACTAGGCGCAATGGTACATTTGTATAGGAGGTACGAGTACCAGAAGAGGTGTGGTAGTTTGGCCCATTTTCAATTCAATAGGCGGTTTTGGAAAAATATTACGACGCGCAAAATTAAAAAAAAAAACAGTTACTAGCTCCTTTCGCCAGACATCGTGCGAACTAGCAGCACGGGCGGACATGGCTCAAATGACTTTAATGAAATGGAACGTATTTAGTCAAAACATTTGAAGGCTTTAAAATGTGTTTTTCGATAAGTTACACTTTGTACCTGTACCAAATGATATGTACCCTCTTACCCCGTAGGTTGAGAGTAAAATAATATGTATGTATGCGCTGAAGAAAGCCTTTGTACGGGAATGGGAAAAAATACCGCAAGATCGCGTCAGTGCTTGAAGGCCACAAGGCAAAGGGAAGCTATATCGAGCTAAAGTAAACAAATTATGAAATTTCGATTTTGTCACACATTTTGTAATTTGAATCAATACAAACAAAATAATTTCACACTAAAAAAAATATGGATGTTTAAATAGGTAACACTTCAAACTCCTAACCCTGTATATAAGTCTAAATTTTCAGAACTTTACTTTTTGCCAGAAAACGATTAGAAGTGGTCATCGCTACTCTTATTAAACATCTAGTACACTCCTTCGTCAATGATGTACACTCTCAGTGTTTTAGAGAACTTTAAAGGCAAAATGAACCATTTATTTAACCGCTTTTGAAAATTTAAAACTTTGAGTTAATACCCTTTTGTAAAGGATACATTCTTTATAGGGAAATTATTTAGTGATATTACAAAGGGAATTAAAAAACTTATATACGAGGGCATATAAGTAATTCCGTGACTTTTTCAACTTCCCTCTTAGTTATATGAAATGCAATACTGCTCCCATCAAGTAACATCTGTTAATAGACTACTGTCAAATGTTAAGAGAGTTCCGTCATTTAGTTTGTGTTTAACAGCTGTTCAAAACATAAAACCTCGTTGATTTTGTTAAAAATGAAAAAAAGTGGATTTCGAGTGCTCATTAAACATTATTTTTTCGGAAAAAACCGTCAATTGAATCAAGCAAATGCTTGATAAATACTATGGGGACTCTGTACCATCGATTTCAATGGCAAAAAAGTAGTTTACTGACTTTCGTTGTGTTGGCACAAGTACAAATGACGCTGTACTTTCTGGACGGCCAATTGAGGCCAACACACTCGAAAATGTTGAAAAAATCCACGATATGGTATTTGCCGATCGAAGAGTAAAAGTGCGTAAGATTGTTGATGCCATACGCATTTTATATGGCAATATAGTTTCGATTTTACAAGATCAGTTGGGTTTAGAAAAGCTATATGCAAGATTGATGCCGCGTTTGCTCTCAATTGACCATAAACGCAATCGTCTGACGAATTCAAAGGATTGTTTGAAGTTGTTTAATCGCAATCGCAGCAATCTAAGCAATGGGTTTCTCCGGGTAAACCGGCCCAAGGTGACTTAGCGACCAATAAGGTGATGGCAACAGTACTTTGGGATGCACAACCACATTGATGACCTTCAAAAGGGAAAAACAATAAACGGCGAATATTATGCCAACTTACCCATATGGCCAAGGCAAAATTTCATGAATTGGGTTACGAATTGATACCTCATCCGCCATATTCTCCGTGTTAAGCCCTCAGTGACTATTTTCTATTTCCAAACCTTAAGAAATGCTTATTTTATGAACCTCAAACAATCCTATTTTTTGGAAGGGATACAAAAATTGGAGAAACGTTTGACTATAAAACATATTTATTTTTTTTTTGCAAAACAAACTGTGTTTTATTCAAGAAGTCACGAAATTATTGATATGCTCTTGTATACCGTCGATCTGACAGTGTATAGGTAGAGCTTATAGTCCCACAGATTCAGATGACGGAGAAATACTTGCTTGTGTTCCAAAGATAGCGTTCTGAATCCTCTCTCCTACTCACAGCAGACATCCTAAGCAAGCCCACGATAACCTTCGTCTGGCACATGTGGCGCACCATGTGCCACAATTGATTCTGTTGGTGGTGGCATAATTTTAGTGTTAATTTCTCGTGGAAGTAAGGGTGGATCGCGCTAATTTGGTTTTTTGCACTGCAGGCTGTGGCGGCACTGTTGGTCGAAGAAAGTAGAGAGTGTCCGTGGCTTATAGTGGCTGACGGGAGAATTGTATTCGTCTGCCTTTCAGTTGCCATCAAGCATTGAACACGTGAGAAGAGGACATTTTGTGTTGAAGCGTATTTTTCAAATGCGCACTCGATGATTGCAGTGCAGCATGCTTTTCGTTCACAATTCGCTATGCTCGCACGCGGACGTGTTCCTGGACGGCAATCAATTGTAAATGGGTAACTTTATCGAGAACAGCAGGGAATGTGTCATGTGTACGAAGGGGACCTGAGAGAAGGATTAAACACCACAAAGCATTGAAAGAGTAAGAGCAGCAGTACTGTAATCTTCGAAACGCTCGCTCGGAAGCAATCACTTGCTCTTGCTATTTTCAGATTTTTTTTTCAGCCGGCTATTGAGGCAATGGAATTAGAGGATGCATGGTTCCAACAGGATGGTGCCACTGCACACACAGCAAGAATAACCATGAATTGTTTGAGGCAAATGTTTCCTGGACGGCTTATGTCTTTAAGGGGTGATGTGAAGTGGCCGGCACAGTCACCAGACTTAGTTAGCCCCATCCGATTTTTTTCTTTGGGGTTATCTGAAGTCGAAGGTGAATATCAAGCGTCCCAACACATTGCAAGACCTTATTAAAAATATTGAGGCTGAAATTGGCAGAATATCAGTCAGAATATCAGTTTATGAAAACTTCAGAAAACGTATGTTGCAGTGTGTGGATAGCGAAGGTCGACATTTTGCAGATACCCTATAAAAACCCATGGAATTTAAAAATTCCTTAACTGTTCAATACAATAAAAAAATATAAAATAAATTTTTCTAAGGTTCATATTTTTTATTTCATTTCCAAATAAGCAAATTACCGCGCTCCACCCTGTATAAGTTTCCAAAAAATATAATATTCTCTATTTGGTGTAAGGTGAACCACTTAGTCGCCGTGATTAACCCACTTGCTCGCTAAATCTGGATTTTCAGCGCCCATTACAGCTCTTTGATTATGTACCCTTACCTTAAGCGGCGGCGCTATATTATAAATCTTTTAAAAGATAAAAAATAAATGCCGCATTGGGGTAGCATAAAATTGCCCCCTCCCCCTCCGAACGCCAGCAAGAGCCGTGATTTTTTTTGACGTTAGCATAAACGTACTTTTTTTTCTTTATGTACACAAAAGCGTTTTCGGCATTTAACCCCAACGATTCTGTTGGTTGGGGGCAATTTTTCGCACATTTTCAATCACAATCAAAAGTCAAGTCGCGTGTACACTGACGAGGGCGGAATGATGGAATTCATCAAAGAATCCTATGGCAAATTGAGTTATACAACGACGCGCGCATATGTGGCGTTTATTCGCACTTTTATTTATGAATGAATTTTTGTTTGTGCGGGCAAAAATGAGGCTCATTTCCCTCTACTCACACTGTGATCGTGTGTGCAATTACCTTAACGCCTTTATAAAAATATTTTTTTCATTTTTGTTTCGTTTTAAACGACTTAGAGGCTCAATAGACAGGGCCTTCCTTTAGCAAATTGTAAGAAAAATCGCATGTGTTTATTTATTTACCCAAGTCAAAAGATATTCGACTTTTCTTCATTCCAGCATAATTTTTATCTTTCGAAAATATCTGAAGTGTTTTACCGCAAAATTAGAATGAAGAACCCGAGAAATCTGCGGATGATATGGGACTCGCTTTCTTCGACTTAATCGAGAAATGTTTGTATTTATGTGACATTATATGTCGCACTAAGGGCCGTTGTGGTACGAGGGTTGCTATTTATATTTCGGGTCCGGCAATAAAAACACAATAATTTATCATTGGAAATGGTTTTTTTGTTTTCCAAAATATTCTCCTTTAAGATCAATACTCTTTTGCAAGAGCACAAACCAATTTTCAAAGTACTTTTTTCACTCCGATTGAGACACCTCCAAAACATATTTTTTAAACGCTTCAACAGCTGCTTCGGGCGATGAAAAACGTTGACCACACATTTTTTTCTTGATGCTGGGGAATAAGAAGAAGTCATTGGGTGCCAAATCAGGGCTGTACGGTGAAGGCCCATGAATTCGACATCTTTAGTGGTCAAATA
Organism: Hydrotaea diabolus; assembly: GCA_963513945.1. Lineage (NCBI taxonomy): Eukaryota > Metazoa > Arthropoda > Insecta > Diptera > Muscidae > Hydrotaea > Hydrotaea diabolus. The sequence goes on along the minus strand of OY740719.1, from coordinate 95,512,766 downwards.
GCTCATCGTTTCAGCTGATGTGTGACAGCTCGCATTGTCGTGATGCAAAATGATCCGTCTTCTCTTATAATCTTTCCTCACTTCTTCGAACACTGTTGGCAAACAGATGGTTGTATACCACTTAAAATTAAACGTCCTACGTTCCACTAAAGGCACTGTGGCAACATGGCCGGTTATACCGAAAAAAAACGCAATCATTTGCTTCGATGTACTCCTTCCACGAACAACTTTTGTTGGATTTGGCTTGTCTTGAAACCCCCCTACGGTCGATTGCTGTTTTGTTTTAGGTTTATATGCATAGATCTATGATTCGTCACCTGTGACAATGTTATACACTGCCTTTGAGCTACCGCTGTTATACTTTTTCAACATCTCTTTGCACCGATCCATACGAGCCTCTTTTTAAGCATTCGTCAAATTATGTGTGATCCAATAAGAACAATTTTTTTTCACGGCCAAATCAACATGCAATTTTTTGTTGATGCTTGTCATAATAATGCCCAAGGATGCCTTAATCCTACGGTCTTGCTCACATGTCGGTCTTGCTTAATCAGTTCACGCACAGCATCGATGGTTTCTGGCAAAGTGACCGAAGTTGGACGTCCTTCACGAAATTCATCCTGGAGCGAACTGCGTCCGAGACTGAACTGTTGGTACCAGGGATTGACAGTGGTTTTTGATGGTGCTTCATTGTCAAAAGTCGAAACAAGTTGATTTAAACACTCTTGTCTCGATAACCCACGCCGAAAATCATAAAAAATCATCGCACGAAACTGTTCACGGGATAATTCCATATTTTCTGGGTAATTGCTAAACAAGTATAAACGTAGTTAAGTTCGGCCAAGCCGAACCATATTTACCCTCTACTTAAGCCCAAAAACAAATTGGTCCGTTTTTGGACTATGTAGCCATGTCTGTCTGTTGAAAGCACGATTTAGTCTAAACAAAAGGGGTCTTAAAAATTATTTTGTATATGAGTTAGGACAATTTTTGGTTTTTTGACAGTTACACTGTTAACTTAAATAATTATCTTTAAATAAGCTTTTCTTGAAAGTCGTAGGCATGTCATAATTATTAAACGTCCCATAAATGGGCGTGGTCATATGGCCCTAGCAGCCTATAAATCATTTCGTATTGTTCTCTGGCACATGGGTGTCCAGAAACACTAAACATTTCTCACAAATGTGAAGAAGCCCGAGACAATCCTTCAACTCAAGGCCAACATTGTTGCAGAAATTTGAACGTTACAGCCACAAATTTTGAAAGATGTTATGGAAAATGCTCTAAAACGAGCCCATCATTGCGAAGCTGAAAACGGGGGTCATTTAAGTGACATTGTATTCATACTTAGTGTAAATAAATTTCCATTTGCATTTTATATATTATGATATTTGACCCACCCAGTATATAAAAACAAGGACTAATTTTAATAGAGTTAGCCCTTGTCCTAAACTTGAACAATGTACTAAGATGTATTGAAATTGGTTCATAATTTGCTTTGTCTTGTTTTATGATTGCAACGATGGATGGACAGACGGACACAGAATCAAACATCGAGTCTGAATAGATTTGTATACTTAACATAGGAAATATCTCCATTCCTTTAGGGTTTAGTGCTGATGTCAAAGTCCTTATATTCTGTACCAGAGTGTGTTGCAAAAGGTACAAATTAGCCACGGTTGTAGAAAGTTACTTTCGATACCGAAAATGTATAAAAAATTACAATTGTATTCGCTTTTGCATCCCTGATGAATGGGTATATTTGAAAACAAGGATGAATATGGTCTATTTGAAAAGTGGGCCGAAATGATTCAATTTCGCCATGGTTACTTAAAAGCCTAGTAAAACACACCATTCAAAATTTGATTAATATAATTGCCGTGTTCTTTTAGGGGAACTAGCTTAGTTACATAGTTAGTTTGTGATATGAGAGCCTGGCAAAAATGAACAAATTGAGAGCCGCTTCGGTTTTCTTTTTTATACAGCAAAAAGAAAAGAACTACAAGAGGGATCTTCGGCGAATTCGCCCAAAGAAGACAATTAGAAACTATAAATTGTAATAAATTAATCAATGAAATGTAATAAGGCAGTTAAATGCTTAATTTTTGCATTGTCAGCGAAGCATCTTGACTTTTTATTACTTGAATTCAAAGCCTTAAGTGCTGAGCTATGTTGTCCACATAAATGCGGATGGTAGCAGGTTAGAGATTATTTTCAGAATCTTTTACAAAAAAAAACTACTGGAGAGCGTTTTTGGCTTTTGTCTTATTCATCTGGAGGATTCCGATACAAATGAATTTGCTATATCTTGTAAATATTAATATTTAAGCTTTAGAGCGTTGTACAATTTTCTATCGAATTTCATTAAAAAGTGAGTGGCGCTTACGTCATTGTCACGGTAAGAGGTCGATATGACAAATAATATATTTAAAAGGTTGCGTTGAACGCTCCATACATTTTTCTTTGGAAATTGTAGTTGATTTCAAATTTAGCTGAAATTTTTTCGAGATTTAAGGACTTCTACAAGGCCTTGCCAAACTCGAAATCCGCCGCTGGAATTTCGCATGTATGTTTGCTTGGAAGTTAGTATCAATGGAAAATAAGTTTGATGTATCTTATATTTGGTTTATCTTTCGATCGGTACAAGATCAAAGCTTTTTCACTCTTCATCAGTTCAGTTGCTATACTCACAGATGTGCTGACTCCTCGTCGTGTGTATTACAGAGGCGTAAATTACTCGATCTTGGGTGTATCTTTTTCATTGCCGCTTTATTGACTTACGGCTCTTGACACTCAATTTGTTTAAACTCCTAGAGTGGCGACGGAGACGGCGACAGTCGCATTGGCAAATGATCCGCGACTCCCCTTAAACTGCCTTTGGACGAAATGAAATAAGCGGTTCGTATTGGAGGGGCAAATTGTTCTGCAAAACAAAAAATGTTCGTTATCATTAAAATAATGTTATGTTACCTTATAAAAGGGGAATCAACAAATTTAAATGTTCAAAGAGAAGTTAAAAGTTTTATGAAAATTATGTTGAATTTTAAGAATAAAAAGCATGTGATTAATATATAGATATTTAAGTTTTTTAATTCTAACATGAGAAAAAGAAACTAGAGTGGTGTCTCTTCAATCCAGCATTAATTACCTTGGCATCGCATCTCTAAATTTCTTCCTAGACACTAATTGAAGATGACAGACAGTACGACCAAAGATAATTGACATAGCATTATCATTGTGTCATTCTACATTAAAAAAACACGCTTCCCCCTTTCATTAGGGAGCCATGAAGCACCTTAAACTTTTATGATTTTAGACAACAAGCACACGGAATAGCTGTCATCAACAATAAAAGACCATAGTGACGTTTTGTGTTGACAAAATGACAGACATATGCATTAAGAGATCGCGTATCTGATCAGTTTACCTTATTGACAGGATAACATGACAACTTCGGGCCCATTTTGGGGGAAGACTGTCAGACAATTCGTAGTTTGTTATCTATAGGATGACACACTTTAGTTCAGATTGAATTTGTTATTTATTTCTTGAAATACTTAGTCCATTGAGGACCGATGTACGAGGGCTGCTACATATATTTCTTGCCTAATAATGAAAATGCGAATATTTATCACCAAAAATAGTTTTATTATTTTTCAAAGTATGCTCCAGCATGATTTATATAAGTACACTTTTGCATGCGCTCAAACCAATTGTCGAAGCACTTTTTCCACTCCGATTGAGACACCTCCAAAACATGATTTTTTAACGCTTCGTTGACCACGCATTTTTTTCTTGATGAGCGGGAATTAAAAGAAGTCATTGGGTGCCATGTCAGGACTGTACGGCGGATAACCCATTAATTCGACGTTTTGGCAGGTCAAAAAGGCGCTGGTTTGAGCCAATGTGTGAGAGCTCGCATTGTCATGGTGCACAATGATTCGTCTTCTCTTGTTCGTTTTTCGAATTTCTCCGAATACTTCAGGCACTTAGAATTGACCGTCCTACGTTGCTCAAGCGGAACAGTCGCCGCATGACCAGTTTTGCCGAAGAAACAGGCGACCATTTGCTTCGAACAACTTTTGTTGGATTTGGCTCGTCTTCGAAGACCCACACGGTCGAATGCTGTTTTGTTTCCGGCTCATACGCATAGATCCATGATTCGTCACCTGTGGCGATCTTATAAACGTCTTTTGAAGCACCGCGATCGTATTTTTTTTTTTAAATTTCTTTGCACCAATCGACACGAGCCTTTTTTGAGTGATTGTTAAATTGTTCGGGTTCCAACGAGAACAAACAAATCTTTTTTACGGCCAGGTGTTTATGCAATATCGAACGTACGCTGGTGGAAGAAATGCCCAAGGTTGTCTCTATCTCACGGTATGCCACATGACGATCTTACATTATCAGTTCAAGCACGACATAAATGTTCTCTGGCACAACGTCCGTTTTTGGACGACCTTCGTCTTTGAGCGAGCGTCGGTCACAATTGAATTCTTCAAACAGTTTTTCACAGTGCTAAACGATGGTGCTTCATCGCCATACAAAGATTTAAGTTCATCGATGCATTGTTTTTGTGATAATCCACGTCGAAAGTTGTGATCGCACGAAAATGTTCACGAGTTAATTACATTTTTTTGCCAAATTAAGTTTTTCAAGTCACGGTAAACAACACAAATGATGGTCGTCCGTCAAAACGTTCTAAGTACGTTTAAGCTAAAAAAAATGTCAAACTTTCCAATGGAAATGTCAGATGGCGCCAGGCAACACTTAGTGTTGCCTTGGCCCGTAATATATATAGCAACCCTCGTACAATTTAACACACGATTTATGTTTTTATGTCACATTGAAAAGGTTATATTTAAAAAAATTTTTTTACCTACTAAATATAAATAAAAATAAAATTTGAGAAAAAGTCAAAATACTGAAATTTGCCTCGAAAAAGATTACGAGTATTTTTGATATGTCCGTAGTTGAACATTTTTCCCCAATGTCAAAAGCTATGAAAAAAAAAATCGATGGCACAATATCGACAAATTTTTGTCCTTACAAATCGGCCCATGCTTAAATACGAGGGCATATCAATAATTCCGTGACTTTTCGAATAACACACACTTTTTTGAAGAAAAAAATTATTTTATTTAGTCCCACGTTTCTCCAACTTTTGTATCCCTTTCAAAAAATTGGAATTTTCTAGGTCCATAAAATATGCATTTGTTTGGTCAAAAATTTCATCGTAGCAGCTGAATCTCTTTCCACCGAGCCATTTCTTTAGGTTTGCAAATAGTCGCTGGGCGCTAAATCCGGAGAATATATTATCTTGATGAATAATAACTTATTACTTGGCCATATGGGATCGTTTTTCATAAATCCTTGTTAAATCGGTCCAATATGTTGGCATAATATTCGCCGTTTATTGTTTTTCCACTTTGAAGGTAATCGATGTGGATTTACCGTGTGCATCTCAAAAAACTGTTGCAATCATCTTAATGACCGCAAAGTCACCTTGGCCTTCTTCGGAGCCGGTTCACCCGGAAAAACCCATTGTTTAGACTGCTGCTTAGTCTCCGGAGTGTTGTAATGGATCCATGTTTCATCCACAGTAACAAAACAACTCCAAACAATCCTTTGAAGTTGTCACACGATTACGTTTATGGTCAATTGAGTGCAAACGCGGCACGCATCTTGCTGACAGCTTTCTTAAGTCCAACTTATCATGTAAAATCGAAACTTCACTGCCATATGAAATGCGTATGTCATCAACAATCTGACTCACTTTTATTCTTCGATCGGCCAACACCATATCGACATTTTTCGACATTTTCTAGTGCATTGACCTTAATTGGCCGTCCAGAACGTTCAGCGTCATTTGTACCACAACGAATATCAGTAAACCCCTTTTTACCATTGAAATCGATGGTGCAGGGTCCCCATAGTATTTATCTAGCTTTTCCTTGGTCTGATTGACGGGTTTTATCCCCAAAAAATAATGTTTAATGAGCACTCGAAATTCACTTTTTTTCATTTTAACAAAATCCACGAGGATGACGGAACTCTCAAAATTTGCCAGTAGTCTATTAACAGATGGTACTATTTCATATAACTACGATGTACGTTGAAAAAGTCATGGAATTACTGTTATGCTCTCGAATATTATTGCTCGTCGTAAAAATCTAAGACAATCTAGCCATGTCCGTCTGCGGATAGAAAGCGATCCGTTTTGTTTAAAAATGGACCAAATCAGGCAAAAAATTCCGCTTTGAGAGACTAAAAAATGTTCCGATGTTTAATCTTTGACAATATCTTAAAAAGGTTACTGGATGTTTTGGCTCATGTGGCCCAAAAAACAACCAGTATTGTCAAAACGGGGCTTCAAGAGTTGATATGGGCCTAGGGGCCCAAAAACGGTCTTTATATTCACGGTCTTTTTAATGCCCATATTCGTAAATATGGGCATTAAGGTACCAAAATTAAAGCCGGATTTACTACTTATCAAAAAGGTATTAATTTTGTAGATTTGGCAGGAATTTGAGTCTGGTTCATGGACCCATGGGCCCAATAAAAACTGCCCACTTTAAATTACGGTAGAGGGTATACAACGGATTTTCCAATAGGGACATAGCAATTTCGTATCCCCAACATTTTTAATGATCTTTCAGTGTCAAAACGTTAGTCGAAGTCAATATTTTTATCATGGTAAAGTTCACTTACGAGCAACGTTTGGAAATCATAAAAAATTACGACCGAAATTCTGAGTCGGTGGTCGCAACTTTAGGAGCGCTTACTCCAATTTTCGGCCGAAGATCATTTCTGGCTGACTGGTTTTGTCAATAAATAAAATATGCGTTGTTGAACAGCAACACACCTTCAAGAGGCACAATTGCATTCGCAAAAATTACTGTGTGGTGTGGTTTTCATGCCGGAGGCTTGATTGGGCCGTACTTTTTCGTTGATAAAAACAATCGTCATGTTACCGTCAATGGAGAGCGCTATCGTGTCATGTTAGAAAATTATTTGTAGCCAGAATTGGATGAGCTTGACATCGCTGATATGTGGTTTTAACAAGACGGTGCCACTTGCCACAAAGCACGCCTTACAATCGATTTACTGAAAGGCCAATTCGGTGAAGGTGTTATCACGAGAAATGGTTTAGTCGAATGGCCACCTCGTTCAAGCGATTTTACACCATTGGATTTCTTTTGGGGCCACATCAAGCCAACATCTTTAGACGAGCTCAGAGACAATATCAATGCTAAATTGCCAAAGTTCCAGTCGAAATGTGTGCAAAAGTAGTTCATGCGATTTTACACCATTGGATTTCTTTTTATGGAGCCACATCAAGCCAACATCTTTAGACGAGCTCAGATACAATATCCTACGCTAAATTGCCAACGTTCTAGTCGATATGTGTGCAAAAGTAGTGGAAAATTGGGTCCGAAGAATAGATCGCTCTACACAGGCTCCTGGTGGTCATATGACCGAAATCTAATTTCATTCTTAAAGTGTAATGTTTGCACTACACCTGGACTAAATTTGAACTCTATACCTTAAATTTTCTGTGTTTTATTAATATACATACAGAGAACAAATTCGTTGCCACAGCCGAATTTTGTGCCAACCGAATGATTGAGGTTCATACACATCGAGCGTTCCATTAGTACAACCAAATGTTAGTTGGCTCTCCGTAACCTTCAGTTGTTGGAACTGCAGTATCGGTGCACCATACCAAATTTATAAATTTCAGAAGATTTTTTGAATCTAAAAATCCACATGCCACACTTGTTCAACGAAAAAAATAAAAACCTAAGTTAAAGGGAAAAGAACGGTTTGCTTACACAATTGAAGTACTCATAGGGAGGGTTATGTCGAAAAGATGATGGATAATTTTTACTGGAAAAAAATTAGGTTAATCCATTGGCTTTAAGTCAGTAAAAATCGAATCATTTTATTTTTAAAAAAATACCATTAAACAATCCCTTTTTGGTTATGATAAAGCTTAAGTTATTATCACTAATACTTAGTTGCAACAACAAAATGTCTACAAAACTATTGGTCGCCACAACTGGTGGTTATACTTATCCGCATTTCATTGTTATGACCGATCAATAAGTTGTAAGTACAGTACGATGATCATATTTATTGTCTTGCGATATTTCGAACCGAATATCCATTGCGATTATAAACATTCGCTTGATGCAACCGAAATTCCGCTTTTGCAACCGAATCATTGTAGTTCCAAATAATTTTTTCTCTGTGTGTTTAAAATTGTTATATCTGTAATGGAAAACCCTGTTGCTACCCAGGTCTAAACAACCCATTTTTGGTTATGATAAAGTTTTAGTTACTATCACTAATACTTACTTGCAACAACAAAATACTTTTCCGCATTTCATTTTAATGACCGATCAATAAGTTGTGAGTACAGTACGATGATCATATTTATTATCTTGCAATAATTCGAACCGAATATCCATTGCGATTACAAACATTCGGTGGTCGCAACCGAATCATTGTAGTTCCAACTAATTTTTTCTCTGTGTGTTTAAAATTGTTATGTCCGTAATGGAAAACCCTGTTGCTACCAAGGTCTTTCTTAATTAATTTATTATTGAAATAAAAATTGCTATATTTTTATTATTCACATGGATTTTTCAATTTCTTGTAGTCCTCTTCTGGCGGTTTTTTTTTTCAACCTTTTTTTTGCAGACTACGGTAGGGGTTTTTTTTCCATATCCAATGTTTACTCCAGTCAATCATATCGATGTCATGTCACAACAGGGTAAGAGTGAAATAAAATATTCCAACCTTAAGGATATTTATATTGGACACATGTGGTTGGTGGCTGGATGGCTGGTATGCGTTAACACTTTTGGCTGACATGTGTTTCTATAATTGGCGACAGAGCGACAAATTGAACAATCAGAGTCCATGCCAGTGTTGGCACAACAAAGAAGGGGGGAAAATGACAGTCAGAGTGGTCACAAGACCGACAATGATATTTTATGCCATAAGGAAGGGGGTGAAGGTATAATATTTATTACTCAATTCCCACAAAGGATTACAGTGGGTTGATTATCATATAAATCCGGAATAGATTGGGTTTCACAATAATTATGAGTATGCGGGATTTAAAGGATTTATGAAAATTTCCACAACTATTTCCCTCCCAAATATACTCATATTCACTTGATTGAGATTATAGTTTGCCAACACCGAAAAAGAAGAAATCCCTAGCAAGTTGGAAAGTTGAAAGTCAATCCCGAAGCTTAGGTCCGTACAAACATAAGGAAAAATGACTTAAATAAAGCCAGACGCAAATCGCTTTGTTAAAAACAATAAAGGAATTTCCCATATTTAGTTTCGGACACCACAACACAACAAAAAAACAGCAAGACAAAAACTAAAGTCAAAACATGCCAGACGTATTTCTAACCACCGCAGCAGCATTGCAATGCCCAGGCGAGGAACAAAAAACACAGTGATCCGCTAGCGGTAGCCAAATCCGGATGCACATGGATTTGCTTCATCCGAGAATTCGTTCGTTGTGCGAGTCTGTTGACACAAAATGACTTTACAAATGAGATTCAAATGACAGTCAATGTGTCAATATTGTTTCAAGCCATAGTCTTAGGCAAATAATAAACAAAGCGCACAAACAGTCGACGCGAGCATACAAGTTCCCATACTCGGGCCATCAAAAAATAAAACGGAACGGAAGCACAGGAAGATTTCAACGTTACGAACGAAACTAACCCAGAAGGAACGCATAACTATCGTTAAAGTACACGCAGAGAAAAGATATGGTTACTATATGGTCACGGCAGCAATAGTATGTTCTTAGCAGTAAAAGTATGGTCGTCGCAACCATAGTATTGTTTTTTGAATTTCATTTTGACAATAGTATGATTGCGGCAATATTAATATTGTTGAAAAATGTAACAAAAGTATTGTTGCCAAATTTAAAAATGAAAATATGGTTGTAGCATCAATATAAATATGGATGGCGGGATAAAAGTATTGTTTTCATGGGTTTTATGTTAATAATAACATGATTACGGCAATCATACCGGCAAAACCTTAATTTTTTTTTTAATTTGATAATGTTATTTTTACGGTTCCTACGCAATAATAGGAATAAAAATTAATTTTTTTTAAAAAAACTACGGATTAGTATAACTAAAATATTTTTAATTAATGAATTTTTTACTGTTAAATAAATCACTCCTATTGTTACATAACTTACTTAATAAAATTCTTTATTGTTGAATAACAACGTATTCCAGTCTTTACAAACAATTTTGGGGATCATGGTACAACCATACCATGATCCCCAAAATTGTAAGTCATACTATGGTTGTACGTTAAACATACTATGGTTATGAGGATCATACCATGGTTGTGGGGATCATAGTATGGTTGAATGTGAATAATAATATGGTTGTGGGGATCATAGTATGGTTGTATGTGAATGATTCTATTGTTGTGAGGACCATAATATTGTTATGGGGATCATAGTATGGTTGTGTGTGAACCATACTATTGTTGTGATGATCATAATATTGTTGTGCCATAACCATATAACCAACAATACTATGATGCTCTTCGAACATTGTTACCCCAACCATACTTTTTTTCCGCGTGTAGAGCATTTCAGGTGGGTAGACAGGGAAAACGCACCAATATCAGTGTTGTTGAAACATTTCAAAAAGAGAAAAAAATTTTATAAGGGCCACAAAAAATGGTTCGCATAGAACAACAAGTAAAAAACGTCGTCAAGTTTGGCCACGCCGTTAATGTCATATGGGTTTTGAGAGCTAACCTCAAAAGCCTTAGTCTGTAACGGATTTTAAAATTGCTTCAACTTTCTTCATGGAGTGGTCAGATAATGAGAACCGTATCGCTGTAATAGCGCTTTCCAAGTGTGAAATGAAAAAAATGGATATTTTCAAAACGCTCCGGCCACTAGGGATTAGCCGCATGTTCGTCTTCCGATGCATAAAACTGTTTGAGGAGACTGGAGATGTTAAACCGCATGTCAACAAAGCCTTTAAATCAAGAATTCACAGAAATCCGCTCCGAAAACAGAAAATCATGGGCCGTGAGATGAATATCACGCAAAAGTCCATGAGTCGAATTATTAAAAAAGATTTGGGACTTGGGGCTTTCAAACGACGTACCGACGTAGGATTGAAAAATGCAAACGTCTTTTGGTGCGGCACGCTAATAACTTGCAAAGAACAATTTTGCTGACCGATGAAAACATTTTTAGCGTTCAGGAAAAATTTAACAAGCAAAGGTGGAAAAGGGTCATCACCCAGCTTAAGTCAAGGTTTGGTGGGGTGTCTCTTACGATGGGGTCACTGACCTGCATTTCTGCGAACAAGGAGTCAAAAAATCGGCCAAGGTTTACCAAGAAACCGTTTTGGAAGCTGTTCTGAAGCCTCTTAACAATTCCCTGTTCCAAAACCAGCCATGGACTTTCCATCAGGATTCTGCGCCGGCCCATAAGGCTGAAACGTCCCAGGCTTGGCTTCGAAACAATTTGCCAGCGTTCATTTCCTCTGAAGAATGACGCTCAGGCAGTCCAGATTTGAACCCATTGGATTACAAATTGTGGGCGGTTTTAGAGGACAAGGTTTGTCACAAAAGATACCCCAACATTGGATGTCTTAAGACTGCGTTGGTTCGAGCTGTGGCCAATTTTCCAATGGACGAAGTTCGTGCATCTATTGACGATTGGCCAGTGCAACTTAAGGCTTGTGCAAAGGCAAAAGCCGGACATTTCGAATAAGTAGATTCTTTTTGGATACAATAGTATACATCAATAAATATATTAAAAAATATTTGGACCAAAAACATTCAATACTTTTTATTTTACAGCATAAAACTTGTGTAACAGTATTGATGTCCCTACTAAGTAAATCGCAAAAAAAGTGCTCGTTTTCGAAGAAAAATTGCTTTTTTCTGAACCCTATATGCATAGCCACCGAAATGAATGAAAGAGCTTCATCTGAAAATACGATTTTTCGGTAAAATTCTTAAAATCCTGCCCAACAATTTTCTGCCATTATTAAATGCCTTTCCAATAAAATCAGAAATTTGAAAAAAGTTTCAGTAATTTTTTTTACAGCCTATTCAAATTTAAAATTTTGAATGGCCCACCCTATAAACAGAAGATGAGAGTAATGAGATATCATTTCCTAGGCGAAAAAGTCATTCGGTTCTCTTTTTGCTGCTTCGCGGCGTCTAGTTTTTCGGTGCTTTGTTAAGTGAAGTTTAAACTAGCCTCTTAAAATCAAATTTGGCGCTGAGGCGTTTAGTTATCACCCTTATTAATAATTTCTTATTACTTATAAACTACGAGTATAAAACAAAAAAAAAAACGTTGTCTTAGCCTAAACTTATTTGGACTTTATTCGAATCTCTTCCTTGCCATTCTGTCATGCATGTAAATAGGTACGGAATTTGTCGAACGGTGGAAACGTTTAAGCGGAGCTTGTGGTTTTAAGGCTCGCTTTTTATTATAAGTATAATGTTACATTTTATTCTTATAAATGTAGGTTATTCTTACCCTTCCTTGAGCATGCTTCCCAATGAACTGATAACATGCGTTTTTTTTGCATGAGTAATTGTCAAATAAAGATATCCCCTGCCAATTTCAGCCACAAAGTTATGTTTCGGATGTGATAAAAGTATTCTTAACGTATTAATTCAAAAATTTAGCATGACAATGGCCGCATCACACAGCACATGGAAATGTATAACAACCACCATTCCGAAAACCCAAAACCAAACCACAAACAACGACGACATGAGGATGATGAGGAACAACACAATTTTATCGCATAAATTGCAGGCTCTTACTCGCACACACACACGCCGTATACGGCCGGCCGCTCTGAGGTCTCATCCGTATCCGTAACATTGCGCTCAGTTACGGATGCGACAGTAACAGATTTCTTCCATTGTTTGGTCCGACTACTGTGCATCTTCAAGTCGTTGTAATACCGGAATAAATTACATTTGCAATCAACCACCAATCCTGGGCGCAACGCACTCCATCCCCTCTCAACGCGCTGCGCATCCCTTTCCCCAGGGCTGGCCTTACACTCTGTGATTCGGTTAGTTTTAGGCTTTTGTTATTTTAGGGATAAACTTGGAAACATTGTATCTTGTCTAGGGCTTCTTTGGCAATTTCAATGGCTCCTTTTGTGGATTTAGCTCAGCCACAGCCTTAAGGCTATCATTTCCATTGTGCGTATGGTCCACGCAACGTCTTTTCATCGCCATCATCACCGTCATGTGGTTGAAAAGTTAATAGATACAAAATGCAACGAATCGTGTTAATTTACTCATTTATATGCGTAAAATTAATTCTTTGATGTAATTTTATGTAAATTTCGTTCGTAGGTAGCAGTTTAATGAGTTCGTGGCGGAGAGTTTGTCGGAATTTCAAATGAGGCTTTGTTTAGTGGTTGGTTGGGTGGAGAAAGCTGCAAGCTTCTCTAAACTTGGCTTGTGGTGGGCGGAAATGGAAGGGGAATCAGATATTCAAATCGAATAAGATACACACATATCAGGTGGTCTAAATCCAAGTTCCTTTTGAAAATATAAAAAATTAGCAAAAACGTATACTCTTCATCATACAATAGGGTTCAATATGAAAATCTTGTCAAAGGGGCGTGGCATCGGCTTCTTTTTTAATCAGGCTGTGCTGCTTTCCATAGCAACATCATATGTAATTACTCCTATAGTCATATCGATACAAGTTCACCAGATATAGCTTTTCAAATATCAGGTTTGTTTAAGCGTGGCCACGCCCCTTTTGAAATTTTACCAAAACATAGTTTAATATAACTTTCCAGTAATTCATATTGTTCTGTTAAAATTTTATAATTATCGGTCTATTACTGTGACAATAAAAGCGATTTTTTTTTAAATGGCATGGCAACGCCCACTTTTTCTTCAGAATGCGTTTCGATCCATGCCAATATAAGTTCCAAAATATCATCGTCATATCATCGATTAAGGGTCGATTTAAATATTCTGTCGGCGTGGCAACCGGCTTCTTTTTTTATGCCAAATACAATTGTCATATCGAAAGCTCAGGGTTGTTTGGGCGGTGCCACGCCCCCTTCTACAATTTTACCATAACATAGTTTAAAAAATTTCCTCGTAATTCATTCTATTCAGTTTCAATGATCGGTCCATTATTTTGTCTATAAATGCGATTTTTTAACCAGGGCATGGCAACGCCCACTTTTACTACAGTATATATTTTAATCCATGTCAACATTATAAGTTCAAAACTATCATCGTCATATCATGGATTAAGGTGGCACCGGGCGCTTTTTAATCAGGGTGTGGTGCCTTCCATACCAACATCATATATACGAACTAATATCGTCATATCGGCATTAGTTCACTAGATATAGCAGTTGAAAGCTCAGGGCTGTTTGGGCGGGGCCACGCCCCTTCTTATAATTTTGCCATAACATAGTTTATAATAATTACGCAGAAATTCATTTCGTTCTGTTAAAATTTTATAACCATCGGTCCATTACATTGGCTATGTATGCGATTTTTAAAAGGGGCATGGCAACGCCCACTTTTCCTTCAGTATGTGTTTCGATCCATGCCAACATTAAATGTTCCGAAACACCATCGTCATAACTGAGGATGCTTTGACTTCTTACGTTCAGGTTTTCCGACCTCCAGATGCAGCAACTACGTATGTTTGTAAACATAGCCGCCGAGATCTTCTAGAACCCAAACAGAAAAGCGATTACGAAGCCAATGGATGGATGGGCAATGGAAAGCTTTTGTCTCTGCACCATGGATTGCTTTCGAGTATGGCATTTACAGCATTTAAAGATGCGGTTGTTGGTGGTGGGTCCATGTTTGCCAGAAGGTAACATTCGGGGCCCAATGGATCAATATCCTATGGGTCAGAGCCTCCGATTCATCTAAATCGTAGCATTGATGCTATCTATATTTGGATTCGTGTGGAATTTTCTTTGTTTTTGAGTACTCACACGTCTCTAGGTCCCGTAGATTTTGACCCAAAGTTTAGACAAATCCTGAAAGTTAGTATTTAGATGAGCGAAGAAGTTCCACTGTTTCTGAGAACTCATATGTCCATGTTCGAAATGACTTAGTTTGCGGGACCATAGAGAATTAAGACTTATGGGTCAAGTCCTAAAATTTAGTCGAATTATATTAATATTTTTTTGCGGATTTATGATAAAGTGTTATTAAATTTTCATACCTCTATGTCCATGATTGAAGGTGCCGATTTGTGTTGGGTCGAGTTCCAATTTGGAATTCGGACCAAAACTTAAAGATAGGTACAACTTTATTTGGATATGTAAGAAAATTTCACTGTTTCTAGATACAACTGTGTCCCTGCACATGAGGGAACGGTTTTTTGAGATCCTAGGCCCCCAATGGCCAAGTTCATTTGTGGAGCTTTTAATACGTTTATGCATACGACTTCTAGGAAAAGCTAATTAAAATGTTAATTACACTGTGCCGATGATTACTTAGTAATTCTTCAAAAGGGTAGAATCGATATCTCTAATTTTGGGCATCCTGTAGTCCTTTGAGGTATGACATTGTATAAACATGAATAAATATTGACGTTTTTGAAAGAACATGTTCTATTTAAGTACTTTTAATAAGTTTTATAGGTATAGGTCGTCTAAAATAAAATCAGGAAATCTCCAAAATAATAAAAAAATAAGTACTTTATGTCCCTTTTTAAACAATTTAAATTAAATTCGATGTTGTCTTATACACAGAAAAACAATTAGTTGGAAATCGGTTGGAATTACAATAATTTGGTTGCAGAATAAGACTTTCGGTTGCAATTCGGTCGTAATGGATATTCGGTTGGAGATACCGAATGATGAGGAAAATATGATCAACGTACTGTACTCACAGTTATATTCACAGCTTATTGATCGGTCATACCAATGAAACGCGAAAAAGTTATTTAGTTGCCACAACTGCCAGTGGTGGCAACCAATAATTCTGCAAACATTTTGTTGTAGTAACCAATTATTCGTTATGATAACTTAAACTTCACCAAAACCAAAAACGGCTATTTAATGGAATTTTTTAAAAATAAAATAACTTGATTATTGACTAAACCAATCGATTAACCAAATTTTCTCATCCCTTATCTTTTCTACTTTTTCCTCGTCATCACCCTCCCTGTGAGTACTTCAATGCTGTAAGTAAACAGTTTTTTGACTCTGACTAAACTTTTAATTTTTTGCGTTAAACATGTGCGGTACGAGTATATGGATTCTTAGATCCAAAAATTGTTTTTTGAAGATTCGGGTACTTGGTATGTTGCACCGATAATACTGTTTCTATGACTGAAAGTTACAGAGCACCAACAAACATTGGGTTGTACTGATCAAATACCCGAGGTGCATGTTACCTCAACATTCGGTTGGCAAAAAATTCGGTTGTGGCAACGAATCTGTTCTCTGTGTGTATATACACTACACCGCACTGAAAGTAATGACTTTATGCTGATGTTTGCAACACTTTAAAGAATGGACCCAATGTTATGTATACCGATCGACTCTGAATCACTTTCTGATTCCATAGAGCGATGTCCGCGCGTCCATCCCACCGTCCGTCTCTCCCTCTGCCCGTCCCTCCCTTCATCTGTCCATCTTCTTCTGTCCATCTATCGTTGTAATAAAAGTACACGTCGCATTTATTAAACAATTTTGATGAAACTTGGTACATTCTTCATGGTTGGGCCAAGTACGAACTCATTGGTTAATATTTTGATATTATATATAGGCTTTTTCCGATTTCAGAACCTCCAGCTATTGAAGTCACATATTACATCCGGTTTCAAACAAATTTTACACTGCGCACAAGGAAAGAACAACATCCATAACTGGCGAAATTTGACCAAATCGGTCCATGCATTCGAAAAGCTCCCACCGGTTTGAGGTCATGCAGCTCTAGAAGCACAAATTACGTTTGCATGGTACGTTTTGAGTAACCTTTTATTAACTGTGGTGAAACTCGACCACATTGATCCATATTTTCGTAAAGCCCCCATACGATACAAAGGTTCTTTCCCATTTTAGAACAACCAATCGTAGACCGATTTGGGCCATATACGTAGGTAATTTTTTTTAAAGTGTTTCCATACAAGTTGTTCGGGGCCAAAAAACGGGTTTCAGTATACACGGACGTATAGCTATCAAATAAACAGATGGCTTTCAAATAAATATATAGTTTTCTTTAGATAGCTAAAAACCAAACTATTTTCGCTAAATTTGGGAGGACATATGGGTCCCAAAACAATATTAAACATATCGCAAATTCAATTGTGCTATAAGGTTTAAGATGTGGGTAAATTTAGAGCCCTTCCAAAGGGGCCAAACATCCAGACTTTACTGAACAGCCCGAAGTGATGAAGTCGGCCACATCCGACGTTAGCATTTTTACTAGTTTAGTACCCATTTTGCACGATTTGGTCTGTGGATAGCCTTAGCATTTTACGACGATCTTTAACACATACACGACGATGTCTTCTTTAAAAACGATATCATACAGTTTTTTTTGTGCTCCCACGTACAGCCACGCTTACATTCTGCAAACTTAGTCCTAGGTATTTTTTGGAACTGCATCGTTCTTGTTCCACTACGCATCGAAAGCTCTGGAAAATAAATCAAAAAGGTCAGTAAAATACCCGCTCTTAAAGCGCCATGACCGTGATGAGATACCATGCCACTGAACCCAGGTTCAACTCCATCCAAGAACATTTAATAATTTTTCAGCGGCGGGACTCCACCTCGTAAATGCCAGCGACTTTACGAATAAGAGATTTAACTCTAAGCCATGTAAAAAATTCTCAATAAAACGCATTAGCCGTTCGAGGCTGGCGATAAACAGTAGGTCCCGGCCGGCGAGTATGAGAATTAAATCGTGTACAGCTTATTTAAGTAAAACGTCGCCTTGTTCCTTTATAGATTGTTGTGGGAATTAAGTAAGTTGTAAAGACCGTCAAAGTGCTCTGTCTTAAAAGTTAAAATCACCGAAATGACATTGCTTTCTGCCAAGAGATCGAGCGGGAAAGAGCTGTCACCGTCAAAACAAAACTAATAATTTAAAAAAGTAACCACAGGATGGACCGCCCAGTACACGCAGAAAAAAAGTATGGTTGGGGTGACAATATTCGAAGAGGATCATACTATTTTTGAGTATATGGTTGTGGCACAACAATATTATGATCCTCACAACAATAGTATGATTCACACAACCATACGATGATCCCCACAACCATAAGTAAGATTCACACTCCACCATACTATAATCCTCACAACAATAGTATGATTTACACTCAACCATACTATTAATCGTCACAACCATAGTATGTTTCTCATACAACCATAGTATGATCCTCACAACCATAGCATGATTCACACGCAACCATATTATGATTTCCACAACCAAAGTATAACTCACACTCAACCATACTATGATCTCCACAAACATACTATGATCCTCACAATCATAGTATTTTTCTCATACAACTATTAGCAGTGGAAAAGGCTTTTAGTTGCCAGCGGGGGTGAATGCTATTACTCCATCCGTAGACACCATGTAACGAATGTGATTAAACCATGATCAAAGGCTCAATAAAAATTACTCGAATTTCCTTCCGATTGTTGTTGTTATTTACTTTATAATTGACCACAATCATGCACTGTATAGTGTGTATGTGTTTTTTTGGTATATCAAAAAAAAACATACGCTCACACATATGCTCTAAAAAACCTGTTTTGTTATGATCATAGTCGCAACCATACCGTATGATTGCCGTAATCATATTATTGTTAACGTAAAGTTTAAACAACAATACTTTTGTTGCACCAGCCATGTTTATATTGTTGCAACAGCCATAATTTCATTTCTAAATATAGCAATAGTACCATTGTTACATTTCAACAATAATAATATTGCCGCAACCATACTGTTGTCAAAATAAAATTCAAAAAACAATACCATGGTTGCGACGAACATGCTTTCATTGTAGAGAACATATTATTGTTGCAGTGACCATATAGTAACCATATCTTTTCTCTGCGTGTATAGTGCCCAAATGAAAACAAACTCCCATTACTGTCAAACAGCCCTCCTTCAATTGTTTAGACGAACACTCAGCTGTAGACAATCATTGCTAGACCGTTCCTAATCAAATACAGTGCACTGAGGTGAATTCGAGTGTCACCTTTGGCCAACGTGACTCTGGCTACTGTAGGTGGCATTAAAGTGACAGTCAATCACTCATGAGCCCAAGAAGGTGTGCCGTGTCTTCGTCATGTGTACCTTCAGCACTGTTTTCATTCACAAACAAAGATTAAAAACGAAAATCAGATAACAGTTTAAATGACTTGCATGCTGTTAAAGCCAATCATCCGTCGGTTCGTCTGCCTCCGTCCGTTTACAATCCGAATCCGTTGAGAGTGTCCGCATGAATGAATGTTCGAACTATCAGTGTTTTCGTTGTGGAATTTTCATGGAAAGAAAAAGTTAAGTGGTCCGTAATGATAATCGATGAGATTAAAGCGTGTACTTTCCTCGATCTGTGCGCTTAAGAAAAGCCACCTAGCCACAAGAATTGGGAAAATTTTCTCATTAACCGAGGGGTTGGCTACAACCTGCCTGTGAGACGCTAATGAACGGATGGAGTAACAGGTACAGCTGGTGGTTACAGGCTGAGAAAGGTGTGTAGGTTCACATGAACTCCATACTTTTTCTAGAAATTTAATTTCTTATGTTGACAATTTCGTTTAATCCATTTTTTTATTAGAATCTATTTTATGGTGTCCAATATTACATGAGAATATTTTCTCATCAGTTATTTTATTAATGCGGAAAGGGGTTCATATTTTATAACATGAAGTTAAATTTTGTCTATAGCAAAACACCTCATTGTTGTTTTGTAGCTGTTCTCACAAGCGGGATTGTTTTTATTGAGCGTTTAGAGATTCCTTAAATGCTTCATTTCCGCTTTGCCATAAACATCCGGTGCTGCTGCACTGAAATGTGTGCAATTTTCTGTTCGTTTTATCGAATTCATACAATTGCCATTAAAGTGAGATATTTGAAAACAAAAAAGAGATTTTGAAATGCGGCTAACAATAGATTTTTATGTCATGAATTTATGACCTTTATTGGCATAAGCAACTGACTGAAAAGAATTAAAGAAATCTCAATTTCTGCCATGGGGGCAAAACTTCCGACTAGAATTACTTCAGTGGGAACTTTTTGAACCCAAGAAACATTCTAAAAGATTACTTTGCCAAGAATGTAATACATACCGTCAAATTGATGTTTTACAGATATCCAGGATGATTCGTTCAGGACTGGACAAATCGGATCAGCCCGTGATTCGATCGGTGAATTTAACATAAAGTTTAGTTCTAATTTTTACAGACAAGATCCTAGAAACCAACAAGCCTTATAAATGCTACCCGTTCAATACCTAATAGAGGTTTGAGGAATGCAGGTACAAACATTTTTTTTCAAGTTTGTTTTAATCCAAATATTTTCCAGTTGTTGAACAGTTTCAGTACCTATAGCTAACTATTATTTACTAGAGCTAACGCAGCGCATGTTTTCATATTTAACCAGAGTAGACACACGGTCTTTTATCTTTTTGAAAAATACCATAAAACCGGAATAACGAGAAAAATGCCATAAAACAAAAAAGAGATTTTGAAATGCGGCTAACAATAGATTTTTATGTCATGAATTTATGACCTTTATTGGCATAAGCAACTGACTGAAAAGAATTAAAGAAATCTCAATTTCTGCCATGGGGGCAATACTTCCGACTAGAATTACTTCAGTGGGAACTTTTTGAACCCATGAAACATTCTAAAAGATTACTTTGCGAAGAATGTAATGCATATCGTCAAATTGAGGTTTTACAGATATCCAGGATGATTCGTTCAGGACTGGACAAATCGGATCAGCCCGTGATTCGATCGGTGAATTTAACATAAAGTTTAGTTCTAATTTTTACAGACAAGATCCTAGAAACCAACAAGCCTTATAAATGCTACCCGTTCAATACCTAATAGAGGTTTGAGGAATGCAGGTACAAACATTTTTTTTCAAGTTTGTTTTAATCCAAATATTTTCCAGTTGTTGAACAGTTTCAGTACCTATAGCTAACTATTATTTACTAGAGCTAACGCAGCGCATGTTTTCATATTTAACCAGAGTAGACACACGGTCTTTTATCTTTTTGAAAAATACCATAAAACCGGAATAACGAGAAAAATGCCATAAATTCCAAGAAACACTTAAGGAAAATCCAAACCAAGCATGAAACTACGGAAACCCTCAGCCTTGAAGGAACGCAACATTACACTTGACTTTCAGAACCTGCACTTTTCACTGGCGATAGAACAAGAAATACGAAACTTTTCTTACAACTCCAAAATACCGGCAATCCAATCAATACCCAAGAGGCGTAAATGTCACACACATCCCACGTCAACTGTTCACTATACTTAAGGTCAAATACGCACAGTCAGTCCCCGGCCCTAGACCACGTACTGAATGGTTTTCCAATATTACGCACATTCCTAAACGATCAATCATAAAATTGTTGGTATTGAAGCGAAAAAGAAAGGGGGCGTTCGTATCATTAGTGAGACCATAAATAAATGTTTAAATGGGATGCGCATGCGTGAAACCCCTAAATGACGCTGCTAGGAGCAACACAACATTCCTTCAGTGAGGGCGCGCACATGTGACAAGAGTTTCGAAGAGAGGCACGTCCGTTGTGGTTGGTGGTAACCGGAGACAAAGCATGTCGTAAAACAAAAGAAGTGGTGTCCCTTTGTCTTTGAATGAACGGGCAAAGAGGCTGGCTGGCAGAACGGACAAACAGGCTGGCTGGCAGGCAGACAAGTTAGGTTAGGTTCAGTCGCAGGACAACTAGAAAAGTTACATCTTGGGCGACACAATGTCTGCTGATTTCGTTGTCTGGACATCCACTTAACGTTTGATATTCTGACAGACAGAAAATATCGTATATTTTTAGATACAATTGAAAAGTGTTTTTTGAAATATAAGTCGCAGTCAATACCACTTGAAATTTGGGTTCTGAAATTGACAAAAACAACAACTGCAGATGTTGTAGATTTTGTAGATCATTTTAAATTGTATACAAGGGTATTCCAAATTCTCTTGAATTGCATATGAATTTGAATTTTTTTTAGGGCTTTCCTCTTTTATTTAGTTTAGGTATTTCCAAGGCGTTCGATTATTGCTTTGTAATTCCGCGATTCTTGAGATTTCATGTGTAAGACTTTACTTCTGATGTACAGGCAAAATTATATTAATGAAATCTCATCAATCTGCGGCGAAGTGTTCAGAGTATTTATGATTCATTGAAATCACAGTTTTTTTTTCTAGACGAAAGTAGTTTCTCGTTTTGGTGTGATCTATGTATAAATCTATATATCAACCATACGATATACTCGTAAACAATGCTCGTACTAGTACGTGGAATTTTTAGAACAAATCTAGTAAAAATAAAGTTGAGCATGGCCGACTATATTACACCCTGCACTTCTGGATGTTCAGATTAATCAACTGAAAATAATTTTTTGGAACCCCTTTGGACGAACTTACAATGAACAAAAAAATTTAAAAACTAATGCTAGATACACCCGCTCTTGTTGCTTCGATACGTTTATGTTGAAGCAACTGTTGCTTCGTATGAAGCCTATTGTATTACCTTGCCAGAAATATCAAAACATTTTGCTTAATACAGACGAGGCTACTATTGCAGCAACACAACCATGTTTGAGCAACCATTGCTTCGTGTGCAGCTGTGTTGCCCATTAGTTTCGTGTTGCCACATCCATTGCCAGAAATATCAAAATATTTTGAAACACGTTGCTGCAACATGTTACTTTGACGGTTGCCTTGTGTGTATCTATCGTTTTGATTTTTTTGGTCGGTTGCCGCAACAGAAACTTCGTGTGCATCATTGTTTACTGCATTTACTCGTTCACAAAATTAACGAATAAAAAAATTTGAGAGATTATAAAAATCTGAGAAATAAGCATAAGTTTCTTCTGTTTGTGTCTACACACACAGTACTAAGATTGCGGCGACAGTCGCTAGGTGTGTTGTGAATAAACAAATAACGTTGCTGCAACACGCTACTCTGACTCTGGCTGTATCTAGCATAATGCTGTATTTTAAATTTGCGAGAAAATTTCATTGGTTTTGGTAAATCGGTTACACAAAGAGGGTGATTCATTCACGACGGGACAAATTTCACCAGCGTATTCCTTGGTTTATTTCATGAAAATATGTCCATCTGCGGCTATGCCCGAAACTGCGAGGGGGGCGAAATGGCAGCAGTTTGAAAATTGGTGGTCGGAGGGTACTATGGTAAAATTGCTAGGTTCTGAACCGGTGGTCTTATTTGATTTCTCTTAAAAGATAGCCCTACCTCTTACTTTTGCCTTAATTGATTAAAAACGTAATCGTGCGAAAACTTTAAAGCATTGTTTGGAGTTGTTTAACCGCAATTCGAATGAGTATTTACGGCGTTTTGTAACTGCGGCTGAAACATGGATCACTACGGAGACCAAGCAGCAGTTTATACAATGGGTTTCTCCGGATCAACCGGCTCTGAAGAAGGCCAATGTGACTTCGTCGGTCAATTAGGTGATGGCAACAGTTTTTTGGAATGCACATGGGAAAATCCACATCGATTACCTTTAGAAGGGAAAACAATTAACGGTGAATATAATGCCAACTTAATGGACTGATTTAACGAGGATTTAAAAAGAACGACCCCATACTCGTATGGCCAAGAAAGAAGTTCTTATTCATCAATATAATGCACGGGTGCACACGTGTGCAGTCTCAATGGCAAACTTGCATGAATTGGGTTACGAATTAGTACCACATCCGCCAAATTCTCCGGATTCAGGCCCCAGTGACTATTTCCTATTTTCAAACCTAAAGTAATGGCTCGGTGGAAAAGATGCAGCTCCAATAAATAAATTATTGATCAAACAAATGCCTATTTAATAAACCTCGAAAAATCCTATTTTTCGGAAGGAGTACAATAATTGGAGAAACGTTGGACTAATACAAAGCTAAAAGGAGATGTTGTTGAAAAAGTAATTATTTTTTGCAAAAAAAAACTGTGTTTTATTCGGAAAGTTACGGAGTTATTTATATGCCCTTGTACATCGAAAGCTGTGCAGCAATTATATAATTTTATTACTTGATAATTCGCAAAATAAATTCCACTTTATTTTGCTAAAATCATTGAACCGGCTCGAGACTTCTTATCTATATTTAAATAGAAGACAAGTTGTTCATCAAAATGGCAAAATGTCATAGATTTTCGTGGCTGCATATTGTTTTTATCGCGATTTCAGTTCCGTGAGGACCTTCATCAGAAAGCTTTGCAGCAATTGTTGAATGAAACACAGAACACTTTAACACCAGGATCTCACCAAAAGAATGAGAACTACTGTTGGTAATCTCACTTTTCAAGTTTTCATCACACAATCCCACAAAAATACAATTCACTCTTGCCACCTCTACGGAGACTTCACATAGAAAGCTATCAATAGATTTTTACAACGTGTGTTGTGAAAAGAGTTTAGTAGGCTTCGCTAAAATTTTTAATTTGTAGTCGGCCCTGCTTATGACAACGGCAAAGGAAAGAATTTGCTGCAAACATATTATGTTTGCGTAAAATTTGCACATTACGAAGCATCCGTAAGCATATCGCACTTGGGTAGCTTAATGTTTTCACATTTTGTGTTTCCACCCAAACATTAATATGCTTGCCGCCAGTTTCACACATATTTATGTTTATGCAAACATAATATGTTTGCGTCAACTTTTCACATTATAAAGCATCCGTATGCATATCACACTTTGGTAGCTTAATATTACCACCCAAACATTAATATACTTGCAGCAAGTTTCACACATATTTACGTTTATGCAAACATAATATGTTTGCGTCAACTTTTCACATTATAAAGCATCCGTATGCATATCGCACTTGGGTACCTTTATATTACCACCCAAACATGAATATACTTGCAGCAAGTTTCTAACATATTTATGTTTGCCTATGCATACGTATGTTAGAGAGAAAGTTTTCTCATCATGTAGATACCCATGGCTACCCTAGAGCCGGCACTATTAAGAATATTTTACTTGCGTATTGCAGCAATTCAAAGTCAATTGTGTATGAAGGAGTGCAAACTTATACCATACTCGCTGCATTTGTTTGAAACACCGTCTCCATATGTTTGCGGCGGGAGTCACACTCATATCTGCCGCAGAAAATGTACGCGGTTTTAGGACGTCACAACAAAACACATCCAGATTACGATCACATCTTTCTTTCGCTGGCAATAATTAAGCACAGTCCAGTCCACAGGCACACGCAGTCGATTCGAAATACATACGTTCATCGTTAAGATCGGTCTAACAAAACAATTCAGAGCATGAAGTGAAATAATTATGAATTTTCTAATATTTATTGTACCAACACTTTTCCTCGCGAATCTCGTGTCGTCATCGGCGAAGGACAAATGCCGTACGGACGAGGTACTGTGCATCAAATCCTGCTGCAACTCGACGGACT
Source organism: Hydrotaea diabolus (assembly GCA_963513945.1). Classification (NCBI taxonomy): domain Eukaryota; kingdom Metazoa; phylum Arthropoda; class Insecta; order Diptera; family Muscidae; genus Hydrotaea; species Hydrotaea diabolus. The sequence goes on along the minus strand of OY740719.1, from coordinate 95,487,073 downwards.
TTTTCAAAGTGAATCCGGAAAAATGTGAAAAAACCTGGAAATATTTCAATCTTTCGTTAGATTCAAAATTGCACGTATTCAATGGGAATCATCGGTATATGAATCTGTTGGTTAAGTTTTGGAATGACGTCAGTGTGCCCTGTTTGAGATCCGAAGATATGGAATGGTCATGGAATAATAACGATCCCCATGTGAGTTGATATCAAACAAATTGTTTATAATCTCGAATTTAATTGCGATTAGTCATAGTTGGTTATAAAAAGAGGATACACACATGCATATGCGTATGAATAGGCCACAATGTTCGCGGTTTATTTCGATCTTGTTTCAAAAATAGCCGCACTCTCCTATTTAACCTTATCAAGGGATGTTTTTTATTTAAAATACTCGATTTTCTATATTAGGGTTTATAGGTTTAATGCTGTACAGTTCAAAGGGGCTTTTCGAAAGTAGCGAAACATGAGTTTACCGGTCATAATTCTTGACCTAGTCAAGATTGCTGAACAAAAGGCCTGCTCAACAAACCTGATCTTGGGTAACGATTGATTAGTCACAAGCAGCCGTTTATTTTGGTCGCTTTTCAAGCTAGCACGTGCTGACATTAATTTTACGATTTTGCTGTACGCAAGTTTGTGCAAACGTTTTAAAATCCATTCTATTCTTGCTATATTATTATTTATATTCGGCTATATAATTGATACGCCATTATGTATAATAGGGTGGAGTGAAAACATGTTTTTTTTTAATTTGAAAAAGTTAACCTCGGAAAGAGATGTAGTCTGGGGTCCTAAAGAGGGGAAAAATAAAGAAAAAAATTTAAAAAAATTTTTAGGGGTCGCGCCAAAATAAACAAATACACATGTTTGAAGGCGTGAATTTTCCTAACCCCTGAACCGATTTTAAAGTTGTATGTCAATAAATGTTTGCAATAGCGTAAACAATGAAATAAGGGCATGAAAAAATTTAAAAAATTTTTTCTCATTGTTCAAAAATTTCAAAAAGTAAAATAAGTCAAATCGTCCCTTCTTCAGAAAATTGACTGAACAATGAAATCGCCACCAAAGCTACAAATATTAGTCGATTATCTTCATATTTGCCTCAAATACTTTTGTTTGGGCACTGAACAAGCTCAAACTTTTAAATTTCGAATAAGTTAAGTCGTTAATTTTTAGGATTTTTCTAAAATCAACGCCAAAATAGCGATAATTTCCAAATTTCTAGGGAGTGGCGCGACCCCTAAAAATTTTTTTTAAATTTTTTTCTTTATTTTTCCCCTCTTTAGGACCCCAGACTACATCTCTTTCCGAGGTTAACTTTTTTTTTTTGAATTTCACTCCACCCTAATGTATAAGTATTTAAATTTAATTAAATTATCCTATTATTCGCTTTACAATAGCCTACGGATCCCACACATATTCCCGATTACTGCTTTACCCGGCTCTATAACAATGAGACGAAACAATATCAGTTGATACCCTTGGATTGTGCCACCGAATTCACCTGGTATCGTTACAGCCGATATGTCATAATTTCCGGTAAGTCAGTGCTCTGAAAAACGTACTCGTAGTCCACTTACCATTGATTGTCTCTTTCAATTTGACAGGTTTATTTCTCTCGATTGTACTCCTTGTGACAACTATATCGATATATTTGACCATAAAGGAGTTAAGGGACAATATGCGATTGAAACTGTTCATATGGTATCTGACATCGCTGGTCACGGCCCATAGCTCGATGGTATGCTGTGTTTATATCATCTGGAACTATGCTGAAGGAGTGGACGCCTTGTCAGTTGTCGTAGGTTGGTATATGATTTGTGGTATAAGAAATTGCTTTTTTCCAATATCAGAAGTTTTCAAAAACAAGGGGAAAATTAAGTGAGTTCAGCTGCATTCGGGTTGCGATCAATTGTATCGTAGTCGGTTGGCCTACTTATCGCCAGTCAGGGAAGCATTGAAATGTGTATATGCTACTCCGTTTTGTCAAATCAGGACCTTTTACACCACGTTCGGATTAAAAAATATATTCTATTTACAGATTATAACGATTGATAGTTATGTCTTCCAAGGTGGTGGAACGGTTAATATACACCTTTGACTTCAAAGAAAAAAATCGTATGGGGCTAAGTCTGGTTAGCGTGCCGTCCAGTTTACATAACCCCTCAAAGAGATCAGCCGTCCAGGAAACATTTGCTTCAAACAATTCATGGTAAACCTCGCTGTGCGTGCAGTGGCACTATCCTGCTGGAAGCATGTATCCTCTAATTGCATTGCATCAAGAGCCAGCTGAAAAATCCTGTATCACAGTCAAGTACCGTTCAGAGTTCACAGTTACGGCAAGACGGTTATGCTAGAAAAGTAAGGGCCAATGATGCCTACTCGTGTTATGGCGCACCACACAGTGACGCGGTCCGAATGCAGAGGTCTCTGGTGAAGTTGTGTGGGGTTTGTTTCACTGCAGTGCTTCACTTTTTGTTTGTTTATACACCTACTGAGGAAAAGCACCCTGTACTGCAATGATCGAGTGCGCATTTGAAAAACACGCTTCAACACAAAATCACTTCTCCTTACGTGTCCAATGCATGATGTTAATTGAAAGGAAGACGAATACAAATCTCCCTTCAGCCACTATAAGCTACGCACAATCTCTTCGACAAACAGTTCCGCCACAGCCTGCAGTGCAAAAAAGAAAATTACCGCGTTCCACCCTGTATATGGCGTTAATATTTATAAGCACCGGTCCATTGTTTTTCCCCATTACACAAATAAGTACCGATCTTGGTCAAAGTCGGCAATTTCGCACAGAGCATTTCGAGTGACCAACCATTTCTGGTGAAATTTGTCCAAGTTTTCGAATAGCACCCTCACAAAAGTCTCTCCCGATTGGATGTCCTGAAGTGCTAGAAGACAAAAAATACACCTGTTAAATCCCAAATTTCGTATGGCACGTTATGAGCGACCATTAACTAACTTTGGTGAAGCTGAACCACATAGTTTCATACAAAGGTCCATTCAGATTTTAGAATATGCAGCATTAGAACATTTTTTATGAACAGTTACAAGCGACCGAAACCCATGTCCTGTAGCCATGTAGGCCATGTTTTTGAATAGCCCCGACACAAAGGTCCTTTCCAATTAAAGGTTCTGCAGCTTTCGGACATACACATTTTTCCTATATAGCTCCCTCAAAAAGGTCCTTCCAGACTGCAGCATTAGAAGCCACGTTTTACATTCCATTCTTATTAAATTTCGCATGGAGCGCTACATCCATGTTCTACAACATTCGTTTACATTGGTTCATATTTTGGAATAGCCACTACACAAAGGTCTATTCCGATTTAAGGTCCTCGATCGAATTTTTTATGTTAAGTTATGAGCGACAAGTATTTTTTTTACATATTGAGCCCGACCTTGCTCAAGCTCCAGGCAGAGATGCTTAATCCTCTGAATTAGATTGATTGGTGTAGGGTATCTCATAGTCGGCCACGCCCGACTTTAACTTTTTTTTTACTTCTTTACTATAATTTATGTTAATACTTATAATTGGGATTTATTTTTATTGTTATTTTAGTTATAAGGAATCCACGTCTCTATGCTCAAAAAAGTTGCGCGAAAAACAAATCGTAGTTACGAGTCATCGCAATGACCACATACGAGGGTTGCTATATATATTTCGGGTCCGGCAATAAAAACACAATAATTTATCATTGGAAATGGTTTTATTGTTTTTCAAAATATGCTCCTTTAAGATCAATCAATACAATTTTGCATGCGCACAAACCAATTTTCGAAGCACTTTTCCACTTCGATTGAGACACCTCCAAAACATGATTTTTGAACGCTTCAACAGCTGCTTAGGGCGATGAAAAACGTTGACCACACATTTTTTTCTTGATTGAATGACTTCAAGAAGAAGTCATTGGGTGCCAAATCAGGGCAGTACGGTGGATGACCCATCAATTCGACATCTTGAGTGGTCAAATAGCTCATCGTTTCAGCTGATGTTTGAGAGCTTGTATTGTCGTGGTGCAAAATGATCCGTCTTATTTTATTATCTTTCCTCATTTGTTCGAACATTGTTGGCAAACAAATGGTTGTACACGACTCAGAAGGGACCGTCCTACGTTTCACTAAAGGCAACGTGGCAGATTATACCGAAAAAAACGCATTCATTTGCTTCGATGTACTTCTTCTACGAACAACTTTTGTTGATTTTGAAAGACCCGTACGGTCTATTGCTGTTTCGTTTCTGGTTCATATGCATAGTTCCATGATTCGTCACCTGTGACAATGTTATACACTGCCTTCGAGCTACCTCAGTTATAATTTTTTAACATCTCTTTGCACCAATCCAGACGACCCTTTTTTTGAGCATTCGTAAAATTATGTGGAATTCAACAAAGGAACAAATTTTTTTCACAGCCAAATGAACATGCAATATCTTATTGATGCTTGTCACACTTATGCCCAAGGATGCCTCAACCTCACGGTATGCCAAATGTCGGTCTTACTTAATCAGTTCACGCACAGCATCGATGGTTTCTGGCAAAGTGACCGAAGTTGGATGTCCTTCACGAAATTCATCCTGGAGCGAATGGCGTCCGAGACTGAACTCTTGGTACCAGCGATTAACAGTGGTTTTTGATGGTGCTTCATCGCCAAAAGTCGAAACAAGTTGATTTAAACACTCTTGTCTCGATAACCCACTCCGAAAATCGTAAAATATCATCGCACGAAAATGTTGACGGGATAATTCCATAGTTTGACTGAGATGAATTGTTCAACACACTGATAAAAAACAATGTGCCCTCATTATTTCATTAATTTCAGTTTATAAACATAAACTCAATTTGAATTTATTTAGTTTCAACTTGTATTTCTAAATTTCTTTTTGAATTCGTTTTATTTGTTTCACAAATTCAATTTGGTATTTGTGTAGATAAATATATTTTTTTCTAAATTCTACATAGATTGTTATTTTTAGATTACTTGTACGAGTATGTAATTTAATGGGCTACCCCGACTTTAGATTTTCGTGACATGTTGCTAATGTTATCTTCTCATTTTGTATTTAATATTCAATTTATGCTATTGTTTGAAAAGCGAAACATTTTTTTAACGTCTTAAATTATATTTATTAACAACTTTTTGTGTTGATTTGTTGAATTCCCTTTCAATAGTTTTGTAGTTAAAGAAGCAGTTTTTTTCTGCGTACATTAAAAAATTGAACAGGCTGCTCATGCGTACCATTTCTTGATATTTTCTCTATTTCACTTTATTTTCAGGTTTTATTTCGTCCTACTTTTTTATGTCGACATTTCTCTGCATGAATGTCATTGGCTTTGAAATTTGGATAACCTTCAAGGAACTGAGCGCGGAGAACAGTTTGAGATGTGATAAAAGACGTTATGCCTACTATGCCATCTATGTTTGGAGTGTGCCGATAATATTCTATGTTCTATATTTTCTAACGCTGAGTGAGTAATAAGTGGGGGGTCTATGTAGTACTTTATTCGATATATCGAAATCATAGATCGATACGAGTATATCTCTTAGCAAATAGTTTCAAAATCTTTAGATTATCTAAAAATTAAAACTTACCAATGGGTTTTAAGGTAAGTTAGAACGAAGCTTCAGGTTGATTAGGTAAAAATCGATGGAAACTGAATATGTATATTGGTTTAATAACCAACTCCACCCGGAGACTTATCGGATCTTTTGTACCATAAGGGGTACCATCTAAGAAAAGCATACATGCCCCGTGCGAGTATTACATTCCCACCTAAGAGTCCAAGTTTCGTATCTGCGAAACGCTGATACCGGATAGCCTATCTCGAATTGATGGGAACCTACCGCAGATGCCCTCTGGGACTCGCTGTTTTACGGAAGGCTTGCGGAATGGATGTGATACGAATTTAAAGCGGAATGGATGTGATAAGAATTTTACATCGTAAAACCGAACTTTTGTTCCGCCTATTAGACCATAGGACGGTCGTTCGAGCAATTGCAGGCACCGAACTTAGGTTTCGCCTACCAGACCATAGCACGGACTGTAAGTCGGAAGTTCGAGCAGTTACAAAGTGTGTGAGCTAGCAACGCTAACACGAAACTGACGACTATAGATGTGAATATTTTTACCTAGCTTTCGCAAACAAAAGATACCGACTCTTAGGTGATAACTCTTTACCAGGCTTGACCCAGACTATTAGACACAAATTGAAGACACTATGCCAAGTTTGCACTACAAGCCGGCTTTCTGGCTTAGTTGTATGTCCAAGAACATAAGGCGGAACATATCTACGGGATGGGCAAGTCAGCAAATTATCTTCTCTTTATTATGAAGACAGTTATTATAAATAAATATGGTGAAGTTTCTGCATCGATTTGAGTATGAGTGACTCGAGGGGTCTTAAACTGCATTCATTTGACTCACCTTTCATGAATTCCCTTACAGTAAGTAGGTACAAAATATCGACCACTTTTCGCCACGACTTTTTTGGTTACATGCCAACAGTTTAAATGCTTTACCTAATGTTCGTCGGTTTCTGAGTTATGATTATTTTAAGTTTTTAGGGGTGTGGAAGATACACCGCCCACTTTAGATATCAAAAATCGAAGTGGCCTAGTTAAACAAACCATCGTTCATACAGCTATAATCTTTAAAAATTTCAAGAAGACCGGTTCATTAGTAAAAGCTGTTATAAACAACAAACCAACTGACAAACAAACAAACATAAATTCAGTTTTATATAAAGGGTGGTCCAACCATATGCACGTTGTTAATTGTGAGACACATCATTACGTCAAGTTTATGGCCCTATTTAATTGGACATTTCTTTGTTTGTATTTGACAAATTCTAAAGTGGAAGGGTACTCAACTGAGCAGCGCGTTAAGATCGTTGAAGCCTTTAACGAAAGCGGGTGCTTAAATCAGAATGCATTTCTTGCACTTCGTAATTTTTTTGGTCAGCATAATCGATTTAATTTGTCACAATGGATTCGTGAACAAGCAAGCATTTGGACAAATAAGAATCCGCGAGTGATTATTGAAAAGCCGATGCATCCCCTTAGTAAGTGTTTGGTACGGATTATGGGCTGGCGGCATCATCGGGCCCGTACTTCTTTGAAAATAAGGGCGGCCAAGCAGTTACCATGAACGGTGTTCGATATCGCGAGCTGATAACGCACTTCTTGTGGCCAGAAATTTAGAATATGGTTCTGGACGATATGTGGTTTCAACAGGATGATGCCACTTGCCACACAGCCAACGAAACAATGGCTGTTTTGCTCAAAAAATGCAATGGTCGTGTTATCTCACGCCAAGGCGATGGTAATTGGCCGCCACTATAATTTGATTTGACGCCGTAGGACTTCTTTTTTTATGTTAAGAAGAAATAGTGTACTTCAATAGGCCATGAATAATTCTAAAGCTAAAGGATGAAATAATTCGGTACATTAACATCATTGAACCTCCATTATGTCTCAGAGTGATTAATAATGTAGACCATCGGATACGAGAGTTGCTATATATATTTCTGGCAACAATAAGTGTTGCCTGGCGCCATCTGACATTTCCATTGGAAAGTTTGACATTTGTTAGCATAAACGTACTCAGAACGTTTTAACGTACGAACATCTTTTGTGTTGTTTACAGTGCCTTGAAAAAATCAATTTGGCAAAAAAAATGTAACTAGACGTGAATTATTACGAAAAGAGTGCATCGAAGAACTTAAATCTTTGTATGGCGATGAAGCATCATCATATAGCACTGTGAAAACTGGTTTAATGAATTCAATCGTGGTCGTCCGAAAACGGCCGTTGTGCTAGAGAACATTGAGGCCGTGCGTGAACTGATAATGCAAGATCGTCATGTGACATACGAGGGCGACCGCAAAACTAACTGGCCTGGCACATTTTCGGTTTTACTAGCAACTTTTTTTTGTTTTTCAAAAGCAATCTTTTATAAGCCATCTGTCAAAATTTCCAAAATATTTAATGATTATTTTCTTTGTTACAGGTGATTGAAGTGAACAAGTTTTATAATTTTTGAAAAATGGAAAATAAAGAGTTTCGTGCGGTAATTAAACCCTTTTATATGAAAGGTTATACGCCACAATTAATCAAAGATGAATTGGATTCTGTTCATGGTGATAATGCACCATCATACGCCACCGTGAAATCCTGGGTTCAACAATTTAAAATGGGTCGTTCAAGTACGGAAGATGAACAACGCACTGGAAGACCAAAAACTGCTACTACTATTGAAAACATTAGAAAAATATTTAATGAAGTGACTAAAGATAGACGAATAAAGCTCGGAGAACTTGCTGATATTGTTAAAATACACGAAAAACAAGTTTGGAGTATTTTACATGATGAACTCCACATGAAAAAGCTATCCGCAAGATGGGTGCCGCGTTTGTTGACTTTGCCCCAAAAAATCGTCCGTTGGACCAAATCCGAGGAGCTTGTAGCGATTTATCAGCGTAATCCAATAGAGTTCTTGCGCCGATTCATAACTGTTGATGAAACATGGATCCATCACTACATCCCAGAATGCAAAGAACAGTCAAAACAATGGATAGAAGCTGGTAAAAGTGGTCCGAAGAAGGCGAAAACTGTTAAGTCAGCAGGAAAAGTAATGGCCACAGTATTTTGGGATGCAAGGGGTATACTATTTATTGATTATCTTGAGAAAGGAAAAACTATAAATAGTGAATATTATTGTGCTTTATTCGATCGGTTGAGTGAAAAAATCAAGTTAAAGCGACCGCATTTAAAAAAAAAGTTCTTTTTCATCAAGATAATGCTCCTTCACACACTGAATTTTTAACTCGACAAAAACTGGCCGAATTACGATTTGAAATTGCTCCGCATCCACCATATAGTCCAGATTTAGCTCCTTCTGATTATTTCTTGTTTCCAAATTTAAAAAAAATTCTCGGTGGCAAAATTTTTTTGTCCAATAGCGAGGTTATTGCTGAAACTGAGGCATGTTTTGAATGTCTTGAAAAATCGTATTTTTCGGATGGAATTAAAAAACTTGAAAAACGTTTGACGAAGTGTATTGAGTTGGAAGGAGATTATGTTGAAAAATAAATAATAATAATACCAAAAAAAACTGTTCTTTTTATGTCAGGCCAGTTACTTTTGCGGTCGCCCTCGTACCGTGAGATAGAGGCATCCTTGGGCATTTCTTCCACCAGCATACATTCGATATTGCATGAACACCTGGCCGTAAATAAATTTTGTTCATGTTGGATCCCGCACAATTTAACAATCGCTCAAAAAAAAAAGGCTCGTGTCGATTGGTGCAAAGAAATTTTGAAAAAATACGATCGCGGTGCTTCAAAAGACGTTTATAAGATCGTCACAGGTGACGAATCATGCATCTATGCGTATAAGCACGAAACAAAACAGCAATGGACCGTGTGGGTCTTCGAAGACGAGCCAAATCCAACGAAAGTTGTTCGTGGAAGAAGTACTTCGAAGCAAATGGTCGCCTGTTTCTTCGGCAAAACTGGTCATGTGGCGACTGTTTCGCTTGAGCAACATAGGACGGTTAATTCTGAGTGGTACACCACAATTTGTTTGCCTGAAGTCTTCGGAGAAATTCGAAAAACGAACGAGCGCCTTTTTGACCGGCCAAAACGTCGAATTGATGGGTCATCCGCCGTACAGCTCTGACTTGGCACCCAATGACTTCTTTTTATTCGCGCACATCAAAAAAAAATGCGTGGTCAACGATTTTCGTCGCCAGAAGATGCTGTTAAAGCGTTCAAAAACCATGTTTTGGAGGTGTCTCAATCGGAGTGGAAAAAGTGCTTCTACAATTGGTTTAAGCGCATGCAAAAGTGTAAAAATCATGCTGGAGAATACTTTGAAAAACAATAAAACCATTTTTGATGATAAATATTCGCATTTTCATTATTAGAACAGAAATATATATGTGACAGCGCATAGAGAAAGGGACCTAAGGGTAAAAAATAATCAATTTTCACATTTTTTTTTGATGTGGACAACATCTGAGCATCGAATGAAACCGATCCCAGTCCCCAAAATTGTTCCCTCCCAGAGATATGCGCGTTTTATGAAAGTGAAGTCGACGATTCTAAGCGCAAATAGAAAGGGACCCAATCTTTAAAATGGCTCTCCTGAACAAAACTGGTTTTTAACCTTAGGTTCCCTTCTATTTTCCACGTCACTTATAGCAGCCAATAAAGAAATTAGAAAAAATTATCAGTACTTTTAGTATAGCATTTATGATACGATATTCGAATGAATTAGAAAAAATCAAAAAGATGCACAAAAAACCGATCATCAAAAACAAAAAAATCCGCCTTTTGTCAAATAAGTGAAATGAACATCCCAGAAATACACCCGAAAAAGACCAAACATAATTTTGAGATTAAAGTGTAATTGTTATTTTAGCTGCCCTCCACAAACTACATCGAAATGGATTTGAATGGAACGTGCGGTCGTTCCATCATCTCCTTGGATGCTGACTTAACAGTTTTCGCCTTCTTGGGACCACTTTTACCAGCTTATATCCATTGTTTTGACTGTTCTTTGCATTCTGGGATGTAGTGATGGATCCATGTTTCATCAACAGTTATGAATCGGCGCATGAACTCTATTGGATTACGCTGATAAATCGCTAAAATCTCCTAGGAATTGGTCCAACGGACGACTTTTTGGGGCAAAGTCAACAAACGCGGCACCCATCTTGCGGATAGCTTTTTCATGTGGAGTTCATCATGTAAAATACTCCAAACTTGTTTATCGTGTATTTTAACAATATCAGCAAGTTCTCTGAGCTTTATTCGTCTATCTTTAGTCACTTCATTAAATATTTTTCTAATGTTTTCAATAGTAGTAGCAGTATTCGGTCTTCCAGAACGTTGTTCATCTTCCGTACTTGAACGACCCATTTTAAATTGTTGAACCCAGGATTTCACGCTGGAGTATGATGGTGCATTATCACCATGAACAGAATCCAATTTATCTCTGATTAATTGTGGCGTATAACCTTTCATATAAAAGTGTTTAATTACCGCACGAAACTCTTTATTTTCCATTTTTCAAAAATTATAAAACTTGTTTACTTCAATCACCTGTAACAAAGAAAATAATCATTAAATATTTCGGAAATTTTGACAGATGGCTTATAAAAGATTGCTTTAAAAAAAAAAAAAAAAGTTGCTAGTAAAACAGAAAATGTGCCAGGCCAGTTAGTTTTGCGGTCGCCCTCGTATATAGCAACCCTCGTAAAGATATGCCACCGAGCCATGGCGAGCATTTAGCTGATATTTTGTTTCGCACATAATTGCCATAAATCTTCTTATAATAACATAAGTATAAAGATAATTCTCTGAAACTTTTTGTTTCAATTAACATCGTGCATTAGGGTTGGACCTCCCTTATCATATCTTACTCTCTCGATAAGTGATCCAGAATCAGACATGCTTTTAAAAATACCTTTGAGGTAGAATCAATTTTCTGGGTATTTTTCACATACTCGTATATTGCACCCATTAATATTTGATATTTTTTCTATTTCCAGGTAGTGTGTGGTCCTTCGGACCAGTGGTGATAATTCTATTCTTAAACTTTTTCACATTTTGCTATTTGACATACCAAATTTGTACAACGCGCTATAATGTGGCCAATTTGAGAGATGACAAGAGTCTTATACAAGAAACGTAAGTATAATTTATTTTTAAATCGAATTAGTAAAATAGGGCCCGACTATATAAAAGACTCTATAACTCGGGTATATAGAAGAATACGTGAAAAAAATAATCAAGCGATAGGTGGACTAATTCAAAAAATTTTATTTTTGAAAGAATGAGGTTTGTTGTGTAATTTATTCTGGGCAAGGAGAAGTAAGTCAGAGAAATTACAGCAAACCCATTACCGTCTGTTAGACGCACGTTTCGTCGTTGGTTTGGGAAGGCTCATCGGTACCATATATGTGTGCTGCCAACAAGGTCTCTACTCATTCAACGATCTTTAAATACGAAACATTCCAAGATGTTACATATCCAAAGTATTAAGTCGAAGAGTGAGGATACAGGGGACTCACTGAAACAATTCCTACCCTATTGACGGACTATCCTACTGTCGTTTTTTCAGTACGAGAACATTTACTTTCGTTCATAGACACACGTATTTTTTTTTAGAACAATGATGTTGTTGACACTACAATGAAGGCGGGCTTTCCTTTCGTTACATTCTTTGGGTTTTTTTAAACGATCATTTTTCAAATAATTTTTTGAAAGGGTGATTTACTCCAGCATATAAAATATTTGGCTGATACCGTATGGACAGGTGTGGTCCAATATCAACAAACATGTTTATTGGTCTATCTTAACATACGGTGTCGAATTTTAGAACGATCGGGACTAATCAGCTACTACTTGAGAGGATAAATAGGCCTCCTTCTGTCATTACAGCCGATCATTTTGAAGTTGTCACACGATTACGTTTACGGTCAATTGAGAGCAAACGCGGCACGCATCTTGCAGACAGCTTTCCTTAACCCAGCTGACAATGTAAAAAGAAAACCACACTGCCATTGATACGCGTATGACATCAACAATGTCACGCACTTTTACTACTCCATCGGCCAACACCATTTCGTGGATTTTTTTGACATTTTCGGGTGTTTTGACCTTAGTTGGCCGTCCAGAATCTTCAGCGTCATTTGTATTTGGGCGACCACATCGAAAGTCAGTAAACCATTTTTTTAACATTAAATTCGATGGAGCAGAGTCCCCATAGTATTTATCAAGTTTTTCCTGACTGACGTTTTTTTCCTCAAAAAATAATGTTTAATGAGTACTCGAAATTCATTTTCTTCCATATGTTTTGAACAGCTGTTAAACACAAACTAAATGACGGAACTCTCCCAAAACTTGACAGTAGTCTATTAACAGATGGTACTTACTAGGAGCAGTGTTGTATTTCATATAACTGCGAGGAAAGTTGAAAAAGTCACGGAATTATTGATATTATCCAAATGTGTGTGTCCTCGTATACAGTAGTTTTATTCAATTGAATGAGAATTACCCTTTTACGTATGCACAAGCACAAAATTTAGTCTTAAAAGTGCCGAATCATTTTCTTATGAAGACATTCCATACTAAATAAGAGCATTCTCGTAAAACATTTGATGCAAAATATTCGAAAATGTTCCTAAAATTAGGAAAAAAATGTTATCGATGACTTTTTTTTACAAAATAAGAAAATTTTCATAAAACATTTGAGGGAAAAATTACGAAACTATTAAGAAAACGGTTCAAAAATTCGTAAACACTTTTTTACAAAATAGATATGTACGAAAAACTTCGTCATTAATAAGGCGAATGTACGTAAAACATAATAAGAAGAATGTAGAAGAAAATAGTACGAACATCATTCATTCAGTGTAGAAAAAAAAGTACTCTAAAACCTCGGCAAAAAATACACTACAAGGGACCATACGGTCAAAACAGGCGATCAATAGTCAACACGGAAACATAAGGACTCAAATTAAAGTAACGTTTCCTACGATTCCAAATATGTATTTGGGCCCGTGGGGCCCAAAACTTTATCTTACGTTTAAAAGAAGGTACCTCCGGGCCCCAAAACTTTATCTTACGTTTAAAAGAAGGTACCTCCGGGCCCCAAAACTGTATCTTACGTTTAAAAGAAGGTACCTCCGGTAAATATGTGCAAATGGGTACTTAAATCAAAGCAAATATCGTAATAAGGATTTAAAGACTTTTTAACTTTTTGGCAGTAATTAGGTCTTTGTATACTCTCTATTAAAAGATAGAGGGTGCATTCACTTTCTTTTTTTGTTTGCAACACCTCGAAATGCTGGCCAGAGACCCTATAAAGTGTTTATATATTCTGAATCATCGTAATTCTAAGATGCTTTTGCCTTGTCCAACTGTCTGTGGAAAGCAAAATACTGGTCGCTCTATTGAAGATGGGCAACTGATATTTAGCAAAAACATGTGTTGATGGACTGAAACTGATAGTTTTGAAAATGGACCAGATCGGTCGAGAGGTGAAAATTTTACCCACACAAGGAATGAGTCAACGTTTAAAAAAGTCAACACATCTCAAAAAAAAACACACTTTCCCATGAACTATGACGATGATATTTGGATGTTAGTTGACATGGAGGAAAAGTGGGCGGAGATACGCCCCCTTTTTAAGAATATCGCTATAATAGCCTAAGTAATGGACCGATCATTGTAAAATATTAACAAAATATCAATAAATAGGATATTATTAAAAATGCTTATATGTGACAGCGCATAGGGAAAGGGACCTAAGGGTAAAAAAAAATCAATTTTCACTTTTTAATGTGTTTCCTCCCAGAGATATGCGCGTTTTATGAAAGTGATGGTACACCAAAGATACACGTATTTTAATCTTTAAAATGGCTCTACTGAACAAAACTGGTTTTTACCCTTAGGTCTCTTTTTATTTTGCGCGTCACAAATGGCAAAGATGGACAAGGGGGAGTGGTACCGCCCACGTAACCCTAAACTTAAGAAGACAATGCCTCACGAACAAAAAGAGATATGACGACGATATTTGGAACATATGCTGTTGACATGGACTGAAACACATCCTAGAATGAAATCAATGATCTGGATATTATTAAAGACTATTTTATATTAAAATTGGACCAATGGACAAAGTTTAGGACAACCCTGAACTTTGAAAGGCTATGTGTAGTGAACTAAAACCGATATGAAGATAGTTGTAGTTCGTATAAAGAAAAACAAATCCGGAAGAAAAAGTGTCAAAGTCACGCCCCTTAAGAACATTTTCATTTTGGGCCGTAATCCATGGAGGAGAGTATGAAATCTGTGGCCCAGTCAAACTTACGAATTGTCCAATTTACTTTTTTCTAAGCTTTCTAATTCTTTGTATTTTTTTTTTAGTATCAAAATTATATTGAGCATATTCTTCATGATGGGCATACCACGCCTTATATTTTTCATTTTCCTTTTCCTGGGAAATCTGGCCTATTACATGATATCCAAATACATTTTCCTGTCAATCGAGGCCCCGCTCATATTCAAACTGTTCGTGCTGAAGAAGAACGTTTGGAATTTATTGAAAAACAGGTTAAGCACAACAAAAGGTATTCCTCACGATCGTCCGTAATAATGCTTATTCTTCTTTTTGTCTATATTTCAGATATCTGTGCCACAAGTATACGCAAACGAATACAACAACGGAGGATGTGTCCACAACGAATTGACCTTAATATTGTACTACATTTATAGAATAATGATTAGTAGTTTAAATGCTGATTATTTTTAAGAAACAAAGTCAAAAGTGCTAAACGAAATTGTTCTAAAGCGATAAAATTCGCCGGCTTCAATGACAAATCAAATATTAAAGAGGTTCTTTTTTTAACTCGTAATCAGGCTGTAAGAAAGACGAGTGTGGAACAAAGAGGTATGGACTTGTAGTCTTTATGGACTGATAGGTTTATCAGACTGACAAAACTTGTAGTTTTTGCGTTTTTTCTTTATTTAAGCAAATTTAAATTGTTTGTTTTATTTCAGTATTTTGCTTTTACACTGAACTGAACTGGGATTAACCGGCTCGAGACCTCTTGTATCTAAATTCGAAAAGAATACAAGTTTTTAACAAAATGGCAAAGTGACATTGATTTAGTGGCCGCACACTGCTTTTTTCGCTATTTCGTGTCCGTGACGACCTTCATTAGAAAGCTGCGCAGCAAATGTTGAAAGAAAAACAGAATTCTTTAAGACCAGGCTCTCACCAAAAGAATGAGAACTACTGTTGTAAATCTCACTTTTCAAGCTTTCTTCACACAATTGCCACCGAAAATACAAGTCACTCTTTTCACTTCCACAGAGATTTCCTCATTGAGTACTATCAATAGTTTTTCTTACAACGTGAATTTAAATTGTAAACACTTTTAATTTCGTCAATAACAATTCAAATTAAAAATTTATTTTTCCATATTTCATTTTAAATTCGGCAACTTCATTTGATATTCGGATATTTAGAAATTTCATTTGAAATTCCGAGTACTTCGATAAAAGATATTAATTGAAATTTAAAATATTCTATTGAAATTCAGAATATTTCATTTGAAAAAAATTGACAATAACAATTTAAACGTCATCAGATGAAATTCAAAAGTTTATTTCAGTTTTATTTAAAATTTAGAATATTCAATTTGAATGTCAGAAAATTCTATTTGAAATTTAATATTCAGTTTGTAATTTTAAAAACTACTTTTAAATTTTAATTAGTGTCTTCAAATATAATGCAATTTAAACGGAATTTTCCGAAATTCCAGCATAATATTCTCAATTTCAAATGAACTATGCTGCATATCAACTGGAATATTTCTTCTGAAATGTTTTTTAAATATTAAATACAGGGTGGCGCACGAATCATGCTACAAAAAACAAATCCTTGTTCTTAGTGAGTAATCGACTTATTCTTAATTTTATGTGGAAGGTAAGTATTTAGATTTATTACTGAATGAAGATTTTACCGAAAGAAGGATTTATATAGTGCAACGGTACCATGCTTTGCAGTCCTGCATTTTCGTCCAAAGGGAATTTAGGCGAGAGTTTGGCGGAGCTCCCCCGAGTAGATGGGCCATTATGCGACTGGTAAACATGTTTTCCGAATCTGAAAGCATCGCACGAAGATCTTACCATCGAGGTCCCTATGTTCGGTTTTTAGGACACCATCGCCAATTCAGGCAAACTAAAGCGTTTCGACTCGAAACTTATTGGCGAAAGTTGCATTTAGCAGACGGTAATTACAGCGGATAATTCATGGTGCCTTTAATTTGTCTCCGTACAGAGTCCAAATTACAAGCAAGTTAAACCCTCTGGATTTGTCTATTCGAATGGAATTTTGCCACCCAATTATTGAAATGACCGAAGAAGACAATAGCTTGATAAATTGCTTGTTTATGTCCGATGAAACCTATTTTGATCTAAACGGCATTGTAAACCAGCAAAATTGCCGTATATGAAAAAAATCTAATCCACGGAACTGCACCCAGAACGAGTTACTGTGTGGTGCGCAGTTTCATCAAGCTCTAATGTTTAAAAAGAACGGCGTAAGTGTGGCTGTCAACGGGGATCGTTATTGAAAAATGTTGAAGGAGTTTTTTTATTCAAAACTGCGCGTTATGGCAGAGCTCCAACGAAAATTCTCAAAAAAATTAATATCCAGAAATTCCAAGGTCACCGGACCTGACTGAATCAGACTTTTATTTATAAGGTTATGTCAAGCAAGAGCTGTACAAAACGAAACCAAGGAATTTGACTGAATTGAAGTCCATTAAAACAATAATAGAAGCGATCTCAACCCCTAAGGCCTCAATGAATAGTTTTCTGATCAGGCATCGCATATGTGTGGACGAGCATTCAGGTCATTTACGGTCCATCATTTTCAAACAAAATTAGTTATAAGTATAACAAATTAATTAAATTTTCTATACAATAAAAAAATATAAATAAAATGCATTGATTAAAAAAAAGTTTGTTGAATTTCTGATTGTTGCACAATGGGTGCGCCACCCTGTAAAATAATCTGAATTTCAATTGATGTTTTCAGAATTCGTTTTCATTCTAATGAAATATTAGAAATTTGCCTTATGAGTTTTTAAGTTTTGAGTTGGATTTCTGTGATTTCAAAATGGGGTTTCGTTAAGATCGGTCATATCGAATCTCAGAAAGTCTACATTTCCAAAGTTTGTTTAGCCCCTTAAAGAGAAATTTTTTCCACCATAACCAATGATAATTGGCATTGCAAATCAGATTACGTCTTTAAGCCGTCATCCTGCAAAATAACAGGGTCCTATTTTTGTTCGTTTAATTGCTATTGTGGTTTCAACTGGCACAAATGTTCTTCGTCCTTAAAAACACACGGACGGACAGACCTGGCTAGAACGTAGTTGAAATTTACGACGATCCAAAAAAATTCAACCCTTAAATTTCAACCAAAAAATTGATATGTGATTTTTTTTAACCACTTTAGTTAAAGGTTTCGTTAATAAGCTCAACTATTTATCAGATATTGCAATTATATTTAATGTGTGAGTGTGTGTGTAAGTATATTTATTGTGTTCGGTGGAAAACTCCACTGCCGACAGTGCTCGTTAAATGCGAAACTGCTTGACCTTAAATGTATAGCCGCTGAAGATAGTTACAGCAGATTCGTTGCTTGGGGTCTAATGATGGTAAAGTGGCGCTCACCGAAACTGCAGTACAGCCTTGGCGAGAGAATCGTAAAGAATCGAAGCAATCGTATTTCTATGCGCACATATGTTATATTGTATTGTATGCGGCAATGTTTATTTGTATGTACGAGGACTGCTATATATATTTCTGGCCTAATAATGAAAATGCGAATATTTATCATCAAAAATGGTTTTATTGTTTTTTAAAGTATTCTCCAGCATGATTTATACACTTTTGCATGCGCGTAACGCATATGCATAACGCACTGCATCGCATGTATAGGGGAAAACCCCTGAGTGTTGGCTAATTAAAAAAAAAAAAAAAAATACATGGTTTTTGAACGCTTCAACAGCATCTTCTGGCGACGAAAATCGTTGACCACGCATTTTTTTCTTGATGTGCTGGAATAAAAAGAAGTCATTGGGTGCGATGTATTGCGACGTATTGGCCGGTCAAAAGGCGCTGGTTTGAGCCAATGTGTGAGAGCTCGCATTGTCATGGTGCACAATGATTTGTCTTCTCTTGTTCGTTTTTCGAAGTTCTCCGAATACTTCAGGAAAACAAATTGTGGTGTACCACTCAGAATTGACCGTCCTACGTTGCTCAAGCGAAACAGTTGCCACATGACCAGTTTTGCCGAAGAAACAGGTGACCATTTGCTTCGAAGTGCTTCTTCCACGAACAACTTTCGTTGGATTTGGCTCGTTTTCGAAGACCCACACGGTCGATTGCTGTTTTGTTTCGGGCTCATACGCGTAGATCCATGATTTGTTACCTGTGACTCCACATGACCAGTTTTGCCGAAGAAACAGGCGACCAGTTGCTTCGAAGTACTTCTTCCACGAACAACTTTCGTTGGATTTGGCTCGTCTTCGAAGACCCTAGCGGTCGATAGCTGTTTTGTTTCGGGCTCATACGCATAGATCCATGATTCGTCACCTGTGACAATCTTATAAACGTCTTTTGAAGCTCCGCGATGGTATTTTTTCAAAATTTCTTTGAACCAATCGACACGAGCTGTTGTTTTTTGAGCTTTTGTCAAATTGTGCGGGATCCAACGAGAACAAAGATTTTTTTACGGCCAGGTGTGCATGCAATATCGAATGTATGCTGGTGGAAGAAATGCCCAAGGATGCCTTTATATCACGGTTTGTCACATGACGATTATCAGTTCACGCACGGCATCAATGTTCTCTGGCACAACGGCCGTTTTTGGACGCCCTTCACGACCGTCACGTCATTGCGCGAGCGTCGGCCACGATTGAATTCATTAAACCAGTTTTCCACAGTGCTATGGGATGGTGCTTCATTTAAGTTCATCGATGCACTCTTGTCGTGAATGTCGAAAATGTTTTTTTTTTGATATGTCGTAATGGAATTTTTTTTCTCATGCCAAAAGCTATCGAAAAATCGATGGGACAGTTACCACAATATTTGCCCCTTACAAATCGGCCCACCCTAATATATATATACGACTATTATTTTTCGTCGTAAACCTTGTCAGGTCTGTCTGTCCGTGTGTTTTGAATGGTGATGATGGCCAATGGTCAAAACAGGAACTGGTAGTTTAGACGCACTTAATACCTCAAAAAGATGGAAAAAAGGGTTTCTGGAAGTTTTTGCTCATCTGGCCCTAAAAAAGGGGCTTACATGGTTAAATCGGTCTATCACGAGTCAAAATAAAGCAAATTCTGCCACTAGTCCAAATATTAAATTAGTTTGGAGTTTTGTTTGAGATTAGGTTGAGAGGGGGGCCCACAAACTGGAATTTTTTTTTTGGAAGCTACATATGGTTCCGCCTAACCTATCAAAACGTCGATAGGTTAGGCGGAACCATATGTAGTAGCCTCCAAAAAAATTCCGCTTTCTCTGTTGTGTTTTTTCTAACGACACGCGATTCTGTTTATCCGCGCAAATAAAACCCCCTCTGCAGTACAAAGAGAAATAATCGCAATATCTAATAACAAACATAAATATACTCATTATTTATACCCCGCTCAGCGCTACAGGGTATTATAAATTTATGCTGATGTGTGCAACACTAACAATTAAACATTAAGTTTAAGTTCTGTCATTTACCATTTACAAACTTCAAATGGCAGTTAAAGCAATAACTATATTTAGGGTCCCAGTGGTCCAAGTAAAGTTCCTCATTTGATCTGTAATAACATCTTTAGAGAAAAGAAAGCAGGTGTTTTAAACCCTTATCTCAGGCAAAATTTTAAAAAAAAAGTCCATGTTTGGATTCGTATTGCTATTTGCTATATGTGACAGCGCATAGAGAAAGGGACCTAAGGGTAAAAAAAATCAATTTTCGCTTTTTTTTTGATGTGGACAACATCTGAGCATCGAATGAGACTGATCCCATGCCCCAAAAGTGTTCCCTCCCAGAGATATGCGCGTTTTATGAAAGTGAAGTCGACGATTCTAAGCGCAAATAGAAAGGGACCTAATCTTTAACATGGCTCTCCTGAACAAAACTGGTTTTTACCCTTAGGCCCCTTTCTATTTTGTGCGTCACATAATTACTATTGGTCGATTATTTAGATCCTACGTCCCACAAGTTTGAGCCCTTATCTTAGCCAAATGCGACAAGGAGTCTTTTGCAGATCTAGTTGGTGTTGGGTATCATAGAGTCAATGTTGCTCGACAGTTTTTTTTTATAAATTTTTTTAGTTTTATTATAGAATAGACGGCCATCGATCGAGGTTGCTACTTAAAGATAAACAAGAATTTGCGGTAGTCGTTTATGAGAGCCATTTTAGTGTCTTACATCAGCAGAATCATAACGTTTGGTCTTTGTAACGTTTTAATTTTATAATATTTTCTTATTGTGAACATTTTATTGATGACAAGGACTGAAATCAAAGTAAATAATTGCCAAATTGGTTAAAATATCAGTTGAAATAAGCAAGTAAAAAATTGACAAAATAAATAATTTCAAATTGATGAAAATATCAGTTAAAATAAAAAAGTAAAGGCTATGTGATTGTGGATAATTTTAAGTTCTTCAGCCTATTTATAAACCACTGAGATTTGAGGATTTATAAGTAATTAAGTGCGGTTTTTAGGTTGGCCTGTAAGTATTTTTTTTTTGTTCAAACAATGTGGAAAAAACACATCTAATACAGCTTTCGCGTATACCAGCGAAATCCACTGGGTTTTATATTCATCGGATTTCGATTATCAATTTTCATAGAAATTATAAAAGATTTCGACACGAAATCCGATGAATGTGGATTTTGCATTTTGTATATGCAAATGGGCATAACATTTGTTTTTTATTCAAATTTTTTCAATTTTGTTATCGGTATTACCCAGTATTATTGAAACGAATTCGATATGGAAGAATGGATCGGTGCTGCAAAGTATATACGAAACGTAAGTAGATACATATCGTACTTGTACAAACTTGTACTTGATTTGATTTATTTAATTGGTTTAGTCGCCCAATACAAGATGATAACATCTTGTAAAGTTCAGTGCGGGATACACGGATTGTAGAATAAAACGTTTATTAAAATCATGTAATATTATAAAATAAAATAAGAAATTGTTAAAAGTAATTTTAAAACTAGTTGTTAACAATGTATTTATTTAAATAATTTCAACAGCTTCTTTTTAAAAGTTTTTTTTATTGTTTATGACCTGCAGATTGAGCGGAGTAGTACTTACAAAAATTTGTTTAACTAAAGCATATTTCCCGCTTTCTTATCATTTATTGAGAGATATAAATTTCCTTCACGTTGTAAGTAAAAGAAAAGAATACCACTTATTCGACAAATTAACAAAATGATTTCAAAAGTTAAAACATAAACGTTCAACGTCTTGAGTTCAAATCTGTTTTGAGCTCTTCCCACTCCATTTCGCACTGATGTTAGCTTAAAATCACATTTAAATGACTTTTCTTTGACGCATAATTATTTCCCATTAATGTGAGGTTTTTCCGCATGAGCGTCCTATTTCAGGCCACTATCATATTTTGTTCATATCTATGATGCATATGTGACATCGCATAGAGAAAGGGACCTAAGGGTAAAAAAATCAATTTTAATTTTTTCCTTTTTTTGATGTGGACAACATCTGAGCATCGAATGAGACCGATCCCATGCCCCAAAAGTGTTGCGTCCCAGAGATATGCGCGTTTTATGAAAGTGAAGTCGACGATTCTAAGCGCAAATACGAGGCGGTTCGGAAAGTTCTTAGCCTATCAATGAAAGAGAATAGTTAGTTTTTCAAAAATATTTTTATTTTTCAATATAATCTCCTGAAACTTCAATACACTTAGTCCAACGCTTATCTAGCAATTGTATCCCTTGATTAAAATAGTTTTCCTCAAGGTCTTCAAAATAGTGGTTTACAACTGTAATTGCATCTTCATTTGAGGTAAAACGCTTGCCAGCAAGGAATTTTTTTTAGATTTGGGAACAGGTAAAAGTCACTGGGAGTTAAACCGGGAGAATAAGGTGGGTGGTCAAGCCACTTGAACTTTAATTCGTTGATTTTAGCCATTGTTAAAACACTCTTGTGCGCTGGTGCGTTGTCTTGATGAAAAATTATTTTTTTGTGTTGTAAGCCAGGACGTTTTTTTCGAATTTGTACATTTAATTGATCTAAAAGGTTGCAATAGTACTCTGAATTTATTGTTTTACCCTTTTGCAGATAGTCAATCAATAAAATACCTTTGAAGTCCCAAAAAACCGTTGGCATAACCTTACCAGCCGATTGAATTGTTTTTGCCTTCTTTAGGGCACTTCCTCCAGCTTCAGTCCATTGTTTGAATTGTTCTTTTGTCTCTGGAGTATAGTGGTGGATCCATGTCTCATCAACAGTTATGAAACGACGCTTAAAATCCATTTTATTTCGCTGAAAACGACCCAAACAAGCTTGAGAAATGTTCATTCTTATGCATTTTTGGTCGACTGTTACCAAGTCCGGCACCCATCTTGCAGAAAGCTTTTTCATCTGTAGTTCTTCATGCAAAATTAAATGGACTCGATCATTTGAGATGCCCATGATATTAGCTATTTCACGCACTTTTATTCGTCGATCATTTAATACCATATCATGCACTTTGGCTACAATTTCTGTTGTGGTTGCTGTTTTTGTTTTTGGTTCATCTTCAATGCTTATACGACCACGTTTAATTTCAGCAACCCAACTTTTTACTGTTGCATATGAAGGAGCACTTTCACCTAACACATTCACCATATCATTATGAATTTCTTGTCCCGATAAACCTTTTTTATGTAAATATTTGATGACACCACGCATTTCTAATTTTTCCATTGTAAAAAAATCGCGGATGCGTCTTTTGTGAACACCTGTTTCTATATGAAGGAGTTGCCAGATTTAACATGTGTTCATAGCAGAGATGGAAGTTTCCAAAACACTTAACTTTTTTATGTTTATACCGCGCTTTTTGTGCTAGGCTAAGAAGTTTCCGAACCACCCTCGTAGAAAGGGACCTAATCTTTAAAATGGCTCTCCTGAACAAAACTTTTCATCAACTTTTCACTTTTTTTATGTGACCTAATCTTTAAAATGGCTCTCCTGAACAAAACTGGTTTTTAACCCTTGGGTCCCTTTCTATTTTGCGCGTCGCATATGATAATTACTTTATTTATATTGGTTCATCGCTCATGTCCATGGCATTCCAAAACTAATAGTCCTTTTCTCTAATACACATGCTGTTTGTCAGGCCCACCTGATGATTACCAACGATGTTGGTAATCATCCATTCATCACGTTCTTTCTTATGTTAAGATATTGAGTATATCTTAACATAAGTATATAAGTAAATGGTAAATGGAATTACATGAATAAATTGAGTACCAAAACTGATCTTGAACGACTCAGTCATTTTCGCCTTCTGCAATACTTCCTAACAGGCGTGGCACCGACTTTAAGTCTATCAGGGTGTGTTTCTTTCCCCACCAACATCATAAACGATGGTCCAACCAAAACGTTCGGCCAAACTCCCGCCTAAACTTTCATTTGACAAAAAGGCAGGACTACAAAGCATGGTACCGCTGCACTATTCAAATCCTTTTTTCGGTATCCCAAACATTCATATTAATAAGTCTAAATACTAACCTTCCAAGTAAAATAGAGAATAAGCCAATTGCTCACGAAGAAAAAAAAGTTTTTACGTTGTGTGTAGCATAATTCGTGCGCCACCCTGTAGAAGGATCTATGACAATTGTGTGTGAAACAAGATATAGGCCGAATGCTCTTCACGGCTTCGTTGGCATAACTCTATTCGGTGGTCCAAAATTTTAATAACTCCCAAACATAATAGAGGTTCAATGTCATCCTTAAGCTCTTGAATTATTCTTGGCTTATTGACGTACACTTTTTCTTTAAAACAACTTTTAAGAAAGAAGTGCAACGTTATCAAATCCCATGATCTTGGCAGCCAATTAATAGCGCCACGACAAGAGATACGAGGGTTGCTATTTATATTTCGGGTCCGGCAATAAAAACACAATAATTTATCATTGGAAATGGTTTTATAGTTTTTCAAAATATTCTCCTTTAAGATCAATAAAATTTTCCATGTGCACAAACCAATTTTCGAAGCACTTTTTCCACTCCGATTGAGAAACCTACAAAATATGATTTTTGAACGCTTCAACAGCTGCTTCGTGCGATGAAAAACGTTGACCACGCATTTTTTTCTTGATGCTGGGGAATAAGAAGAAGTCAGGGCTGTACGGCGGATGACCCACCAATTCGACATTTTGGCCGGTCAAAAAGGCGCTGCTTTGAATGTGTGAGAAGTCCCATTGTCATGGCGCACAATGATTCGTCTTCTCTTGTTCGTTTTTCGAATTTCTCTGAAGACTTCAGACAAACTAATTGTGGTGTACCACTCAGAATTGAACGTCCCATGTTGCTCAAGCGGAACAGTCGCCACATGACCAGTTTTGCCGAAGAAACAGGCGACCATTTACTTCGAAGTGCTTCTTCCACGAACAACTTTCGTTGGATTTGGCTCGTCTTCGAAGACCCACACGGTCGATTGCTGTTTTGTTTCGGGCTCATACGCATAGATCCATGATTCGTCACCTGTGACAATCTTATGAACGTCTTTTGAAGCACCGCGATCGTCCGCCGTACGTGCCAAGTCAAGGCTGTACGGCGGATGACCCATCAATTCGACGTTTTGGCCGGTCAGAAAGGCGCTGTTTTAAATGTGTGAGAAGTTGCATTGTCATGGTGCAAAATGATTAGTCTTCTCTTGTTCGTTTTTCGAATTTCTCTGAAGACTTCAGGCAAACAAATTGCGGTGTACCACTCAGAATTGGCCGCCCTGCGTTGCTCAAGCGGAACAGTCGCCATATGACCAGTGTTGCTGAAGAAACAGGCGACCATTTACTTCGAAGTGCTTCTTCCACGAACAACTTTCGTTGGATTTGGCTCGTCTTCGAAGACCCACACGGTCGATTGCTGTTTTGTTTCGGGCTCATACGCATAGATCCATGATTCGTCACCTGTGACAATCTTATGAACGTCTTTTGAAGCACCGCGATCGTATTTTTTTTAAAATTTCTTTGCACCAATCGACACGAGCCTTTTTTTGAACGATTGTCAAATTGTGCGGGATCCAACGAGAACAAACCTTTTTTACGTCCAGGAGTTTATGCAATATCGAATGTATGCTGGTGGAAGGAATGCCCAAGGATGCCTCTATATCACGGTCACATGACGATCTTGCATTTTCAATTCACGCACGGCATCAATGTTCTCTGGCACAATGACCGTTTGTGGACGACCTTCACGCCCTTCGTCTTTAAGCGAGCATCGGCCACGATTGAATTCATTAAACCAGTTTTTCACAGTGCTATAGGATGGTGCTTCATCGCCATACAAAGATTTAAGTTCATCGATGCACTCTTGTCGTGATAATCCACGTCGAATGATGTGAAAAATGATCGCTCGAAAATGTTCACGATTTAATTCCATTTTTTTGCCAAATTGAGTTTTTCAAGTCACTGTAAACAACACAAATGATGGTCGAACGTCAAAACGTTTTGAGTACGTTTATACTAAAAAATGTGAAACTTTCCAATGGAAATGTCAGATGGCGTCAGAACTATAGGCCAGAACTATATATAGCAATAATGTTCGGCCTGTTCGAACGTAACAACGGTTTTATTCGTAGGAAATAAATTGAAAATGTTTTCCATTAATTGTCTTCTTTTTATATTTCCAGGTAGACGGCAATACGGTTGCGAAACGCGTTCATCTGAATTGGAGTTTCGTGGTTACAAATCCATTTAGTGCCTACTGTACGATCATCGTTCTACTAATCCTCTTGCCGATTATATTCATATATACGACCATCAAGGAATTGAAAGATAATATTCGACTGCAGCTTTTTATGTTCTATCTCACGAATCTGTTTGCGAACAAATTTATGGGCTTGGCTTTATTCTATAAGTTATACGAACAGTTTAAGGAAAAGTTTCAAATGGGTCAGTCAACGCAGCATGTTGCACAGTGGGCGACAGCATACGATATAGGTTTCGAAAGAATGTGAAAGTGTTTGTGGTACACAGAGATTTTCAAGAAAATCAAACAGAAAAATTAAGTTCATCCGGCGAAGCTAAAGGGTGTTTTTATTAGACGTGCGGTTTTCAAACTGGCCAGTGACAGCTGTCACTTGATTTATGGTCAGTGTGGTTTGCCATTTCATAATGAAGAGACTTACTCCGGAAAAACGTTTGCAAATCGGGGTAAATTGACCTAAAACGAGATGGCCACCGATCCTGATTCTGACAAGACAATTTTGTTCAGCGATGAAGCTCACTTTTGGTTGAATGGTTACGTTAATAACCAAAATTGTCGCATTTGGAGTAATGAAAATCCACAAGCCATTGTTAAGACATTGCATTTTTGTGGGTTTATGTGAAGTCACTTGTCAACGCAGAAAAGCCCGACATGCATGTCGGAATTAAATAACACGAAGTTGCAACGATTGCGACTGTCTTACCCCCCACTCTTTTTCCTGTCTTCTTTTGCTCTAAACGTTTGTAATTGTGAGAAAGATCGTCAGACAATTTATCTTACTCTTTTAAAAAACAACCACCAAATGCAAGTGCTAGCTGTACAATCTTCAATTAATATCATTGCGGTATGAAGATTGCTATTCGCACATTTCGAAGATTACACGCAAAGGGTAATTCTCATTAATCATAATGGAACTCTCGTATAAGTCATTTGATTTGTAGCCGAAGTAATCGTTGCCAAACTAAAGAAAAACATTGGTGGGCTAATAAACAGCTGTACAGTCTGCCTGGCAACCGTAGGCAATACATTTCACCAATGTTTTAGTTGATTCTGAAAAAGAAACAACAAAAAGGTCTCGAAACAGAATAAAGACTGTTCAAGTAATAATAATAAAAAAGACCGAATAAATGTAAACAAAACAAAAACATAATCAGTAGGTTAATTTAATATTAAAAATTGTAACAGTAACTATATTTCTGGTTAAAGGGGGTTACCACTAAGTAGTTAACTTAACGATAAAAATCATTTCTATAACGATCTTTATAGTTAATAATATTAACAATTTCATTGTTAAACTGAACTTGTATTGTTTCAATAAATTAACTATGAAATTTTAATATTAACAATTTTCATGGTTAAAAACAATGCATTGTTAAAACAACAATAATTATTTTAATAATAACAATTTTAATGGTTAAAAAACTCAACAATGCATTGTTAAAACAACAATAATTATTTGAAAATTGAAAATTTTCATGGCTTAAAAATTCTACCATAGAATAGTTAATTTAACTATTATTATTGTTAAATACCAGTCAACAATAAAATGTTCAAATTAACCTTATATAATGTAGACTCCAAATCATGTTGATTTATGGTTAAGGTTATATAAGGTTATTTTTCTTCTCAGGGTGATTGACGCCTTGGAAGAGAATATTAGGCGCGTTATTGCTGGCATACGGTCCCAGTTTCTGCAAATGTTGGGCCTCTCGACTGTTTTTATTCGAGCCAGCCGCGGGGGTCTCTTGCTCGATATCAGCAAATTCGTATCTTTACAATAAAGCTAAGTTCTGGCCCATAACATTAGAGTGTATGCCTTTTATTTCTTCTTGAAAACCACACGTCCAAAAAACACCCTTTATAAACACTTCTTCATGGATTGCGGTCCCATATGAACCTGTTTTTAAAGGCGCAAATACCATACACCTGCCACTATCATCATATCGGTCTTAAATTTGACCTTTTAAAGTTCAGTCCGCTTCTTTCTGTCTAATTGTTGATTTTATTCTATAAATATGTTATAACAGAAATAAATGCAATTTTTTAAAGGGGCGTGGCAACTTCAGTTTGATTTTCTTTTCATGCCAATATTTCGTCATACCCCTAACAGTTCATGAGTAAAAGTCTTTCTTAGTTCAGGTTTGTAGGGGCGGTACCACGGCCCTTATCCAATCACATAGTAACAAATTGGTACAATTTCGTAGCGATTAGAGTTGACAGAGTTGCTATATACGCAAAAAAAAACACGAAAAAATACTACAACTAAACATTTTTTCCCTTGACCGATGCGGCCCATTTTCAATACCAAAGCTTTAAGAGACAGCATCAACATATGTGACAGTGCATAGAGAAAGGGACCTAAGGGCAAAAAAATAATCAATTTTCATTTTTTTCTTTTTTTTTGATGTGGACAACATCTGAGCATCGAATGAGACCGATCCCATGCCCCAAAAGTGTTCCCTTCCAGAGATATGCGCGTTTTATAAAATAGAAGTCGACGATTCTAAGCGCAAATAGAAAGGGACCTAATCCTTAAAATGACTCTTCTGAACAAAACTGGTTTCTAACCTAAGGTCACTTTCAACACACAGACAGGGATCACATTACTGGGGTCTCCGACTAGTATTTCGAGGTGTTGCAAATGGAATGACAAAGTGAATATAATTTCCTATGTTCCAATAAAGG
The DNA here is from genome assembly GCA_963513945.1 of Hydrotaea diabolus. Classification (NCBI taxonomy): domain Eukaryota; kingdom Metazoa; phylum Arthropoda; class Insecta; order Diptera; family Muscidae; genus Hydrotaea; species Hydrotaea diabolus. The sequence continues at coordinate 95,457,843 of OY740719.1, read as the reverse complement.
CACTGTGGCAACATGGCCGGTTATACCGAAAAGAAAACGCAATCATTTGCTTCGATGTACTTCTTCCACGAACAACATTTGTTGGATTTGGCTCGTCTTGAAAGACCCATACGGTCGATTGCAGTTTTGTTTCGGGTTCACATGCATAGATCCATGATTCGTCACCTGTGACAATCATATACACTGCGTTCGAGCTACCGCAGTTATACTTTTTCAACAACTCTTTGCACCAATCCATACGAGCCTTTATTTGAGCATTCGCAAATTATGTAGGATCCACCGATTGATGTTTGTCATACTAATGCCTCAGTCTCACAGTATGTCACATGTCAGTCTTGCTTAATCAGTTCACACACAGCATCGATGGTTTCAGGCAAAGTAACCGAAGTTGGACGTCCTTCACGAAATTCATGCTGGAGCGAACGACGCCCGAGACTAAACTCTTGGTAACAGCGATTAACAGTGGTTTTTGATGGTGCTTCATCGCCAAAAGTCGAAACAAGTTGATTTAAACACTCTTGTCTCGATAACCCACGCCGAAAATCGTAAAAAATCATCGCACGAAAATGTTCACGGGATAATTCCATTTTTTGACTGAGATGTATTCGCCCTCAAATGACAAAACGTTCTGAGTGAAGTTATGCTAAAAAATGTCAAAGTTTCCAATGGAAGTTCCAGTTTGCCTCTGGGAACACTAGTATTGTCAAGACCCGAAATATAAATAGCAACCCACGAACTGAAAAAAACAAAAACTTTTATTAAGAGTAATCTGTGAAAACACCTTTTTTAAAAAAATACCTCTAGGTTGATCCCCCTTTATAATCTGAATGATATTGCAGAAGGTATAGCAAATGAGAACGGGAACGGCCAATGCCATAACTATGTAAACTTTTCAGAATCCTAGGTTAATTCGTTTAACCGTTTTCTCACTTAAGGGTTGGGCAGGGTTACATCGTCTTCGATAAACTGTAAACTTAGCCTTTCTTGCCGAGTGTTCACTTAGTTCTCAGTTTAAACCACTGAAACTTCTCACTTGTTTGCTCCGTGTTTTTTTGGTTTCTTTCCATCATTTCCCCTACTGTACTTATAATGTTTGTTTTTTCATTATGGAAAATAAATATTAGATCATTTAGTCTGTGACCACAAAATATACATATTCGCTTTTGCTATCTATAATTGACCCACTGTGCACCGCTTGTTGACTATCCATTTAATTGCATATTTCTATCCTTCCACCGCATGACAGACCTTTTAGCTAACTTGTTTGGTGTATCGATAATACTGTGGCTGAACGTCATCTCGTACGAGATCGGGTATACCAGTTTAAAGCCGCCCAATTCCGAGTCGACTGTGAAAAAAGATCGAAAGCGTTTCATCTGGTATATTATCTACGTCAATGTTATGGCAGCAATAGTGCTAAATATACAGCTGCTGACAATGCGTAAGTACGAGATAGATGGCTGGCAGCCATGTCAAAGACATAGAAAGAGAAAGTATCAATTACATAAAGAGGTATATATATTTCTGGCCTTAGTGTTAACTAAGTGTTGCCTTGCGCCATCTGACATTTCCATTGGAAAGCTTGACTTTTTTTTTAGCATAAACGTACTCAGAACGTTTTGACGTACAACCATCATTTGTGTTGTTTACAGTGACTTGAAAAAGTCAATTTGGCAAAAAATTTAATTAACTCGTGAACATTTTCGTGCGATCTTTTTTCACAACTTTCGACGTGGATTATCACGACAAGAGTGCATCGATGAACTTAAATCTTTGTATGGCGATGAAGCACCATCCTATAGCACTGTGAAAAACTGGTTTAATGAATTCAATCGTGGCTGACGCTCGCTCAAAGACGAAGGTCATCCAAAAAACGGCCGTTGTGCCAGAGAACGTTGATGGCATGCGTGAACTGATAATGCATGAACTGATAATGTGACATACCGTGTGATAGAGGCATCCTTGGGCATTTCTTCCACCAGCATACATCCGATATTACATGAACACCTGGCCGTAAGAAAGGTTTGTTCCCGTTGGATCCCGCACAATTTGTCAATCGCTCAAAAAAAAGGCTCGTGTCGATTGGTGCAAAGAAAGTTTGAAAAAATACGATCGTGGTGCTTCAAAAGACGTTTATAAGATCGTCACAGGTAACGAATCATGGATCTATGCGTATGAGCCCGAAACAGCAATCGACCGTGTGGGTCTTCGAAGGCGAGCCAAATGCAACGAAAGTTGTTCCTGGAAGAAGCACTTCGAAGCAAATGGTCGCCTGTTTCTACGGCAAAACTGGTCATGTGGCGACTGTTCCGCTTGAGCAACGTAGGACGATCAACTCTGAGTGGTACACCACAATTTGTTTGCCTGAAGTCTTCGGAGAAATTTGAAAAACGAACAGGAGAAGACGCATCATTGTGCATCAAGACAATGCGAGCTCTCACACATCGGCTCAAACCAGCGCCTTTTTGACCGGCCAAAACGTCGAATTGATGGGTCATCCGCCGTACAGCCCTGACGTGGCACCCAAATGACTTCTTTTTATTCCCGCACATCAAGAAAAAATGCGTGGTCAACGATTTTCGTCGCTAGAAGATGCTGCTGAAGCGTTTAAAAACCATGTTTTGGAAGCCCTGACTTGGCACCCAAATGACTTCTTTTTATTCCCGCACATCAAGAAAAAATGCGTAGTCAAAGATTTTCGTCGCCAGAAGATGCTGCTGAAGCGTTTAAAAACCATGTTTTGGAGGTGTCTCAATCGGAGTGGAATAAGTGATTCGACAATTGGTTTGAGCGCATGCAAAAGTGTAGAAATCATGCTGGAGAATACTTTGAAAAACAATCAAACCATTTTTGATGATAAATTTCGCATTTCCATTACTAGGCCAGAAATATATATAGCGGCCTCGTATGAGGTACATGCGCACGAGATACGGAAACGTCATTAGTTAAATCAACTCAGAGATATAGTTTGAAGACATTTTTCAAACGTTTCCACTACAGAATTAGATTTAATATACAGGGTGCCTGATGAATATTGCTACATTAAGAAACTAAAATAACTTTTTTTAAACGTAGGGCCAACGGAATGTGGATTTCTGTATATCAGCTTATTGGGAAGTTTTCGTCGCAAGGAGTTGCACCATCTTGCTGAAACCAAACAGAGTTGAAATAAATACTAATTCGGAGTAATTCAGGATAGAAAAACTCTGTCAACACATTCAAGTAACGGTCTCCAGTAACCGTAACGGTGTGACCGTTTTCTTCGAAGAAGTAGGTCCCGACGATGCAGCGTGATGAAACTGCGCACCACACTGTGACACAAAGTGGATGCATTTCCGTCTCATGAAGTATCTGTGGGTTGGAGGCACTCCATATTTGACAATTTTGTTTGTTTATGGTGCCGTTTAAATAGAAATGACCTCGTCAGACATGAAAAGACAGTTCAACATGTTTCCGTCCTCTTTCACCATTTGAAGAATCTTTTTGGCGAATCGGAAAGTCTGCTGCGTTCAGTTTGTTAGCCATTTGAATTTTCTATGGCAATAAGTCCAAATCTTTGTGCATAATTGACTGCAATGACTACGGTCTGCTTATACCCATATGAGCAGATAAGCTTCTTGTCGAAACTCTTGAATTGTTTTGTATGGCAGCAACTACAGCAGCGATTGTTTCCTCCTTCCGAACTGAAGGGTTTCGATGGTAGGGTCTTCTGTTGACTGTCCCATGCTCGGCAAAATTGTTAGCAAGTTTCATGCTCGTTGGATTACCGCCAAACATGTGCCTATACTATCTTTAAACCGAAACTACGGATTCCAGTGCGTAATAGCAAAGGACAATCCAAATTCTTGTTTTAGTATCCCAGTTATCCATTTTTGTTAAGTCTAAAAATCATTCTGCATAATAAAAAAAATTAATCAGATTCATCAAATAAAAAAAGGGATTACATATTTTTTTGGTAGCGGCTTTCATCAGCCACCCTGTATTTCGTGTGTTCAATTCAATGATTTTATGTCTAATTTTGACAAAAACCACATCTCATGCAGAGTTCAACCTCGCCACAAGACTTAAATTCGCCGATGATATCTCTTGTAGTTTGATTCTTTTTGCGCCTAATATCATAAGATCTACATTGTAGATTCTACTATCATCATATGTGAGGCGCAAAATAGAAAGGGACCTAAGGTTAAAAACCAGTTTTGTTCAGGAGAGCCATTTTAAAGTTTAGGTCCCTTTCTATTTGCGCTTAGAATCGTCGACTTCACTTTCATAAAACGTGCATATCTCTGGGAGGGAACACTTTTGGGGCATGGGATCGGTCTCATTCGATGCTCAGATGTTGTCCACATCAAAAAAAGAAAAAAATGAAAATTGATTTTTTTACCCTTAGGTCCCTTTCTCTATGCGCTGTCACATATGTTTAGGTTTATTTGACCACAGAGAAAAATAGGAAATTTCTAGGACTCAATAAAAGTTTTTAAAAATAAAGTTTTTAGAGTCGGTTCAAAACAAAGTTTAATTTTAAAAATTTCAAACAAATTTAACATTGCCCAGCATATTATTGGCATATTCGAAAGAACAAACATTAGCATTATTCATCGAACATATTTTATCTGTCATGTAAACCGTCTCGGGTCGCTTATCAGTAGCTAATTCTGTCAACGCAATTTTCCAAGACTTTGGTGACAGTTTCTGGCTCGATCATATTAATGGTTATATCGTTAATGGATTACTCGCCCAACAAAAAGTCTAAGGACTTCAAATCGCAGCTCCGAGGTGTTATATTGCCTTGGCAATTTTGCGAGTTTAAGTCGGAAGAATCGATTTACATATACCGGCACATACGAGTATAGACCGATTATAATACCTTCTATCATAGGATAGTGGGTGTATTCGCGTTCTCAGTACGTTTGCAACATCTTGAAATACTCGTCGCTGTTTTTATTAAATTATTTTCTACGTCAAGGTTTAATAATATCCTAGATCATATTTTTTTGTTTTTAGATACTTCTTGGTTTAACGTGACTAGTATCGGCATTACGTCTTTATTCCTCTTGATAAACTTAGCAACATTTCTCATACTGTCCGTTCATATTTTTGTTACACGTTTCGGAGTGGCCACAATAACGAATGAAAAGAATTGGATATTCGGTGTGTAAGTATCATGAAGAGCAATTCGCGCAAGATTGTTACAACTCATAATTCGTCATGTTTAAGAGCCACAAAAAGGATTTCTTTCAAATTCGAGAAAATATAGCAAATATCCCCTTACTCATTATGGGTAGTAGAAATTAAAGGTTTTTAATTTAAAAAAATTAAAAGCTAAAAAGACATTAAATAAAATACCCAAAAACAATGAAATTTCCATAAGTCACAAATATGTTAATTTTGAGTTGTGATCGTCTGGCAAGAAATATCTTAGAATCATAACCATTTTAAATTGAGAAATTTCCAAATTGAATTGGAAATTCACAAAACTTTAAACAAATTGGCATTCAACATTGAGAAAATTCCAAAATATATAGGGATTTTCTAGTACAAATTAAAATTTCTTTATATTTGAAATTAAAAATAAATCATTTAGAATTCAGAAAATTGTAATTTCAATTAAATTTAGAAAATTCCTTCTGATATTAGAAGCATACATAATTTTAAAATTTCTATTTAAGTTTAAGAAATTATTTTTTAATTTGAGAAATTCTATTAAAAACTGAGAATTTTTAATTCAAATTAGGAATTGACGAGTAAAAACAACTGTAATTGAGAACAAGTTTCAAATAATTGTTTTTATTTGAAACTTGGAATTATTATTAATGGCAAAAAAATAAATTAAAAATAAAAAAAAAAATCAATTTGAAATTGTCAATTCTATTTAAAACTGGGAATTTCTTTTTGATATTTAGAATTTCTATTTAAAATTAAGAATGTATTTTGGTATGTATCGTTGGTCTTTAAAAACCTTTTTCGACTGCCTGACTGAGAAGTAGCAATTGAAATAGAGAACTACGAGTAGCTTTTTAAAATAACAGTTTTTATTCGAAACTTTGAATTACTATTTAAAATTGAGAATTTCTATTTGAAACTGGAAATTTCCATTTGAAACTGGGAATTACTATTTAAAATTGAGAACTTCTATTTGAAATTGAGAATTTCTATTTGAAATTACCATGTTTTTTTTGGTATGTATCGTTGGTCTAATAAATTCAATAATCCAACTGCGTTTTTGAAAAGCTTTTTGATTTCTTTTAGAAATAATATGTTGAAATAAAATGTTTAAAAGAAACATGAACTAAGCATGAAAATAAGAATTACTATATGAAATTGAAAATTTCTATTAAAAAAAATATTTACGACTAAGAAAATTAAGAACACCCCAGTTAAAAATAAAACTTTTCTTTTAGTTTGATCATTTTTCAAATATTCCCCAGCATGATTTATACACTTTTGCATGCGATCAAACCAATTGTCGAAGCACTTTTTCCACTCCTATTGAGACACCTCCGAAACATGGGTTTTGAACGCTTCAACAGCATCTTCTGGCGACGAAAATCGTTGACCACGCATTTTTTTCTTGATGTGCGGGAATAAACAGAAGTCATTGGGTGCCAAGTCAGGGCTGTACGGCGGATGACCCATCAATTTGACGTTTTGGCCGGTCAAAGAGGCGCTGGTTTGAGCCGATGTGTGAGAGCTCGCATTGTCATGGTGCACAATGATTCGTTTTTTAATTTCTCCGAAGACTTCAGCCAACCATATTGTAGTGTACCACTCAGAATTGACCGTCCTACGTTGCACAAGTGGAGCAGTCGCCACATGACCAGTTTTGCCAAAGAAACGGGCTACCATTTGCTTCAAAGTGCTTCTTCCACGAACAACTTTCGTAAGATTTCGCTCGTCTTCGAAGATCCACACGGTCGATTGCTGTTTTGTTTCGGGCTCATACGCATAGATCCATGATTCGTCACCTGTGACGATACGATCGCGGTGCTTCAAAAGACGTTTAGAAGCACCGCGATCGTATATTTCAAAATTTCTTTGCACCAATCGATACGAGCCTTTTTTTAAGCGATTGTCAAATTGTGCGGGATCCAACGAGAACAAACCTTTTTTACGGTCAGGTGTTCATGCAATATCGAATGTATGCTGGTGCAAGAAATGCCCAAGGATGCCTCTATCACACGGTATGTCACATGACGATCTTTGCATTATCAGTTCACGCACGGCATAAATGTTCTCTGGCACAACGGCAGTTTTTGGACCACCTTTACGACCTTCGCCTTTGAGCGAGCGTCGGCATCGATTGAATTCATTACACCAGTTTTTCACAGTGCTATAGGATGGTGCTTCATCGTCATACAAAGATTTAAGTTCATCGATGCACCCGTATCGTGTCCACATGGAAAGTTGTGAAAAATGATCTTACGAAAATGTTCACGAGTTAATTCCATTTTTTTTGGTCTAATTGATTTTTTCAAGTCATAGTAAACAACACAAAGGAAGGTCGTACGTCAAAACGTTCTGAGTACGTTTTTGCTAAAAAAAAATGTCAAACGTTCCAATGGAAATGTCGGATGGCGCCAGGTAACACTTAGTGCCTAGGCCAGAAATATATAGCTACCCTCGTAATTCGAATAATTTTTATTTATGTTAAGAAATTACTTTCGAAATTTGAGCTTTTGTATTTGAGCTTATCCCATGCGAAACGGAAATGTTTTGCGCTATGAAGATTGCTCTACGCACAGTTCGACGATTATACGCAAAGAGTAATTCTCAGTAATTCAAATGAGACTCCCGTCTAAGTCATTTGATTTGTAGCCGAAGTATTCGTTATCAAAGAAAAAACCTTGGCGATTTTAGAAACAGCTGTACAGTCTGCCTGGCAACCATAGCCAATACATATCACCAATTTTTACGTTAATTCTGAAAAATAAACAACAAGAGGTCTCGAGCCAGTATAAAAACTGTTCAAGTCTTAATAATAATGATAAAACACCGAATAAATGTAAACAAAACAAAAAACATAGATTCAGTGTTAAATTTAAAACCTTTTTCGAAGGTAGCTTTCTTTGTACTTTATTTCTAAACTTATATTTGAAAATCTATTTTAAATTTCAATAGAAAATAAGGAATTTCCATTTGGAATTAGTAATTTTGATATGGAATTTTCATTTGAATTGGAGAAAATCCCCATTTACAATTGAGAAATTTCTAATTTAAATTTTCTTCTAAGAAATTTAACTAAATTATTATTTGCAAATATTCAGGAATATTCAATAAAAATTGAATATTAGAAATTAAAAATCGAATATTAAAATTAAATAGAAAATTTTATTTTAATTAAAAAAAAATATTTTTATAATATACGAGGGTTGCTATTTATATTTCGGGTCCTGATAATACTAGTGTTCCAAGATGCAAACTGGATCTTTCATTTGAAACTTGGACATTTTTTAGCATTACTTCACTCAGAAGGTCTTGTCATTTGAGACCGAATTGTTTTGTTAACACACGCAGAGAAAAGATATGGTTACACTATGGCCTCTTCAATAAAAGCATGTTCGTCGCAACCATAGTATTGTTTTTTGAATATTATTTTGACAATAGTATGATTGCGACAATATTGCTATTGTTGAAATGTAACAAAAGTATTATTGCCAAATTTGAAATGAAAATATGGTTGCAGCAACCATATAAACATGGTTGGTGCAACAAAAGTATTGTTGTTTAAAATTTACGTTAACAATAATTTGATTACTGCAATCATACAGTATGGTTGCGACTATGAACATAACAAAACAGGTTTTATAGAGCATACATGTATGTGTGTGCTATTTTTTTGGTATACAAAAAAACACATACACACGATACAGTGAATGGTTGCTGTCCATTAAAAAAACAACAACAATCGGAATGTGGTTCAAGGGATTTTTATTGTGTTTTTTTGTTCGGTGAAATACTCTAATACCGACTGGTTCTCGTTTATTTAAAATCTGTCTGCACTTAAGTATATAGCCATTGATCATGGTAAAATCACATTCGTTACTTGGTGTCTACGGATGGTGAAGTAGCATTCACCCCTGCTGGCAACTAAAAGTATTTTTGACCGTTGGAATATATATTTTTGTTTCTTGAATGAAATGTTTAATAAAAACATGGCATCAAATCTGGCTATGAACTAATAGTAATGCAATTTAAAATAATATACGAGTACTTAATAAATCTCTATTTTTGAATAACTACAATAACCAATCCGAATAAATAATTTTGGGGATTATAGTATGTATGGTTGAGTGTGAATCATACTATGGTTGTGAGGATCATAGTATGGTTGTAGAGATAATAGTATGGTTGAGTGTGAATCATACTATGGTTGTGAGGATCATAGTATGGTTGTGGAGATGATAGTATGGTTGAGTGTGAATCATACTATGGTTGTGGGGATCATAGTATGGTTATGTGTGAATCATACTATTGTTGTGAGGATCATAATATTGTTGTGTGACAACCATATACCCAACAATAGTATGATCCTCTTCGAATATTGTCACCCCAACCATACTTTTTTCTGCGTGCAGTGAGTTAAAAAATTCATCACAGCCAAAAAATGGAATTATCCTGTGAACATTTTCCTGCGATGATTTTTTACGATTTCGGCGTGGGTTATCGAGAGAAGAGTGTTTAAATCGACTTGTTATAACATTTGCGATGAAGCACCATCAAAAACCACTGTTAATCCCTGGTAGCAGGAGTTTAGTCTCGGACGCCGTTCGCTCCAGGATGAATTTTGTGAAGGACGTTGAACTTCGGTCTCTTTGCCACAAACCATCGATGCTGTGCGTGAACTGATTAAGCAAGACCGACATGTGACAAACCGTGAGATTGAGGACGGTCAATTCTGAGCGTTATACAACCATCTGTTTGCCAACAGTGTTCGAACAAATGAGGAAAGATAATAAGAGAAGACGGATTATTTTGCATCACGACAATGCGAGCTCTCACACATCAGCTGAAACAATGAGCTCTTCGAACCATCAATTCGGGGCATCAACTGTACAGCCCTGATTTGGCACCCAATGACTTCTTAGTCAACGTTTTTCATCTCCCGAAGTAGCTGTTGAAGCGTTCTAAAGTCATGTTTTGGAGGTGTCTCCGTCGGAGTGGAAAAAATGCTTCGAAAATTGGTTTGTGCGCATGCAAAAGTGTATTGATCTTAAGGGAGAATATTTTGAAAAACAATAAAACCATTTATAAATGATAAATTATTGTGTTTTTATTGCCGGACCCGAAATATAAATAGAAACCCTCGTAATATATGATAATAACGGGTGATCCATCTTAAGGAATTTTTTCAATAGCCTTTTATTTAATTTTTCTTTTCAGTATTGTTTGCCATTTCATCATGGAAAGACTTTCACCGAAACAACGTCTCAAAATTGTGCAACTGTAAAATGGAAATGAGCGTTCGGTGAGAAACTGTTTTTGACCACAATTTTGTTTAGTGATGAGGCACATTTCTGGCTCAACGTCAATAAACATAAGAGCTGAAGAGCAACCGTAAGAGGTTCAAGGGGTGCCTGGCGGTTTATGGGCTGGTGGAATAATCGGTCCATATTTTTTCAAAAATGATGATGCTCGGAACGTAACCGTGAATGGAGCTCGCTGTCGCGCCCTGATATCGGACTTTGAAGCCCGTAATCTTAACGACATTTGGATTTAACAGGACGGCTCCACTTGCCATACAGCTGCTCAAGCAATGGATCTATTAAGAGACCATTACGAAGAGCAGCCAATTTCACGTTTTGGACCGGGGAGTTGGCCGGCTAGATCGTGTAATATCACAGCTATAGACTTTTTTCTTTGGGGATACGCGAAGTCCAAATTCTATGCTGACAAACCAGCTACGATTCAGGTTTTGGAAGCCAACATTACGTGTGGCATTAAAGCCATACCGAACAAGTCATCCAAAATTGGACCCCCAGAATGGAAGCGTACTTGAGACGAACATTTAAAGGAAATTATATTCAAAAAATATATGTCAAAAACAGGCATTTCTAAAGAATCACAAATATTCCACATTTTATTTGATTTTTTGAATTTTTTTTGTATTTTAAAAAAACACCTTTAGATTGATCACCCGATACATTCAAATATTAAATATTTATTTTTAATATTTCTTCATTAAATTGTGAATTCTTTTTGAATCATATCTTTTTTCAATAAAGAAATTAAAAATTTTCATGAAAAATTGAAAAAGTTCCCATTGAATTGAAAAAGTTCCTATTGAAATTAAAAATTTCCATTTGAAATTCGAAAATTCTAATTCGAATATTCTTCAAGTTGAGATTTAAAAAAAAATTCAAGTGAAATTAAAAAACTCCATTTAAATAGAAAAAAAAATAATTTTAATAAAAAAAATTTTAATTCGAAAATTTCAAATTAAAATTTTAGTATGAAGAAAACGAAATGAAATGTCTATTATAGTTGAGAATTTTCATTTGAGCCTGGAATATTTTATTTTAAATTGATAATTTCTATTTGAAAAATTACAAATTTTATTGAGGATTAATAAAGCTTCAATTGTAATTAAGACTTCCCGTATGAAATTGATTATTTTCTTTTAAAATTGAGTAAATTTCAATTCATGTTAAGAATTTTGATTTTAATTTAAGAATAGTTGCACCAGGAACAGAGGTCCGAATCGTGCGGCTTGAAGCTTGAGACTTTTATTTCGAGTCAGGTCCTATAATTTTTAGTTGACTTTATCGTCCAAGCCAATGTTTAGTAACAAAAATGAGTCAGAGTATAGAGGATTGGCACTAGGCCAGGAGGCCCAAATACGTATCGAGTGCTACTTGAAACTATTTATCGAATTAAATTGATCATTTATTTAAATTTTGAAACTTGTCTTTGATCATTTCTATTTGAAATAAAGAGAAAAAACCTTATGCATTATATTTTTTTTTTTTTGATTTAGAAACTTCCATTACAATTTGAGAGTTTTCATTGAAATTTTACAAATTTTAATTTAACATTGACCTAAAAACTTATCGAGTGCTACTCGAAAATAATAATCGAATTAGATCATTTATTAAATTTTAGCAATTGCTTTGGAGTATTTCTATTTGAATTGAAATTCCTTTTGTATTATATTTTTTTCAATTAAGAAACTTCCTATAAAATTTGAGAGATTTTATTTAAATTTTACTATTTAATTTCTATATAGAAGTTATCCATTTTCATAAAGATTTAGAAAAGTTCTAATTGAAATTAATAATATCCATATTAAATTGAGAAATTCCAATTAGAATATGTTTTGAGTTGAGTATATTTCAATTGAGATTGAGAAAAATTCCAAAAAAAAAAAATAAAAATGTCGATTTGAAAAAAGAAGTTCCAGAATTTGTACAAGAAAAATGTGATGTAAGACCATTTCAATGAAAATTGGAAATTTTCATTTGAAGTTGAATTTTTATTTGAAATTGAAATTTTCTATTGAAATATACAAATTTTATTTAGCTTCAATTTTAATTCAAAATCTCTGTATTAAAGTAAGCTTTCCAACTAAAAAGAAATTTTACAAGTTCTTTACAGACGAGAAAGAAGTTTCCTCATTTGCGTCGAATGTGTTAAAATCATTTAACCTCTTATTTTTCTTTTTATATTTCAGTGTTAAAATCATTGCCCGCTTATTTGCCATGATGGGAATTGTCAGATTCATAATTTTCACTACAGTTCATGTTTGGCACATTGACGGCGAGGCTATCATGCCAATCGTAGAGATCCTGGAGGTTGTCATGATTTTTATATTGTTTGTACTGAAAGAAAACGTATGGAATTTGGTGAAATCAAAGTAAGAAATTTTAAATGAGTCGCGGCAAGGCTAAATGCTCAAAATTCTATTTCAGATTTAAATGCTGTCCATCTCAGCAGGATCAATCAATAACGGATGAAGTTTAAAATCATCATCAATTCAAAGCTCGGAAAATGCAAACATTTTGTCTTGTGTTCTGTCTTGTCTGTCTAATAACTTGGAGAGTAGCAAAGCGAAATTTAGCAAATAATTTTAAATTGTAGTAAAAATGGTTAAAGTCGGACGGGGCCAAATACAGGGTGTCCGCCGGGAAAGTATACGACTTTGTTTTGCCGCCATTTTGGTAAACATTAGTCTTGACAGTTCATATTTGGCAGTCGTGAAGTAGAGACATGGCGAACTTATTATGAAAAAATATTCGATAAATCGTTAAACATTTTATCAAAATCAGTCATCGATTACTGTGACGATGAGAAAATTGCGTGAAATTTTTGGGCGAAACAACGTGCCAACAAAACGCACTATTTATCGTGTAGTGAATGATTTCGATGAAAGAGGGTCTGTAGCTGATAGGCCCAAGCATGGACCGCAACGTACTGCAAGATCAGCTGAAAACATTACTGCTGCTCAAGAAAGTGTTCATAAAAATCCATCAACCTCAGTTCGACGCCGTGCTAAATGTAATGAAAAAAGTGCTCAAAAGGGCTCGCACTTGAGAGGCTAACAAAGGCGGACGTTTATCTGAAATTGTATTCCATACATAATTGCCGACATTAAATAAAACATTTATCAATATAAGATCCATTCTCTTTCATTTAATCAAAATTTTTTAAACAAACAAAGTAGTATACCTTCCCGACGTACACCCTGTATATATATTATATCGAGCTCCGCCATGGATGTGCAAAAATACTACCTGAACGAAAAAGAAACTAACTGATAAGATCAATTAAAAGAAAATAAGAGTAAGAAATAAAAACTTCAGCTGTCTAGATAATCTGCTTTGGCCTAGTAATCAGACCCTCTGGGACATGTGAAACATCGAGCACTAACGGGTGATCAATCTAAAGGCATTTTTTTCAATAGGGTTTTTTCATAGATTACGCGTGAGTTGTGTTAAACTTTATTTTTTTGTTTTTCAGTTTTGTTTGCCATTTCATCATGGAAGGACTTACACCGTGATAACGTCTCCAAATGAGCCTTCGCTGAGCAACGTTTTTTAATTAAAATTTTGTTCAGTGATGAGATACATTTCTGACTCAATGACAACGTCAATAAACAAAATTGGCGCATTTGGGTTGAAGAGCAACCAGAAGAGGTTCAAGAGGTGTCAATATACCCAGAGAAACCCACGGTTTATGGGCTAATGGAATCATCGGTCCAAAATTTTTCAAAAATGATGATGGCCGAAACGTAACCGTGAATGGTGCTCGTTACCGCGCCATGATACCGTATGGGACTTACCTGAAATTGAAGCCGTTAATCTTGGCGACATTTGGTTTCAACCGTAGGGTGTCAATACCCATACTGCTGCTCAAACAATGGATATATTGAGAGGTTATTTTGAAGAGCATCTAATTTCACCCTTTGGACCGGTAAGTTGGCCGCCTAGATCGCGTGATATCACTCCTTTAGACCTTTTTCCAAACTCTATGCTGATAAACCAGCTACGATATAGGGTTTGGAAGCCAGCATTACGCGTGTCATTAAAGCCATACCGGTCGAAATGCTCGAAAGATTGTACTCTTAAAATGGACACCCTAAGGCATAGTTGCGGCCAACATTTGAAGAACATTATATTCAAAATATAAATGGCATAAAATGCCCTTCCGAATGAACAATAAAGAGTCCACACTTGATTTGAATTTTTGTACTTATAATTTTTTATTTTTAAAAAAAAATACTTCTAGATCGATTACCCGATCGAGCCTTTAAAATGTTTTTTTAACTGTTTTATTTTACTCTGCCTAGGGAATCCCTTGCTAGATTTATCAGAAAAGTGTGCTCTTTTAGTTAACTAAGGTATTTTAACTCAATTTGCTTTTTTGCCTCTTTAGAAGCTGGCGTCCCTAGCTTGATGGAAAATATAACAACTGAAACGAATAACAAGTAAACCCTCTGTCATGTCTTTAACACAGATCCACATTTGTACTCGGAGTAAGCCCAACTTTTATTTGAGTACACATAGCATGTCCATATTTATCAGTGGTCCCTTCTTTTGAACGTACGCGAAAAAGGTATGTTTGGGGTGACGGTACGAGGGTTGCTATCTATATTTCGGGTCCTGACAATACTAGTGTTTCCTGATGCAAACTGAAACTTCCATTGGAAAAATTGACATTTTTAAGACACAATCCCACGACAGCCGGTTCTGTGGACCGGATTGACCCGAAGAACAATTCTTCGGCCAAGGGCTGTCACCCCGGCACACAGTTTCCTCTACAACAACAACAACATTTTTTAGCATAACTTCACTCAGAAGGTTTTGTCATTTGAGGGCGAATTATTTTGTTTACAGTGTGTTGAAAAATTAATTTCAGTCAAAAAATGGAATTATCCCGTGAACATTTTCGTGCGATGATTTTTTTTTTACGATTTTCGGTGTGAGTTATCGAGACAAGAGTGTTTGAATCAACTTGTTTCAACTTCTTGGCGATGAAGCACCATAAAAAATCAATGTTAGAACGTCCAACTTCGGTCACTTTGCCAGAAACCATCGATGCTGTGCGTGAACTGATTAAGCAAGACCAACATGTGACATACCGTGAGATTGAGACATCCTTGGACATTAGTATGACAAGCCTCAATTAGATAGTGCATTTTGATTTGGCCATGAAAAAAGTTGTTGTCGTTGGATCTAACATAATTTGACGAATGCTCAAAAAAGGCTTGTATGGATTGGTGCATAGAGATGTGGAAAAAGTATTACTGCGGTAGCTCAAAGGCAGTGTATAACATTGTCACAGGTGACGAATCATGGATCTATGCATATGAACCCGAAACAAAACAGCAATCGACCGTATGGGTCTTTCAAGACTAGCCAAATTCAACAAAAGTTGTTCGTGGAAGAAGTTCATCGAAGCAAATGATTGCGTTTTTTTTCGGTATAACCGGCCATATTGCCAGAGTGCCTTTAGTGGAACGTAGGACGCTCAATTCTGAGTGGTATCCAACCATCTGTTTGCCAACAGTGTTCGAAGAAATGAGGAAAGATAATAGGATCATTTTGCAACACGACAAAGCGAGCTCTCACACATCAGCTGAAACGCTGAGCTATCTGACCGCTCAAGATGTCGAATTGATGGGCCATCCACCGTACAGCACTGATTTGGCGCCCAATGACTTCTTCTTATTCCCTAGCATTAAGAAAGCAAAGCGTGGCCAACGTTTTTTGTCGCCCGAAGCAGCTGCTGAAGCGTTCAAAAGCCATGTTTTGACGGTGTCTCAATCGGAGTGGAAGAAGTGCTTCGAAAATTGGTTTGTGCGCATGCAAAAGTTTACTGATCTTAAAGAAGAATATTTTGAAAAACAATAAAACCATTTCCAATGATAAATTATTGTATTTTTATTGCCGGACCCGAAATATAAATAGCAACCCTAGTATTCGAAGATCTTCCTACTATTGTTGGGCATATAATTGTGGCTCAGCAACATTACGATCCTCACAAGAAAAGTATGATTCTTATGCAATCATACTAAGATCCCCACAACCATATTTGGATTGACATTCAACCATACCATGATCCCCACAACTTTATTATGATTTACACTTAAGCAGACTATGATTCCCACAACCATATTATGATCCTTACCACCATAGTATGTTTCACATACAACCATAGTAGTATGATCTTCGAGTATGTTTCACATACAACCATATTATGATCGTCACCAACAAAGCATTTTTAACATACAACCAAAGTATTCACATACAACCATATTATGAGCCTCACTAACAAAGAATCTTTAACACACAACTAAAGTATGTTCCTCATAAGCATAGCATAATTTACACGCAATCATATTATGACACCGACAACCATGGTACGATCTGTCTCAAACATACTATGATACCCAAAATTATTTATTAGGTTTAGGTAATGTTATTTTTTTTATCATTAGAGGCTTTTCTATAGTTAATTATTTAAAAACACATTTAATTCAAACTAATAGGAGTGATTAATTAAACAACAAAAAATTCATTATATATTTTTATAAAAAATATTTCATTTATATAAATCCGAAGCAGTTTTTTTTGAAAAATTTTAATTTAAATATAAAAAGTACTATTACGTGTTGCATTAGATCCGTGTATCTTCTTCTATAATTTCTCTCTTGCGCTGTAATTTTTACGTCGGTAAATTCAGGCTTACGTCCAGTCAATGTACAGAGGGCCGCAAGTGCGGTCTTTTGTTCTATGGGCCTATTTACGGCTTTTAGGTCAGATTTGTGAACCGAAATATACCGACATATACCTTTTGACTTCTGACTTTACCCACGTAAAAATTGTAGCGCAAGAGAGAAATTATAGAAGCAGATACACTCTCGGAATGCTTAACATTATTGACGTACCTAATGAGAGGAGACTTAATTACAAAACGGACACAGATGGGATCGCAAACATACTCGTATGTATGTATGCTTAGTAAGGACATAAATACTGTTACACGCGTTTTATGCTGTAAAATAAAAAGTACTGAATGTTTTGGACCAAATATTTTTGAATATATTTGTTGATGTATATTGTATCCAAAAATAATCTACTTCTTCGAAATGTCCGTCTTTTGCCTTTACACACGCCTTAAGTCGCACTGGC
The DNA here is from genome assembly GCA_963513945.1 of Hydrotaea diabolus. Lineage (NCBI taxonomy): Eukaryota > Metazoa > Arthropoda > Insecta > Diptera > Muscidae > Hydrotaea > Hydrotaea diabolus. The sequence continues at coordinate 95,440,219 of OY740719.1, read as the reverse complement.
CAATCGTCAATAGCTGCACGAACCTCGTCCATTGGAAAATTGGTCACAGCTCGAACCACAGCAGTCTTAAGAGATCCACTGTTTGGGTACCTTTTGTGACAAACCTTGTCCTCTAAAACCGTCCACAATTTGTAATCCAATGGATTCTAATCTGGACTGCCTGAGGGCCATTCTTCAGAGGAAATGAACGCTGGCAAATTGTTTCGAAGTCAGGCCTGGGACATTTTACCCTTATTGGCAGGCGCGGAATCCTGTTTGAAAGTCCATGGCTGGTTTTAGAATAGGGAATTTTTAGGAGGCTTCACAACAGCTTCCAAAACGGTTTCTTGGTAAGCTTTGGTCGATGTTTTGACTCCTTGTTCGCAGAAATGCAGGTCAGTGACCCCATCGCAAGAGACACCTCACTAAACCATGACTGAAGCTGATGACCCTTTTCCACCCTTGGGATCAGTTCAGATGCTTCCTTAGATGACCACGCATACACTCTATCATTTTACTTGTTAAATTTTTCCTGAACGGTAAAAATGTTTTCATCGGTAAACAGAATTGTTCTGTTTCAAGTTATCAGCGTGCTTCACCAAAGGACGTTTGCATTTTTCAATCCTATTTTTTTTAAAGCTGCACTCAATAAATGCCCGGTACGTCGTTTGAAAGTCCCAAGTCCCAAGTCTTTTTTAATGATTCGACACATGGACTTTGGCGTGTTTTTCTGTTTTCGGAGCAGATTTTTGTGAATTCCTGATTTAACGGCTTTGATGACATGCGGTGTTCGAACAGAGCGTAGGCGGCCCGACCGTTGGCGGTCTTCTACATCTCCAGTCTCCTCAAACAGTTTTATGCATCGGTAGACGAACATGCGGCTAATCTCTAGTGGCCGGAGCGTTTTGAAAATATAGCTTTTTTTCATTTCACACTTGAAAAGCGCTATTACAGCGATACGGTTCTCATTATCTGACCACTCCATGATGAAAGTTGAAACAATTTTAAAATCCCGTTACCGACTAACGCTATTGAGGTTAGCCTTCAAAGCCCATATGACATTAACGGGGTATGTTCAGTTCTACTATTGAAATGGGTGTGTTCAATGTTGAAACGGTATTTATGTCCCTACGAAGTATAGAAATGTGGTGCATAAGCACAGACGCAAGCTGAAGCGTAACACAAAAATCAGTTGACAGCGATAATCAGACGGACGGCATTGTTTTGTTAATGTAATTATTTTTCAAATATTGTGTTAATGTTTTGTTTATTTAATGTTTTTAATGTTTTTAATCATGTTTTGTATTTTGTCAGTGACAACCCCTGAAGATGACGAAGTCAATCGAAATTTTAACATAAATCCCAAAAAACAATGCCTTTGTCGCACCAACCATATTTATATTGTTGCTACAACCATATTTTCATTATTAAATTTGGCAATAATACTATTGTTACATTTCAACAATATTAATATTGCGGCAATCATACTATTGTCAAAATTATATTCAGTAAACAATACTATGGTTGCGACGAACATACTTTGTATTGCGTAGAACATATTATTATTATTGCCGTGACCATATAGTAACCATGTTATTTTCTCTGTGCGTATGTGGGTTTGATTTAACATAAGCATTGACAAATACGAGGGCGGTTCGGAAACTTCTTAGCCTAGCACAAAAAGAGCGGTATAAACAGAAAAACTTCCATCCCTGCTATGAACACATGTTAAATTTTGTTTCGATCTGGCAACTCCTTCATATAGAAACAGGTGTTCACAAAAGACGCATCCGCGATTTTTTTACAATGGAATAATTAGAAATGCCATTAAATATGTCATTAAATATTTACATTAAAAAGGTTTATCGGGACAAGAAATTCATAATGATATGGTGAATGTGTTAGGTGAAAGTGCTCCTTCATATGCAACAATAAAACAATTGGGTTGCTGAAGAATATGGTATTAAATGATCGACGAATAAAAGTGCGTGAAAAAGCTAATATCATGGGCATCTCAAATGATCGAGTCCATTTAATAAAAATATTTTTGAAAAACTAACTATTCTCTTTCATTGATAGGCTAAGAACTTTCCGAACCGCCCTTATTGTACTATCACTATTTTTTAAATTGAACTCCAACGCCGATTTATGCAAAGCTCGAATTGAATGAATTACACTTTTATTCAATGCTTGAATTCAACAGTAATTACACTCGAATGTTCGTCTTGAATGCTACAGGTTAAATTTGCCTGAGACTGCTTTTGAATTAAAGTGTAATACAATCATAATTCAATACAATTGGAATACAAGTTGCATTCAACCTAAATTCCAGCAAAATTGTTTGTTGGGTAGTTTAATGTACACAATTGAGCATACCAACCGTGCCACCTCTCTACCCATCACTGGCTTTTGCGTCGCACTCACTCGCTACGTCGCGGCCTGCAACGGAATCGCTGCTCTGGCCAATGCATTTCTATTCAGTCGATAAGAACAAGTCAGTGCAGCAGCATCGAACAAAAGCGGTCGAAACAGTTGAACTTACGATATTTCGAAAAAATGAATTTTTTCAAATCATTTATTTGGTTAACCTTCTTCTCAGCAACGATAGAATCCTCGGAGATTATCACCCCAACCGATTTGGAACCCTCCATTCGTTTATGCTGCAGCACAACGGAATTTTTCAATACCACCTCCAAAGAATGTGAATTATTTCCTCGGGATGTCAAGCCAATCCTATGGGATGTAAAATACCACGTGGCAAGGCTGCCTTGCAAACATATCTTTGAATTGGACCACTTCACTAAAAACAAAGTAAGTAGCTTAAAGCTGATAACTATAGTACGTTTGTAGTGGCAGAGATTCATATTCACCGAATTTGGCAACGAAATCTTTTAAAATTTGCTGTCACTCAGGGAATAAGGCATTACAGTACATATTCCAAAAAGTATGTGTATGTATCCTATGTACAGGGTGGGCGATTTAAAATCTTAAATTTGAATCGGCTGTGAAAAAAATACTGATAAGTTTTTCAAATTTTTGGTTTTATTGGAAAAATTGAACTTTTTCATTAAATAAAGGAACACAATATTTTTCAAAAGAGGGCCGCTATATATATTTCTGGCCTAATAATGAAAATGCGAATATTTATCATCAAAAATGCTTTTTGTTTTGTTTTTCAAAGTATTCTAAATGGTTTTATTGTTTTTCAAAATATTCTCCAGCATGATTTATGCACTTTTGCATGCGCTCAAATCAATTGTCGAAGCACTTTTTCCACTCCGATTGAGACACCGCCAAAACATGGTTTTTGAACGCTTTAAGAGCAACATCTGGCGACGAAAATCATTAACAACGCATTTTTTTCCTGATGTACGGAAAGAAAAAGAAGTCATTGGGTGTCGAGTCAAGGCTGTACGTTTTGGCCGGTCAAAAAGGCGCTGGTTTGAGCCGATGTGTTAGAGCTCTTATTGTCATGGCGCTCAATGATTCGTCTTCTCTTGTACGTTTTTCGAATTTCTCCGAAGGTAAATAAATTGTGTTGTACCACTCAGAATTGATTGTCCTACGTCGCTCAAGCAGAACAATCGCCACATGACCAGTTTTGCCGAAGAAACAGGCGACCATTTGCTTCGAGGTGCTTCTTCTACGAACAACTTTCGTTGTATTTGGCCACACGGCCGATTGCTGTTTTGTTTCGGGCATATACGCATAGATCCATGATTCGTCACCTGTGACGATCTTATAAACGTCTTTTGAAGCACTGCGATCGTATTTTCTCAAAATTTCTTTGCACCAATCGAAACGAGCCGTGTTTTTTGAGCGATTGTCAAATTGTGCGGGATCCAACGAAAACAAACACTTTTTACGGCCAGGTGTTCATACAATACCAAATGAATGCTGGTGGAAGAAATGCCCAAGGATGCCTCTATCTCACGGTATATCATATGAAGATCTTGCATTAACAGTTTACGCACGGCATCAATGTTTTCTGGCACAAAGGCTGTTTTTGACAACCTTCGTCTTTGAGCGAGCGTCGGCCACGATTGAATTCATTAAACCAGTTGTTCACAGTGCCATAGGATGGTGCTTCATCGCCATACAAAGATTTAAGTTTATCGATGCACTCTGGTGGTGATAATCCACGTCGAAAGTTGTGAAAAATGATCGCACGAAAATGTTCACGAGCTTATTCCATTGTGTTGGTCACATTGATTTTTTTCAAGTCACTGTAAACAACACAAAAGATGGTCGTACGTCAAAACGTTCCCAGTACGTTTATGCTAAAAAATGTAAAACTTTCCAATGGAAATGTCAGAAGGCGCCAGGCAACACTTAGTGTTGTCTAGGCCAGATATATATATAAAGGGTGTCCTAAGAAGAGCGCAATTTTTAAATTTTAAATAAAACACAGATATTTAAGAAAAAATCGTGAAACTTTATTATATCGTAAAGTAGACAGAATGAGGTTATGTATGGAACAATATATCGTGCAGATGGCCGCCGCGGCTTTGCTGGCATGCACGCGATCTTTTAATGAAATTTTCGATGACCGTTTTGCATGAATGCTACGGTATTTCATTAATGCAGCGTCCAATTTCGTCTTTTAAGGCTTGAGTCGTCGTCGGCTTATTCGCGTAAACCATCGAAAAAACCCCAAAGAAAAAAATCTAATGGTGTTAAATCGCACGATCTAGACGGCCAATTCTGATCTCCAAAACGCAAAATAACACGACCGGGAAATGACTGATGCAGCAATTGAATTGTTTCTCTGGCTGTATGACATGTGGCGCCGTCTTGTTGGAACCACATGCCCTCCACATTCATTTCTTCAATTCTAGGCAAGAAAAAACTGGTTATCATTTCACGACACCAAACACCATTGACTGTGCGCTTGACCTGCCTCATTTTCATAAAAAAAGGTCCAATGATTCCTCCAGCCCAAAAACCACACCACACAGTGACACGTTGAGGATGCATTTGCTTCTCGTGAATCACTCGAGGATTTTCCGCACCCCAAATGCGACAATTCTGCCTATTGACGATGCCATCAAGATGAAAATGGGCTTCGTCACTGAAGATGATTTTATCGGCAAAATAAGCATTTTCATGTTGTCTCTCCAATACCCAATTAACGAACTCCCTTTCGTGTAGCGCTCCATTTTTACTAACCTCGTACCTTCTACTAACAAACAATAACAATTGTTCAAATGTCAAACCATGACACTTCGATTGTTGCCAGATTTAAAAATTGCGTTCTTCTTGGGACACCCTTTATATAACAACCCTTGTATGACTACCTTAACTGGCTCAACACTTAGTGTTGCCTAGGCCAGATATATATATATATATATATATATATATATATATATATATATATATATATATATATATATATATATATATATATATATATATATATATATATATATATATATATATATATATATATATATATATATATATATATATATATATATATATATATATATATATATATATATATATATATATATATAGCAATCGTCGTATGACAACCTTAACTGGCTGGTTTCGGGTCGATTCTCTTTAATCGAATCGCTGCAATTGTCTCTGGATGCTTTGCGCGGCAGTTATTGTTAATGACGCCCCACAGAAAATAAACTAAAGGTCTCAAATCACAGCTCCGAGGCGGCCAATAGAAATCACAATTTCCGCTGATTATTCGATTTTCAAAAACAGTGCGTGAAATATCGATGGTTGCGTTGGCTGTGTGACATGCGGCCCCGTCGTCTTGTTGAAACCAAATGTCGTCCATGTCATTCTCTTGAATTTTTGAAAACAAAAATCCGTTGAACCTGGTGCCTGGTGCGGTAACGCTCACCGTTGATGCTAACAGCGGCTTATTGCTCATTTTCGCAACAACAAAAATGACCCAATAAATCCGCCAGCCCAAATCCACACTCGTTGTGGATGCATTGACATCTCAACAGTCACGTTTGGGTTCGCTGAACCCCATATGTGGCACTTATGCTTATTGCCATAGCCACCGAGATGGAAATGTGCTTCATGTGAAACAGCGGATTTTCGTTAAAATTCTTCCACCCCTGCCAAACAATCTTTCAGCCCCTTGGGCGAAGCGAAAGCGCATCGCATGGTGTCCCATTATTTTTATTCCACAAATTTAAAACTTTCCAATAAAACCAGAAATTTGTAAAATACAACAGCATTTTTTGTTTTTAGCAGCCGATTAAAATTTAAGGTTTTAAATGGCCCACCCTTTATGTGTACATGCATTGTATGAAATTGTATACACAATGTATGCGAATCATTCTGTTTGCAGTATCATAGTATGCAGTATCAGATAATGCATATGTATCACATACACATACTTGCACAATCAGTGATGGGATTTCAAAAATTTGAATTTGCACAAAAATGGTAAGGGGATTTTGTTTGGACCAAAGTGTAAAGCACTTAAATATGTGTAGGGTGTTTCTCTTTTAAACTTGAGAACTTAACATTATAATACAAGACAGACATATTGTTGGAACAAATTAGTCTTATAACAATTTGGTAGATAATTAGTAACATTTAATTTTGTACCCTACGCCTGTGGCACAGGGTATTATGGCTGTTGTGCTGTTGTTTGCAACACATTAGAGCAATGGAGATATAGACCCTATGTTAAGTACATATATCGACCGTTTCAGAATTACTATTTGATTCCATTGAGCGAAGTCCGTCGATATAATCAAAGTGCAGGTTGCAGTTATGAACCGATTTTGATGAAGCTCGTTTCAAGTTTGAGCCAAGGACGATTCTTATTGAAATTGAGCGACATCGGTGCGTATTTTCATATCATATTCAGAGTTTTCCTGATTTTATTACCCACCGCTCTTAAAGCCACATACTATGCGCGATCCTGACAAAATTTCGCATAAAGTGTTACCAGCAACCAACACACTTCACTGGTGAAATTGGACCATATTGGTCCATGTTTTCGAATAGCTACCGCACAAAGGTCACTGCCGAGCCACAAATTAAACCCGCTCACGCTCAAATTTTGCATGACCTTTTATAAGCGATCAATAATTAACTCTGCTTAAACTGAACTATATATGTCCATATTTTTGTATAGCCCTCACACAAAGGTCCTTTCCAATTTTAAAATCTGCCGCTGTAAAAGCTATATATAACATCCAATTTCTACCAATGTTCGCTTGAGGCATTACAAGCGACCAACACCTACGTCTTGTCACATTGTACTATATCGGTCCATGCTTACGAATAGGCCCCTCACAACGGTCCCACCCAATTCGAGGCCCTGCTGCTCTAGAAAACAAAAATAATACGAGTACCCGATCACGTTCGAATTTTTCATGTTAAACGACAAATAATTAACTCTAACGGATTGAGTCCGCGTTTGGGCAAGCTCCAGGCAGGGGTGCTTAATCCTATGAATGGTAAAGAACAGTAGTCAGGCCATGACAGACTAACTTATTTTCCTTGTCTAAGTAGGATTTGCAGCATAAGTCCGCTGATGCTACGCTGATATTCGATGAGTCCAATCTTTGACTACTTTTGTCAATAAATCTGGACGTAGTATGGCGTCAATAGGTGGCTTGAATATTAGCTTCCAAGGCTTCAAGAGTTGGGGGTTTGCAAAAACTAAAGACTTGATATGGCTCCATAAAAATTGATCGAAAGGGGCCAGCGAACAGGTCCACTTTGTTAAATAAAGCTGTCACCACATGGATTTCGCAATAAATTGCGTCTTGTTGGAACCAATTTTTATTAAAAAAAATTCATGCAGCCTAGCTTGCCATTCATCGTATCGGTCGCACATTTCCAAAGAAATAAGCACTCCCAGGTGTAAATCGCTCCAAACAGTCTACTTTAATAGATGTAATGGTTATTCGTTTACGGTTTGAGGATTGGCTTAAACCCCTTTTTACACGATGCAACTTTACTCTCAGTTTGTAGAAGAAAGAGGCATGGAGGAAAACTTGCCCGTACAGCCAATTTCTTTTGTGTTTTTCGTAGTGTGAAGTTGGCTGCAGATTGCCTAAGTATTTTTTCACACAAAAATCAGAACGAATAAATCTCAGAATGTCAGAAAAGGCAATAATGAAAACAAGAACTGCCGTAACCGAATTGCTATGTGTAAACACAAGAGGCAAGTTCAAAAGGGAATCATAAAAATTGATGCAAGTAAAGTTGCCACGTGTAAATGGAAATAAGCTTCATCGCTAAACCCAATTCTTTGATAAAAATTCTCTATCAACTTCGCAAGCAGATTTTTTTTCAAAGTAAATTTTTACATCTTGTAAGCGTTGTTCTGGCGTAAAACGATACATGTTGGCTCTCAAACTCTACTGAAGAGAATTGCTTTCAACACAGTCTGACATTATTAGCTGTCAAACCATAGGTATCGATGTCGATAGCTATCATGAAGCTTTAAAAAACAACCTATACATAATTGCCGAAACATTACACTTCTTATAGATCTTAAGCCACCAACCACACAGAGATTGGTGCGAAAAGAGAAAAGACCCGTAACCAAATTGCTATGTGTAAACACAAGATGCAAGTTCAAAAGGGAATCATAAAAATCGTTCAACTTTATTACGAAAATTTACGTTCTGTGATAATGTGTTTCGTGCACGTCGTTCAACTTATGGTCAACATAATCAGCCTACTAAGTCTACTATTCGCAACACCATCAGCCATTCATTATTGGATAGTATTCGACCGAATAGACCACGTCCAGCAAGCAGTGAAGAAAATGTAGCGGCCGTAGCTGAGAGTGTACACCAAGACCGTGGAAAGTTGATTCGGCGCCGTTCGCACCAACTCGGACTGACGTATGGAACGACTTGGCGCATTTTAAGTCGAGATCTTAGATTAAAAGCGTAAAAAATACAGCTTGTGCAAGAACTGAAGCCGTCCGAAGTTCCCAAGCGACATCGCTTTGCTCTTTGGGCTCTTGATAAGTTCCAAGAAGATCCGACGTTTTCGAGCCAAATTTTGTTCAGCAATGAGGCCTCAATGGGTATGTAAACAAGCAACATTGCCGCATTTGGGACGAAGAGCAACCAGAAGAGGTCCAAGAGCTACCAGAAAAAACAACGGTTTGGTGTGGAATGTGGGCCGGTGGAATCATCGGTCCATATTTCTTCAAAAATTATGCCGGTGAGAACGTAACCATCAATGCCATGATAACCGACTATTTGATGCCTGAAGCTAGTGATCTCGGCGACATTTGGTTTCAACAAGACGGCGCCACTTCCCACACATCGCATCAATCAATGGATTTATAGAGAGATAGCTTCGATGAGCAAATAATTTCACGTTTTGGGCCGGTCGATTGGCCACCAAGATCGTGTGATATCACAACGTTAGACTTTTTCCTGTGGGGATATGTATAGTCTAAAGTTTATGCGGACAAACCCGCTTCGATTCAGGCCTTGGAGCAAAACATCACGCGTGTCATTCGCCAAGTCAACGAAAATTGGACTCAACGGATGGACCATCTGAGACGCAGCCGCGGCCAACATTTGATAGACATAAACTTCAAAAAATAAATGCCAAAGAATGTTCTTTCGAATGATAATAAACATTCACCATTACATTTGAATTTTCTGTGTTATTTTCTTTAAAAAAGTAGGGACCCTCGAAATGGATCACGCGTTATAATTCTTACATTTGCCGAGCGCGACCAACGGTTTCCTTCGGCTCCGGAAAGCGTTTACATAGCTTAGGAATAAACAAATATCTTACACGAAAAGTCGCCGGCATTTACGAGTAGAAAAATGTTCTTACTCGGATTTAAATCTGGATGTACTTATACTTGTTGTGCACACTAACCAGTGCCGTACTACGGAATAGTACATTGTACCTAAAATGGTACAATAGTACAAAACTTTCCATCACTGTGCTCAAATGACGCTCTTCGATCTCTGCCAAATGCTGACAAGTACTAGTTGAATAAAGATAATAAAACCCCAATGGACGGCACATACTCAACTGGTTTCTTTGTTGCAATTTGCAAAGCTCTGGTGAAATAATGTTCTCTCAGCTCTCAAAACGCGTTTGCGATAGGGCTGCCAATGTAAACGATGTTTTGTCATTTTGACGATTTTTAATCTAAAGTAACGATTTTTAATGTAAAGCCGAAATGTCGATTTTAAAAAACTTAAAAATTATGTGAATTAAAGAGAAAGCAATATTATCCACATTCATTTGCCAATGTTTAGCATGACAAAACTTAGGAATCGATAATTTCGTAGTAAGAAAATGTAAGTGCTTTACATGTTGCTGCAATAATTTAATAACACGATAGTATTTTGGCCAAGATTGATATTGCAGCAAGATAAAGGAAAGAATAAAAAGAAAAAATATTTTTTTTTGTTTTTACAGTAATTTTTAAAAGTGTTTTGGGTCCAAGGAACTTCATATTTTTATAAATAAAACTCAAAAAAAAAGAGTTTTCATATTTCATATTTTACGATATATTCTGGCATAGACTTAATTGGACTTAAACGTTACATATTAAAAATAAAAATGTTAACAAAACTGTCTTAATCTACGAGTTTTTAGTTATTTTTAACCTAAAGCTTAAATTTAAAGGTCACATAAGTATTTTGCTGTTTTACTTTTTTTCGAACTAATTTTATTTGCATATTTGCCCTTATTGGATTCAATATTTTTTTTAGAATTCTTTGAAAAAGGCATTAATTTCACTGAAGTACGGTACGTTTCGACCGTTATTTTTCTACTTTCATCTGGCAAAGCACTTTTTAACGTACGGCGTTTTTTTCACCGACACGACATCAGCACGAAACCGACACGATTTTTGCGATGTGCTTACACATTATAAACGACACTACGAGGGCAGTTTGGAAAGTTCTTAGCCTATCAATGAAAGAGAAGAGTTAGTTTTTCAAAAATATTTTTATTTTTCAATATAATCTCCTGAAACTTCAATACACTTAGTACAACGCTAATCTAGCAATTCTATCCCTTGATTAAAATAGTTTTCCTCAAGGTCTTCAAAATAGTGGTTTACAACTGTAATTGCATCTTCATTTGAGGTAAAACGCTTGCCAGCAAGGAATTTTTTTTAGATTTGGGAACAGGTAAAAGTCACTGGGAGCTAAATCAGGAGAATAAGGTGGGTGGTCAAGCAACTCGTACTTTAATTCGTTGATTTTAGCCATTGTTAAAACACTCTTGTGCGCTGGTGCGTTGTCTTGATGAAAAATTATTTTTTTGTGTTGTAAGCCAGGACGTTTTTCTCGAATTTGTACATTTAATTGATCTAAAAGGTTGCAATAGTACTCTGCATTTATTGTTTTACCCTTTTGCAGATAGTCAATCAATAAAATACCTTTGAAGTCCCAAAAAACCGCTGCCATAACCTTACCAGCCGATTGAATTGTTTTTGCCTTCTTTGGGGCACTTCCTCCAGCTTCAGTCCATTGTTTGGATTGTTCTTTTGTCTCTGGAGTATAGTGGTGGATCCATGTCTCATCAACAGTTATGAAACGACGCTTAAAATCCATTTTATTTCGCTGAAAACGATCCTAACAAGCTTAAGAAATGTTCATTCTTATGCGTTTTTGGTCGACTGTTAACAAGTGCGGCACCCATCTTGCAGAAAGCTTTTTCATCTGTAGTTCTTCATTCAAAATTAAATGGACTCGATCATTTGAGATGCCCATGATATTAGCTATTTCACGCACTTTTATTCGTCGATCATTTAATACCATATCATGCACTTTGGCTACGATTTCTGTTGTTGTTGCTGTTTTTGGACGTCCACTACGTGGTTCATCTTCAATGCTTGTACGACCACGTTTAAATTCAGCAACCCAATTGTTTTACTGTTGCATATGAAGGAGCACTTTCACCTAACACATTCACCATATCATTATGAATTTCTTGTCCCGATAAACCTTTTTTATGTAAATATTTAATGACACCACGCATTTCTATAAATGGTTGTAAAAAAATAGCGGATGCGTCTTTTGTGAACACCTGTTTCTATATGTAGGAGTTGCCAGATCGAAACAAAATTTAACATGTGTTCATAGCAGAAAGGAAGTTTCCAAAACACTTAACCTTATACCGCGCTTTTTGTGCTAGGCTAAGAAGTTTCCGAACCGCCCTCATACACCGACATTGATCCTCATGCAGGATCAACGAACTTTAATTACAAAAAAAATATTCCATAGTTCTTTTGGCAATTGCTGATGCAGACTGCATTTTCTTGTTCGTGGATATAGGAGTATAAATAGTATATGGGAAGGATTGTGATTCTTCCATCCTACAAAATACTGAGTTTTGGGGAAGACTAATGAGCAATGAATTGAACATACCAGAAGCAAGACCATTGACATCCGGAACGGGGCTGAAAGTTCCCTTTGTTTTCGTGGCAGATAATGCGTTTGCAATGAACGAGCACATTCTGAAAAAATTTTCAAATCATAATTTGAGTATCAAAAAAGAGTATTTAACTTTAGATTACACATAGCTCGTAGATATGTGGAATGCGCTTTTGGAATTGTAAGCACTACATGGAGAATATTTCACAGAACACTTGTCTCCAAACAATTTTTAAAAAAATATTGAAAAACTTGCGTTGTATTACATAACGTAATGTGTAAAATACATGGATATCGTGCGGAAGACTTGTTTTCTTCTCCTGGTTCCAAAATACAAAACCAGAGTTGAGTGAATACAGTTTTATCCCAAATGCAGGGTTTTGATTTCACAAATTCAAATATTTACAGTTGGCCATTTTTATTCAATTTCACTTCAAAAAGTCGACATGTCTTCGCCGGCAACGACATAAAACTGTCGTGTCGGCTAATGTGAAAACGCCCAATCTTTCGACGAGATATGGCTTTCTCTGACATTTTAATTCAATAAGGATCACAGATTTTCTTTCGGATCCAAGTCCGGTATTTGTGACGTGGTTGGCAAATGTTTGGTGTTGCGAAAGCAATTCAATAATTCCGTGACCTTTCGACTAAAACACAGTATTTTTGGAAAACAAAATTATTTTTCAAATTAATCTCTTTTTTACTTAGTCCAACGTTTCTCCAAATTTTGTATACCTTCCAAAAAAATAGGATTTTACGTGGTCCTTAAAATAGGCATTTGTTTGATCAATAATTTCATTGTTGGATCGGAATTTCCTTCCACCGTGCCATTTCTTTAGGTTAGGGCATGGGAAATAGTCACTGGGGGCTAAATCCGGAGAAAATGGCGGATGAGTAAACAATTAATCCAATGTTGCCATTGAGACTGCACACGTGCATTATCTTGATACAATGGTAATCACGGCACACATTTTGCTGACAGCTCTCTTAAAGCCAACTGACCATGTAAAATCGAAATCACACTGCAATATATAATGCGCATTGCATCAACAATCTGACGCACTTTTACTCTTCGATCGGCCAACGCCATTTTTATGTCATTTTCGGGTGTACGAGTATTGACCACGTATTGAGCACGTTGAGTGGCATTTGTACTTGTGCGACCACAACGAAAGTCAGTAAACCACTTTTCTACCAATGAAATCGATGGGGCAGGGTCCCTATAATGTTTATCAAGCTTTTCCCCGTTATAATTGACGTTTTTTCATAAAAAAATAATGTTTAATGAGCACTTGAAATTCACTTTTTTCCATTTTAAAAAATCCACGAGGTTGTATTTTTTGAATAGCTGTTAAACACAAACTAAATGACGGAACTCTCAAAATTTGACAGTAGTCTATTAACAAATGGTACTTTATGGGAGCAGTGTTGCTTTTCATATAACTACGAGGGAAGTAGAAAAATTAACGGAATTATTGATCTCCCCTCGTATATAATATTCACAATTTAACGTATATATAATTCACAATTTAATAAACTTCATTTCTAGAAATACCCAGTTTTTTTATAATGACATGCTTGTGTTCTTTTTAAATTTACATATGTGACAGCGCATAGAGAAAGAGACCTAAGGGTAAAAAAATCAATTTCCATTTTTTTTCTTTTTTTGATGTGGACAACATCTGAGCATCGAATGAGACCGACCCCATGCCCCAAAAGTGTTCCCTCCCAGAGATATGCGCGTTTTATGAAAGTGAAGTCGACGATTCTAAAAATACACGTATTTAAATCTTTAAAATGGCTTTCCTGAACAAAACTGGTTTTTACCCTTAGGTGTCTTTCGATTTTGCGCGTCACATATCTACTAGAGTTTCTATATATATTTCTGGCCTAGGCAACACCAAGTGTTGCCTGGCGCCATCTGACATTTGCATAAGTTACTCAGAACGTTTTGACGAACGACCATCATTTGTGCTGTTTACAGTGACTTAAAAATATCAATTTGGCAAATAATGGATTTAACTCGTAAACATTTTCGTGCGATGATTTTTCACAACTTTCGATGTGGTTTATCACGACAAGAGTACATCGATGAACTTAAATCATTGTATGGCGATGAAGCACCATCCTAGAGCACTGTGAAAAATTGGTTAAATGAATTCAATCGTGGCCGACGCTCGCTCAGAGACGAAGGTCGTGAAGGTTGTCCAAAAACGACCGTTGTGCCAGAGCGTACATTGATGCCGTGTGTGCAAGATCGTCATGTGACTTACCGTGAGATAGAGACATCCTTGGGCATTTCTTTCACCAGCATACATTGGATATTGCATGAACACCTGGCCGTAAAAAAGGTTTGTTCTCATTGGATCCCGCACAATTTCACAATCGTTAAAAAAAAGGTCGTGTCGATTGATGCAAAGAAATTTTGAAAAAATACGATCGCGTTGCTTTAAAAGACCTTTATAAGATCGACACAGGTAACGAATCATGGATCTATGCGTATGAGCCCGAAACAAAACGACAATCGACCGTGTGGGCCTTCGAAGACGAACCAAATCCGATGAAAGTTGTTCGTAGAAGAAGCACTTCGAAGCAAAAGAGCACTAAAAATACTTTAAAAAACATACTTTAAAAAACAATAAAACCATTTTTGATGATAAATATTCGCATTTTCATTATTAGGCCAGATATATATATATATATATATATATATATATATATATATATATATATATATATATATATATATATATATATATATATATATATATATATATATATATATATATATATATATATATATATATATATATATATATATATATATATATATATATATATATATATATATATATATATATATATATATATATATATATATATATATATATATATATATATATATATATATATATATATATATATATATATATATATATATATGTCAGACCTTGTATGTACGAGTCTGCCCACAACACAATAAATATCCACAAGATTGCTTACTCCTGAGGCAGAGAATCCCCATACCACTACCGAAACAGCTGCATGTTCAACAGTCGCTATGAAGTTTTAAGGGCTTGGCTAACGCCACACCGTCTGGGCTGGCGGCTAGGCAAAGGTTAGTTCCTCGTGTGTAGGACTTTTTGAAATATTAGAAAATCGGTTCAGATTAAGATACAACATCCACATATGTGTTCAACCGATTTTTACCAAAAACAATGAAATTTTCACACAAATTTGAAAATGTCATTAGTTTTACGATCTGGATAAAGTAGGTCCAAAAACCAATTTTTATTAGTTGGATTTTCTAAACATTCAGGAGTGCAGGGCATAATATAGTTATCAATGCCAGACTTAAGTTTTTTATACCCTGCACCACTCTGTGGAACAGGGTATAACCATTTATTTTTATGGCAAATGTTTGAAACTACCAAAAATATTTGAGCAAACCCACGTTCAAGGGTACCGATCGACGCATAAGCATAATTAACTGCTGAAACATAAAGTAAACTTCTTGTGTGAACATTGACCTGTGTGTGATGATTTTACGACAATTTAAGGCTTCATAAATGATGATTATTAATTTGAACTGGCAGCCCTGTTTTACGGTCTCTTGGTCTTTGACAATGACATCCCCTCTCCGAGAGAGAATGAGCGGTGTTGTCATTTTATGGACAGCAAAGAGCAACGACAGCAACATAAAAAGCGACACGAAAGCGCCAAATCAAACAATGTGCGGCTAAAAGAGCACTGAAACTTATAAATAGAATTCCACTTGTATGGAGCATTTGTATGCCCTCCATCAAATAATGTAGAGTATATATACTTCGTCGTTCCGTTTGTAACATCTCCAAATGCTGATTGGAGACGCTATAAAATATACATATTCGGAATGGTCGCAGAAATCGATGACGATCAAGCCATGTCCGTCTCTCTGCCTGCCTTTAGGTCGCAATATTTAAGTTCGGTAGCTGAAATTTTGCAGAGAAATGTGTTGGTGCTAAAGGCAAAATTTGTCCCCCACAAAAAGACTGAGTCATCATCTGGAAAAATCGCTGTATTTGCAGTATTTTCGGGCAGTTTTGGCTAATGCTATATAAACAAACATCGATGAATCACACTTTAAGATCCGGCTGTAAATGCAGAAGATATAAGGAAAAAAAAGACCCCTCAATCCCGCGACTGTCGGTTCTATGTACCGGATTGACCCGAAACTCTTCGGCCAGGGGCAGTCACCTCAACAATATATGTTTTTTTGTTCGTCCAAAAATTACCCCTACGTTCGGCAAAAAAACAAGAACTAATTTTTCAAAACTACCGTTTGACAATAGGAACGTTTTTTTTACCTGTAAGGTGGTACGCTCTAATGTACATACAGTGCTGCTCAAAACATTTGCAACCATGTCACCAGTTGGACAATAAAACGTTATTATAATGAAAATTAAAATATTAAAAGAAAGATTTAAATGCAAAGTTGTTGTTTATTAATTCATTTTTAGGGATTACATAAAATAAATTACTTATCGACAACGATTTGTTGATAATCTATAAAACAACGTAACAAGTCATGTTTTTCTGTGCTCAAAACATTTGCAACTTATACCAAGTGACTGCGATATTAAACAAAATTTAAATTTTTTGTTAGTAATTGATAGCGTAACCTCGACATTTGATGACTTCTACGCATTTTCTTGGCATGGACTTGATTAAATGGTCAATGATATCTTGTGGAATGCTAATCCACGGCTCTTCAGGTCAACATAGAGATCCTCGGGGTTTTTAAATATTTTATTTCCGTTTTACAATTATTTTTCGTTTTACAATTTCCCAATGGTTCTCAATGGGATTTTGGTCAGGTGACTGTGCAGGCCAGTCAAGCCATCCATTGTTTAACCACCTTAGACGTGTGCTTCGGGTCGTTATCGTGTTGAAACACCCAAGCAAGCGGCATTTCCTAAGATGCGTATGGCAACATTACGCCAGGCAAAATGTTTTTGTAGTCCTCTGATCTCATAATTCCAACGATTTTAGGAATTGGGCCAATTCCTCTTCCGGAAAACACCCCCAGACTATAATGATGCCCCCAACATGCTTGACAGTACCTTTTGTATATCTTGGCCTTCGCACCAGACACCTGCCATCCGAACAGTGCAAGTTAAGTTTTGATTCGTCGGAAAATGGAACACATTTCCACTTCTGCTCAGACCATTTAAGATATTTTTTTGCGAACTGAAGGCGAGCTAACCTATTTTTCTTACAAATAAATGTTTTTTTTAACATTTTTTATACGTTGAAGTCCGGCTTCTATGGCTCTACGTCAGATCGTTGGCGCGGATATATCCAGTTGAAGCGAATTTTTGATTTCTTTTGATGATAACCTAACCTATTTTTCTTAGAAATAAATGTTTTTTTTTAACAATTTTGTAAGCTTGAAGTCCGGCTTCTATGGCTCTACGTCAGATCGTTTACCGCGGATATATCCAGTTGAAGCGAATTTTTGATTTCTTTTGATGATAACCTAACCTATTTTTCTATTTTTCTTTTTTAACAATTTTGTAAGCTTGAAGTCCGGCTTCTATGGCTCTACGTCCGATCGTTGGCGCGGATATATCCAGTTGAAGCGAATTTTTGATTTCTTTTGATGATAACCTACCCTATTTTTCTTAGAAATAAATGTTTTTTTTAACAATTTTGTAAGCTTGAAGTCCGGCTTCTATGGCTCTACGTCAGATCGTTGGCGCGGATATATCCAGTTGAAGCGAATTTTTGATTTCTCTTCTTAGAAATAAATATTTTTTTAACAATTTTGTAAGCTTGAAGTCCGGCTTCTATGGCTCTACGTCCGATCGTTGGCGCGGATATATCCAGTTGAAGCGAATTTTTGATTTCTTTTGATGATAACCTAACCTATTTTTCTTAGAAATAAATGTTTTTTTAACAATTTTGTAAGCTTGAAGTCCGGCTTCTATGGCTCTACGTCAGATCGTTGGCGCGGATATATCCAGTTGAAGCGAATTTTTGATTTCTTTTGATGATAACCTAACCTATTTTTCTTAGAAATAAATGTTTTTTTTTAACAATTTTGTAAGCTTGAAGTCCGGCTTCTATGGCTCTACGTCAGATCGTTGCCGCGGATATATCCAGTTGAAGCGAATTTTTGATTTCTTTTCTTAGAAATAAATGATTTTTTTTAACAATTTTGTAAGCTTGAAGTCCGGCTTCTATGGCTCTACGTCAGATCGTTGGAGCGGATATATCCAGTTGAAGCGAATTTTTGATTTCTTTTGATGATAACCCAACCTATTTTTCTTAGAAATAAATGATTTTTTTTAACAATTTTGTAAGCTTGAAGTCCGGCTTCTATGGCTCTACGTCAGATCGTTGGCGCGGATATATCCAGTTGAAGCGAATTTTTGATTTCTTTTCTTAGAAATAAATATTTTTTTAACAATTTCGTAAGCTTGAAGTCCGGCTTCTATGGCTCTACGTCAGATCGTTGGAGCGGATATATCCAGTTGAAGCGAATTTTTGATTTCTTTTGATGATAACCCAACCTATTTTTCTTAGAAATAAATGATTTTTTTAACAATTTTGTAAGCTTGAAGTCCGGCTTCTATGGCTCTACGTCAGATCGTTGGCGCGGATATATCCAGTTTAAGCGAATTTTTGATTTCTTTTCTTAGAAATAAATATTTTTTTAACATTTTGTAAGCTTGAAGTCCTGCTTCTATGGCTCTACGTCAGATCGTTGGAGCGGATATATCCAGTTGAAGCGAATTTTTGATTTCTTTTGATGATAACCTAACCTATTTTTCTTAGAAATAAATGTTTTTTTTTAGCAATTTTGTAAGCTTGAAGTCCGGCTTCTATGGCTCTACGTCAGATCGTTGGCGCGGATATATCCAGTTGAAGCGAATTTTTGATTTCTTTTGATGATAACCTAACCTATTTTTCTTAGAAATAAATGTTTTTTTTTAACAATTTTGTAAGCTTGAAGTCCGGCTTCTATGGCTCTACGTCAGATCGTTGCCGCGGATATATCCAGTTGAAGCGAATTTTTGATTTCTTTTCTTAGAAATAAATGATTTTTTTTAACAATTTTGTAAGCTTGAAGTCCGGCTCTTATGACTCTACGTCAGATCGTTGGCGCGGATATATCCAGTTTAAGCGAATTTCTTTTGATGATAGTTAAGGGAATTTTTGTACAATTCTTTTAATTTTCCGATCTTCTTTTAGTGTAGTCTTGCGGTTTCTCCCATCTCTATGCGCTATTTTGGTGTTTCCACTAATAACACGAGACACTGTTGATTAATGGGCATTATACTTTTCCGAAATTTCTTTTTGTGATACACCTGCTTTATTTATAATCGTCGATAATTTGCTTTTTATTATGGCGATTATCTTTATTGCCAGCCATTTTATCGATTTTATGTCAGAAATACAGTACATGGACCTGTACCGATCAGTTTATGACGAAATTATGCAATCAACTAAGTGATATTGCCTTGATGCTTTTTGTTTTCAAAAAGCATCAAAGCATCATTTTCATTATTAGGCCAGATATATATATATATATATATATATATATATATATATATATATATATATATATATATATATATATATATATATATATATATATATATATATATATATATATATATATATATATATATATATATATATATATATATATATATATATATATATATATATATATATATATATATATATATATATATATATATATATATATATATATATATATATATATATATATATATATATGTCAGACCTTGTATGTACGAGTCTGCCCACAACACAATAAATATCCACAAGATTGCTTACTCCTGAGGCAGAGAATCCCCATACCACTACCGAAACAGCTGCATGTTCAACAGTCGCTATGAAGTTTTAAGGGCTTGGCTAACGCCACACCGTCTGGGCTGGCGGCTAGGCAAAGGTTAGTTCCTCGTGTGTAGGACTTTTTGAAATATTAGAAAATCGGTTCAGATTAAGATACAACATCCACATATGTGTTCAACCGATTTTTACCAAAAACAATGAAATTTTCACACAAATTTGAAAATGTCATTAGTTTTACGATCTGGATAAAGTAGGTCCAAAAACCAATTTTTATTAGTTGGATTTTCTAAACATTCAGGAGTGCAGGGCATAATATAGTTATCAATGCCAGACTTAAGTTTTTTATACCCTGCACCACTCTGTGGAACAGGGTATAACCATTTATTTTTATGGCAAATGTTTGAAACTACCAAAAATATTTGAGCAAACCCACGTTCAAGGGTACCGATCGACGCATAAGCATAATTAACTGCTGAAACATAAAGTAAACTTCTTGTGTGAACATTGACCTGTGTGTGATGATTTTACGACAATTTAAGGCTTCATAAATGATGATTATTAATTTGAACTGGCAGCCCTGTTTTACGGTCTCTTGGTCTTTGACAATGACATCCCCTCTCCGAGAGAGAATGAGCGGTGTTGTCATTTTATGGACAGCAAAGAGCAACGACAGCAACATAAAAAGCGACACGAAAGCGCCAAATCAAACAATGTGCGGCTAAAAGAGCACTGAAACTTATAAATAGAATTCCACTTGTATGGAGCATTTGTATGCCCTCCATCAAATAATGTAGAGTATATATACTTCGTCGTTCCGTTTGTAACATCTCCAAATGCTGATTGGAGACGCTATAAAATATACATATTCGGAATGGTCGCAGAAATCGATGACGATCAAGCCATGTCCGTCTCTCTGCCTGCCTTTAGGTCGCAATATTTAAGTTCGGTAGCTGAAATTTTGCAGAGAAATGTGTTGGTGCTAAAGGCAAAATTTGTCCCCCACAAAAAGACTGAGTCATCATCTGGAAAAATCGCTGTATTTGCAGTATTTTCGGGCAGTTTTGGCTAATGCTATATAAACAAACATCGATGAATCACACTTTAAGATCCGGCTGTAAATGCAGAAGATATAAGGAAAAAAAAGACCCCTCAATCCCGCGACTGTCGGTTCTATGTACCGGATTGACCCGAAACTCTTCGGCCAGGGGCAGTCACCTCAACAATATATGTTTTTTTGTTCGTCCAAAAATTACCCCTACGTTCGGCAAAAAAACAAGAACTAATTTTTCAAAACTACCGTTTGACAATAGGAACGTTTTTTTTACCTGTAAGGTGGTACGCTCTAATGTACATACAGTGCTGCTCAAAACATTTGCAACCATGTCACCAGTTGGACAATAAAACGTTATTATAATGAAAATTAAAATATTAAAAGAAAGATTTAAATGCAAAGTTGTTGTTTATTAATTCATTTTTAGGGATTACATAAAATAAATTACTTATCGACAACGATTTGTTGATAATCTATAAAACAACGTAACAAGTCATGTTTTTCTGTGCTCAAAACATTTGCAACTTATACCAAGTGACTGCGATATTAAACAAAATTTAAATTTTTTGTTAGTAATTGATAGCGTAACCTCGACATTTGATGACTTCTACGCATTTTCTTGGCATGGACTTGATTAAATGGTCAATGATATCTTGTGGAATGCTAATCCACGGCTCTTCAGGTCAACATAGAGATCCTCGGGGTTTTTAAATATTTTATTTCCGTTTTACAATTATTTTTCGTTTTACAATTTCCCAATGGTTCTCAATGGGATTTTGGTCAGGTGACTGTGCAGGCCAGTCAAGCCATCCATTGTTTAACCACCTTAGACGTGTGCTTCGGGTCGTTATCGTGTTGAAACACCCAAGCAAGCGGCATTTCCTAAGATGCGTATGGCAACATTACGCCAGGCAAAATGTTTTTGTAGTCCTCTGATCTCATAATTCCAACGATTTTAGGAATTGGGCCAATTCCTCTTCCGGAAAAACACCCCCAGACTATAATGATGCCCCCAACATGCTTGACAGTACCTTTTGTATATCTTGGCCTTCGCACCAGACACCTGCCATCCGAACAGTGCAAGTTAAGTTTTGATTCGTCGGAAAATGGAACACATTTCCACTTCTGCTCAGACCATTTAAGATATTTTTTTGCGAACTGAAGGCGAGCTAACCTATTTTTCTTACAAATAAATGTTTTTTTTAACATTTTTTATACGTTGAAGTCCGGCTTCTATGGCTCTACGTCAGATCGTTGGCGCGGATATATCCAGTTGAAGCGAATTTTTGATTTCTTTTGATGATAACCTAACCTATTTTTCTTAGAAATAAATGTTTTTTTTTAACAATTTTGTAAGCTTGAAGTCCGGCTTCTATGGCTCTACGTCAGATCGTTTACCGCGGATATATCCAGTTGAAGCGAATTTTTGATTTCTTTTGATGATAACCTAACCTATTTTTCTATTTTTCTTTTTTAACAATTTTGTAAGCTTGAAGTCCGGCTTCTATGGCTCTACGTCCGATCGTTGGCGCGGATATATCCAGTTGAAGCGAATTTTTGATTTCTTTTGATGATAACCTACCCTATTTTTCTTAGAAATAAATGTTTTTTTTAACAATTTTGTAAGCTTGAAGTCCGGCTTCTATGGCTCTACGTCAGATCGTTGGCGCGGATATATCCAGTTGAAGCGAATTTTTGATTTCTCTTCTTAGAAATAAATATTTTTTTAACAATTTTGTAAGCTTGAAGTCCGGCTTCTATGGCTCTACGTCCGATCGTTGGCGCGGATATATCCAGTTGAAGCGAATTTTTGATTTCTTTTGATGATAACCTAACCTATTTTTCTTAGAAATAAATGTTTTTTTAACAATTTTGTAAGCTTGAAGTCCGGCTTCTATGGCTCTACGTCAGATCGTTGGCGCGGATATATCCAGTTGAAGCGAATTTTTGATTTCTTTTGATGATAACCTAACCTATTTTTCTTAGAAATAAATGTTTTTTTTTAACAATTTTGTAAGCTTGAAGTCCGGCTTCTATGGCTCTACGTCAGATCGTTGCCGCGGATATATCCAGTTGAAGCGAATTTTTGATTTCTTTTCTTAGAAATAAATGATTTTTTTTAACAATTTTGTAAGCTTGAAGTCCGGCTTCTATGGCTCTACGTCAGATCGTTGGAGCGGATATATCCAGTTGAAGCGAATTTTTGATTTCTTTTGATGATAACCCAACCTATTTTTCTTAGAAATAAATGATTTTTTTTAACAATTTTGTAAGCTTGAAGTCCGGCTTCTATGGCTCTACGTCAGATCGTTGGCGCGGATATATCCAGTTGAAGCGAATTTTTGATTTCTTTTCTTAGAAATAAATATTTTTTTAACAATTTCGTAAGCTTGAAGTCCGGCTTCTATGGCTCTACGTCAGATCGTTGGAGCGGATATATCCAGTTGAAGCGAATTTTTGATTTCTTTTGATGATAACCCAACCTATTTTTCTTAGAAATAAATGATTTTTTTAACAATTTTGTAAGCTTGAAGTCCGGCTTCTATGGCTCTACGTCAGATCGTTGGCGCGGATATATCCAGTTTAAGCGAATTTTTGATTTCTTTTCTTAGAAATAAATATTTTTTTAACATTTTGTAAGCTTGAAGTCCTGCTTCTATGGCTCTACGTCAGATCGTTGGAGCGGATATATCCAGTTGAAGCGAATTTTTGATTTCTTTTGATGATAACCTAACCTATTTTTCTTAGAAATAAATGTTTTTTTTTAGCAATTTTGTAAGCTTGAAGTCCGGCTTCTATGGCTCTACGTCAGATCGTTGGCGCGGATATATCCAGTTGAAGCGAATTTTTGATTTCTTTTGATGATAACCTAACCTATTTTTCTTAGAAATAAATGTTTTTTTTTAACAATTTTGTAAGCTTGAAGTCCGGCTTCTATGGCTCTACGTCAGATCGTTGCCGCGGATATATCCAGTTGAAGCGAATTTTTGATTTCTTTTCTTAGAAATAAATGATTTTTTTTAACAATTTTGTAAGCTTGAAGTCCGGCTCTTATGACTCTACGTCAGATCGTTGGCGCGGATATATCCAGTTTAAGCGAATTTCTTTTGATGATAGTTAAGGGAATTTTTGTACAATTCTTTTAATTTTCCGATCTTCTTTTAGTGTAGTCTTGCGGTTTCTCCCATCTCTATGCGCTATTTTGGTGTTTCCACTAATAACACGAGACACTGTTGATTAATGGGCATTATACTTTTCCGAAATTTCTTTTTGTGATACACCTGCTTTATTTATAATCGTCGATAATTTGCTTTTTATTATGGCGATTATCTTTATTGCCAGCCATTTTATCGATTTTATGTCAGAAATACAGTACATGGACCTGTACCGATCAGTTTATGACGAAATTATGCAATCAACTAAGTGATATTGCCTTGATGCTTTTTGTTTTCACTAATCTGTCAATTTTCAAGACGTTCTACTTTCTACAGTTATAAAAATACGAAAAGTATACCATAGAAGAAGAAAAAAACGCAGGTAGATGCAAATGTTTTGAGCAGACCGAAACACTTAATTTTTTTATTCTTCGGAAAATAACCACAAATTATTGTAATATATTTTTTTTCCAAATAGAACTTAGAAAGCATAAAGAAAGATCATTTCTTAGTTGGAGTATAAAGTATAAAACCATTAATATCTGAGTTTCACCTAGAATTATGTCATGGTAGTGCTAGTTGCAAATGTTTTGAGCAGCACTGTACATGTAAATATATTTCTACTTTTCTATAACAAAAATATAAAGTTTTGACTGTAACGTTCTATATGATGGATGATCCAAGTACACTAAGAGAAAAGCTGCGGGCTAAAATTAAGCTGTGTCGTGCTTGTTTTTAGAATTGTTTAATTTTAAAGAAATCAAGTCTGCATAGTACTTAAATGAAGATCAAATTAAGAACGACAATCTTAAAACAAGATTAAAATCTTAAAACAAGTAGAATAATCTTGATTTGAGAATAAAATTCTCAATTTTAGATTACATCAAGAATGGAATTCTTAGTTTAAAACTAAAAATTCTTAAAACAAGCCTGACATGCTTAATTTAATCCGAAACGATTTTACAATAAAAAAAACACTCTCAGTATGCGGTGATTTCTTTAGTTTTGCTATTCTTTCAGAGTGTCCACGTGCTATAGTGAAAACTAATTAAATTAAAGAAGAGAAACAATAAACTGTGGTAATGGAAAATTGTCGAATAGTTAATATTGATGAAAGCACCGCAGGTAATTGGATGGCTTTGGCCTTTGAAGAAGTTATTCCGGCGGAAGAAAACCCGTCGTATGTTCCGGGGAAAGAAAGTATGGAAAAAAGTTCGTGTGAGTTTGTGCTATTGAATGTTGAAAACGAACAGTCTCAGCATTGTGGCGAAAACCAAGATGAGGAAAATTTGAGAAAACTATTGAAAGAATTCCATTTGGAACCTGTCTTTGAATATTTAAAGGGTAAGTATTTGTTTATTATATGCTCTATACATCTTTCATTTTTATGATATTTTCAAGCTGCTCAATTCTAGCAATTAGGAAAACCTCTATTGATCTCTTTGAAATTAAAACTTTTTTACATCAAAACGAAAATATTTATGTTGTGTGTTATCGAATTAACGTAAAATGCTTTGATAATCATTTTCAGTCATATGAAATTGAAAAACAGAAAATGTAAACATTATAAATATATGTAACTTTACTAGCCCTCCTTTACATGTATATTATATTAACAATAGTAAAGCATTTATTAGACTTATGTTTACATAAGTATATTTACGAACACAAATGTATATGAGTTTTCTTTATTTTAAATGAATTTTTTAATAAAACTACAATAATTTAAAAAACACTATTAATTATCTTTCATTTTGTTTGCTGGGTTTGTGAGATAAAATACATTCGAATTTCGAAGAGCGTGAAATTCAGAGGAAACATTCTTAAAATAAGACTAAACATTCTCGAAATAAGACTAAACATTCTTAAATTTAGCCTGAGTCATACTTGAAATAAGTTTATATAAAGCGTATTTCAAGAACGCAAAACTATTAAAATAAGATTTTTATTCTTAAAAGAAGAATGAAGCGGCTTGAATTCGTTCTAAAATTAAAATTATCGGCTTGATTTTAGCTTTTTCGAGCTTAACAGACTTTTATGACGTTTTCGGCTTGTGTAGAGATACTTTTTTCAATAGCCTTTTTTGACAAATCATGTGTGAGTCGTGTCATGCTGTCAGGTTAGAGGGCGGCTCGGAAACTTCTTAGAAAAAAGTCAAGTGTTTTGGAAACTTCCATCTCTGCTATGAACACATGTTAAATTTTGTTTCGATCTGGCAACTCCTTCATATAGAAACAGGTGTTCACAAAAGACGCATCCGCGATTTTTTACAATGGAAAAATTAGAAATGCGTGGTGTCATTAAATATTTACATAAAAAAGGTTTATCGGGTCAAGAAATTCATAATGATATGGTGAATGTGTTAGGTGAAAGTGCTCCTTCATATGCAACAGTAAAGAATTGGGTTGCTGAAGCATTGAAGATGAACCACGTAGTGGACGTCCAACAACAACAGAAATTGTAGCCAAAGTGCATGATATGGTATTAAATGATCGACGAATAAAAGTGCGTGAAATAGCTAATATCATGGGCATCTCAAATGATCGAGTCCATTTAATTTTGCATGAAGAACTACAGATGAAAAAGCTTTCTGCAAGATGGGTGCCGGACTTGTTAACAGTCGACCAAAAACGCATAAGAATGAACATTTCTCAAGCTTGTTTGGATCGTTTTCAGCGAAATAAAATGGATTTTAAGCGTCGTTTCATAACTGCTGATGAGACATGGATCCACCACTATACTCCAGAGTCAAAAGAACATTCCAAACAATGGACTGCAGCTGGACGAAGTGCCCCAAAGAAGGCAAAAACAATTCAATCGGCTGGTAAGGTTATGGCAACGGTTTTTTGGGACTTCAAAGGTATTTAATTGATGGACTATCTGCAAAAGAGTAAAACAATAAATTCAGAATACTATTGCAACCTTTTAAGTCAATTAAATGTACAAATTCGAGAAAAACGTCCTGGCTTACAACACAAAAAAATAATTTTTCATCAAGACAACGCACCAGCGCACAAGAGTGTTTTAACAATGGCTAAAATCAACGAATTAAAGTACGAGTTGCTTAACCACCCACCTTATTCTCCTGGTTTAGCTCGCAGTGACCTTTACCTGTTCCCAAATCTAGAAAAAAATTCCTTGCTGGCAAGCGTTTTGCCTCGAATGAAGATGCAATTACAGTTGTAAACCACTATTTTGAAGACCTTGAGGAAAACTATTTTAATCAAGGGATAGAATTGCTAAATAAGCCTTGGACTAAGTGTATTGAAATTTCAGAAGATTATATTGAAAAATAAAAATATTTTTGAAAAACTAACTATTCTCTTTCATTGATAGGCTAAGAACTTTCCGAACCGCCCTCGTACAAGTTTTTCATCTGGAGTACACTCTTCTAACTTCGAATGCAGCAAATTCAAAGCCAAAGATTCGTAGATTTTCACCTTTAATCTGTTAGTTAGTATAATTGTTATAAGCTCTAACTTTGAAAATACACTTTCAAAGCAAGCACTGCCGTGAGGCAAAGTCATTGTATACGCCCAGCAAACCAACCATTCAGAATTCGGTCAGAATTCTGTACGACAATCGGTAAAATGTTCCGATTTCTTACCGAGTTCGTAACGAAAAACATACTCGTATGAGAGGGTTGACAAAAATTCTGAACTACTTCTCTGAAAAAAAAAAATCCTCAGACAAATCGAACGGAATTTGTAACGATTTCGGTGAGAATCCTCGATATAGTTCACCTAATGTTCATAATTGTCTGATATCAGACATTGTCGGCAAATTTGGTTTACTGGGCGTATGCGACGAGTTCGACTAAATTCTGAAACAAACGTTCATTAAAATTATTTTTAAGGAATTACCTATCTTCAACCCAGAATTTCAACGTCTGTTGTATCAAAGAGGTATTCATATGATTTATCTTTCAATAGCCTTACATTCTAATTATTTAAATTCATTTATGAATGCCTTAGGTTTACTAATTATATAAGTTTTTTCCGACACTAGGCCAAAATAGTTTATGTCTTAGGGCACACAAATACTTCAAGTTGTCAAAAGTAGTAAAAATTTCAAAAAGGCTCAAAAAAGGGGGATTTTTTCAAAGGGGCAGTAAAAGTAGCACGGCTTCAAAAAAGGGTCAAATTGCCACTTTAGTCGCACAACGGAAACGCTGCCGCAAACCATCATGTCGGCGTTTTTTTTTGCACAATGTACGCAATCATTGATGACGAAAATAATGAATTTTGTACTTTTTTTTTGCATTTTCAGAACAGTGACCATTGCCACACCTCTATCTATCTCAATCACAGTGGAGAGTATAAAATAACTACATTGATTTGTGTGTTGCCGGAAATTTACAATTTTGCATTATACATGTGCATAGCCGGTAAGATAAATTCATACGTAGCAGAGTTTTCTCCGCATGTCGTTCTGCTAAAACTACGAGAGAGATCAATCAATCGAGTGAGAATTGAAAAAACATCAACTATAAGAAAATAAAGGCGGGTTCGATGCAATTCTAAATGTGCAGAAAAGTCAATTTAAACCAGGGTGACATTTTTTCAAATTTAAGTTTTTAAGAAAATGTCATTGGCTTTGGGTAGCGGTATGTCCATGTTTGACATTTGATAGACATAATAATTTTTACTACTCAGATTTTTGGACCTAAGGTACGTACGTCCCATTGGGATGCAGCACATACGAGGGCGGTTCGAAAAGTTCTTAGCCTATCAATGAAAGAGAATAGTTAGTTTTTCAAAAATATTTTTACTTTTCAATATAATCTCCTGAAACTTCAATACACTTAGTCCAACGCTTATCTAGCAATTCTATCCCTTGATTAAAATAGTTTTCCTCAAGGTCTTCAAAATAGTGGTTTACAACTGTAATTGCATCTTCATTTGAGGTAAAACGCTTGCCAGCAAGGAA
Organism: Hydrotaea diabolus; assembly: GCA_963513945.1. Lineage (NCBI taxonomy): Eukaryota > Metazoa > Arthropoda > Insecta > Diptera > Muscidae > Hydrotaea > Hydrotaea diabolus. Next base: position 95,410,874 of record OY740719.1, on the reverse strand, counting down.
TTTTTTTAGATTTGGGAACAGGTAAAAGTCACTGGGAGCTAAATCAGGAGAATAAGGTGGGTGGTCAAGCAACTCGTACTTTAATTCGTTGATTTTTGCCATTGTTAAAACACTCTTGTGCGCTAATGCGTTGTCTTGATGAAAAATTATTTTTTTGTGTTGTAAGCCAGGACGTTTTTCTCGAATTTGTATATTTAATTGATCTAAAAGGTTGCAATAGTATTCTGCATTTATTGTTTTACCCTTTTGCAGATAGTCAATCAATTAAATACCTTTGAAGTCCCGAAAAACCGTTGCCATAACCTTACCAGCCGATTGAATTGTTTTTGCCTTCTTTGGGGCACTTCCTCCAGCTTCAGTCCATTGTTTGGATTGTTCTTTTGTCTGTGGAGTATAGTGGTGGATCCATGTCTTATCAACAGTTATGAAACGACGCTTAAATCCATTTTATTTTGCTGAAAGCGATCCAAACAAGCTTGAGAAAGGTTCATGCTTGTGCGTTTTTGGTCGACTGTTAAGTAGTGCGGCACCCATCTTGCAGAAAGCTTTTTCATCTGTAGTTTTTCATGCAAAATTAAATGGTCTCGATCATTTGAGATGCCCATGATATTACTATTTCACGCACTTTTTTTCGTCGATCATTTAATACCATATCATGCACTTTGGCTACAATTTCTGTTGTTGTTGCTGTTTTTGGACGTCCACTACGTGGTTCATCTTCAATGCTTGTACGACCACGTTTAAATTCAGCAACCCAATTGTTTTACTGTTGCATATGAAGGAGCACTTTCACCTAACACATTCACCATATCATTATGAATTTCTTGTCCCGATAAACCTTTTTTATGTAAATAGTTAATGACACCACGCACGCATTTCTAATTTTTCCATTGTAAAAAATCGCGGATGCGTCTTTTGTGAACACCTGTTTCTATATGAAGGAGTTGCCAGATCGAAACAAAATTTAACAGGTGTTCATAGCAAAGATGGACGTTTCCAAAAAACTTAACTTTTTTCTGTTTATACCACGCTTTTGTGCTAGGCTAAGAAGTTTCCGAACCGCCCTCGTAAATTTAGCCAAACTGCCAAAATACTTAAATTTTTTGGTTTTGTGAGAAAAGTTCATAGTTGTTTGAAACGCATATCTTCAGGTATCCGGAAGCCGTTTTTGGGCACCAGACCATTTGTAAGGGGACTTTATAAGGAGTGTTTTTTTCCAGACATGTGGTTTGCAAGAAGAAATAAAACAAGTACGAGGGCGACCGCAAAAGTAACTGGCCTAACATAAAAAGAACCATTTTTTTTGGAATTATTATTATTTATTTTTCAACATAATCTCCTTCCAACTCAATACACTACATCAAACGTTTTTCAAGTTTTTGAATTCCTTCCGAAAAATAAGATTTTTCAAGACCTTCAAAATATGCCTCAGTTTCAGCAATAACCTCGCTTTTGGACAAACATTTTTTGCCACCGAGAATTTTTTTAAATTTGGACACAAGAAATAATCAGAAGGAGCTAAATCTGGATTATATGGTGGATGCGGAGCAATTTCAAATTGTAATTCGGCCAGTTTTTGTTGAGTTAAAAATGCAGTGTGTGAAGGAGCATTATCTTGATGAAAAATAACTTTTTTTTTCTAAATGCGGTCGTTTTATATTGATTTCTTCACTCAACCGATCCAATAATGCACAATAATATTCACTATTTATAGTTTTTCCTTTCTCAAGATACTCAATAGATATTATACCCCTTGCATCCCAAAATACTGTGGCCATTACTTTTCCTGCTGACTTAACCGTTTTCGCCTTCTTGGGACCACTTTTACCAGCTTCTATCCATTGTTTTGACTGTTCTTTGCATTCTGGGATGTAGCGATGGATCCATGTTTCATCAACACTTATGAATCGGCGCAAGAACTCGCTGATAAATCGCTAAAAGCTCCTCGGAATTGGTCCAACGGACGATTTTTTGGGGCAAAGTCAACAAACGCGGCACCCATCTTGCGGCTAGCTTTTTCATGTGCAGTTCATCGTGTAAAATACTCCAAACTTGTTTTTCGTGTATTTTAACAATATTAGCAAGTTCTCTGAGCTTTATTCGTCTATCTTTAGTCACTTCATTACATATTTTTCTAATGTTTTCAATAGCAGTAGCAGTTTTCGGTCTTCCAGAGTGTTGTTCATCTTCCGTACTTGAACGACCCATTTTAAATTGTTGAACCCAGGATTTCACGGTGGAGTATGATGGTTCATTATTACCATGACCAGAATACAATTCATCTTTGATTAATAGTGGCGTATATATAACCTTTCATATAAAAGTGTTTAATTACCGCACGAAACTCTTTATTTCCAATTTTTCAAAAATTATAAAACTCGTTTACTTCAATCATCAGTAACAAAGAAAATAATCATTAAATATTTCGCAAATTTTGACCGATGGCTTATAAAAGATTTCTTTTAAAAAACAAAAAAAGTTGCTAGTAAAACAGAAAATGTGCCAGGCCAGTTAGTTTTGCGGTCGCCCTCGTATGATTTATTGTTAAGGTCGAGAATTAAGCTTTATTATTACGTTAAAGCTTTGTTTTAAAAATGATTTCGGGCAATTGGCCGTCGCGGCTGGCTCGAATAAATTCCAGCCAAGAGACCCAATTTTCAACCACTTGTTGCGTATTTGAGGCTGTATGTCAGCAATAATGCGCCAAATATTCTCTCCGAAGGCGTCAATCGTGCCAGGCTTATCTGCGTAGACAAGCGACTGCACAGAACCCCACAAAATTCAGTCTAGCGGTGTTAAATTGCACGAGCTTGGAGGCCACGTTACAGGCCCATGACGCGAGATAAGGTGCTTACCAAAATAAATTGATTATTCCGTTGGTTGCTAGGTATATAACTGTCCTAATAATGAAAATGCTAGTATTTATCATCAAAAATGTTTTTCTTTATTGTTTTACAAAGTATTCTCCAGCATGATTTATACACTTTTACAAGCGCTCAACCCAATTGTCAAACCACGTTTTCCACTCCGTTTGACACACCTCCAAAACATGGTTTTTGAACGCTTCAACAGCATCTTCTGGCGACGAAAATCGTTGCCCACGCATTTTTTTCTTGATGTGCAAGAATAAAAAGAAGTCATTGGGTGCCAAGTCAGGGTAGTACGGTGGTTGACGCATCAATTCGTAGTTATGGCCGGTCAAAAAGGCTTTGGTTTGAGCCGATGTGTGAGAGCTCGCATTGTCATGGTGCACAATGATTCGTCTTCTCCTGTTCCTTTTTTGAATTTCTTTAAAGACTTCAGGCAAACAAATTGTGGAGTACCACTTAGAATTGACCTACCTTCGTTGCTCAAGCGGAACAGTCGCCACATGATTAGTTTTGCCGACGAAACAGGCTTCGATTTGCTTCGAAGTGCTTCTTCCACGAACAACTTTCGTTGGATTTGGCTCGTATTCGAAGACCCACACGGATAGCTGTTTTGTTTCGGGCTCCTACGCATAGATACATGATTCGTCACCTGTGACGATCTTATAAACGTCTTTTGATCGCCAATAGCCGTTTTGTAAGCGATTGACAAATTGTGCGGGATCCAACGAGAACAAACCTCTTTTAAGGCCAGGCGTTCATGCAATATCGAATATCTGCTGGTGGAAGAAATTATCAAGGATGCCTCTATCTCACGGTATGTCACACGACACATCAATTCGACGTTTTGGCCGGCAAAAAGGCGCTGTTTCGTTTTTCTCCGAAGACTTTAGGCAAACAATTCGTGGTGTACCATTCAAAATTGACCTACCTACGTTGCTCAAGTGGGACAGTCGCTACATGACCAGTTTTTCCGAAGAAACAGGCGACCATTCGCTTCGAAGTGCTTCTTCCACGAACAACTTTCGTTGGATTTTGCCATACATCGCCATACAAAGATTTAAGTTCATCGATGCACTCCTGTCGTGATAATCCACGGCGAAAGTTGTGAAAAATGATCGCACGAAAATGTTCACAAGCTAATTCCATTTCTTTTGCCAAATTGATTTTTTCAAGTCGCTGCAGACAATACAAATGATGGTCGTACGTCAAAAGGTTCTGAGTACGTTTATGCTAAAAAATGTCAAACTTTCCAATGGAAATGCAAGCTGACGCCAGGCAACACTTGGTGTTGCCTAGGCCAAAAATATATACAGCAATATCAATAATGTATATATGGCATGTAGCGCCGTTTTGTCGGAACCAACATCAACATCGTCCAATTCAGGAACTGTAAAGTCGTTAATCATGGCTCTATAGCCGACTTCATTTTTGAAGAAATGTGTACCAATGATTCCCTCTGCCCATAGATCACACCAAGCAGTGACTTTTTGAGGATGTAACGGCGTCTCAACAATGGCTTGTGGACTTTCATCACTCTAAATGCGACAATTTTAGTTATTAACGTACCCATTCAACCAAAAGTGATCTTCATCGCTGAACAAAATGTTCTTGCAATAATCAGGATCGGTGGCTTGTCATTACTCCGAATGCGACAACTTGGGTTATTAACCTACCCATTCAACCAAAAAAGTGAGCTTCATCGCTGAACAAAGGCTTCTTGTAAAAATCAAAATCGGTCACATGTCGTTTTGGGCCCATTCAACGAACGTACGGTGCGCTTGATGGTCGTTCGGCTTCAATTCTTGCAGAATTGGATTTTGTAAGCCCGCAAACCAAAATCCTTGCGCCAAATCTACCATAAAGCTCCAAAAGAAGCGTGCGATTGAGAATGGACTCATTCGGGTCTTCTTCGATATTCTGCTCCACAGCAGCATAAGCGCCTTTAATGCGCTCCGTACGGCGTCTCTGAGGATGCGCATTATCCGCTAGAGTAAACGTGGTGCGAAACCGATTCATGGTTGCTCGAATTCCTGGCCGATTTTATCGACCGAATAGTGGTCTCAGCGCATGATGCATCGCTCGAACCGAAGCATTATTTTGGTAATAAATTTTCACGATTTGCAAACGTTGTGCCGGAGTAGTTCTATTCATTATAAAATGACAAACCAAACTGAGCATAAATCAAGTGACAGCTGTCAAAAAGATCGACTCCAAAAAAGTGTGGCCAGATTGAAAACCACAAGTCTAAAAAAAACACCTTTAGGTATTTGTGATCTATATTTTGACCAGTGGGAATGTGGGAAGTGGGAATTAATATGGGTGTTTCCAGAGCGATTGTAGTACTTAAAATCGGAAATTATGCTATTACTAGGGCTATTTCAAGATGGAAGTGAATTGAGGCATACCTCGACGGAGGTTCAATACCGTTAATATGCCGATTTTTTTTTTTTTTTAAAACCAACACTCAGGGGATGCCCCCTATACATGCGGTGCATTGCGTTGGCGAGTGGAAATTAATGGATCGGAGGGGGAAAGAGGGAGTAATGTTTGTTGACGCTTGCCTTGAACTTCTGGATGTCGCAATTAGTGGGAAATACATTTGCCGGAAGTCGATTCCACATACGGACTGTACGAGCGAAAAACGAATTTGATCTGTAGTGTATAGTGCGGTCAACTGGCCAATCGATAACAAATGGGTGTGAATTCCTAGAAAGTCGCGTATCCCTGCCGAACATCCTCACGTCAGGAATAAGGCGACGGATGTCTAATGAACACACGCCATGAAAGTAACGATAGAACAGCGTCACGCAACCCACATTCCGACGATGCTCAAGGGAAACAATAGAGTTGGATACCCTACTGTCACCTATCAGCACCATCGCTCTCCTTTGAACACGGTCAAGTAGCTCCAAGGATGATTTTGGAGCACCTGCCCATAAATGGGAGTTGTATTCCATCTTTGGCCTGATGTAAGTTGTATAGATATTGAAAAGATCAGAAGGAGTGAAATATTTCTTGCACCGCTTTAAAAAGCCTATGCACTTGAGTGCTTCTTTCGACACTTCGAATACATGTCTCGCCCAACGAGCGTCACATTGTACTTTCATGCCCAGAACATCGAGAGCTTCTGATTGTTCAATATCCGTACCATCGAGACAAATTGACGATATTGTTGGGTCAGCGAATCGCTTGTGAGACAACAAGCAGCACTGTGTCTTACGTGCATTAAAATCTACTCTATTCACTCGACCCCATTCGGAAATGGCCAGTAGATCCCGGCCAAGTGTCTCATCCATAATTCGCCTTTTGTCTTCAATATCTTGAAGGCTCGGCCTACGGTCGAATGAATACGAATGACAGAGGTTACTATCATCTGCGAAAGAGTAGATTGGGTTCACGGTCTGACCCAATAGATCGTCAATGAAAATAAGAAATAAAGAGGGAGAAAGGACAGAGCCCTGTGGTATACCTGCGGTCAGCCTATGTGTGTTGGATGAGAACCCATCTACAACAACTCTAATAGTGCGATCTCTAAGAAAGCTCGATATAAACCGAGCAAATGTATTACCGACTCCAAAAGCGATCAGCTTTGATATGAGTGCACCATGCCAGACTCTATCAAAGGCCTTGGAGATATCTAGAGCCACAAAACGGTGTCAAATCACATGACAAGAGATAACACGACCATTGAATTTCTCGGGCAAAAGATCCATCGTTTCATTGGCTCTGTGGCATCATCGTGTTGGAACCACATATCGTCCATATCCTCAAACTCGGGCCACAAGAATGCATCTCGCGATAGCGAACACCATTCAAGGTAACCGCTTGTCCGAAGTGAGCCCGATGACGAACGAACTTGGCGATCATGCACAGGTATTTTTTACATTGTCTACATACCAGATATGCTGAAATTTGCGCACAATGCTCCCGATTGTGGATACATTAGGTCGATTAGGCTGACCAAAAAAACTACGAAGTGCACGAAATGCAATTTGATTTAAATGTCCATTTTTGTAAAATTTTTGGATGTTTCACTTCTTTTGCGACATCAAATTTTTTTCTCTCCACAAAAGGCCCTTTTTTTGTTTGCTCAAAAGAAGGCTTAAAATTGTACCCGCTGCTCAATTGTGTATCTCTCCATGGTTCCTTTACTCGTGTATATGGGATACTTTATGCCAGGCGACCCAACTTTTATAATCGATGTCTTGCGATTGGGAAGAAACTTGACCCAAGCCTTCTTTTGGGTTAAAATTTAACCCTCTGCTCAATTGTGTACCTCTCCATGGTTCCTTTACTCGTATATATGGGTTACTTTATGTCAAGCGACCCAACTTTTATAATCGATGTCTTCTGATGGGGATGAAACTTGACCTAAGCCTTCTTTTGTAATGTAATTTCGTAAAAGAAGTGGAACATTTTGTTGTAATTTTTTTTATTTTTTTCTAAAAAGATTAAACAAATATTTCTAGGAACAAGGGGTAATAAGTTACATGGCTACAAAATATACCAGTTAGCCCACAAATGTTAAAATTCTACCCCCTTTAACTCAGCCAGTCCTTGCCCGATCTCGTGTAAAGTTTGTGTCTAAACTAATATTCTAGAGTACTAACCTTGGTGCGAGATTCATCCCGATAGAAAGACAACGTTTCCAAAATTGAGTCACTCGACATGAAATGACCCATATCTGTATTACCACTTTTTATTCAATTGGTTAGATCAGGAAATATTTGTAGGGTGCAGTATGTCGTGATTAAACAAGGAGGCGCCCCTACTCGTAGCACTGTCCAATGCCCATACAACTCTTCGTTCCATAACTCACTAACTAATAGATATGACGATGGTATTTAAAACATCTGACATTGACATGCCACGCCCTCTTCAAAATATCGTCTTAATGACCAAAAGAATAGAGGGATCGTGGCGTGCTACCGTTTATACTCGTGGCACTGCCCATACAACACTCCGTTCCATTTCTCACGGACTATTAGAGATGACGATGCTATTTAAAACATCTGATATTGGCATGCCACGCCCTCTTAAAAATATCATCTCAATGGCCAAAATAATATATCGATCGTTTTGAAATTGAAACGAAATAGAATGAATGACTAGGAAATTATTATACTTATAGTTTTTATTATGTTACAAATGGACAAAAGGGCGTGTCACCGCCCATTTAAATCTGAATTTTGAAAGGTCATAACTCGCGAACTAATATAGGAAGTTGGCGTGAAATGAAACACAGTCTAAAGGAAAAATTGGCGGCCCCTTGAAAACATTTTCATATTAAACGATGTAAAGGACTAATCGTATTAAAATTCAATAGCATTTAATTCTTGATCTGAAAATTCACGATTAAGCGAAAGGGCGTTATCGGTAGATAAACCGACTATGATACAATCAATGGACCGCAAAACCATGGTGGAGAGCCAATAAGCTTCCACCAGGCCAAACTTACCTACAGTATGCCCACTTGTTGGAACTTCGTCTATTAATTGTTAGGAAATTATGTGGCCACGACTGCGGAGAAAACATGGCTAATATTAAATTCATACGATTGGAAAATATTAATGCGAGCGCATGGTTGGTAGGCTCAGTTATTTCGGTGATATTTTTCATAGTGAAAATGGACCCAAACTCACCACTTGACATTTTTAAGCCTAATATCCTTGTATGGCTCCTCGTTCATGCAGCAACAGCATTTTATATAGGCGGAGAATTCCATAATGCAGGTAAGTCGATATAATCGTTTAAAATTACACGAGTGATTGAAAGTAAATTTGTTTAAAATCAAATCAACGGCATAGTCGTGTGTGTTTCAATACAAATATTTAAGTTATTAAATTTTTTCAATGATTTTATCTCGTTTTTGTTCGCATACGATAGTTTACTACAATTGGTTCTTCTTTGCCCTTACTCGAATGTGGCATAAGCTTATTGGCTATGAGATGTGGCTGAATTTCACAAATCCTCTGAGGGAATGGAATTTAAACGGTCTTTGCCGAAGTCGCTTTAACTTCTACTCTCAACTCATGCTGGTCGTGAATATAGTGACATGGACATCGTCTTGGCTGTTCAGAGGTAAGTTAAAAAGTGCAGGTGTAATTTATTCGAAGCAGATTCAATATTGCACCGAAAACTAGCACAAAAGCTTAAGTCGGGCGTGGCCGATCATATTGCACCCTGTACATCTTAATGTTCAGGAAAACCTCATAAACATATGTTTTTGGACGCATTTTACACAGATTTAAAAATTTAAAACTAATGTCATACACTCATACCTTGTTATACGGCCTAGATGTGTTATAAAAAAATTGGCCTACACCGAAAAGCCGTATAACGAATTGCTTATTTTCATACTAACCCATACAAAACGCCGGGGATCGGTTCTATTTAACAACACTTGAAGTAGTTTCAGTCAAAATAGCAAGTTTAACTAATTTAAGGCTTAAAAACGATGAATCAATTAAGGCTTGCCATATATATTTCAGATGGTGTCAGGCAATACTAAGTGTTCATTTCCATTGGAAAGTTTAACATTTTTTAGCATAAACGTACTTAGAACGTTTTGACGTGCGATCATCATTTGTGTTGTGCACCATCCTAAAGCCCGGTGAAAAACTGTTTTAATGAATTCAATCGTGGCCGACGCTCGCTCAAATTCAAAAGTCGTGAAGGTCGTCCAAAAATAATGCAAGACCGTCATGTGACATACCGTGAGATAGAGGCATCCTTGGGCATTTCTTCCACCAGAATATATTCGATATTGCATAAACAGCTGCCCTTAAAAAAGGTTTATTCTCGTTGGATCCCGCACAATTTGACAGTCGCTTAAAAAAAGGCTCGTGTCGATTGGTAAAAAGAAATTTTGAAAAAATACGATTGCGGTGCTTCAAAAGGCGATCTATGCGTTTGAGCCAGAAACAAAACAGCAATCGACCGTGTGGTTCTTCGAGGACGAGCCAAATCCAACGAAAGTTGTTCGTGGAAGAAACACTTCGAAGCAAATGGTCGCCTGTTTCTTCGGCAAAACTGGTCAGAGGCGACTGTTCCGCTTGATCAACGCAGGACGGTCAACTATGAGTGGTTCACCACAAGTTGTTTGCCTAAAGTCTTGGGAGAAAAACGAACCAGCGCCTTTTTGACCGGCCAAAACATCGAAAAGATGCGTCACGTGAAATACCGTGAGATTGAGGCATCCTTGGGCATTTCTTCCACCAGCATACATTTGATATTTCATAAACACCTGAACGTAAAAAAGGTTTGTTCTCGTTGGATCCCGCATAATTTGACAGTCGCTTAAAAAAGGCTCGTGTCGATTGGTAAAAGAAATTTTGAAAAAATACAGTCGCGGTGCTTCAAAAGACGTTTATAAGATCGTCACAGGTGACGAATCATGGATCTATGCGTTTGAGCCAGAAACAAAACACCAATCGACCGTGTGGTTCTTCGAGGACGATCCAAATCCAACGAAAGTTGTTCGTGGAAGAAGCACTACGAAGCGAATGGTCGCCTGTTTCTTCGGCAAAACTGGTCAGAGGCGACTGTTCGGCTTGATCAACGTAGGACGGTCATTTCTGAGTGGTACACCGCAAGTTGTTCGATTAAAACCTTCGGTAAAAATTCGAAAAACGAACAAGAGAAGAGAGAGAGCGAGAGAGCGAGGGAGGGAGCGAGGGAGAGAGCGAGAGAGAGAGGTCGCATTGCAGAGAATGAGAGCTCGCATTGCACCATGACAATGCGAGCTCTCACACATCGGCTCAAACCAGCGCCTTTTTGACCGCCAAAACGTCGAATTGATGGGTCATCCGCCGTACAGCCCTGACTTGGCACCCAATGACTTCTTTTTATTCCCGCACATCAAGAAAAAAATGCGTGGTCAACGATTTTCGTCGCCAGAAGATGCTGTTGAAGCGTTCAAAAACCATGTTTTGGAGGTGCCTCAAGCGAAGTGGAGAAAGTGCTTCGACAATTGGTTTGAGCGCATGCAAAAGTGTATAAATCATGCCGGAGAACACTTTGAAAAACATTAGAACCATTTTTGGTGATAAATATTCGTTTTTTTTTTATTAGGCCAGAAATATATATAGCAGCCCTCGAACATATTTATGTATTAATAGGCCCATTACAAATATTTTTTATAAGTGTTAAGAAAACATGAGTAACTCAAAGTGTAGAAAGAAGTTCTAATTGCTCTTAAACTTTGGGCTTAAAAAAATGTACCTAATCGTTGTTGCTTTGAAGTGTGTTTTATGTTTTTCTGAAGTTGTTTGTAGCAGTCAAGAGAGTTATTTATTGATCGGGGATTATTTTCTAAAAGAGCTTCTTTAATCTTTTTTGTAGTTAATTTTTTTAGTAGACTCTGGCTCCTCCTCACTGTCTGCTTCAAAAGAATCAAGTTGAATAACCTCTTCAGCGATAAGAGGACTTTAAGCTTCTTGCCAAATCCGCCATCATTGGCAATTCTCACAATACTTTGGCAAATATAAGGCACGGAATCAGCGTCAGAAATTAATGACTCAGATGCTAGAACACATTCCGTCCATTTATTGCTCCAAAGCATCGTATGTTCAAAGTTTTCGGTTTGACTTCGTTCCAAGCTTCGCCGTTATTCACTACAGACTTTTTTCCAAAAATGTTTGATTTGCGCAAATAAAGCGCCTTAATTTTGACGATTGCACCCTGATCGATGGGTTAAATTAGATCTGTGGTGTTTTAATTTTAAGTTATCTGAAGCATTAGCTCCAAGAAGCAACGACAATTTTTCTTTTGAAGACTTCTGCCCAGATGCACTTCTTGAAGGTTCTGTCCGGCATTCCTTGCCAGTAAAGCCCAGTTTCGTCCAGAATTAAAGATTTGATCAGAGCAATATCCACCTTTTTTGAATAAGTGATTTCAATACGGCAGGGTACTTTCTTGCTGTATCTTCACCAGCCAGCACTTGCTGCTTCGCCTCTCATTTTTAGGCAATGCAAGTTACGTCGTTTTTTAAATCTTTCAAACCAACCTTGGCTTGTTGTATCCGAAGCCGGTTCATCTGTTTTCAGTTTATAGAAAATAGATTTTGTCAAGATTTTGCAAAGACAACTTATGTAAATTAATGTTTTTTTGGCCGTGTAACGAAATCAAGCCATAATTTTAAAAGGTCCCTTTCTATTTTGCGCGTCACATATAACGAAAGTCCGTATAGCGAGGTATAAGTGTATTTGAATTTGTAAGAAAATTTAATTGTTTTTGATTAAATCGTAGTAAAATTTCAACCGATTTTCTAATATTTCAACTGTGTGCGTTCTTGGCCCGTGGAACTTAGTGGTGCCAAAATTCATTGAGATCGGATGAACATATGTGTGGAAGCTATATCCAAATCTGAATCGATTTTCAGCAATTTCAATTGCGATCGTTCTTGGTTGCCAAAATTCATTGAGATCGGATGAACATATGTGTGGAAGCTATATCCAAATCTAAATCGATTTCTAGCAATTTCAATTGCTTGGTTCAAAAAGTGTACTGTTGATAAATTTCATAAAGGATCAATCTTGTACAGGTTGACTAATGAATATTGCTACATTAAGAAACTCGAATAACTTTTTTTTCAGTGCCTGGAATTAATTTTAAAGCTCATTCAATTCTATTATAAAGGGTTATCCATCTAGAGGTATTTTTTCAGAACAAAAAAAATATACAAAAATTCAAATCAAGTGTGGAATCTTTATTGGTAATTTGAAAGGACATTTTATGGCATTTATTTTTTGAAAATAATTTCCTTCAAATGTTCGGTGGTGTGTCGGTGAGCGACTGGAGATCTGCTGTTTACGAGCAAAATTTTGTTCAGTGATGAGGCCCATTTCTGGCTCAACGGCAAAGTCAGTAAACATAAGTGCCGCATTAGGGCTGAAGAGCAACAAGAAGAGGTTCGAGAGGTGCCATTATACCCAGAGCAAACCATGATTTGGTGCGGTTTATAAGCTGGTGGAATCATCGGTAAATATTTTTTTCAAAAATGATGATGGCCGGAATGTAACCGTGCATGGTGCTCGCTATCGCGCCATTATATCGATCTTTACGCTACCTGTAATTGAAGCCCGTAATCTTGACGACACTTGGTTTCAACAGGACGATGATCAAACAATGGATTTATTGAGAGGTCATTTCGAAAAGCAGCTAATTTCCCGCTTTGAACAGGCGAGTTGACCGCCTAGTTCGAGTGATATCACACCTTTAGACATTTTTCTTTGGGGTTACGTAAAGTCCAAAGTCTATGCTGACAAACCAGCTACGATTCAGGTTTCAGAAGCCAACATTACGCGTGTCATTATAGCCATACCGGTCGAAATGCTCGAACGAGTCATCCAAAATTGGAACTTCAGAATGGAAACCCTGAGGAGCAGTTGCGGCCAACATTTGAAGGAAATTATATTCAAAAAATAAATGTCATAAAATGTCCTTTCAAATTACCAATTTAATACCAGACAACCAATTCGGTTTCAGGGCTAGTCACGGAACTCCTGAACAATGTCATAGGATTGTCAAAGAAATAAGAGGTTGCTTAGAAAACAAACAGTATTGCTCGGCGGTGTTTTTGGATGTCAAACAAGCCGTTGACAGAGTATGGTATGAAGGATTATTGTTTAAGATTGAGAAAATGTTGCCAGCTCCTTTTTATCTATTAATGAAATCTTACTTGCATGAAAGAAGTTTTTATGTAAACATAAATGATGATAGCTCTGAAGTATGTTACATAAAATCCGGTGTACCTCAAGGCAGTGTATTGGGACCAGTATTATACACGATCTTCACCTCTGACATGCCTATTACCAATAATGTAAAAATAGCAACGTATGCAGAAGATACGGCAGTGTTAGCTTCCAGCCATTCTCGTTTAGAAGCATCCAATTCCGTGTGGAATGTGGAACATTAAAGTAAATGCTGAGAAATCATCTCATGTAACGTATACTTTAAGAAAGGAGGACTGTCCGCCGGTTTTCTTTAGCGGTGTTAGAATTCCTGCTTCGAAGAGCGTTAAATAGCTGGGTCTACACTTCGACAGACGATTAACGTGGAAAGAGCACATTAAATCAAAAAAGTAATTAACTCAAAATAAAAACGCAACGAATGTATTGGCTCTTGGGTCCTAAATCCGAACTTGCTCTAGAAAACAAAGTGCAACTTTACAAAACAATGTTGAAGCCTGCCTGGACTTATGGCATTGAACTATGGGGGACCGCCAGCAACTCCAATGTGGAAATCTTGCAGAGATATCAATCTAAAACGCCAAGAATATTTACTCAAGCTCCCTGGTTTATTAATAATAAAAATATACACAACGATCTCGGTGTTCCTACTGTCAAAAATGAGATTTCCAAATGCAGCTCCAACTATCAGAATAGATTAAGTAATCATCCGAACATACTTGCTCTATTACTCTATTAGATGATACTGATGAAATACGGCGACAAAAGCGACTTCATATTTTAGATCTTCCCTTTCTTAAAAAATAGCTGTTAAAAATGTGAAAATTATGTTGTAATTGTTAAACCCAATGGGGTTTAACAGAACTGTTATGTACTAAGTTTTTATGAAATCTGATATATTTATTTTATATAGAAATCTGATAAAAAAAAAAAAAAAATTACCAATAAAGATTCCACACTTGATTTGATTTTTTATACTTTTTGTTGTTCTGAAAAAATACCTCTAGATGGATTACCCTGTATAAAGAGCATTTCGTCAAAACTTCTAACTTACTTAGGAATTTTAACCCGTTAATGCCTGCCCACTAGGGTGTCCCAAAAAAAACAAAAATTTCGATTTTCATTGGTGCTCACGCGTTTTTTGATAGATTTTAGGGTAAGGAAATTTTGATTTTTGTTTAAAAATTTTTTGGAAGTGGTTTAGAGGTCGCACAAATTGGGTTTTTGTCAAAAAACGTGGTTTTCTGCCATATTTTAAAAATAATTTAAGATTTTGTCATTAAATTATTTTTTTTTTAGAACTTAAGTTAACAGTTCATAAGAAAAACGTGCAATCTTTCATTTTATGTTCAAAAACCGCCAGGTTTGTCAGCGATTTTTTCCATATGGCAGATTAAACTAAAATTTTTTTGTTTTTTTTTCAAAAACATTGACTTTAACGATTTATAACTTTTAAAATTTCTATTAAAGTTACAAAAACTAATGATGCAGTTTAAAAGATAAATAAATTCTAAACAATTTTCATAAAAAAAATGTTTAATTAGTCGTTACTAACCCAGAGTTATCTACATTTGTCGAATTCAATCCATTGAACCGAACATGATTTCAACTGTTTTTTTATTATTTCTTTTGAGTTTCATTCACAATGCGAGCCTAAGCCTCATTCACAATAGGTATGCTCCCCTCAACGATCTTAATCTCTTAAAGCAATTGGATGACTACAAACGCTTTAATGACAGTGTTGCAAGCGCTGCATTAAAAACGTTTTTGCGGCATCAGTGGTACTTATCGGAGAAATTGGCTGCCTTAGCATTTTTTGACGAACGTATAGACAGCAATACATTACGTTTAATGGTAAAAAATCTACTTCGTCCAACTATAGACAAGGAAAGGCCAATTTGAAAGAAGAATTGCTTAAAAATGCAGAAATTTACACATTTATTTCTGAAGCTAGCCTTAACTTTTTTAAAGCCTGCGATATTTCGACAGCATTTTTACAACTAGATCCAGAAAAATGGGAAACCAACGAACACTTTCTCCATGGAAGAAACAAAATTCAACAATTGTATGTGGTAAACGACGTCGCCGAACGTGGTGTGGCCTTGGCAAGCAGTTACGCAAATTTGACAACTTCTGAAACAGATTTTCAAAATTTATTGCAGGGCATAGAGCAGCATCGAAAGAGCCGCAATAAATTACTTTTAAACAACTAAAGTATTGTGTTTTCTGTTTTTCTTGGTTATGATTTGTTGGGAGCCTAAAGGTTAGTATTATATTTTCATGCAATGGATTGAATTCGACAAATGTAGATAACTCTGGGTTAGTAACGACTAATTAAACATTTTTTTTATGAAAATTGTTTAGAATTTATTTATCTTTTAAACTGCATCATTAGTTTTTGTAACTTTAATAGAAATTTTAAAAGTTATAAATCGTTTAAGTCAATGTTTTTGAAAAAAAAACAAAAAAATTTTAGTTTAATCTGCCATATCGAAAAAATCGCTGACAAACCTGGCGGTTTTTGAACATAAAATGAAAGATTGGACGTTTTTCTTATGAACTGTTAACTTAAGATCTAAAAAAAAATATTTAATGACAAAATCTTAAATTATTTTTAAAATATGGCAGGGAACCACGTTTTTTGACAAAAACCCAATTTGTGCGACCTCTAAACCACTTCCAAAAAATTTTTAAACAAAATTCAAAATTTCCTTACCCTAAAATAAATCAAAAAACGCGTGAGCAGAAAAAATTTTTTCTTTTTGGGACACCCTACTGCCCACCCGTTAATGCCGGCTCGTACGATTTTTATGAAATTTGGAAGTGTTTATGTCGAAAAGACCATAGAAGTTGAAATTAAAAAGAAACCTCAATTTTTACCTGAGATATGATATGGGTATTTAAATCAAAGAACGAAAATTAACCGATTGCTACGGGAACCGTTCGCTGTTCGAGCGAAACCAATTCATTTAGTTTGAATGGTTTTGTATCATGACAACAAACGATACACGAAACATTTCGCCTCTGCCGAACAATACACGATTCGAAACACATAGCGCTCCTTACGTTGAGTTGAAACGTTTTGTGTATTGGTTAGTGATCATGACAACAAACTAAACTTTTCATCATTTGGTTTTTTGGCACTGTCGATCACTAACCAATCGTTCACTAGTTTTGTGTGTATGTATGAAAGCTGTGGGTTATAACCGAATGCTACGAGAACTGTTCGTTGTGACTCACAAGTTGTGAAACCGTTTCATTGGGTTTCGTGTTATGTTCTCGAGCTCTCTTGTTATTGTTTTGTGTATGGGTTTCACATCGCGATCATTAACTAAACAAAACGAAAAAATTATTTTGTGTGTGAAACAATTCAATCGTTAGTGGTTTTGGTTCACAAGTGATCGTAACAAAACCGAAATGAACAGTTCGTAAAGGTTAATTTTCGTACCCTGATTTAAATACCCGTGCAAGGTGTTTGGTGAATTTGCATCCCGCTACTTGCTTCCTGGATTATCACAACGGTGTTGCACCATTTAAGAAGAAAATTGCTAAGACTCAGTGATTTATTTCTTTTAATTACCATGTTTTTTTTAATTAAATTGCCCATTGCATTTGACCGGATCTGGAGGCCAGATGTGTTGACGTATCGTTGCCTGATTTTTTCATTACATAGTAGACAACTTAAGCTATTCGGTAAAATTAGAAATTTTTAATTTGTACCATTTTCCTAAGTTTGAAAGCACATTTCCGGAGTATTCGATTTTTGCTTGCAAAAAACAAAAGATACAAAATATAAAAAAAATTCTGCTAAATGCTTTAATTTAGCCCAATCTTTCCTCTATAAAAAAGCCCAATCTTTCCTCTATAAAATTTAGCCCAATCTTTCCTTCTATAAAAAAAAATTACCGCGATTCGCTTACCTGGCCCACGCTAAAATTATTTATGTATGAACACTTTCTTGGCCATTTAAATTGTAAGAAATGGGTTAATCGTAATGAGCTTCTTCTTTTTAAAATCGTTATTTCACTTTATGACCCACTACACCAACTTGATGCAGAAAACCGGTCCACTTTTACATACAAACTCAATTAGATTTATTATTTCGTTCGAATGAACCAAATTTATAAAATTTGATCATCAGTCCAGGTCCAGTTAACCAACGTTCGTGGTTATGACAACCGAATTCACAAAGTACTTCTAACCAAGCTTACAAATGCTTGGTTAGAAGTACTTTGTGAATACAACCAAAACATGTAAAAATTCGGTTCAAATAATCACCTTAAATGGCTAGGGTTACCTTCTCAACCGATAGGTTCGGTTGCCTCTACTGAAAATAGCCGTGAACCCAATCAACATTCGGTTTCAGCAATGGAATACATGGATAGCAGTTGCATCCAATTGGCTGTGGCAACAAATAGAATATCTGTGAGTAGGAATAAGTCCAAATCTTTGTGCATAATTGACTGCAATGACTACTGTCTGCTTATACCCACTTGAGCAGATAAGCTGCTTGTCGAATCTCTTGGATTTGTTTGTATGGCAGCAGCTACAGCTGCGATTGTTACCTCCGTTGTTACCTTACCTGAAAGCATTCGATGGTATGGTCTTCAGTTGACTGTCCCATGCTCGGCGAAATTGTTACCAAATCTCAGACTCCAATGCGTAATAGCGGCTGACAATCCAAATTCTTGTTTCAGTATCACAGTCATCGATCTTTGTTAAACTTAAAAATCAATCTGCAAAATAAAAAAAAAAAACAGATTTATTTAATAGAAAAAAGTTATTCATTTTTTTACTGGTGGTAGATTTCATAAAGGATCGATGTTAAACAGGGTGGCTGATGTAAATTGCTACATTAAGATACTCAAATATCTTTTTGCAGTGTATGGAATTCATTTTTCTTTTATTCATGTTATAGCTCATTCAATTTTATTCAATACGAGGGCGACCGCAAAAGTAACTGGCCTAACATATAAAGAACCGTTTTTTGGAATTATTATTTATTTTTCAACATAATCTCCTTCAAACTCAATACACTTCATCAAACGTTTTTCAAGTTTTTTAATTCCATCCGAAAAATAAGATTTTTCAAGACCTTCAAAATATGCCTCAAATTTTGCCACCGAGAATTTTTTTTAAATTTGGAAATAAGAAATAATCATAAGGAGCTAAATCTGGACTATATGGTGGATGCGGAGCAATTTCAAATCGTAATTCGGCCAGTTTTTGTTGAGTTAAAAATTCAGTGTGTGAAGGAGCATTATCTTGATGAAAAAGAACTTTTTTTTTAAATGCGGTCGCTTTATCTTGATTTTTTCACTCAACCGATCCAATAAAGCACAATAATATTCACTATTTATAGTTTTTCCTTTCTCAAGATAATCAATAAATAGTATACCCCTTGCATCCCAAAATACTGCGGCCATTACTTTTCCTGCTGACTTAACAGTTTTTGGCTTCTTGGGACCACTTTTACCAGCTTCTATCCATTGTTTGACTGTTCTTTGCATTCTGGGATGTAGTGATGGATCCATGTTTCATCCACAGTTATGAATCGGCGCAAGAACTCTATTGGATTACGCTGATAAATCGCTAAAAGCTCCTCTGAATTGGTCCAACGGACGATTTTTTGGGGCATAGTCAACAAACGCGGCATCCATCTTGCGGATAGCTTTTTCATGTGGAGTTCATCATGTAAAATACTCCAAACTTGTTTTTCGTGTATTTTAACAATATCAGCAAGTTCTCTGAGCTTTATTCGTCTATCTTTAGTCACTTCAATAAATATTTTTCTAATGTTTTCAGTAGTACGTAGTAGCAGTTTTCGGTCTTCCAGAGCGTTGTTCATCTTCCGTACTTGAACGACCCATTTTAAATTGTCGAACCCAGGATTTCACGGTGGAGTATGCTGGTGCATTATCACCATGAACAGAATCCAATTCAGCTTTGATTAATTGTGGCGTATAACCTTTCATATAAAAGTGTTTAATTTCCGCACGAAACTCTTTATTTTCCATTTTTCAAAAATTAAAAACTTGTTTACTTCAATCATCAGTAACAAAGAAAATAATCATAAAATATTTCGGAAATTTTGACAGATGGCTTATAAAAGATTGCTTTTAAAAAACAAAAACAAAAAAAGTTGCTAGTAAAACAGAAAATGTGCCCGGCCAGTTAGTTTCGCGGTCGCCCTCGTAAGTAAGTCTTTCCATGATAAAATGGCAAACAAATCATCCGATTTTGGGTCTTGCGCCCTCTAAGAGCCACATATTGCATCAAATCTTGATGAAATCTCGCACACGTTAGTTTTTCGGACCAAGGAAGGACGGATTTTGAGGAAAATCGAAACAGATGTCGACATGCAGCATCCCATATATAAGTACAATCTTGATGAAATTTAGAACAAGTACATGTATGGTGCCAAGGACGGGCGCTGTTGAAATTGGAGAAAATCTGTTCAGATTTAGATTTTAATGCTGCCGAAAATTGAAGCCCGTAATCTTGACGACACTTGGTTTCAATAGGCCGGTGCCACTTGCCGTATGGATCTATTGAGAGGTCATTTCTAAAAGCAGCTAATTTAACGTTTTGGACAGGGGAGTTGGCCGCCTAGATCGAGTGATTTTTCTTTGGAGTTACGTAAAGTCCAAAGTCTATGCTGAGAAACCAGCTACGAATCTGGTTTTGGAAGCCAACATTACGCGTGTCGTTAAAGCCACGATTCATCCAAAATTGGACCCTCAGAATGGAAACCCTGAGGAGCAGTTGCGGCCAACATTTGAAGGAAATTATATTCAAAAAATAAATGCCATAAAATGTCCTGTTAAATTTCCAATAAAGATTATACACTTGATTTGAATTTTTATATTTTTTTTTGTTCTGCAAAAAAATACCTCTAGATGGATCAACCTATATATCCTTTATCTTAATCTGAACAGATTTTCACGTCCGTCCTTGGCATCCTTGGTCCGTCCTTGCTAAATTTTATCAAGATTGTATATGGGATGCTGCATTTCATTTCAGCATTTCATTGTTTTAGGTAAAACCGGTTGAGGAAAATCAATTCAGATGTCGATATATCTCCCATATATCGACATCTGAATCGATTTTCCTCAACCGGTTTTACCTAAAACAATGAAATTCTCTCACAAACATTAGATTTAAAATCTGGGTAAATTGTGAGCCCATCGCGGGTGGCCAAAATCATGTTTTTAGTTAGTTTTTTTTTGGCAACACTCAAAATTGCTGGGTATAATAAAGTGGGTCATGGCCGACCTTTGATTCTTTTACTAGTTTGACTTGTTTAATTTTCGTTACCCATTAAATTTTACATCAAAAAACTTTTATTTATTAAAAATTCCGACTTTTTGTACTAATAACATTTTATCGAAAATTGCTGCCTCCGGTATCGAGAACCCACTACCTCGCAATCCGTACTCATGCATGCTGTCTTCTGGGATACCACTTTGTATGGTTGAACTACTATTGAATATATTTTCTAAAAGATTTTCATCAATTTTGCCCTCACGAGGAAGGCCTGCACACATCCCTCCCTGTAGCAATGGGTGTTCATGTCTATCCGATGGAAACGCAAGCATGTCTTCTATTCGAAAAGTCTGTAGACTTCCTTTTTCTAGGCCTGATTTTCCATTCAAACTCTGAATGTATATCGAATTGTTAGTCCCTTGAATGGAACGGACAAAGTGGGCCGGCCTGTCAGTACAAGGCGTACCAAAATGTCTATTGGATCTTTTAGAAGGCCTATACGCTTGTTCCTTTAACAATGACCTCAATTTTTCCACATTTGGGATACTTAGGGACCCCTTACGTATCTAAATACACTTCTCACATTCAAATGTCTTTCACTCGTATTTAAATTCAGGTGCAATGCCATGGACTGATGTTGCACTTAACAGCGAAATGGAATCTGAGCTGAATGTGATGACGATTTTATCGATTATTGGAGCTGTCGTTGTTGCAAGCAAATTCTTCGTTATATGTGGTGAAGTATCTGAAATCAAACGCGTCAGACTTTACCGACCAATAAGGTAAGTGAAAGCGCCCGATAACAGATTTAAGGGCAATTAGTACGAGAGACACTTACGCATTAATGCCTTTATTTTTTCAGTATTCTACTAACACTCTGGTGGACAGTATATATGATGGATCTTCCTTGGATAGCATTCCATCTGCTACTTGCCTACTTTAAACAGCTCTATGTTATTGGATTTTTCTATATGTACCTACTCGTAGAGGGTACTCTAATGAGAAAGATATTCGTTCGTCCCTTATGGAAAGTAATGTAAGAAACCCAGTGCCGGAATCTGCATTATGTGAACATATTTTGCTAACCTTGAAAAACCTCTTTACAGACAAGCAAATACGAACAATCGTGCCAGATAGAGTAGAAGTCAGACCGAGCTAAATTAAAAGGTATTTTTTACAGACCAACGATACTCAATAAAAGGAAACCTAAAATGTAACTGCAATGAAATGGAAAATTGTTTTTCTTTGTTTAAAAGTAAAGTTTTTTGAAAATTTCCGTAATGTTTCTTTTTTAATTCCAATTTCAAAGCATATTTCTGGTAAGCGGTCACCCTACTTAAAAATAGTTGTCGCCCTACTTATGTAAAGTTGTCCAGATTTAGAGGTAAGTACCATATTTAGAGGCCGAACCGGCGCACAGTGGTTCCTTTTTGGGTTTTGCGTAGCTAAAATCTGTAACTCTCTTATTTATCGTCCGTTTGAATCGAAACTTGAAGGCAACGTTAATGAGTGTACAAGCAAAGGCACGGTGGCAACATTTGCTTCGATATGCTTCTTTGACGAACATACGAGGACGGTTCGGAAAGTTCCTAGCCTATCAATGAAAGAGAATAGTTAGTTTTTCAAAAATATTTTTATTTTTCAATATAATCTCCTGAAACTTCAATACTCTTAGTCCAACGCTTATCTAGTTTTACCCTTTTGCAGATAGTCAATCAATTAAATACCTTTGAAGTCCCAAAAAAACCGTTGCCATAACCTTACCAGCCGATTGAATTGTTTTTGCCTTTTTTTGGGGCACTTCCTCCAGCTTCAGTCCATTGTTTGGATTGTTCTTTTGTCTCTGGAGTATAGTGGTGGATCCATGTCTCATCAACAGTTATGAAACGACGCTTAAAATCCATTTTATTTCGCTGAAAACAATCCAAACAAGCTTGAGAAATGTTCATTCTTATGCGTTTTTGGTCGACTGTTCACAAGTGCGGCACCCATCTTGCAGAAAGCGTTTTCATCTGTAGTTCTTCATGCAAAATTAAATGGACTCGATCATTTGAGATGCCCATGATATTAGCTATTTCACGCACTTTTATTCGTCGATCATTTAATACCATATCATGCACTTTGGCTACAATTTCTGTTGTTGCTGCTGTTTTTGGACGTCCACTACGTGGTTCATCTTCAATGCTTGTACGACCACGTTTAAACTCAGCAACCCAATTTTTTACTGTTGCATATGAAGGAGCACTTTTACCTAACACATTCACCATATCATTATGAATTTTACACATTCACCATATCATTATGAATTTTACACATTCACCATATCATTATGAATTTTTTTTTATGTAAATATTTAATGACACCACGCATTTCTAATTTTTCCATTGTAAAAAAGTCGCGGATGCCTGTTTCTATATGAAGGAGTTGCCAGATCGAAACAAAATTTAACATGTGTTCATAGCAGAGATGAAAGTTTTCAAAACACTTAACTTTTTTATGTTTATACCGCGCTTTTTGTGCTAAGCTAAGAAGCTTCCGAACCGCCCTCGTATTTCGTTGGATTTGGCTCGTCTTCGAAGACCCAGACGGTCGATTGCTGTTTTGTTTCGAGTTCATATGCATAGGTCCATGATTCGTCACCTGTGACAATGTTATACACAGCCTTTAAGCTACCGCAGTTATACTTTTTCAACATCTCCATACGAGCCTTTTTTTGAGTATTTGTCAAATTATGTGGGATCACGGCCAAATGAACATGCGATATCTTATTGATGCTTGTCTTACTAATGTCCAAAGATGGCTCAATCTCACGGTATGTCACATGTCGGTCTTGCTTGATCAGTTCACGCACAGCATCGATGGTTTCTGGCAAAGTGACCGAAGTTGGCCGTCTTTCACGAAATATATCCTGGAGCGAACGGCGTCCGAGACTGAACTCTTGGTACGAGCGATAAACAGCGGTTTTTGATGGTGCTTCATCGCCAAAAGTCGAAAGAAGTTATGTAAAACACTCTTGTCTCGATAACCCACGCCAAAAATCGTAAAAAATCATCGCACAAAAATGTTCACGGGATAATTCCATTTTTTGACTGAGATGAATTTTTCAACGCACTGTAAACAAAGCAATTCGCCCTCAAATGACAAAACGTTCTGGGTGAAGTTATGTTTAAAAATGCTCAAGTTTCCAATGGAAGTTCCAGTTTGCATCTGGGAACACTAGTATTGTCAGGACCCAAAAGATAAATAGCGACCCTCGTACTATATTCATAGCCGCTAACTGTACGAGTACTTACCTCAGTGTAGATTGTATCGAAATTTCAGTATACGTATGGGTAACCGCAAAACTATGGGTGATTCCACACATCCTACTTCATCGCTGATTTCAACAGAAATCAAATTGTGTCACTTAAACCGAGCACACACATTCTTCGAATGGAATGTGTCATTTCAAAAGTGGGTACAATGCAATTCTATGTTAAATAAACGTTTGTAAGGGTTTAATTCTAAATATAAATCGTTTATTTTGGTTTTTTCTTCTTCTCCATCTATTGATAAGACATTCCCATACACATGCATATACAAAAATACATATACATTTAAACATAGAGTGTTTAACTTAAGGACAGTGGTTTTGATAACGAAACACGTGCTAATCATTGAAACTGCTGAACTAAAGCAAATATTTAGGTTGATCCAACTAAAATGTACGATGTTAATTGTAAATACTCTGAGCCGAAAATAATGTGATGTTTTTAAAAAAATGTCTGGTTACATTTTTCATGGTAAATGTTTGATAACGAAGTCAAAATAACGTTATTTAAGGTCAAATGTACATACAAAATAGTTGAGTTAACATTATATAAGATTGGTTTTTTCAGGAGGGAGACAGAAAAATGTGCGACATAAACAAAAACTTAAATATCATTCGGCTCTGTTGTATCGAAGTTTTTGATCTGCTTTGTGTTATACGAAGTTCAGACTGTCTTACTCACCCCACCCTTTTCCTTTCTTCCTCTGCTCTGAACGTGTGTGTAATTGTGAGAAAGATCATAAGACAATTTAGCTCGCTATCTAAAAAACTACCGCCAAATGCTAGCTTTACTGCTTGTTGAGCTGTGAAGAAGTTTCAGTTGGTCGTGAATATTTTATAAGTGCTGGTTTCGGAATCTTCGGAAGCTGTTGATTAAAGGTAAGTAAAAAACGTAACAGTAAAAAAAATATGCAACACTTGTGGATGCTACATCGTACTTATCACCCTATAATCCATCTTGATGGTTTTTTTTCAATAGCCTTTTTCACAGATTTCGCGTTAGTTCTGTTGAACTTATTTTTTTTTCTTTTCAGTATTGTTTACCATTTCGGTGAGAAACTTTTTTCGACCACAATTTTGTTCTGTGATGAGGCACATTTCTGGCTCAACGACAACGTCATTAAACATAATTGCCGCATTTTGGCTGAAGAGCAACCATAAAGGGGTTCAAGAGGTGCCATTATAGCCACAGAAAATCACGGTCTGGTGCGGTTTATGGGCTGGTGGAATAATCGGTCCATATTTTTTCAAAAATAATGATGGTCGGAACGTAACCGTGAATGGAGCTCGCTGTCGCGCCTTGATATCGGACTTTTTGCTTCCTGAAATTGAAGCCAGTAGACTTGACGACATTTAGATTTAACAGGACGGCTCTACTTTCCATACAGCTGCTAAAGCAATGGATCTATTAAGAGGTCTTTACGAAGAGCAGCCGTTGAGTTGGCCCCCGTGTAATATCACAGCTATAGACTTTTATTTGGGGCTACGCAAAGTCCAAATTCTATGCTGACAAACCAACTACGTTTCAGGTTTTAGAAGCCAACATTACGCGTGTCATTAAAGCCATACCGGTCGAAATGCTCGAACAAGTCATCCAAAATGGACACCATGAAGCGTAGTGGCGGCCAACATTTAAAGGAAATTATATTCAAAAAATCCTGTCGAAAGAACCACAAATATTCCACATTTTATTCGATTTTTTTAATATTTTTTTATTTGAAAAATACCTTCAGATTGATCACCCGATACGTTGTTGGTGCACAGTTTTAATTGTTCGCTGATGCATTGGGTCACGAAAATTTTGAAGCTAGTACAGGATGGTTAGACAAATTTGAACCGGCCGGTGAAGAATTGGCTGATGTACCTTCATTGGAGCACGTTTATTCATCAATTGATGTACTACGAACTTTTGTGCAGTTGAGGATATATTAGAAGGTTTTGTTGATGAAGAGATGTGAAACAGTTTTATCCCAACTAAAATACATGTTTATTTTAAATAAAAATTGGAAAAAAAAACTATAATTTGTTATTTGGTATTAGATGGATTTGTTAAGGAAGAAAAATGTAAAAGTGTAACCCAAACTAATATGCCATATTATTTTAAATAAAAAGAGGGGAAAAATATAATTTCTGTACTATAATGAAGTTTCTATATGTGACAGCGCATAGAGAGAGGAACCTAAGGGTAAAAAAATAAATTTTCTTTTGTTTTTTATCTTTTTTTGACGTGGCCAACATCTGAGCATCGAATGAGACCGCTCCCATGCCCCAAAAGTGTTCCCTCCCAGAGATATGCGCGTTTTATGAAAGTGAAGTCGACGATTCTTAGCGCAAATAGAAAGGGACCTAATCTTTAAAATGGCTCTCCTGAACAAAACTTTTCATCAACGTTTCACTTTTTTTTGATGTGAACAACATCTGAGCATCGAATGATACTGCTCCCATGCCCCAAAAGTGTTCCTTCCCAGAGATATGCGCGTTTAGAAAGGGACCTAATAGAAAGGGACCTAATCTTTAAAACGGCTCTCCTGAACAAAACTGGTTTTTAACCTTAGGTCCTTTTCTATTTAGCGCGTCACATATAATGAAGTAATTAACTGATCCCTTCAAGATTCATTATAGGGAACTTCGACTGTATTAACATTTTAATTGTTAAGTTGAACATGTATTGTTTCAATAAATTAACTGTAAAATTTTAAAATTAACAATTTGCATGGTTAAAAACAATGCATTGTTAAAACAACAATAATGATTTTAATAATAACAATTTTAATGATTAAAAAACTCAACAATGCTTTGTTAAACTCAATAATTATTATTGTAAAATTAACAATTTTCATGGTTAAAAAAATTTAACATTAGTTAAATTGACTATTATTATTGTTAAATACCAGACAACAACAAAACGTTCAAATTAACCTCATACATATTTTTTTTTTTTTAAATAACCAACACTCAGGGGATGCCCCCTATACATGCGGTGCATTGCGTTGGCGAGTGGAAAGTAAAGGATCGGAGGGGGAAAGAGGGAATAATGTTTATTGACACTTGTCTTGAACTTCTGGATGTCGCAATTAGTGGGAAACACATTTGCCGGAAGTCGATTTCACATACGGACTGTACGAGCGAAAAACGAATTTGATATGTAGTGTATAGTGCGGTCAACTGGCCAATCGATAACAAACGGGTGTGAATTCCTAGAAAGTCGCGTATCCCTGCCGAACATCCTCACGTCAGGAATAAGGCGACGGATGTCTGATGAACACACACCATGAAAGTAACGATAGAACAGCGTCACGCAACCCACATTCCGACGATGATCAAGGGAAACAATAGAGTTGGACACCCTACTGTCACCTATCAGCACCATCGCTCTCCTTTGAACACGGTCAAGTAGCTCCAAGGATGATTTTGGAGCACCTGCCCATATATGGGAGTTGATATTGGGTGATCCAAGTAGAGATACTTTTTTCAATAGCCTTTTTCTGAAAGATCATGTGTGAGTCGTGTCATGCTGTCATGTTATTTTTGTTTACTTTTGTTTGGCATTTCATCATGGAAAGACTTACGCCTGAACAAAGTTTACAAATCCTTCTAGTTTATTACGAAAATTTACGTTCTGTGAGGAGTGTGTTTCGTGCACTTCGTTCAACTTATGGTCAACATAATCGGCCAATGAGCGTACTATTCACATCACCCAGCATTCATTATTGAATAATATTCGACCGAATAGACCACGTCCAGCACGCAGCGAAGAAAATGTAGCGGTCGTAGCTGAGAGTGTACGCCAAGACCGTGGAGAGTCGATTCGGCGCCGTTCGCAGCAACTCGGACTGACGTTTGGAACGACTTGGTGCATTTTACGTCGGGATCTTAAATTGAATGCGTACAAAATACAGCTTGTGCAAGAACTGAAGCCGCCCGAAGTTCCCAAGCGACAACGCTTTGCTCTATGGTCTTTTGAAAAGTTCCAAGAAGATCCGACGTTTTCGAGCCAAATTTTGTTCAGCGATGAGGACCATTTCTGGCTCAATGGGTATGTCATAAAGCAAAATTGCAGCATTTGAGACGAAGAGCAAGCAGAAGCAGTTCAAAAGCTGCCACTTTACTTACACTTTAAAAAATACGCGTTGGTGTGGTTTGTGGGCCGGTGGAATCATCGGTCCATATTTCTTCAAAAACGATGCCGGTGAGAACGTAACCGTCAATGGCGACCGTTATCGTGCCCTGATAACCGACTATTTGATGCCTGAAATTTAAGCTCGTGATCTCGGCGAGATTTGGTTTTAACAAGACGGCGCGGCGCTACTTCCCACATATCGCATCAGTTAATGGATTTATTGAGAGAACTCTTCGGTGAGCAGATAATTTCACGTTTTGGGCTGGTCGATTGGCCACCATTCCTCTAGGGATATGTAAAGTCTAAAGTTTATGCGGACAAACCCGCTTCGATTCAGGCCTTGAAGCAATACATCACGCGTGTCAGTTATCAGTCGAAATGCTCGAACGAGCCATCGAAAATTGGACTCAACGGGTGGACCATCTGAGACGTAGCCGCGGCCAACGACATAATATTCAAAAAATAAATGCCAAAGAATGTTCTTTCAAATGATAATAAACATTTCCCATTCAATTAGAATTTTCTGTGTTTTTATACCCTCCGCCATCCAATGGAGGGTATATTAGTTTTGTGATTCTGTCTGTAACACCTTGAAATAATCATCGGAGACCCTACAAAGTATATATATATTCTTGATCCTCGTGAAATTCTAAGACCTAGCCATGTTGTCCGTCTGTCCGTCTGTTTAAAACAAGATAGAGCCTGCATGAAAACAGCTAGGGAGCTGAAATCTGGCACAAACATGTGTAGTTAACCTAGGATGATTGGTATTGAAAATGCGCTATATAGCTCTACGGGAGATTAGTGTTGGAGACCCTCAATTGACACTACCTCATAAAAATTAGTTTTTTATTTGGAAATATCCGTCCAGTTTATTGAGCAAAATCACTGAAATTGCAAATAATAATCTCTATATAGGCGCAATCATCTATGTAAAAATGGTTTAGATTGGGCCACCATTTCTTGTACCTCCCATACAAACGGCCTTACGGGCCTTGAAAAATAATATGACTATAACTCACCACAAACTTGACCTATCGAAATGAAATTTTACACATCAAGATTTCTATATACAACACACTTCTACGCTTTATTCGGTTGAGATCGGAAAAGTCCTACTGGTATCTCCCACACTTGCGGTCTCATGGGCCTTGAAAAATAATATGACAATAACTCACCACAAGCTTGACCTATCGAAATGAAATTTTCGGCATAAAGAACACACTTCGGCACCAAATTTGGTTTTATTTGGGAATCTGGTGGAGGGTATCCAAAGTTCGGCACAGCCAAACTTATCATTTTATACTTGTTTTCTTTAAAAAAGTAGGGACAATTACATTTTTCACCATTTTTTTGTTTCATTCAAACCACTGTGCACGGTTGAGGTTGGTTGCGAGCGCCGAGGGGGCAATACTTTTCGATACTGTGTTTGTTCTGTTTGTTTTCACAATTTCATTAAACTCAAAATTAGTATAAGCAACTCTTCGCTTAAGTAAAGAACAAATGTGTGTTTAGAGAAGAAACAAAATAAAAAAACAATAATTCGAATAAATAAATTAATGCAAGAAATTTTTTAATATTTGAGATGTATTCTTTTACCGTTGTGTTAATCACGTTATTGTTGTATTCTCAAACGGCGACGACATCGGCAACTGAACATCAGCGGCTGTCCATACGTTTGTGTTGCGCGCCCAGTGATTTTTTCAATACGACCTCTTATCAATGCGAACGCTTACCACAGACATTCAATCTGACGTCATGGGATGTATCGAATTTTTGGGCCGACGGCAATTCGGTAAACGTGAATGTTTTGCAAGATTTGAGCTATGTGGTGGAAAGAGTGCCCTGTGAGAAGCCGCTGGTTTTTAAATTTTTTCAATACAGTGTAAGTGGCATATCGGATGGCAAAATAAATGTGTTAATCAGACCGCTAAACTAAAACAAAAACAACCAAAACAAAATGTGTAAAATCAACGATAAGTTCAGCTAAACCGAATCTTAGTCACCCTCCTCCCCTAACACTAAAATGGAGAGAAAAAACAATTATTTTTTTATAATGGTCCGTGGCATCGAACCCCAATATCTGTCAAATCTTAAAACGAAATGAGTATGTACGAATATTTGTGTTCTTAATGAAATCTTCTTTAATTTAAGTACCCATTCGACGAATATTAACTTATAGTTGCTTGTGTTGGCCACAAGTGTCATTTCTTTCAGAGTCTTTGAGTTCGAGTCCCAACCTCTTTAAAATCTACACAAGAAACAAGTCTTACAGGGAAAACTTTAAGATACCCTACACCAGTGTAGTGTACGAATACAGAATATTTATCGCTTTTGTTTGGAATTATATATGATCTGATGTTAAATGTTATTTCTGGAACGACTAGACCAACGCGAAACGATATGGTATAGGTTTTCAAGGCTTAATTATAGGTCGCATAGCATTTACTTTGATTTTTTGATCCAATAGGGGGGCGATTAGATGGTGGCTAAATGATAACATTGGCCAAAATTGTCTAATTTTACAGTGGTTTATGCAGTGATTTTAGCAAAAGCGAAGAAAAATGGGATTATGGAGTGGCATGGCCTTTAAGCGGGAGGGACTTTGTAAAGGGTGATCAGGTATATTTTTTTCAACAAAAAAATACAAAAATTCAAATCAAGTGTGGAATCTATATTGTTCAAGAAAAGGACATTTTATGGCATTTATTTTTTGAATATAATTTCCTTCAAATGTTGGCAACTACGGCTCAGGCTGTCCATTCTTAGGGTCCAATTTTCATCGGGCATTTCGACCAGTATGGCGTAATGTTAGCTTCCACGCGTAATGTTGGCTTCCAAAGCCTGAATCGTAGTTGGTTTGTTAGCATAGAATTTGGACTTTACATAGCCCCAAAGAAAAAAGTCTAAAGTTGTGGTATTCCACGATCTAGTAGGCCAATTCACCGGCCTAAAACGTGCAATTAGCTGCTCTTCGAAATGACCTCTCAAATTGATCCATTGTTTGAGCAGCTGCATGGCAAGTGGTTGAAACCAAATGTCGTCGAGATTATGGGTTTTAATTTCAGGTAGCAAAAAGTCCAATATTACGGCGCGATAGCGAGCACCATTCACTGTTACGTTTGAAAATATATGGACCGATGACTCCGCCAGCCCATAAACCGCACCAAACCGTGCTTTTCGCAGAGTTTTCCATAATGAAATGGCCAACAAAACTGAAAAGAAAATGAAGTTAAAAAAAACTCACGCGTGAAAACCCCATTGAAAAAATAACTCTAGATTTATCACCTGCTATGATAGATATAGGAAATATAAACGAATATGGTAAATTTTACTATAACAATTTGTAAACAATTCTTGGCTCCACAGGCGGCAGAAATTCTTATCTTATAATTTTACCAGGATCGGTTACTGAATGCATTCTGGTACTGCAGATTCTGAAATTGAAAAGGAGCTTTTTATAATGGATGTACTATAATGGACCCAGCCCGGGTCCATCTACGAGGGCGGTTCGGAAACTTCTTAGCCTAGCACAAAAAGCGCGGTATAAACAGAAAAAAGTTAAGTGTTTTGGAAACTTCCATCTCTGTTATGAACACATGTTAAATTTTGTTTCGATCTGGCAACTCCTTCATATAGAAACTGGTGTTCACAAAAGACGCATCCGCGATTTTTTTACAATGGAAAAATTAGAAATGCGTGGTGTCATTAAATATTTACATAAAAAAGGTTTATCGGGACAAGGAATTCATAATGATATGGTGAATGTGTTAGGTGAAAGTGCTCCTTCATATGCAACAGTAAAAAATTGGGTTGCTGAATTTAAACGTGGTTTACAAGCATTGAAGATGAACCACGTAGTGGACGTCCAAAAACAGCAACAACAACAGAAATTGTAGCCAAAGTGCATGATATGGTATTAAATGATCGACGAATAAAAGTGCGTGAAATAGCTAATATCATGGACATCTCAAATGATCGAGTCCATTTAATTTTGCATGAAAAACTACAGATGAAAAAGCTTTCTGCAAGATGGGTGCCGGACTTGTTAACAGTCGACCAAAAACGCATAAGAATGAACATTTCTCAAGCTTGTTTGGATCGTTTTCAGCGAAATAAAATGGATTTTAAGCGTCGTTTCATAACTGCTGATGAGACATGGATCCACCACTATACTCCAGAGTCAAAAGAACATTCCAAACAATGGACTGCAGCTGGACGAAGTGCCCCAAAGAAGGCAAAAACAATTCAATCGGCTGGTAAGGTTATGGCAACGGTTTTTTGGGACTTCAAAGGTATTTTATTGATTGACTATCTGCAAAAGAGTAAAACAATAAATTCAGAGTACTATTGCAACCTTTTAGATCAATTAAGTGTACAAATTCGAGAAAAGCGTCCTGGCTTACACACAAAAAAATAATTTTTCATCAAGACAACGCACCAGTGCACAAGAGTGTTTTAACAATGGCTAAAATCAACGAATTAAAGTACGAGTTGCTTGACCACCCACCTTATTCTCCTGATTTAGCTCCCAGTGACTTTTACCTGTTTCCAAATATAAAAAAAATTCCTTGCTGGCAAGCGTTCTACCTCAAATGAAGATGCAATTACAGTTGTAAACCACTATTTTGAAGACCTTGAGGAAAACTATTTTAATCAAGGGATAGAATTGCTAGATAAACGTTGGACTAAGTGTATTGAAGTTTCAGGAGATTATATTGAAAAATAAAAATATTTTTGAAAAACTAACTATTCTCTTTCATTGATAGGCTAAGAACTTTCCGAACCGCCCTCGTAGTATTAGAGTTTCTGCACACTTTAAAAAAACAGTTGTGTATCCGTGATAAATCGCACGGTCTTAGCGGCTATTTCACAGATTAAAATAAGAGGTAGTCTATTCCCGTTTAAACCCTTAAACTTGGAAATATGGTAGGCAACTCAATTTTTAATTTGTTTCAGTCTGAAATGGCTGTAACATAAGTTAAAGCATAATTTGCTTCACATTTATTTTTTAAAGGAAACCCACATTATCGTTCCAATTTCAGAATGACAGCGAACATTGCTATACCCCATACTATCATAAGCAGCTCGATAAATATATTATCGCCACGGTGGATTGCGCATCTGTCATTCAAATGTATAATTTTATAAATGATACATATCTTCTGGGTAAGTGCGGCTATCTGAAATACAATCCACAGGAACCGATTTATCTCCATTGATTGCATATAAATATTTTCTCACTCGGCCAGGTATCGGTTTATCGACGTTGTTTTTGATCTTGACCATTGTCGTATATGGAATACCAAAGGAATTGAGGCATACCCTACAGTGGAAACTTTTCCTGTGCCATTTCGTTGCATGGCTCTGCACGCACACATTGGTGGTACTCTGTCTTTGGCTAACGTGTTTCGATATGGGTAAGTGGAAATAATTTTAAGGAAATGTTGGAAGTGTTTACGTATACTTTACTCGTACATTATGTTGCTTCTGATGTTAGGCATACTTAAATTATATTTTTTTTAAAAAATTCAGGAAATTAACATTTATTTTTGATACCCTTCACCATAGGGTAGAGTGTATACTAAATTTGTCATTCCGGTTGCAACACCTCGAAAATTAATGGAAGACCCTTTAAAATACATGTACAGTCGAACCTGGGTAAGTGGAATTGCATGGGACCGCCTCTTTATTGCCACATATTTATGTAATTTGATTTTTATCCCAGTTAAATAGTTAGACTCCACAAAGACTCCCTTAGTAAAAAGCAAAATCAAGAGAAAAAAGACAAAAATCGTTTTTTTGGAGTCACAGCATGAAAAGAGAAATCCCACTCTTAGAGGTAAACGAGTGAAAATACCCACTTATAAAAGTGAATTTTAAAAAATCAAGTCCCACTTAAAGAGGTTCAAAGAGGTTCCTGCTTAAATATGTTTTTTTTTTATTTTTTTTGTTCGAAGTGTGTAGCGACCGCCAAAAATTTCCCACTTATAGAGGATTCCCACTTATGCAGGTCGTACTTATCCCAGTTCGGCTGTATATATTTTAAAGGGTCTTCGAGGTTTTGCAACCGGAATGGTGAAGGGTATCAAAATAAATGTTAATTTAATGTATTTTAAAAAAAATAGGTAATAATATATAATATATATAATATACCTAATATCAGAAGGAACACAATGTACGAGGGTTCAAGAGGTGCCATTATACCCAAGAGGTTCAAGAGGTGCCATTATACCCAAAAGGTTCAAGAGGTGCCATTATACCCAGAGAAAACTACGGTTTGGTGCGGTTTATAAGCTGGTGGAATCATCGGTGCATATTTTTTCAAAAATGATGATGGCCGGAATGAATGGTGCTCGCTATCGCGCCATGATATCGGAATTTTTGCTACCTGAAAATGAAGCCCATAATCTTGACGACCGACACTTGGTTTCAACAGGACAGTGCCACTTGCCATACAGTTGCTCAAACAATGGATCTGTTGAGAGGTCATTTCGAAAATCATCTAATTTCACGTTTTGGACAGGTGAGTTGGCCGCGAGTGATATCACACCTTTAGACATTTTTCATTGGGGTTACGTAAAGTCCAAAGTCTATGCTGACAAAACAGGTACGATTCAGGTTTTGGAAGCCAACATTACGCGTGTCATTAAAGCCATACCGGTCGAAATGCTCGAACGAGTAATCCAAAATTGGACCCTCAGAATGAAAACCCTGAGGCGTTGTTGCGACCAACATTTGAAAGAAATTATATTCAAAAAATTAATGGCATAAAATGTCCTTTTAAATTACCAATAAAATTTCCACACTTGATTTGAATTTTTATATTTTTTTTGTTCTGAAAAAATACCTCTAAATGGATCACCCTATATGTATCTACATTATAGGTCGTTCGTATAGTATTTTGAGGACTTGCAACAGAAACGACAAAGCTACTTATTTTTCGAATGTTTAACATGGTATGGCATTGGAGGAAATTAGTATTTCAATATATTTTATTTATTTCAATAGATAAAAAAATCTATTGAAATAAATAAAATATATTGAACAGGGATTAACCGGCTCAAGACCTCTTGCATCTATATTTCAATAGAAGACAAGTTTTTAACAACATGGCAAAGTGACATTGATCTTCGTGGCTGCACACTGCTTTTATCATGATTTGGGGTAAGTGACAACCCTCTTTAGAAAGCTTACCGGCAATTGTTGAACGTAAAACCGAACTCTATAACGCCAAGCTCTCCCCAAACGAATGAGAACTACTGTTGTAAACCTTACTTTTCAAGTTTTTTTTTACACAATTGCCCACGAAAATACAACACACTCTTGCCACCTCTACAGAGACTCCACATCGAGAGCCATCAGTAGATCAGTAGTCTTCGCGGGTATTTAAACGTAGAATACTTCGGCTAGTAGAAGAAAGCACTAGCCCCTGAGCCACATCTCGTCATACTAGATAATAATATTTGTTGCTTTTCTCTATAGTGAGTGTAAGAGAGAAAGTAGGAGAGAGAGTAAAATTTAGAGAGAACTAAAGCACAAAATTGGTGATTGGCTTTTTAATAGAACTACAGCCACACGCCTGAATAATTATGATCAGAATTGTTTAAAAATAATGCAGAGGGTAATGAGAGGTCATTACCTGGTAAGTTCTTATTTATTGTTATCAGAAAGTACTTATTTTTTTATCTAAAACAATACAGAGGGTAGTGAGAGGTCATTGCCTGGCAATGAAAATAGCAATGAGTAGCAATTATTGAGTTTTTGCTGGCTATCCTCTATCCTATGATGGAGAGGATAAAAAGAGGCCTTTTGTCTTAAGCTTAGAACTTCGCACAAAACAAACACTTTACTCAATTGATAGAATGTTCCCAATTTGTTCTCTTCTTTCACAGTTTTATTCATTTGGCTTTTCTTTATCTCATCGCGGCTTTGGCTGAATGTTATTGGCTATGAAATTTGGTTGCAGTTCATGAAGACCTTCCGAGAATGCCAGTTAAGAGAACTTGGACGAAGGCGTTTCACCATCTACTCCCTATATAATTGTTCAATATCCATAGCGGCCAGTCTGTCAGCGTGGATGCTAATGGGTAAATTGAATATACTTGAGGGGACATATTGGTTTTTATAATATTTTAACATGTTTTTTCCATTAAGGTTCAAAACTTTTAGATAATTTTTATACTTTGATACCGATTGTGCTATTGGTCATAATAACTACAGTGGGTTTTGGTTATCTAGTTTACAAAATCTTCAAGATTCGCCACAAAGGGACGAATTTCATACGAAAAAGGTAAGTATTAAAATATGGGAGTTTAAATAAAAACTTCTTCTTCTTATTTTCACAAGTCTTATTATTTAAGATAGTATTTTTGTACCCTCCATTATAGGACGGAGAGTAAAAAAAGAATCGTTTCGTTTGCAGCTGAATCGAATATTTAATACGTACCCAATTATTTTTTTTTTGTTCAAAAATTTTATAATTCAGCCCCTTATATAAATATATATTTAAAATGGTAAATCCTATTCTCGAATAATGCTTCCCCGATTTGTACCAAAGTCATATGAAAGAGAACTCTACGGCCTATATTATGTAGTAAATTTTGAATTTATAGCTTTTTTTTGGAATTTTTTTAGTCATGGTCTTCGATATATCTTAAAATTGTTCCAATCTTGCGCATAGGTCTAATAAATCCAAAACATTAATTCGATTTTTAGAATCGCCATAATTGTTGAATCAAAGGGCAGAAACAAAAAATAAATAAAAAAAAATATGTCATATATAGGGTGATCCATCTAGAGGTATTTTTTTTAGAACAAAAAAAAGTATAAAAATTCAAAACAAGTGTGGATTCTTTATTGGTAATTTGAAAGGACATTTTATGGCATTTATTTTTTGAAAATAATTTCCTTCAAACGTTGGCAACTGTATTATGGAAATGAGCGTTCGGTGAGAAACGGGAAGATCCGCTGTTTTCGTCCCAAAAATTTTGTTCAGTAATGAGGCCCATTTCTGGCTCAACGGCAAAGTCAATAAACTAAAGTGCCGCATTCGGACTGAAGAGCAACAAGAAGGGGTTCAAGAGGTGCCATTATACCCACAGAAAACCACGGTTTGGTGCGGTTTAAAAGCTGGTGGAATCATCGGTGCATATTTTTTCAAAAATGATGATGGCCGGAAAGTAACCGTCAATGGTGCTTGCTATCGCCATTCACGCCATGATATCGATCTTTATGCTACCTGAAAGTGAAGCCCGTAATCTTGACGACACTTGGTTTCAACAAAACGGTGCCACTTGCCATACAGCTGCTCAAACAATGGATCTATTGAGAAGTCTTTTCGAAAAGCAGCTAATTTCACGTTTTGGACATGTGATTTGGCCGCCTAGACCGAGTGATATCACAACTTTAGACATTTTTCTTTGGCGTTACGTTAAGTCCAAAGTCTATGCTGACAAACCATCTTCAATTCATTTTTTGAAAGCCAACATTACGAGTGTCATTAAAGCCATACCGGTCGAAATGCTCGAACGAGTCATCCAAAATTGGACCCTCAGAATGGAAACCCTGAGGCGTAGTTACGCCCAACATTTGAAGGAAATTATATTAAAAAAAATTCCATAAAAATATTCTTTCAAATTAACAATAAAGATTCCACACTTGATTTGAATTTTTATAAAAAATATGAAAAAAATACCTTAAGATGGATCACCCTATCTATCTTTATTTAAGATTTGGCCCGATTTACCTCTTTAAGAATCGACATATTTCATTGCACCTCAAATCCTGTCTAACCTGGCCCCATCTCCAGCAACCAAATGCCCCAATACTACCAATGCCATATGTGACGCGCAAAATAGAAAGGGAACTAAGGTTAAAAACCAGTCTTGTTCAGGAGAGCCATTTTAAAGATTAGGTCCCTTTCTATTTGCGCTTAGAATCGTCGACTTCACTTTCATAAAACGCGCATATCTCTGGGAGGAAACACTTTTGGGGCATGGGATCGGTCTCATTCGATGCTCAGATCTTGTCCACATCAAAAAAAAAGTGAAACGTTAATGAAAAGTTTTGTTCAGGAGAGCCAAAAAAAATTAAAATTGATTTTTTTTACCCTTAGGTCCCTTTCTCTATGCGCTGTCACATATTGAGCGCAATTCTGGTGGAGAATATAAAATCGTTGGTCCGTCCTACTTACGAATGGTCAACTTTTTATTTATTTTTAACCTAAAATTTTTATTTTATTTTTAATGCATACGAGTATCTGCCACCTTTCAGCATACCAACAATATTACGTCTTATTTATATGATGATTTTGCCCTGGACCATATTTCTGCTGTGGCTTCAATGGTTCAAAAATATCTATATCGTCGCGATATTCTATATTTGTTTGATAGCAGAAGGTCCCATGATATTTGCCATATTTGTATCGAGACGAAAAATTCTCCTTTTATGGAAGGATAAGTAAGTTAAACCTAAGTAATCTTAAATAGATAGTTTTTTTTTTAAAGCAAATTTTTATTTTTCAGAATCACCAGCAGCAAGACCCGGCATAAAGTTTCCAATGCTACGGAGCAGTTGCCCATGTTTGAACCGATGAATTGAAAATGTGTTTTTTATTATTTACCCACTAAGATCTAAGTTAATTTATTAAATTATATTTCAAAGCTATATTCATAGATAAATGTAGGGTGATTAATTAACTAATCTTTTGAAGAAAAAACGGTTTTTGGTTTAACCAAAAAATGCTAATTATTGAGAAGAATGCTAATTAGTTTAGATTTTTTTAAGAAGCCGATTTAACCGGGATTTTCCATGTTAGAAACATATGCTGCTAAAGAAAATAGAAAGCTTCTTTTATGTACAGGGTGGAGCGCGTTAATTTGCTTTTTTCACTGCAGGCTGTAGATTTTTTTAAGAAGCCGATTTAACCGGGATTTTCCATGTTAGAAACATATGCTGCTAAAGAAAATAGAAAGCTACTTTTATGTACAGGGTGGAGCGCGTTAATTTGAAATATATGTTGGTCGAAGAGAGTGGAGAGTGTACGCGGCTTATAGTGGCTGACGGAAGATTTGTAATTGTCTGCTTTTCAAATAATTGTCTGCTTGGACACGTGAGGAGAGGTCATTTTGTTTGAAGCGTACTTTGCAAATGCGCACTCGATCATTGCAGTGCAGCGTGCTTTTCGTCTACGATTCGCTGTTCGCTCCCGTGGGTATGTAAACAAACAAAATATGGGATGCTGGAGTGAAACAATCCGCAGAGAACTTCACTCCCGTGGGTGTGTAAACAAACAAAATATGGGATGCTGGAGTGAAACAAACCGCAGAGAACTTCATTAGAGAACTTTGCATTCGGACCGCGTCACTTTGCGGTGCGCCATATGACTAGTAGGCATCATTGACCCTTACTTTTTCCAGGACAACCGTCTTGCCGTAACTGTGAACTCCGAACGGTACTTGACTATGGTACATGATCTTTTTCAGCCGGCATTGCAATTTGAGGATACATCGTTGCAACAGGATGTCGCCACACACCCCGAGGGTCACCATGAATTGTTTAAGGCAAATGTTTCCTGGACGGCTAATCTCTTTGAGGGGCGATGTGAACTGGCCGGCACGCTCACCAGACTTAGCCCCATGCGATTTGTTCCTTTGGGGTTACCTGAAGTCGAAGGTGTATATCAACCGTCCCAACACATTGCAAGACCTACTTAACAATATTGAGGCTTAAATACACTATTTAAAACCATGTAATTTAAAAATTCTCTTACTGTTCAATATAATTAAAATATAAAACGAATTTTTCTAAGGTTCAACATTTTTTTATTTCATTCCCAAATAAGAAAATTGCCGCGCTTCACCCTGTATTACATTAGACTGCCATTCAAAAAAGGCTGCTACTGTAGAAACGAATATTGTTTTAGATCGATATGATGTAATCCAAAATCACAATCATAAGGATAACCTAGCCACGCCCCTTCTTGTACCTGCCACACAAATAACTTTTTTCCGTGCAGATTAGAGCCCACATAGCTTGTCAGCTAGTGCGTAAAGTTCGCTTAGTTGAATATTAAAAGTACAACAGGACAGAAGTAAACAATTATTTAAATTGATTACCCTGACGATGAACGACGGAGTCAGTTCGAAATATTGGGTTATTTAAAATTAAATAAATTATAAAAACTCCAACATCTGTATTTTGCTTATGACCTCAAGCCTAAAAATAACTGAAATATAAACAACAAATAGGTCAACTATACAAATACTAATATGTTCGCTTAAAATGTGAACACCGTCGATGGCATTGTACTTGCATACGTATGTGACAGCGTATGGAGAAAGGGACCTAAGGGTAAAAAAAAGTCAATTTTCATTTTTTTTTCTTTTTTTGATGTGGACAACATCTGAGCATCGAATGAGACCGATCCCATGCCCCAAAAGTGTTCCCTCCCAGAGATATGCGCGTTTTATGAATGTGAAGTCGACGATTCTTAGCGCAAATAGAAAAGGACCTAATCTTTAAAATGGCTCTCCTGAACAAAACTGGTTTTTAACCTTAGGTCCCTTTCTATTTTGCGCGTCACATATCATAGAAGGTGGTGACACGCCCCATTCTGTTACTTACCATACAAATGCCCACATCTTGAAATATGTTAATTGGTACTGATACGGTCTAGCCCCAAATCAATACATAATATCACAATTATAAGGTTAACATGGTGACAAATAATTGGATTCCTAGCCACTCCCTGTCTTGTACCTGCCACACAAAGGGCCCTTTTTTAATGCATATATGACCCATATTACATGTCACGCAGCGCATAAAATTGGCTTAAATTGAGA
The DNA here is from genome assembly GCA_963513945.1 of Hydrotaea diabolus. NCBI lineage: Eukaryota > Metazoa > Arthropoda > Insecta > Diptera > Muscidae > Hydrotaea > Hydrotaea diabolus. The sequence continues at coordinate 95,369,772 of OY740719.1, read as the reverse complement.
ACACACATGCGAAAAGAGTGGATGACACGCCCAATTCTGGCACCTCTAACGCAAATTCACTATTCCGCCCACTTTTGGTAAACGTATTAAAATTGAAATACTGTTCATACGATTTTGCTGAAAATTAGTATAAACAAATAAAATATGTATTTTAGACAACTTATAGAACTAACTCGTGAACATTTTCGTGCGATCATTTTTCACAACTTTCGACGTGGATTATCACGACAACAGTACATCGATTAACTTAAATCTGTGTATGGCGATGAAGCACCATCCTATAGCACTGTGAAAAACTGTTTTAATGAATGCAATCGTGGCCGACGCTCGCTCAAGGACGGCCGCTGAGCCAGAGAACATAGATGCCGTGCGTGAACTAATATTGTAAGACCGTCATGTGACATAGGCATCCTTGGGCATTCCTACCACCAGCATACATTCGATATTGCATAAACACCTGGCCGTAAAAAAGGTTTGTTCTCGTTGGCTCCCAAACAATTTGACGAAATCTCAAAAAGAGGCTAGTGTCGATTGGTGCAAAGAAATTTTGAAGAAATATCATCGCGGAGCTTCAAAAGACGCTTAAAGGATTGTCACAGGTGACGAATCATGGATCTATGCGTATGAGCCCGAAACAAAACAGCAATCAGCCGTGTGGTTCTTCGAAGACGAGCCAAATCCAACGAAAGTTGTTCGTGGAAGTAGCACTTCGAAGCAAATGGTCGCCTGTTTCTTCGGCAAAACTGGTCATGTGGCGACTGTTCCGCTTGAGCAACGTAGAACGGTCAATTCTGAGTGGTACACCACAATTTGTTTGCCTGAAGTCTTCGGCGAAATTCGAAAAACGAACAAGAGAAGACGAATCATTGTGTGCAATGACAATAAGAGCTCTAACACATCGGCTCAAAGCAGCGCCTTTTTGACCGGCCAAAACGTCGAATTGATGGGTCGTTTCTTCCACCAGCATACACCTGGCCGTAAAAAAGGTTTGTTCACGTTGGATCCCGCACATTTTGACAATCGCTCAAAAAAAATGCTCGAGTCGATTGGTGCAAAGAAATTTTAAACAAAAAACAATCGCGGTGCTTCAAAAGACGTTTATAAGATCGTCACAGGTGACGTATCATGGATCTATGCGTATGAGCCGTCAATTCTGAGTGGTACACCACAATTTGTTTGCCTGAAGTCTTCGGCGAAATTCCAAAAACGAACAAGAGAAGACGAATTATTGTGCGCAAAGACAATAACAGCTCTAACACATCGGCGCAAACCAGCGCATTTTTGGCCAGCCAAAACTTCGAATTGATGGGTCATTCGCCGTTCAGCCCTGACTTGGCACCCAATGACTTCTTTTTATTCCCGCATATCAAGAAAAAAATGCGTGGTCAACGATTTTCGTCGCCAGAAGATGCTGTTGAAGCGTTCAAAAACCATATTTTGGAGGTGTCTAAATCGGAATGGAAAAAGTGCTTCGACAATTGGTTTGATTGAATGCAAAAGTGTATAAATCATGCTGGAGAATACTTTAAAAAACAATAAAACCATTTTTGATGAAAAATATTCGCATTTTCATTATTAGCCCGAAAATATATATAGCAGCCCTTGTATGCTTATTTTAGTCGGATCAACTTAACTAAAACTTGTTTACTTGTTTTACGTAATCTGTGAAAAAACCATGTTAAAAAATAATTCTAAATTGATCACCCTATAGAAGGTTGATCTATTTCAAATTGGTGTCATTGTGAGTTCATGCACAATTAACTATTGTCGATACGTCCGTTCGAGTCGATCAGACGGACATAGGGAAGACGTTTAAGATAGTGATGCCAAGTCTATCGGAATAATGAACCCTTGGTTAAACATTCTACTCTACACTCTGTATTACAGGCTAGTGTAGGGTATACCAGTAGAAAAGTCTGAAACATAATTTTTCTCGGGCAATTTTCTTAATTTTTGCAAACGGAACAGAAACTAATTAATATATGCCGGCAAAAGTAGAACAATTAAAATCTTTCCATTTGGGAATCAAGCCTGGCAAACAGACGGCCATAAATTTGAGTTGATCACTAATCTCCCAAAGGGGCTACGCAGAACCGTATCGTCACATTGCGCAAGCGCTCCCTAAAATCTCTTTTCAATGCAACCAACATTCCAGCGAACAGGTGTTGATGGCATAATTTCTTATTGTCACTTTAATTGTATGGCGCGAACAAGAGAGAGAGAGAGAGCGAGAGTGTAAATCCCGATGATTGACAGGACTCCCCCGGAGAATAGAAGGCGAGAAGGAGCTAAATTGATTTTGTGTTACGCACAATTGCGTTATTTGGCCGTTTGCAATTTTTAACACAATTTCATGGGAAAACAACTTGAAGGGCAATTTCATGCGATACAATTTATTTTGCGCGGCCAGAAGGCAAAAGAAATCCTTTTTGGAAATGTTCGCAAAAAAAACAAAGCAATGAAATCCCTTGGCAGCAACAGTACCACCATCAGTATCACCACCACTACTCGTACAACCAGACCAGCAGTGGCAAAAACTGTTTTAAAATTTGATTGGAGTAAACCTTTTGTCGATAAACGATTAAGTTATCAGCCGCAGGATATTTTCAATATGAACACATTCACACACCGACTGGCTGTCGGTCCATTGTCGCTGGGACAGAGCCAGTGAAAAGGAGGGAGGGTGCAATGGATTTGTCTCTGTTTGCCATATCATCCTTTGCTCCTTTTTTGGTTTTGGGAACAATCAAATGTGCCCAAGGTCTTATTGTAGCCGGGCGAGTATTAAGAAAGATTTCAGATATGAGCAAAAATTATTCTACGTAACAGTTGCCAATTGCCAGAAATGAGCAATTCCTTTTGGTGGTTTCTTTTGTGTGTGCCCAACAAATGTTTGGAGTCCTGAGCCCATTTAAGATACTTACACGTTACGCCAAACAATGCAACAATTGTTGCCAAAACTCTGGATTGAAAATTAAGGATTTCACTGCAGTGGCCAGATTTCTATTCAAGGGTTGTTTTGTGCAGGATTCTTTTTCGGCCTGTGTTTTGTGTCTGCCCTACAAGGACCTTTTGAACTCGCAGACATGTCGATGGAATAGCTCAACAATTCGCTGTGGTGGTTGTGATCTCTTTATTGATGCGCAAACAATTCCAGACGAGAGATTTAAATATTCCATCGTCATCGGCAATTGTGCCATTGTGTTGATGAGCACTTTGTAATTGCGTGCCGCAACATTGAGCGATTTTTGTATTGTTGCCCCAGTAAATGAAATGCTTAACGCCTTATTAGAAGACGATTAGCTTAGTCGAGTGGACGACCTACCGCAGTCAATGGGAATCAAGTGGGAGAGTGGATTCCATACCCAAGACAAAGGGTGGTGTTGGCAAACAAATGCTTACGAAACAAGAAATTATGTGAAATTTTAGTTCAGGACTCATGGATGCCGTAAAGTGCTTTGCAAAGATCAGCTAATATTAACCAGCCATCGATGAAGAAAGTGGTTACTAAAAGCGGCAAAAAAAATAGTATCATAAGGAAAAAAAGGGATAGAATCAAAGAATATTGCCAACACGGTAATACTGGCAACTATGGCCTATTCCTAGGTCAGAAGAGACGAGTCGTCAAGTTTTACGTGATTATCGCCACTCTGGCCTTAATCACGGTGTGCCATCGCATTGAAGCTGTTACAATGCGCCAGCGCCCCATTGGGTTGATCTTGACGGTACCAATTCAAAGCATGACAGGTAAGGGTCATAACTTCCCTCTCGGTAAGGGTCGAAGACTATCTTAACCTGTTCTGTTCTATTGGTCACAGCACCCGGTTGCAATGCAACTTCACACCGAGCCGAAGCTCTCCCCGCGACCACAGCCACCCCGATACTCCCCAAAGGGCCGCACCAAATAGTCAGGCCAGAACAAGTTCTGGAGGCTCCTGACTACCCATGGTATCTGATTTAAGTCTCCAGTCAGACCTCGTTGCCACTGCAGAAGAGACAAATGGAAAGACGCGAATGCCAGGAGATCTACTTGCAAGACAACTGAAACGACGCACAGTGGGATGAGATAAAAAAATGAAAATACTTAAGCCGTTTCTAAACTAACAGTAGGATTTTGAAAAAATTTCACACACTTATAGAAGAGATGTTTTCGAGCTTAAGTTTTGAGTTTGCCCCCCCCCCCCCAAATACACAGCCCTCAAGTGGGTCACCTAAAGTTTATACAACTTTCAAACGCAACTAACTTTTGTATTTGTGAACCGATATGAATGAATTAATAGAATCTATAGGGTGATCAATCCAGAGGGTTTTTCTCAGTAGGGTTTGTTTTTACAAATAAGTAAGTTGCGTTAAACTTTTTTTTCAGTTTCGTTTGCCATTTTATTATAAAAAGACTTACACCGCAACAACGTCTCTAAAGTTTGCACCTGTATTCTGAAAATGAGCGTTCGGTGAGAAATTGTTTTCGATAAAAACGTTGTGCAGTGATGGGGCCCATTTCTGGCTCAACGGCAAAATTGCCGCATTTGGTCTGTAGAGCAACCAGAAGAGTTTCTTGAGGTGCCATTGAAGCTGGTGGAATCAACGGTCCATATTTTTTTAACCGTGCTCGCTATCGAGACATGATATTTATATATATTTCTCGCCTTGGTAACACTAAGTGTTGACTGGCGCCAACTGATATTTCCATTTGACTTTTTTTAGCAGAACGTTTTGACGTACAGTGACTTGAAAAAATCAATTTGTCAACAAATTGGAATTAGCTCGTGAACATTTTCGTGCGATCATTTTCAACAACTTTCGACGTGGATTATCACAACAAGAGTTTATCGATGACCTTAAATCTTTGTATGGCGATGAAGCACTATCCTTTAGCACCGTGAAAAACTGGTTTAATGAATTCAATCGTGGCCGACGCTCACTCAAAGACGAAGGTCGTGAAGGTCGTCCAAAAACGAGCGTTGTACCAAAGAACATTGATGCCGTATGTGAACTGATAATGCAAGATCGTCATGTGTCATACCTTGAGATAGAGGCATCCTTGGGCATTTCTTCCACCAGCATACATTCGATATTGCCGTAAAAAAGGTTTGTTCTCGTTGGATCCCGCACAATTTGACAATCGCTCAAAAAGAAAGACTCGTGTCGATTGGTGCAAAGAAATTTTGTAAAAACACGATCGCGGTGCTTCAAAAGGCATTTATAAGTTCACCATAGGTGACGAATCATGGATCTATGCGTATGAACCCGAAAAAACAGCAATCGACCGTGTGGGTCTTCCAAGACGAGCCAAATACAACGAAAGCTGTTCGTGGAAGAAGCACTTCGAAGCAAATGGTCACATTTCATCGGCAAAACTGGTCATGTGGCGACTGTTCGCTTGGGCAACGTAGGAGGTCAATTCTGTGCGGTACATCACCATTTTTTTGTCTGAAGTCTTCGGAGAAATTCGAAAAACGAACTAGAGAAGACGAATCATTGTGCACCATGACAATGCGAGCTCTCACACATCGGCTCAAACTAGCGCCTTTTTGACCGGCAAAAACGCCGAATTGTTAGGTCATCCGCCGTACAGCCCTGACTTGGCACCCAATGACTTCTTTTTATTCGCTCTCAACAAGAAAAAAATGCGTAAAGCGTTCCAAAACTATGTTTTGGAGGTGTCTCAATCGGAGTGAAAAAGTGCTTCGGCAATTGGTTTGAGCGCATGTAAAGTGTATGAATCATGCTGAAGAACACTTTGATAAACAATAAAACCATTTTTGATAATAAATTTTCGCATTTTCAATATTAGGCCATTTTCGAAGTGCTTCTTCCACGAACAAGTTTGGTTGAATTTGGCTCGTCTTCGTAGACACAGCCAAGTGTTCATGCAATATCGAATGATTGCTGGTGGAAGAAATGCCCAAGGATGCCTCTATCTCACGGTATGTCAAATGACTATTTTGCATTATCAGTTCACGCACGGCATCAAAGTTCTATGGCACAACGGCCGTTTTTGGACGACTTTCACGTCCTTCGTTTTTGAGCGAGTGTCGTCCACGATTGAATTCATTAAACTAGGTTTTCACAGTGCTATAGGATGGTGCTTGATTGCTATACAAAGACTTAAGTTCATGGATGCATTCTTATCGTGATAATCCAAGACAAAAGTTGAGAAAAATGATCGCACGAAAATGTTCACAAGTTAATTCCATTTTTTGGCCAAATTGATTTTTTCAAGTCACGGTAAACAACACTAATGACGGTCGTACGTTCTGAGTACGTTTATGCTAAAAAATGTCAAACTATCCAATGGAAATGTTAGATGGCGCCAGAAATATTTATAGCAATCCTCGTATGTGTTTAAGTATGTAGGTAGTGCGAGGGATTTTTAGTGTGTTCGATAGAATTCTCTGCTGCCGGCAATTCTCGTTAAATATAAAACTCCGGTCCCTTAAGCATATAGCCGCTGAAACTAGTTACAGCACATTCGTTGCTTGGGGTCCATTGATGGTGAAGTGGCCCTCACTGAAACTGCAGTCACACCCGCTTGTAACATAAAGTCTTTTCGACTGCTTTGTGAACAAAATTTACACATTTTTTTTTGTAAATATGTGAATTTTTGTCGACGCCTCATAGCGAAAATATTTTCGATAAAAGGTATACAATTTTTTTTTTTGTAAATATGCGAATAAATAATTAAATAAATATTTTTTGGTAGCGTCTTTCTCTTTAAATATGAAACTCCGGCCCCTTAAGTTTATAGTCGCTGAAACTAGTTATAGCACATTCGTTGCTTAGGGTCTAATGAAGGTGAATTGGCACTCACTGAAATTTCAGTCACTCCTTCTTGTAACTAAAAGTCTGCGACTGCTTTGTAAACAAAATTTAAAACTATTTTTTTGTAAATATGTGAATTTTTTCGTCGCCTTATAACAGAAATATTTTCGATAAACGGCTGACTGTGAATTTGTTTATCGCTTGAAATCGGAAATATTTTTGATAAACAACGTTCGAATATTGTAGTTAATATGTGAACAATTTTATAACGGGTTTCCTAATTATATTTTTGTTTGAATGTTAGAATTTTGTGCTGTTTAATGTATACAACAACAACTCACCGCTTTTGCTACGGTCTTCTTCCAAATTCCTCACCATAGTTGATACAACTTTTGAAGTTTTACAGAATACAGAGTGATAGTACGTACTTCTCTGTCAAACTTCCATAGTATAGTGGCCCATATTGAACAACAACAACAAATAGTAATAATGATAAAACCTGGGAATAACAAATAAACATATTGAACAATATTTCCATACTCGATGGAGATACTAATGCAAACGATAAACTTAAATTTTGAAAATATTGCTGCTGGCTGGTGCAACAATAAAAACTATTGTCAAAACATCTGTTCCATATGGACAGAGGGGTAATGGCTGCGGAGGGCATAGCGCAGGGTTTGCATGAAATCAATATAATCTATAGTTAGAAGAAATAAGGAAGTAGCTCCCTGTACAAAAAACCCCCTCCCAATATCGAGACAACAGACAATAAAACACCTTTCCGGTGGTGGTGGTGGTGGTGGTGGTGGTGGTGGGGATGAGTATGGGGCCTATGTGGTCTGGCTGGGGTAAAGAAGCCAAACAATACACAACTCAACTCGAAACAGCTATCAATCAGTCAATCAAAAAATAATTTATGGGCCCAGTACTCGCACTAGCACTCGCCTCGTGAAATGCTACAAATTCCATTTTGTCAAAACATCAACAACAATTAGTACTGCCAGCAGATACAGGCGCATCCATTCCATTCATCCACCCCATCCACTGGGTTTGTGGAGAACAGACATAGTTTACCAAATTACCAACAAACACGACCACCACCACCAGCACCACCAGATGATAAAGAGGAAGAAGGCCTTTTGCATGCTTCAATCTTTAAAATACTCCATATGATGGCACCGTGGACGTGTTCACACAAATGTGTTCCTTAGTTCGGAATAGAACAGTCTGTTGCGTATTTGGCGTATTCGAATTTTTAAAACTTGAGGTTAAACAAATATGACACAGAGTAATGGATCTTCTCTTTCCTGCCCCATGTTAAATTGCTCCATATAAATTTCGTCATGATCTCTGAAGGCACACCAGACACCCGACTCGCTGAGTAGCAGATCATGACGATGGGGATCACATCAACATCATCATTGCCATCGTTAGCGTCATCATTAACACGTTGAATGGCTGCATTATGTCTTCGGTGGAAAAGATATTAAACATATTTACAACCAGCAAAACGTCAGTGTGTCTGTCTATCATTTTAAGGGAATGTTCCATGTTCGCAAGGCGCACAGTGTTTCGAAAAAATAATTTTATGAATAATTAGTTTATTTAGAAGTTTTTTTTACTGCAGTGTTGCAGTGGCCTTAGCTTTTAGTATGGGCGATTTACCATACTGGCGTCTGCGTACAAAATCACACTGCTTTAGAACAGCCTTTAGGTTAATAGGACGTCGCACACAGTGGGATGAGATTTAAAAAAAGTAAAAAAAAATCAACTTTTTCTAAACTAGTCGGATTTATGGATATGCTTACTTTGGCATTTGACAATCCTGAAAATTCAAGGATTTGATTTACCTTCTAGATATGGATGACAATGTTTCCGACTACAAGTAGTGGGTGCTCCAAGTAGAGATTCTTTATTTTAATAGCCTTTTTTTAGCAGATCACGTGTGAGCGGTGTCATGCATTGCATCACTTTAGACTCTTTGCCAGTATAAGATTTTTTGAATTCAGACCGTTTGCCTGTGCCGTAGTTTGCCGCACATAGGCACAGTCTGGTTACGTTAAGGAACACTGTGCCATCTCTGGCATATTTTTCCACAGCTCGGGTGTTCTCTAACATGGATTGAAGCAAACCAGAAATTGATGAATTGCCAATGCAAAAGAGGCATTTGTAGTTATCCTATTTGTACATTGGTATTATTCTAATTAATAATTAGTAAAGGAAATGAAATGAAAGAGAGGAAAGAAACAGAAGATGTAAGATACTGATACAGAGAACGATTTTAGACGGTTTGAGCAGATAACCTTTGTAGTCGTGAGGTTTCTTGTTGCTCTACCTTCCATTAAAGGATGTCATTCGTACACGCAGAGAAAAAATATGGTTACTACATGGTCACAATAATACGAGGGCGACCGCAAAAGTAACTGGCCTAACATAAAAAGAACCGGTTTTTTTGGAATTATTATTATTTATTTTTCAACATAATCTCCTTCCAACTCAATACACTTCATCAAACGTTTTTCAAGTTTTTTAATTCCATCCGAAAAATACGATTTTTCAAGACCTTCAAAATATGCCTCAGTTTCAGCAATAACCTCGCTATTGGACGAAAATGTTTTGCCACCGAGAATTTTTTTTAAATTTGGAAACAAGAAATAATCAGAAGGAGCTAAATCTGGACTATATGGTGGATGCGGAGCAATTTCAAATCGTAATTCGGCCAGTTTTTGTTGAGTTAAAAATGCAGTGTGTGAAGGAGCATTATCTTGATGAAAAAGAACTTTTTTTTTCTAAATGCGGTCGTTTTATCTTGATTTCTTCACTCAACCGATCCAATAATGCACAATAATATTCACTATTTATAGTTTTTCCTTTCTCAAGATAATCAATAAATATTATACCCCTGGCATCCCAAAATACTGTGGCCATTACTTTTCCTGCTGACTTAACAGTTTTCGCCTTCTTGGGACCACTTTTACCAGCTTCTATCCATTGTTTTGACTGTTCTTTGCATTCTGGGATGTAGTGATGGATCCATGTTTCATCAACAGTTATGAATCGGCGCAAGAACTCTATTGGATTACGCTGATAAATCGCTAAAAGCTCCTCGGAATTGGTCCAACGGACGATTTTTTGGGGCAAAGTCAACAAACGCGGCACCCATCTTGCGGATAGCTTTTTCATGTGGAGTTCATCATGTAAAATACTCCAAACTTGTTTTTCGTGTATTTTAACAATATCAGCAAGTTCTCTGAGCTTTATTCGTCTATCTTTAGGCACTTCATTAAATATTTTTCTAATGTTTTCAATAGTAGCAGCAGTTTTCGGTCTTCCAGAGCGTTGTTGAACGACCCATTTTAAATTGTTGAACCCAGGATTTCACGGTGGAGTATGATGGTGCATTATCACCATGATCAGAATCCAATTCATCTTTGATTAATTGTGGCGAATAACCTTTCATATAAAAGTGTTTAAGTGCACGAAACTATTTATTTTCCATTTTTCAAAAATTATAAAACTTGTTTACTTCAGTCACCTGTAACAAAGAAAATAATCATTAAAAATATTTCGAAAATTTTGACAGATGGCTTATAAAAGATTGCTTTTAAAAAACAAAAAAAAAAAATTGCTAGTAAAACAGAAAATGTGCCAGGCCAGTTAGTTTTGCGGTCGCCCTCGTATGTTCTCTGCAATAATAGTATGTTCGTCGTAACCATAGTATTGTTTTTTGAATTTCATGTTGACAATAGAATGATTGATAGTTAAAATGTAGTTTTATAGCCAAATTTAAAAATGAAAATATGGTTGTAGCAACAATATACATATGGTGGTTGCGACAAAAGTATAGTATTTTAGGTTTTTTTCAACAATAATATGATTACAGCAATCATATTGTAATTTTTCTTACTTAAAGTATGACTTTTGGAACAATGTTATTGTGACGATTCATATGCAATAAAATTACAGTTTTCTTTGTAAATTAATATTTTTCAAACTATCTGCTTTGGATTTGTTTTATTGAAATATTTTTAATAAATCAAACGCTTAAGTTTTTTGAATCGCTCCTATTATTATAAATTTAATGTATTTTTAATTTATTGACTTAATAGAAATCTCTTATGTGGACAACGTAATTCAATCCTAATAAATAATTTTGAGGATCGTAGTATGGTTGAGTGGGATCATACTATGGTTGTTAGGAGCATACTATGGTTGTATATCAAACATACTTTTGTTGTAAGGATCATAATATTGTTGTGCCACAACCATAAAACCGACAATTGTGTGATACTCTTCGAATATTGACACCCCAACCAGGTGTACCGACTAAGAAGCTATAGACCGCACTCGATGGTGGAGGGTATAAACGCTTCTATTTGACCCAACTTGATGTCGTATTTACTTGGTTTAGTTATTCGTGGAAATCAACTACAATCACAATCAACATCACTACACATCTTTTTGTTATACCCTCCACCATACATTGGAGGGTATATTAGTTTTGTCATTCTGTCTGTAACACCTTCAAATAATCATCGGAGACCCAACAAAGTATATATATTCTTGATCCTCGTTAAATTCTAAGACGATCTACCCATGTTGTCCGGCTGTCCGTCTGTTGAAAACAAGATAGAGCCTGCATGAAAACAGCTAGGGAGCTGAAATTTTACACAAACATGTGTAGTTAACCTAGCATGGTTGGTATTGAAAATGGGCTATATAGCTCTACGGGGAGTTGGTGTTGGAGACCTTCAACCGACACGATCTCATTAAAATTAGTTTTTTTATTTAGAAATATCCGTCCAGTTTCTTGAGCAAAATCCCTGACATTTTGCAAATAATAATCTCTATATAGCTGCAATTATCTATGTAAAAATGGTTTAGATTGGGCCACCATTTCTTGTACCTCCCATACAAACGGCCTTATGGGCCTTGAAAACAATATGACTATAACTCACCACAAACTTGACCTATCGAAATGAAATTTTACAAATCAAGATTCTATATACAACACACTTCTACGCTGAATTCGGCTGAGATCGGAAAAGTCATACTGGTACCTCCCACACTAACGGTCTCATGGGCCCTGAAAAATAATATGACAATAATTCACCACACACTTGACCTATCGAGACGAAATTTTCAGCATAAAGATTAATATATAGAACAGACTTTTGCGCTAGGACGCTAAGATCGGAAAGGCCCTACTGGTACCTCATGGGCCTTGAAAAATAATATGACAATAACTCACTACAAACTTGACCTATCGAGATGATATTTTCTACATAAAGATTTTTGTGTAGAACACACCTCTGCGCCAAATTCTGTTGAGATCGGAGAAGTCCTACTGATACCTCCCACACAAACGGTCTCATGGGCTTTGAGAAATAATATGACGATAACTCACCACAAGCTTGACCTATCGATATGAAATTTTGCACATAAAGATTTTTATATTGAACACACTTCCTCACCAAATTTGGTTTTATTTGGGAATCTGGTGGAGGGTATCCAAAGTTCGGCACAGCCAAACTTAACATTTTTTGCTTGTTCAGTTTAAAATAGAAAATATTTAAACCAGAATTAATTATGGAATCTCTTACATATTGACTAAAAAATTCGTACGTAGTTTAATTTAAATATTTCAAGTGATAAACAAATTCACATATTTACAAAAAAATATGTGTGTGAGCCGTTTATTGAAAATTATTTTGTAACAGGCGATGTAAAACTTTATGTATTTAGATAAAAAGTTGTAAGCCGTTTATTGAAAATAAAATAATAATTGTTATGAGGATATGAAAATTTAAATATTTACAAACAAAGTTGTACAATTTTTTTAAAACAGCAGTCGGAAAAACATTTAGTTACAAGCCGAGATGTCTGCAGTTTCGGTGAGCCCCATTTCACCATCATAAGACCCCAAGCAACAAATGCGCAGTAACTAATAGGCAGGCAGTTTCGCATTAAACGAGAACTGCCGGCAGTAGAGTTTTCCACCAAACACAATAAAAATCCTGCGCACTTCATACATACTACAACACATACACCCAAACACACACTTACGACACAGTGTATAAATATCTATGTTGTTTCCATTAATTAAATATCACCTGATAAATAGTTTAGCTTATTTGCAAAATTTTTAATTGATTGGGGATAAAATTCACATACCAATTTTTTGGTTGAAATTTAAGAGTAGTTTTTTTCTGTGTATAATCGCCAATAATGTGAGAAATATCCTATGAATCTTTTCTCTTCAATGTTGAATTCATTCATTCAATTCTCACAATTTACTTGTGTAATATTGAAAATGGTAACGAAAACAGTGTGTTTTATTTCAATTCATTTGAACTGTTTAAGTCAGCAGACGAAAAACAACCTTAAGCAAAATAAGAAAAACAGGGGAAAAAAAGAGTAGAAAATGACAGCAACCCCATTGGGGGGGGGGGGGGGGGTGCATTGGCGTACATCTTAGTTGTTGTGGAATCGATGAAAATGATCCTCATCTCCGAACTTTATGGGGTGTGCAAGTGATAGTTTTTGAAAGAGCCTCTGGCTCACTTCATTCGAAGTGATGATGTTATATTCATTTCCTACATTTATGGATATTAAAATTGTTATTACAACAAATGTAATAAAAATGGGTGAAAAGGGTAAATTTGAACCAAGAAATTATGTATGTTTTTATTTGGAAGATCCAGAGAATGAAACAGAGTTTTCTGAGTATCGCCTAGAGTTCTTACACTCACTTTGCTTTGTCTTCGTTCTGGGTGTTACTTTTGAGATGTTCAGTTCATTCGTGGCCGCCATCCTTGATAAACGATATCTAATTAATTTCCAATTAAAACCATTGTTGGCCTGTTGAATGTAGTCATTAATTGGTGCAGCATTTGTTTGTTTTCCATAGAAAGAACTGCAATAAAGGGGAGCATTAAACGAGGTGTGGCGGGTGTGTGTGTGTTTGTCTGCCCGCCTGTCTGTAGGTGAAACTCCATCAAGTGGAGTATAATCAATCCCCATGGGCTTATACTTGAATCCCATAAATCACACGAGTAAACAGGAAATATTGGTTCGCATATGGTGTGGTGTGTTCGGCCTGGCTGAGTATTCATGATTCCGATGGGAACTTTAGTACTCGTATTCGACTAAAAGCGATTAACTGAAATTACTTTAAACAAATTTAGCACGCAAGGTCACACTGCTCTGTGCCGCGGAATTCGAAAAGCTAAATAGCTGGAAATGCGTAGCCCCCCGCATCTCATCCCCGGCTTAATTACCAAGCTGGCGGTAGGGATTCTCATCCCACCAGAATAGCCACCCATGCCAGTGGGACATAAGCTAAGAATTATGGAAAGAGTTATTAGTTGAAGGATGTCTATAACAGTCACTACTTCCAGAGGAGTGCGACGCATGTCACTCGACGCTACGAAAGCCGGTTCTTTGCACCGGCTCACCTTTTCAGTTTCTGCTTTGTGAAAATATTTTGTTTAGTTCATTCAAATTTTCGTTCAAGCAAGTCGCATTATTTAAGCAATACATTTTTAAATTAAAATTCACATTGCCGTGCTTTTCATTTTTGGATTCACGTTACTTCTGCTGCGTTAAGGTGTCTGCTACGAGGATTGCTATATATATTTCTGGCATAGGCAACACTGAGTGTTGCCTGGCATCTAACATTTCCATTGGAAAGTTTGAAATTTTTTAGCATAAACGTACTCAGAACGTTCTGATGTACGACCATCATTTGTGTTTTTTACAGTGACTTGAAAAATCAATTTGACAAAAAATGGAATTAACTCGTGAACAGTTTCGTGCGATCATTTTCACATCGATCGAAGTGGATTATAACGACAAGAGTGCATCGTTGAACTTAAATCTTTGTATGGCTATGAAGCACCATCCTATAGCACAGTGAAAAATTGGTTTAATGAATTCAATCGTGGCCGACGCTCGCTCAAAGACGAAGGTCGTCCAAAACCGTCGTTGTGCCAGAGAACATTGATCCCGTGCGCGAACTGATAATGCAAGATCGTCATGTGACATACCGTGAGATAGAGTCATCCTTGGGCATTTCTTCCACCAGCATACATTCGATATTGCATGAACACCTGGCCGTAAAAAAAGGTTTGTTCTCGTTGAATCCGCACAATTTGACAATCGCTCAAAAAAAGGCTCGTGTCGAATGGTGGAAAGAAATTTTGAAAAAAATGCGATCGCGGTGCGTCAAAAGACGTTTATAAGATCGTCACAGGTGACGAATCATGGATCTATGCGTATGAGCCCGAAACAAAACAGCAATCGACCGTTTGGGTCTTCGAATACGATCCAAGTCCAACGAAAGGTGTTCGTGGAAGAAGCACTTCGATGCAAGAGGTCGCCTGTTTCTTCGGCATAACTGGTCGTGTGGCGACTGTTCCGCTTGAGCAACGTAGGACGGTCAATTCTGAGTGGTACACCACAATTTGCTTGCCTAAAGTCTTCGGAGAAATTCGAATAACGAACAAGAGAAGACGAATCATTGTGCACCATGACAATGCGATCTCTCACACATCGGCTCAAACCAGCGCCTTTTTGACTGACCAAAACGTCGAATTGATGGTTCATCCGCCGTACTGCCCTGACTTGGCACCCAATGACTTCTTTTTACATCAAGCGAACCTCGACGTAAATAAATCCCCGGGCCCGGATGGTATCTCTGCACTTGTCCTATGTGAGTGCTCGTCGACGCTAGCCCGTCCATTACGCAACCTTTTCAACCTTGCTTACCGTGCGGTAGTTTTCCCAGCGTGTTGGAAGGTTGCGAACGTCCAGCCGATCCCTAAAAAGGGTGAAGCCAATAATCCTGCGAATTATCGACCAATTGCGATTTGCTCTGCGCTCTCCAAGGTAATGGAGAGCATGGTAAACCACCATCTTGTGAGGTATTTAGAGACCAACGACTTGCTAAGTGATCGACAGTATGGCTTCCGTAGAAATCGCTCTACGGGAGACCTGTTGGCGTTCTTGTCGGAGCGTTGGAGTCGGTCTATCCACCAGTTTGGTGAGAGTAAGGTCGTGGCTCTAGATATCTCCAAGGCCTTTGATAGAGTCTGGCATGGTGCACTCATATCAAAGCTGATCGCTTTTGGAGTCGGTAATACATTTGCTCGGTATATCGAGCTTTCCTAGAGATCGCACTATTAGAGTTGTTGTAGATGGGTTCTCATCCAACACACATAGGCTGACCGCAGGTGTACCACAGGGCTCTGTCCTTTCTCCCTCTTTATTTCTTATTTTCATTGACGATCTATTGGGTCAGACCGTGAATCCAATCTACTCTTTCGCAGATGATAGTAACCTCTGTCATTCGTATTCATTCGACCGTAGGCCGAGCCTTCAAGATATTGAAGACAAAAGGCGAATTATGGATGAGAAACTTGGCCGGGATCTACTGGCCATTTCCGAATGGAGTAGATTTTAATGCACGTAAGACACAGTGCTGCTTGTGGTCTCACAAGCGATTCGCTGACCCAACAATATCGTCAATTTGTCTCGATGGTACGGATATTGAACAATCAGAAGCTCTCGATGTTCTGGGCATGAAAGTACAATGTGACGCTCGTTGGGCGAGACATGTATTCGAAGTGTCGAAAGAAGCACTCAAGTGCATAGGCTTTTTAAAGCGGTGCAAGAAATATTTCACTCCTTCTGATCTTTTCAATATCTATACAACTTACATCAGGCCAAAGATGGAATACAACTCCCATTTATGGGCAGGTGCTCCAAAATCATCCTTGGAGCTACTTGACCGTGTTCAAAGGAGAGCGATGGTGCTGATAGGTGACAGTAGGGTATCCAACTCTATTGTTTCCCTTGAGCATCGTCGGAATGTGGGTTGCGTGACGCTGTTCTATCGTTACTTTCATGGCGTGTGTTCATTAGACATCCGTCGCCTTATTCCTGACGTGAGGATGTTCGGCAGGGATACGCGACTTTCTAGGAATTCACACCCATTTGTTATCGATTGGCCAGTTGACCGCACTATACACTACAGATCAAATTCGTTTTTCGCTCGTACAGTCCGTATGTGGAATCGACTTCCGGCAAATGTATTTCCCACTAATTGCGACATCCAGAAGTTCAAGGCAAGCGTCAACAAACATTACTCCCTCTTTCCCCCTCCGATCCATTAATTTCCACTCGCCAACGCAATGCACCGCATGTATAGGGGGCATCCCCTGAGTGTTGGTTTTTTAAAAACAAAAAAAAAACAAAAAAAAATGCGTGGTCAACGATTTTCTCGCCAGAAGATGCTGTAGAAGCGTTCAAAACCCATGTTTTTTAAGTGTCTCAGTCGGAGTGGAAAAAGTGCTTCGACAATTGGTTTGAGCGCATGCAAAAGTGTTTAAATCAAGCTGGAGAATACTTTGAAAAACAATAAAACCATTTTTTATGATAAATATTCGCATTTTTATTATTAGGGCAGAAATATACTTATATATGTCAGCCCTCGTATGTTTTTGTTACGAATCTTTTGCAATAAGAGGACTTTTTGTAAGTAAATTTAAAATTTTTTAAAAACAAAACTGCTTTAGATTTGGTTAAGTGAAATATTTTTAATAAATGAAGCGCTATGTTTTTAAACGGATTTTTGCTACTATTAAATACTTAGTAGGTACATAATTATTGTTACAACATTGAACACACCCATTTCAATAGTAGAACTGAACATACCCCGTAAATGTCATATGGGTTTTGAAAGCTAACCTCAATAGCGCTAGTCTGTAACGGGATTTTAAAATTGTTGCAACTTTCATCATGGAGTGGTCAGATAATGAGAACCGTATCGCTGTAACAGCGCTTTTCAAGTGTGAAATGAAAAAAGCGATATTTTCAAAACGCTTCGGCTAATTGGGATTAGCCGCATGTTCGTCTACCGATGCATAAAACTGTTTGAGGAGACTGGAGATGTAAAAGACCGCCACCGGTCGGGCCGCCCACGCTCTTTTCGAACACCGCATGGCATCAAAGCCGTTAAATCTAGAATTCACAGAAATCCGCTCCGGAAACTGAAAATCATGGCCACTGAGATGAATATCACGCAAAAGTCCAGGAGTCGAATCATTAAAAAAGACTTGGGGCTTTCAAACGACATACCGGACATTTATTGACTAGAGCTTAAAAAAAATAGGATTGAAAAATGCAAACGGCTATTGGTGAAGCACGCTGATAACTTGCACAGGAAAATTTAGTTCACCAATAAAAAAAATTTTACCGTTCAGGAAAAATTAAACAAGCAAAATGATAGAGTGTATGCGCGGTCATCTAAGGAAGCATCTGAACTGATCCCAAGGGTGGAAAAGGGTCATCACCCAGCTTCAGTTATGGTTTGGTGGGGTGTCTCTTACGATGGGGTCTCTGACCTGCATTTCTGCGAACAAGGAGTCAAAACATTGGCCAAAGTTTACCAAGAAACCGTTTTGCCAGCTGTTGTGAAGCCTCTTAACAATTTCCTGTTTCAAAACCAGCCATGGACTTTCCAGCAGGATTCTGCGCCGGCCCATAAGGCTAAAACGTCCCAGGCCTGGCTTCGAAACAATTTGCCAGCGTTCATTTCCTCTGCAGAATGGCCCTCAGGCAGTTCAGATTTGAATCCAAAGGATTACAAATTGTGGATGGTTTTAGAGGACAAGGTTTGTCACAAAAGATATCCCAACATTGTATCTCTTAAGACTGCTTTGGTTCGAGCTGTGGCCAATTTTCCAATGGACGAGGTTCGTGCAGCTATTGACGATTGGCCAGTGCGGCTTAAGGCAAGTGTAAAGGCAAAAGGCGGACATTTCGAATAGGTCAATTATTTTGGATACAATATAGTACATCAATAAATATATTAGAAAATATTTGGTCCAAAAACATTCAGTAATTTTTATTTCACAGCATAAAACGTGTGTAACAGTATTTACGAGTATGTCCCTACTAAGTAATTCACTACTAATTTGTTGAATCTCTATTGCTGACAACATAACCCTATCCTAATAAATAATTTTGAGGATCGTACCATGGTTTTAGGGATCATATCATGGTTGTGAGGATCATACTATGGTTGTTAGGATCATAATATGGTTGTATATGAAACATACTACCTTTGTGGGGATCATAATATGGCTGTGGAGATCATTGAATGGTTGAGTGTGAATCATACTATGGTTGTGGGGATCAAAGTATGGTTGTGTGTGAATAAAACTTTTGTTGTGAGGATTATAATATGGTTGTGGGGATCATAGTATTGTTGTAGGTGAATAAAACTTTTGTTGTGAGGATAATAATATTGTTGTGTCACAACCATATACCCAACACTAGTATGATGCTCTTCGGACATTGTCACCCCAACCATACTTTTTTTCTGGGTTTACAATTTTTCTAGAGTCGCAGGACCACAAATTGTGTGGTATTTTGGCATGAAGGCTACAGAAAAACAAAGACCGATATTGTTCTTCTTCGCCTTTGATTATTATTTATCGCTCACAGCGTACTATGGAAAATTTGAGCTTGAAGGGTTTTATCAATCAGTTCGCTTCAGAGGACGGACGCAAAAAAAAAAATTAATTGTATTTGGTGTAAGCCTAGAATCCGATGAGAGTTGAATTGATGAATTCAGATCTGTGAACTCCATCGATCACTTGTCTTGTTTAGCCTTTCGAGCACGAACGACTATTATAGGTTTCCAATCTTTCGTTAGCATAATCTTTTAGTCATTTGAAGATAGCGTGTGTAGAGTAGCTGCCCGTTTTCGGTATCTGCGTGCGCGTGCAGCTATGCTTCTGTGTTTCGTTGATTTTACACATTTCGCTATTGAAAACGATTTCTCCTTGAGTTGATTTGAACTGATTTTTATGAATGATTTGAAAACGTCTGCCGCAAGTGGATGTCAGAATGCTGGTGAAAACACTCACTTCTTCGGTAGACACAATGTCGACAATATTTTCCAAGAACTATTAAATCAAAGGTGTTTGGACTCACGTCGTTGCCGCTGCCGTCGCTACTTTTTATGATGAAGCAGATGATAATGATGGACCTGAGGCCGTCAATGTGAATGAATCACTTCCACTGGAAATGTAGATCGAAAGTCATCGTGTCTAAATGTACTTAAAATATCTTGCTTGTGTTTTGTTTCGTTGAATTTCATGTGTAAACTGTTGATTTATAATTTGTAGAAAATTTACGTTTTTGGTTTCCTATAAATTGGTTAATTACACACTGCAAAATTATGTAAACAAAATTCGTTCGATTTTTGGGAAAAGCGGAAAGCGACGGACACACCATCAAATGATATCGTACTTCAATGGTTTCAATCGTTTTCCACTATTTTTGTTTTATGAGTTTTTGTTTGGCTTTTTTTCCCCCAATTACATTTGCCCTCTTAATTTCTGGGAAATTCTAAATGTATTTACTCAAATGTTGTAGGTGTGGGTATGTGTGCTTGTGATTTAATGCTAATAAAAATTTTAATCATCATTGGGAGGGAGGGTGGGATTTGTTTATTATAAAAAATAACATTGAAATTTGTTTTGGTATGCATGGATTTGGAAGGGATGTTTTTGTTGTTATAGCTATTTTTTTAAAAAAAAAAAAAAGGAACTTTTTTGATTTTTTGGACTTCATAATCTTTGACTATACTCAGTAATATAAAGTGGAGATTCGCTTCAAAACAAATCATTAAACATACATTTTGCACAGATTGTTTGGCCTGATTAAGACGAGTACCTTAAACTGTGAAAAGAGGTAGTATAGGGTGACCCATCTAGAGGTTTTTTTTTTCAGAACAAAAAAATATATAAAAATTCAAATCAAGTGTGGAATCTTTATTGGCAATTTGAGAGGACATTTTATGGCATTTATTTTTTGAATATAATTTCCTTCAAATGTTGGCCACAACTACGCCTCAGGATTTACTTTCTGAGGGTCCAATTTTGGCTGACTCGTTCGAGCGTTTCGAGCGGTATGGCTTTAATGACGCGCGTAATGTTGGCTTCCAAAACCTGAATCGTAGCTGGTTTGTCAGCATAGACTTTGGACTTTTTTCGTTTTTTTGTTATTTGTTCGGTCTTTTAGCATTATTATGACTTGAGCAGTTTTTTACTCTGGTTCGAGACCTTTATGTTGTTTCTTTTTCAGAATCAACTTAAAAAGAAGAAATTGGTGAAATGTATTTGCTACGGTTGCCAGGCAGACTGTACAGCTGTTTCTAAACCCGCCAAGGCTTTTCTTCAGCAGTCTTTGGCAACGATTACTTCGGCCACAAATCAAATGACTTATACGGGAGACTCATTTTTATTAATGAGAATTACCCTTTGTGTATAGTCTTCGAACTGTGCGTAGAGCAATCTTCAACGCGCAATATCATTTCCACCAATTCCGTTTCGCATTAGTCTTCGTTGAAAACCACAAATGCAAAAAGCACAATCAAAGTGTGCATGTTTTTTGTGCGTACATATACTCATACATGCGTTGCACATTAGGGCGTACCAATCATTTTTAATACTTTTTTCGTTTTTTTGTTATTTATTCGGTCTTTTATCATTATTATGACTTGAGCAGATTTTTATTCTGGTTCGAGACCGTTATGTTGTTTCTTTTTCAGAATCAACTTAAAAAGAAGAAATTGGTGAAACGTATTTGCTATGGTTGCCAGGACTTTACGCAAGCCCAAAGAAAAATGTCTAAAGGTGTGATATCACTCGATCTAGGCGGCCACTCACCTGTCCAAAACGTGAAATTAGCTGCTTTTCGAAATGACCTCTCAATAGATCCATTGTTTGAGCTGCTGTATGGCAAGTGGCACCGTCCTGTTGAAACCAAGTGTAGTCATGATTACAGGCTTCAATCCAGGTAGCATGAAGATCGATATTATGGCGCAATAGCGAGCACCATTCACGGCTACGTTCCGGCATCACCGTTTTGTTGAAACCAAGTGTCGTCAAGATTACGGGCTTCACTTTCAGGTAGCATAAAGATCGATATCATGGCGTGAATGGCGATAGCAAGCACCATTGACGGTTACTTTCCGGCCATCATCATTTTTGAATAAAATATGCACCGATGATTCCACCAGCTTATAATCCGCACCAAACCGTGATTTTCACTGGGTATAATGGCACCTCTAGAACCTCTTTTTGTTGCTCTTCAGCTCAAATGCGGCAATTTTGTTTGTTGACTTTGCCGTTGAGCCAGAAATGGACCATATCACTGAACAAAATCTTGGTCGAAAACAGCGGATCTTACCGTTTCTCACCGAACGCTCATTTCCATAAAAACAGCTGCCAACATTTGAAGGAAATTATTTTCATAAAATAAATGCCATAAAATGTACTTTCAAATTACCAATAAAGATTTCACACTTGATTTGAATTTTTATATTTTTTTTCGTTCTGAAAAAATACCTATAGTTGGGTCACGTTATATAAGTGGAATACCACTCAAAAATACAACATATGTGACGCCCAAAATATAAAGGGACCTAAGGCTAAAAACCAGTTTTGTTCAGGAGAGCCATTTTAAAGATTTAAATACGTGTATCTTTGGTGTACCATCACTTTCATAAAACGCGCATATCTCTGGGAGGGAACACTTTTGGGGCATGGGATCGGTCTCATTCGATGCTCAGATGTTGTCCATATCAAAAAATAAGTGAAAATTGATTTTTCTTCTACCCTTAGGTGCCTTTCTATTTTGCGCGTCACATATAGTGATTTTTCCAGAGGTTGTAGACTAAATTCTATAGATTGACAGGCCGGCATGACTAGATCGTCTTAAATCTTTACGACTATCAAGAATATACTTTACGTATACGAGGGCGACCGCAAAACTAACTGGCCTGGCACATTTTCTGTTTAACTAGCAACTTTTGTTTTGTTTTTTAAAAGCAATCTTTTATAAGCCATCTGTCAAAATTTCCGAAATATTTAATGATTATTTTCGTAGTTTGTTACAGGTGATTGAAGTAAACAAGTTTTATAAGTTTTGAAAAATGGAAAATAAAGAGTTTCGTGTGGTAATTAAACACTTTTATATGAAAGGTTATACGCCACAATTAATCAAAGATGAATTGGATTCTGTTCATGGTGATAATGCACCTTCATACTCCACCGTGAAATCCTGGGTTCAACAATTTAAAATGGGTCGTTCAACAACGCTCTGGAAGACCGAATACTGCTACTACTATTGAAAACATTAGAAAAATATTTAATGAAGTGACTAAAGATAGACGAATAAAGCTCAGAGAACTTGCTGATATTGTTAAAATACACGAAAAACATGTTTGGAGTATTTTACATGATGAACTCCACATGAAAAAGCTATCTGCAAGATGGGTGCCGCGTTTGTTGACTTTGCCCCAAAAAATCGTCCGTTGGACCAATTCCGAGGAGCGTTTAGCGATTTATCAGCGTAATCCAATAGAGTTCTTGCGCCGATTCGTAACTGTTGATGAAACATGGATCCATCACTACATCCCAGAATGCAAAGAACAGTCAAAACAATGGATAGAAGCTGGTAAAAGTGGTCCCAAGAAGGCGAAAACTGTTAAGTCAGCAGGAAAAGTAATGGCCACAGTATTTTGGGATGCAAGGGGTATAATATTTATTGATTATCTTGTGAAAGAAAAAACTATAAATAGTGAATATTATTGTGCATTATTGGATCGGTTGAGTGAAGAAATCAAGATAAAACGACCGCATTTAGAAAAAAAAAAGTTCTTTTTCATCAAGATAATGCTCCTTCACACACTGCATTTTTAACTCAACAAAAACTGGCCGAATTACGATTTGAAATTGCTCCGCACCCACCATATAGTCCAGATTTAGCTCCTTCTGAGTATTTCTTGTCTCCAAATTTAAAAAAATTTGTCGGTGGCAAAAAATTTTCGTCCAATAGCGAGGTTATTGCTGAAACTGAGGCATTTTTCGAAGGTCTTGAAAAATCGTATTTTTCGGATGGAATTAAAAAACTTGAAAAACGTTTGATGAATTGTATTGAGTTGGAAGGAGATTATGTTGAAAAATAAATAATAATAATTCCAAAAAAACGGTTCTTTTTATGTTAGGCCAGTTACTTTTGCGGTCGCCCTCGTATACTTCATGGGGTCTTTGATAAGAATTTCGAATTATTGTCAACGAAATGAAATAGTGAGTGTACACTAGAGCGTACCAGGTTACAAGTAAAAAAAAAAGTTCGCCGTACACCTTCGAATATGAAGTATTATTGAAAGGTAGTTTCAAAAAAAAAATTTTATTTTTTTATGCCGAACGTAGGGGTCGCGCTTCACATTTTAAAGTGTGATACATCGATGTTTTTGTCTCGACGAGGCCGATTTTTTTTGTCTTTGAAGTCATTGAGCTCAAGCACCCCGCGCGAGCTTTAATTTTCTGATATTAGAGTGGTACATTAGGGTAGTAGCAACTGAGATATGATGGGTAAGTACCAGAAGGGGGTGCTTGAGCTCAATGACTTCAAAGACAAAAAAATCGGCCTCGTCGATGTATCACACTTTAAAATCCGTTTATAAATGCAGAAGTTATATAGAAAAATGTAAAAGCGCGACCCCTACGTTCGGCATAAAAAAATAAAAAATTTTTTTTTGAAACTACCTTTCAATAATACTTCATATTCGAAGGTGTACGGCGAACTTTTTTTTTGAGGTACGCCCTAGTGTACACTCCATACTGTGAGAGTATTAAAAACAGATCGGTCTGTTACTTTACCATGTCCTCCCTGAAAAACTCCCATTATCCTTTGTGTATTGTGCGGTCTTCCTTAAATCGTAAACATTTACATAAACACAGGCCATCTCTTTCCTT
Source organism: Hydrotaea diabolus (assembly GCA_963513945.1). Lineage (NCBI taxonomy): Eukaryota > Metazoa > Arthropoda > Insecta > Diptera > Muscidae > Hydrotaea > Hydrotaea diabolus. Next base: position 95,345,170 of record OY740719.1, on the reverse strand, counting down.
CTAACGAACTCTTTTTTCACCCCATTGAGTGGCAACCACCCTAAATGCGATTCGAATACAAATTTTCCACCATTGCTAATTACTTGAGCAAAAAGGAAAGAAACCACAAAAAAATGCTTAAAACCACCGCAAACAGTAAATGGCAAAAGGTGGAAGTAGAAGCCACTTGAAACTTAAATAAAAGAAACTTTTTACCACTTGCCACAAAGGGAGATTCGAATAGACGACGGCAGCAGGGCAAAGTAACTAGAAGAACAACCAAAAAAAAACCGAAACAAAAAAGAATAGCTCGAATTAGGAATGGTGTTTACCCAAAGGATCAAACAAAATGTTATTTTATGCTCTCGTTAATTGCCCATAGTGGCGAACGTTTAAAGCTCGTGTAAATCCTCACGTCAACAGACAGCCCGAACAAGATGGATGAACTACACCGGGTGGATGCCGCAATTTTCATGGGATGATAAATGAGACTTGAGAAAACCACCACCGGCACTCTTGCCAAGCCATACCACAAATGTGGAGTGTGTGGTGGGCAAGAGATGTGTCGTCTCTGGAAACGACCCTTAAGGTAAACAGAGTCTGGCACAGCCACAGAAACGCACACACAGACAGACAAGGGACAAACACACACAAAGTGCAGAATCAATAACGAACGTGTGCCACTTCACTGTTAAATATTTTAAATAAATTCCGTTCCTACGTGTGTAAGTGTGCGTGTTTTTTCACTTTGTAAAAGTTAATTATAAATTAAATATTGATTCTTTGTATTTTTCTTCTTGGCAGCTCTTACTTACTTTCACTGTAGGGGAAATGGGGATAATTTGAGAATTTTCTTAGCGTTGATCAATATTTTCATAGAGTCTGTAAATGTCATGTTATGACCTTGGCAACATATTTGTGTCAGTCTGGAAACTTCTAGTTCCTTTTGTTAGTACAAAGATTTATGGATTAACAAAGTATGGGCAAGATAGTAAAAAATTAAAAGGAAATTTAAAAACTGTACCCAATGTTCGAACTTTATGATCTGCCTATGTCGATTCACTGTGTCTGTCCGTCTAGCCATGCGTATATTGTAAGGTCAGACGAATAAAGCTAGGACCCAGAAATGGTGCATGCAAAATTAATTTCAAAGATGTGCGAGAAATGTTCACTTCCTGAGAACGATGACAAGTTTTTGATGGATGCTCTTGGACATTCTCAACAATGGCATCAATGCTTTCGTTTGAACCTACTGGACGAGAACGTACTCGGTTTGGTGCCAATGGGCTGAAGATTGTTGGGCAAGAGTTGAAAAGTTTTAACGAAAAATCGTGTTTTCCGATAAAGCTCATTTTCATCTCAATGGTTATGGCAATAAGCAAAAGTGCCGCATATGGGGTTAGGAGAAACCCAGCAAACCAAACCTTCAGAATTCGGTCAGAATTCTGTACGACAATCGGCAAAATGTTTCGATTTCTTAGCGAGTTCGTAACGAAAAACATATGAGAGGGTTGACAAAAAATTCTGAACTACTTCTCTGAAAAAAAAAACCTCAGACAAATCGAACAGAATTCGTAACGATTTCGGTAAGAATTCTCAATTGAGTTCAGATATTGTTCATAATTGTCTGATATCAGACATTGTCGCAGATTTGGTTTACTGGGACCATACGTGACTATTGAGAAGCCAATGCATCCACAACGAGTCACTGGTTGGTGTGGATTTTGGGCGGGCTAATATTCTTCGAAAATGCGCAAGGGGCCGCCGCACAGTGGGGTTTTGTACCCCAAAATTGGAGATTACGCTTTCCGGAGATGTAATGTTTATACGTATATATTAACTATTTCTGAGATTATTAGACGATTACAGTTTATTTTTTTTTATTTTTGTCTATCCCAGCATCCATCCACATTTCACTTAATTAATTTAATTATAAAAAAAAAATGTGTCGAGCTTAGAGACGAAAGACACTGCCACCGCCAGTACTGAAAGCAAGCTATGACTGGCTGCCTGACTGAAAATGCTGCTATTTCGACGTATGTGATATTTGCTGTGTCTGTTGTCAGTCTGTTGGAGACAAGTGTTTTTGTTTTGACAAATATTGAAATTTATTTTTTATATGGACCACCATTCCTAATTGAGTAAAAGAGGGTCACTTTTTGTGTTCGGGCTACTTGGAAATAATTTCTTGATTAACTTGGACAAGCGAGACTGTCATCCATTTGTGATCTTTACCACTTTAACAAGGAGTTTATGAAATCTTGAACGTTTTTAAATATAACAATTTCGAGACATTAAACTCTAGGGCGGGGACTGGACCCACCATAAACTGTTCTGATTAAGCTTGGCCAGTTAGTAATGATTGTTTTTGCATACTTTGTTTATTCCCGATAATATCAAGTTAAAAACCCCATTCAGATGTCATAGTACTCATAAAGGTTTGCCATTTCAGCAGGACTCGTTTAACGACGGCCGAACGTGTGAAAATTATTAAAATTTTCGGCTAGTCGTAAGTACGCAACATGTATTTCACCGTAAAGATGGTCATCTTGGCTTCATTGCGTAGGCAATTGGTCGCACCGTGTGTAGATTTAAGCTGATTTGACGCAGGAAATGTGGCCCCGACATCCGTAGTTTGGTCAAAAACTCATTATCTCAGACGCCAACAAGCAAAATTCCCATTATTGGAACAAACACACCCCATATGTTTTCGTCTAAGTGTTGCCTGGCGTCATATGACATTTTCATTGGATAGTTTGACATTTTTTAGCATAAACGTACTCAGAACGAACGACAATCATTTGTGTTGTTTACAGCGATTTGAAAAAAATCAATTTGGCAAAAAAAATTGAATTAACTTGTGAACATTTTCGTGCGATCATTTTTCACAACTTTCCACGTGGATTGTCACGACAAGAATGCATCGATGAATTTAAATCTTTGTATGGCGATGAAGCACCATCGTGTGGCACTGTGTAAAACTGGTTTAATGAATTCAATCGTGGCCGATGCTCGAAGGTCGTGAAGGTCGTCCAAAAACGGCAATTGTGCCAAAGAACATTGATGCCGCGAGACAGAGGCATCCTTGGGCATTTCTTCCACCAGCATTCATTCGATATTGCATTAAGACCTGGCCGTAAAAAAGGTTTGTTCTCGTTGTATCCCGCACAATTTGAAAAAATACGATCGCGGTGCTTCAAAAGACGTTTATAAGATCGTCACAAATGACGAATAATGGATTTATGTGTATGAGCCCGATAAAAAACAGCAATCGACCGTGTGGGTCTTCGAAGACGAGTCAATTCCAACGAAAGTTGTTCGTGGAAGAACCACTTCGAAACAAAAGGTAGCCTGTTTCTTCGGAGGCAATACTGGTCATGTGGCGACTGTTCCGCTTAAGCAACGTAGGACAGTCAATTCTGAGTGGTACACCACAACTGTACGAGCTCTCACACGTCGGCTTAAACCAGCGCCTTTTTGACCGCCTAAAACGTCGAATTAATGGGTCATCCGCCGTACAGACCTGACTTGACACCCAATGACTTCTTTTTATTCCCGCACATCAAGAAAAAAACGTGGTCAACGATTTTCGTCGCCAGAAGATGTTGTTGAAGCATTTAAAAACCATGTTTGGGAGGTGTCTCAATAGGAGTGGAAAAAGTGCTTCGACAATTGGTTTGGGCCAATGCAAAAGAGTATAAATCATGCTGGAGAATACTTTGAAAAACAATAAAACCATTTTTGATGATAAATGTTCGCATTTTCATTATTAGGCCAGAAATATATATAGCAGCCCTCGTATAGACGACATTTGGTTGCAACAAGATGGGGCAACATGTCACACAGCCAACGCAGCTTCTGATATTTTACGCACTGTTTTTGAAAATCGAATAATCAGCCAAAATTGTGATGTTAACTGGCCGACTCGGAGCTGTGATTTGAACCCTTTGGATTATTTTTTTTGGGGATCCATTAAGGATAAATGTTGCGCCAAGCATCCAGAGACCACTGAAGCTAAGCCGATAACTTCATAACGTTACGAGATTTTTTGAAAATTATTTGTATAGAAGAACTGATTTTTTTTACTTATGCATCATTAAACGTTTGATTTGAACATTTTTAATTTCTAGAAAAAAAGTTATTTAGGAAATACTATAAGCGAGCTCGCTTATAGAGGGCTGCTATATATATTTCTGGCCTAATAATGAAAATGCTAATATCTATCATCAAAACTGCTTTTATTGTTTTTTAAAGTATTCTCCAGCATTATTTATATACTTTTTCATGCGCTCAAAACAATTGTCGAAGCACGTTTTCCGCTCCGATTGAGACACCTCCAAAACATGGTTTTTGAACGCTTCAACAGCATCTTCTGGCGACGAAAATCGTTGACCACGCATTTTTTTCTTGATGTACGGGAAAAGAAGTCATTGGCTGCCAAGTCAGGGCTGTACGGAGGATGACCCATTAATTCGACGTTTTAGCCGGTCAAAAAGGCGCTGGTTTGAACCGATGTGTGAGAGCTCGCATTGTCATGGTGCACAATGATTCGTCTTCTCTTGTTCGTTTTTCACATTTCTCCACCAGAATTGACCTCCTACGTTGCTTAATCGGAAAAGTCGCTACATGAATAGTTTTGCCGAAGAAACAGCCGACCATTTACTTCGGAGTGCTTTTTCCACGAACAACTTTCGTTGGATTTGGCTCGTCTTCGAAGACCCACACGTCGATTGTTGTTTTGTTTCGGGCTCTTACGCATAGATACATGATTCGTCACCTATGACGATCTTATAAACGTCTTTTGAAGCACCGCGATCGTATTCTTTCAAAATTTCTTTGCAGCAATCGACACGAGCCTTTTTTCGAGCGATTGTCAAATTGTTCGGGATCCAACGAGAACAAATCTGTTTTACGGCCAGTTGCAATATCGTGCAATATCGAATGTATGCTGGTGGAAGAAATGCCTAAGGATGCCTCTATCTTACGGTATTTCACATGACGATCATGCATTATCAGTTCACGCACGGCATTAATGTTCTCTGGCACAGCGTCCGTTTTTGGACGACCTTCACAGCCTTCGTCTTTGACTGAGCTTTGGCCACAATTGGATTTATTAAACCAGTTTGTTACAGTGCTATAGGATGGTGCTTCATCGCCATACAAAGATTTAAGTTCATGGATGCACTCTTGTCGTGATAATCCACGTCGAAAGTTGTGAAAAATGATCGCACGAAAATGTTCACGAGTTAATTCCATATTTTTGCCAAATTGATTTTTTCAAGTCACTGTACATTACTCAAATGATGGTCGTACGTCAAAACGTGCTGAGTATGTTTATGCCAAAAAAATGTCAAACTTTTCAGTGGAAATGTTAGATGGCGCCAGGCAACACTTAGTGTTGCCTAGGCCAAAATTATATATAGCAACCGTCGAAAAACAAACACCCCTTTACGCAAATTACCTATAATTTTCTGACACGAAATCATTTGTATATTCTTGTACAATGGTGTGAAGTTATCGCGTTAGCGTCCTCCTAAGCGAGTTCCCAATAGAACACGGCCAATGTCTTCCAGATAATAGCTATAATATCTCCCGCGATTTAAAAGTAAGGGCAAATTATTTATTCAACACCACAATTCGATCCGATCAGCACTTCTTCATCATAGTTTAGATTATTAGAATAGGGAGGTTTTCCTAAATCCATGAGCTGTGCACGATATAGTACATACCCACTAATCGGCTCCTACTCGTTACTCTAGTTGACTGCCTCCCTTCCGGTGACCCCACGAAATTTGTTGTCTTCCCCTTTTATTTTTGATGTACTGACACTCTATAATCACCTAATTCCAAAAGTCACAATATTTTCCATCCAAACAATAATGGAAAATATGTTAATTGATTGACTAATGGTATTTGGTACCCCTTTCCCCCTCGTTGGCCGGAATAGGGGCAAAACCAACGAAGTAATTCAATCCTTTTCTTTTTCTTAGTTTTGTCTATTGCTGTCGTTGGGTCTTCTATCTCCAATTGCGGCATTTGCTGCTAAGTATTGCCCCTGCTGATATGGTGTCTGCTTAAAAATCCATTCGGATAAACAAAATATTTACTTATTCTTGAAGTTCTCCCTTATGCCCGAGAGACGATAGACTAGTTTGAATTCTGTGTTTTTGTGGGGGGAACAGGAACGTAAACTGAAAAATGTGTTCTTAGTTCGCAACTGCATTTTTTTCATAGGAATTGTAATCGGATTCGTTTGAAATCCATAAAAATGTACATTATGTGTTGGCCTGGGTTAGTATCTGAATAGAGTCGACTAGAGTTGAGTAGAAATGTGACTAGAGGGGTTGTTTTGTAAGACATGCAGTGGAGTACGAATGGCGCTAAGTTTTGTGGCAGTGACGAAAAGCGGGCGCCAATAAATGGCATCAACTATTATTTCAATCATTATGAGTATAAATGAATATTGATTGGTGGAGAGCCGAACTGTTAGAGTTAGTTTCGATACTAAATTTAAGTATTTGCTTAGCAAAAAACAGTAGAAATATCTTGAAAAAAGATGAGGAGTGTGACAATAGGCGTGTTTCATTAAACAAAGCAAAAAAATATCCGCCAAAAACACTGCCACGGCGATAATTATAAATGGTTATCTCTCTGTGGAAAATGGTATTATAAAGAATGTTTTCTTTAGACGTGTGGTTTTCATTCTGGCCACACTTTCTTCGAAATTGGTGTTTTTGACAGCTGTCACATGATTTATGCTCAATTTGGTTTGCCATTTCATAATAAATAGACTTACTCAGGCATGAAAATTCATTACCAAAAAATGGTTCGGTTCGATCGACACATCGAGCGCCGCTGGTTGACATAATCGCCCAGCAGAGTCGGTTATTTAAGCAACCATACATCGGTTTCGCACCACCTTTACTATAGTGGACATTGCGCATCCTCAGAGACGCAGTAAAGTGCTCACCGCTATTACTGCTGTGGAGCAGAGTATCAAAGAAGAGACGAATCAGTGTCCATAAGCTATGCCCATCGACTTTATGGAAGATTTTGCGAAAGGTTTGCGGGCTTACAAAATCCAACTCGTCCAAGAATTGAAGCCGAACGACCATTAAGCGCATCGCACGTTTGGTGAATTGAGCAAAAACGAGATGACTACCAATCCTGATTTTTACAAGAAAATTTTGTTCAGCGATGAAGCTCACATTTGGTTGAATGAATGGGTTAGTGGCCAAAATTGTTGCATTTGGAGTAATGAAAATCCACAAGCCATTGTTGAGACGCCGTTACATCCTTAAAAAAGTCACTGTTTGGTGCGCTCTGTGGGCAGAGAGAATCATTGGTCCATATTTCTTCAAAAATGAAGTCGGCCATAATGTTGAAGCCAATGAATGGGGAACGCTTTAGAGCTAAGTTTAATGACTTTTTCGTGCCTGAATTAGAGGATGTTGATGTGGACTACCTTAAGTTCCAACAAGACGGCGCTACATGCCATACAGCCAACAAAACAATCAATTTATTAAAGGAAACTTTTGGTGAGCGCATTATCTGGCATCGTGGGCCTGTGGCGCACACTTTGTCCGCTGCGGCAATAAATCATTTTGGACCTGCTCTCCGATTTTGATGATTTTTGCACAGATGGTTAAAAACTATCTAAAGGTCATGTGTGTACAATTTTATGCAAATATCTCCATTGGTTTTCTGTCCCGAGCAGCGCAAAGTTGACATATGTGAGTGAACAAGTCTCAAATGGGTTAGTTCTCTATGTCATATTTAAAACCTTGTTACTTATAAACTATACACCGAGTGTACCTTATAGAATTTTTTTTCACTTAAAATAGGCATCAAGCATTATGTAAATTAAAAAAATAAAAATAAAAATTGAAAAAAAAAATTAATTTTTTTTTTATTTTGGGCCAAAAAAAATAAACATTTATGATTTTCCGTTAGACTTTTAGTTGTGTGCGAAGCAGTGCGAAACATGGAGCCAAATTAAAGCTGAGGGTCTCAGCTAACAGATTCCAAAAAAAAATTGTGCCCAAATTTGCCCGCGGCCAAAAAAACAATGGAAAACCAAAAAATTACAGTAAAAAATATGCGTTATGCGTTATACGTGCATAAACAACTGCGCACTCTTTCTTTCGTTACTGCTTGTTGTTGTTTTGCCTGTGTGCATGTCTATTAGAGTGGAGTGAAAACATGCTTTTTTTTAATTTGAAAAAGTTAACCTCAGAAAGAGATGTAGTCTGGGGTCCTAAAGAGGGGAAAAATAAAGAAAAAAATTTAAAAAAAATTTTAGGGGTCGCGCCAAAATAAACAAATACACATGTTTGAAGGCGTGAATTTTCCTAACCCCTGAACCGATTTTAAAATTTTATGTCAATAAATGTTTGCAATAGCGTAAACAATGAAATAAGGGCATGAAAAAATTTAAAAAAATTTTTCTCATTGTTCAAAAATTTCAAAAAGTAAAATAAGTCAAATCGTCCCTTCTTCAGAAAATTGACTGAACAATGAAATCACCACCAAAGCTACAAATATAAGTCGATTATCCTCATATTTGCCTCAAATACTTTTGTTTGGGCACTGAACAAGCTCAAACTTTTAAATTTCGAATAAGTTAAGTCGTTAATTTTCAGGATTTTTCTAAAATCAACGCCAAAATAGCGATAATTTCCAAATTTCTAGGGAGTGGCGCGACCCCTAAAATTTTTTTTAAATTTTTTTCTTTATTTTTCCCCTCTTTAGGACCCCAGACTACATCTCTTTTCGAGGTTAACTTTTTTTTTTTGAATTTCACTCCACACTAATGTCTATTACTATAAATAGTATATTTGTAAGATAATTGTGTATAAAGTGCTCGTACACTGAAATTCAAATCAGTTATCAGTTATTATTTTTTTTAAAATAAATTCGGGAGAGGCTTTAAAATTTGGTATTTCACCTCTGCATGCGCGCATAAAATTTATGGAATGCATATTGCATATCGCTTACAATAAAAGATTTGCAGCATGGCGAACAAATAAAGATACAAGACAAATTAAAGAAGAAGCCAAGGCCACAATTCAAAAAAACCTTAAATTAGTATTGGGAATAAATGTTGATGTGGTAAAACAAGGAATGGGTTCCAGCAACGATGGGAATACAGCTCGACGATTTTTTGAAAACCCTGAAATTACAGCTGACATAACCGGAGTAAATGAACAACTGATTCATAGTTTAAAAATTATATTATCCACAATAAGTTGCAGTCAGGCAATAGACTCTAAGAAGTTCCATATATATTGTTTAGACACGGCAAAATTGTACATTGATTTGTATGGATGGTACTACATGCCTATCACAGTGCATAAAGTTTTGATACGTGGTAGCAAAATTGTATCTGAGGCCATTCTACCTATAGGTAGGTTAAAGATACGATTTGTTTCATACATTTTGAATTAACATATGGTTTATTTGTCAAAGGAATGTTATCAGAAGAAGCGCAGGAAGCAAGGAACAAAGACTATAAACGTTATAGGCTATATAACTCGCGCAAGACTGGGCGCTGTTCTACTAACGAAGACGTAATGCATCATTTGTTGATATCCTCCGACCCATACATCAATTCATTAAGAACGAAATTGAAGCTTAAAAAATTAGATTATCACGAAGATGTGAAAATGTTGTTAATAAATTAAATAGAGTGAACTGTACAATTTTTGTATGGGGGTTGTATGGGGGGCGGGTGTTACAGTGGGCGGATTTTTTTCATATTTTCAAAACAGCATTTAATAGATGCTGTATGCATTTTTGCGAAAAATAAACATTCTAGTTATGGGAGGTGGGCGATGGGCGTGGTCAATGTTGATGAAATTTTTTTTTTAAAAGGTGTTGCATAGATATGTTCTTCCAGCAATTTTCAGGAAATTTGTAGCAATAGTTAATTTTTAACAGTCAAAAATGATTTTAGTTTGTATGGGCGGTGGGCGATGGGCGTGGTCAATTTTGTCGATACTTTGAAATTTTCTTAATTCTATTATATTACTGCAATGATCGAGTGCACATTTGAAAAATACGTTTCAATAAAAAATTACCTCTCCTCAAGTGTCCAATGCATGATGGCAACTGAAAGGCATGCGAATACAAATCTCCCGTCAGCCACTATAAGCCACGCACACTCTTCACTCTCTTCGACCAATAGTGCCACCACAGCCTGCAGTGCAAAAGAGCAAAATTCGGCGCTCTACCCTCTATTAATCTGAAACGCTTTTCTTAAATTTTTATAATGTCCTTATTTGGTCCAACAAACAAACGTGGGCCACACATGACACATTCCCTGCTGTTCTCAATGAAGTTACCCAAATTACAATTGATTGTCGTAAAGGAACACGTCCGCGTGAACGAAATGCATGCTGCACTGCAATGATTGAGTGCGCATTTGAAAAATACACTTTAACACAAAATGACCTCATCTCACGTGTCCAATGCATGATGGCAACTGAAAGGCAGACAAATACAAATCTCCCGTCAGCCACTTTAAGCCATACACGCACTCTTCACTCTCTTCGACCAACAGTGCCACCACAGCCTGCAGTGCAAAAGAGCAAATTACGGCGCTCCACCCTGTATAAATCTGAAACGCTTTTCTTAAATTTTTATAATGTCCTTACTTGGTCCAACAAACAAACGTGGGCCATATTTGATCAAAATTGGCTGTAATATTAGCTTAAAACCTAAAAATTAGAATAACATATATATTGGGGCTATAACAATATTATGGGGCTATATCAATATTAAACATTCTAGTTATAAATTTACAGAAGATATGGCATTTTTGAAATATCATTTGTATGGGAGGTGGGCGATGGGCGTGGTCACTGTTGATGAAATAATTTTTTTTTAAAAGGTGTTGCATAGATATGTTCTTCCAGCAATTTTCAGGAAATTTGTAGCAATAGTAAATTTTTAACAGCCAAAAATGATTTTAGTTTGTATGGGCGGTGGGCGATGGGCGTGGTCAATTTTGTCGATACTTTGAAATTTTCTTAATTCTATTATATTAGGGACTCGTGCCAAATTTCATTACTCTCGTACAACTCCTTCTATTTTTGGCCATCGAATGTATGGGAAGGACACACTGTGTGGCGTGGCCTCCAGGATGGTGCGATTTAACACCGCTGGACTATTTTTTTGTAGGGTTGTGTGAGAGTCGATTGTCTATGCATATTAGCCCGCACGATTGACAGCTTGGAAGAGAATATTTGGCGCGTTATTGCTGACATACGGCCCCAAATGCTGCAAAAAGTTGCTGGAATTTGGGCCTCTCGGCTGGAATGAATTCGAGCCAGCCACGGAGGCCACTTGCCCGAAATCATTTTTAAAACATAATGGCAAGCCCTTATCTTAATAATAAAGCGAAATTCTTGGCAATAACATTGAATTATATGCGTTTTGTTTCTTCTTGAAAACCACAAGTCGAAAAAGAGCACCCTTTACTTTTAGTTTAATGTTTTATATTGCTAGACCCACCTTTAAATTTACCGACCGACTCAGATTCATTATCTAAACTGCTGTCTGTCTGAAGTCCATATAAAGCGTGTAATCAAACGTTTAGTCGCAATTGCTGTCCGGTCATAGTGGCATTTGAGGCACAATTACTTTTATTAAGAGCAAAGACGGACTAGTCTAAGAAACTGAAGAAACTGAAATTTGTTAAGGTCAAAATCCAAAAAAAATTCTACAGGGCTCCAAATACCTTATTACTTTTTCATGAAGCAAATTCTAATGCTCAGGCCAAGGGCCGAATAATCGGTTTTCTATAAACATAGCCACGTTGATCACAATATCACTTCAATTCTCTAACGTCTTCAAAAAAGCACCAACTTTTACGATTTTTTTTTTCTTTTTTTTAGCTTGACAATTAAGTTATCGTTAATACTAACCAAAAAAATTACCTTCAAAATTCTATCAAATGATATAATTTACTCCTTGTTATCAGTCAGTTTTCCCTGTTTTCGAGTCGTACATCTGCATAACCAGAGTGTTGAAAGATAAAATGTAGTCAACCCCCTTTGCTAGTTTTATTTATAAAAAGTATATTTCTTATCCGAATCGAATCCCGTTTCTTTGGAAAGTTCCACAATTATGGATGGAAACTATACAACACCAAAAAACAAACAAACACAGGACCTCGTTTTCGGCGCTCTATAAGTCTATGGCCAAACGGTCAAAGCCTCCAAGTTTCCACATGCCCACATGTGTTTTAAGGATAACCAATATGGTGGTCACAAGGGTCGTAGATCCGGACATGAAATTTGTTGTGGCTTCTAAAGCTAAAAACACAAAAATCGGATGAACAGGTATGTCTGAGCTATATACAGGGTGCAGCGCGGTAATTTGTTTATTTTGGAATGAAATAAAAAAAATTATGAACTTTAGAAAAATTTATTTAATATTTTAATTATATTGAACAGCAAGGGCATTTTTAAATTACATGGTTTTAAATAGTGTATCTGGCAAATGTCGACCTTCGCTATCCACACACTGCTGCATGCGTTTTCTGACGTTTTCATGAACTCTAACAAGCATGTCGGCTGGTATTCTGCCAACTTCAGCCTCAATATTGTTAATTAGGTTTTCCAAGGTGTGGAGACGGTTGTTAAACACCTTCGACTTCAGGTAACCCCCAAATGAAAAAATCGCCTGGGGCTAAGTCTGTTGAGCGTGTCGGCCAGTTCGCATCACTGCTCATAGAGATAAGCGGTCCAGAAAACATTTGCCTTAAACAATTCATGGTAGCCCTCGCGTTTTCTGAAGTTTTCATGAACTGTAACAAGCATGTCGACTGGTATTCTGTTAATTTAAGCCTCAATATTGTAAAATAGGTCTTTCAAGGTGGTGGTACGGTTGATATACACCTTCGACTTCAAGTAACCCCAAAGGAAAAAATCGCATGGGGCTAAGTCTGTTGAGCATGCCGGCCAGTTCACAGCATTTCTCATAGAGAGATAAGCGGTCCAGAAAACATTTGCCTTAAACAATTCATGGTAACCCTCGCTGTGTGTGCAGTAGCAACATCCTGTTGGAACCATGTATCCTCTAATTGCATTGCCTCAAGAGTCGGCTGAAAAAAACCTGTATCATAGTCAAGTACCGCTCGGAGTTCACAGTTACGGCAAGACGGTTTTCCTGGAAAAAGTAAGGGTCAATGATGCCTACTCGTGATATGGCGCACCACACAGTGACGCTGTCCAAATGCAGAGGTCTCTGGTGAAGTTCTCTGTGGTTTGTGGTTTCACTCCAGTACCGCATGGCACTGGAGTGAAATAATAATATGTTGTTTGGCAATAATAGTATGTTGTTTGCAATAAAAGTTTGTTTGTCACAACCATACTATTGTTTTTTGAATTTAATTTTGACACCATTATAATTGCCGCAATATTAATATTGTTGAAATGTAACAATAGTATTATTGCTAAATTAAAAAATTATAATATGGTTATAGCTACAATATAAATATGGTTGGTGTGACAAAGGTATTGTTTTTGCGTTTTATGTTAACAATAATATGATGACGGCAATCATACTTTATGATTTTAATTTTTCTTCATTTGAATATGCTTTTTAGAACAATGCTATTGTTACGGATCTAATGCAATTATACTTATAGTACTTTTTATACGGAAATTTGAATTATTTTAAACAAGCCGCTTTGCCTTTGTTTAACTAAAATATTTTTAATTTAAACTCTTACGTTTACGTTTTAAATTTAATGTATTTTTAAATAATTTTCATAATTCAAATTTATTGTTGACAACTTAGCCCAATTCTAATAAATAATATTGAGGATCATAGTATAATTGTGTGTGATCATACTATGGTTGTATGTGAAACATACTATGGTTGTTTAGGATTATAATATGGTTGTGCAGATCATAGTATGGTTAAGTATTAATCATACTATGTTTGTGGGGATGTGTGTTATTGTGAATCATACTATTGTTGTGAGGATCATATTATGGTAGTATTTGAATCATACTATTGTTGTGAGGATCATAATATTGTTGTACCACAATCATATACCCAATTATTATCCTCTTCAAATATTGTCACCACAACACTAGTTTTTTTCTGCGTGCACACTAACTGAAGTGAAAATGTGCCTCATCAGCAAAGAACACAATTGCGTCACGGGGTATAGTTGCAAGAATGTCTTCACAAGAGGTCGGCCGAGTCAAATAGTCCCGTGATGACAATTGCTGGACCATGCACATTTTATACGGGTGTTAATTCAGTTTATCATGAAGAATCCGGTGGAGAGAACGTCTGGAAAAGCCAAGAGCAAGTGATGGCTTCCGAGCAGAGCGTTTCGTAGATTGCTCTAACTCTCTCGATGTTTTGTGGTGTTGTAATCCTACTCTCAGGTCCCCTTCGTACACATGACACATTCCCCGCTGTTCTCAATGAAGTTACCCAAATTACAATTGATTGTCGTAAAGGAACACGTCCGCGTGAACGAAAGGCACGCTGCAGCGCGCTGCACTGCAATGATTGAGTGCGCATTTGAAAAATACACTTTAACACAAAATGACCTCTTCTCAGGTGTCCAATGCATGATGGCAACTGAAATTCAGACAAATACAAATCTCCCGTCAGCCACTATAAGCAATACACACTCTTCACTCTCTTCGACCAACAGTGCCACCACAGCCTGCAGTGCAAAAGAGCAAATTACGGCGCTCTACCCTCTATAAATCTGAAACGCTTTTCTTAAATTTTTATAATGTCCTTATTTGGTCCAACAAACAAACGTGGGCCATATTTGTTCAAAATTGGCTGTAATATTAGCTTAAAACCTAAATATTAGATTAACATATCTATGGGGGCTTTATCGAAATCTGAACCGTTTTTCTTCAATATTAGCAACACCTTGGTCTTAACATCTAACGAGTGCCAATAAATAAATAAAAAAAAAATAAAAGACATAAAATCGTATGAACATACATGTGTGACGCGCAAAATAGAAAGGGACCTAAGGCTAAAAACCAGTTTTGTTCAGGAGAGCCATTTTAAAGATTAGGTCCCTTTCTATTTGCGCTTAGAATCGTCGACTTCACTTTCATAAAACGCGCATATCTCTGGGAGGGAATATTTTTGGGGCATGGGATCGGTCTCATTCGATGCTCAGATGTTGTCCACATCAAAAAAAGAAAAAAAAATGAAAATTGATTTTTTTTACTCTTAGGTCCCTTTCTCTATGCGCTCCCACATATGTGTCTGGCAGCTATATTAAAATCTGAACCGCTTTTCTTCCCTTTAAATACCGTCCTTCCTTGGTCCATAAAACTTTCCCTTGCTTAGTTTCATCAGGATTGGTGGTAAGATGTGGCTTTTAGAGCTAAAAGCATAAAAATCAGATAAGGACTATATCTAAATCTGATCCAATTTTCTTTAATTTGAATAGCGTCCGTCCTTGGTGCAAAAAACTTA
This sequence comes from Hydrotaea diabolus, assembly GCA_963513945.1. NCBI lineage: Eukaryota > Metazoa > Arthropoda > Insecta > Diptera > Muscidae > Hydrotaea > Hydrotaea diabolus. Next base: position 95,329,717 of record OY740719.1, on the reverse strand, counting down.
CTTCTGACAAATTTCATGAAAATCGGATCACAATTTCGACCAGCTTAAGATGACAAGCTTAAGATGAACAGACATCGACTGACAGACGGACATCGTCAAATCAAATCGGCTGGTAATTCTGAGTGGATCCGTACACTTAACTGTGGGTCCAGCTCAAATACTTTTACAAACATTGCCATGAAACTATTTTATAATACCCAGTTCCGACGGACGCTTCGGTTCCACATTTCCAAAATCACATTCACCAAAGTCATTGTTCGTCTCCTTAAATGTATTCCTTGGGCTCAAATTTGTATAATTTGGATACTACCTGTTCCCATCACCGTAGGCAGATGTGTATTTTAATGTAGAGTTCCCTGTTGGCCAAAATATTAGTTTTCCATTGCAATTCACAATCACTTTTCCTTGACGATAGAGGTCATATTTCCACAGCCCCTCCAAGTGGCAATGATGCCGCTCAAGGCATTACGTATTTCAGTTGTTGGCAATTTATTAGAGTATCACACACAAGTCGACCACAAAAAGCGTCGCGAACAATCTCCAAATTAATTAACTGGCCAAGAGCACACACACACACACGCACACAGATACCATTACAAATACACACCCAGTGATTATTATAACTAAAATAATGAAATGATGACCCGGCTCAGAAACACGAATACGCAATTATATGTGCGTGTGAAATTTCACAATGACGTTGGGAATGATAATAATGCCCAACCATCCATCCAACGTCCAGAACATAACAAGAGGGCCTCAACAATGATGGAGGAAAAAAAGCGTTACTAGACAATGGGGGAAAGTATGGCAATGGCAGAAAGCAGCACGATGACGAGCATGGAAATGGGAACGAACGCGCTGATAAAAACGGTGACAGATGGCAAAATGTCCGTAAGCACAGTGGTATGAAATGAAGAAAAACGTGGTCAAATATTAAATAATATGTAAATATCTTTAACAATTAGCAAGGAATGGAAAAGATGAAATGTGCTGCCATAATGGCGATTATTCTGAATATTTGCATAGCACACACAGGGTGAAGCGCTAAAATTTGCTTTTTTGCGCTGCAGGCTGTGGCGGCACTGTAGGTCGAAGAGAGTGGACAGTGTGCGTGGTTTATAGTGGCTGACGGGAGATTTGTATTTGTCTGAATTTCAGTTGCCATCAAGCATTAGACGCGTGAGAAGAGGTCATTTTGTGTTAAAAAAGTGTATTTTTCAAATGCGCACTCAATCATTGCAGTGCAGCATGCATTTCGTTCACGCGGACGTGTTCCTTTACGACAATCAATTGTAATTTGGGTAACTTCATTGAGAACAGCAGGGAATGTGTCATGTGTGGCCCACGTTTGTTTGTTGGACCAAATAAGCACATTATAAAATTTAAGAAAAACGTTTCAGATTTATTCAGGGTGGAGCGCCGTAATTTGCTTTTTTGCCCTGCAGGCTGTGGTGGCACTGTTAGTCGAAGAGAGTGAAGAGTGTGCGTGGTTTATAGTGGCTGACGGGAGATTTGTATTTGTCTGAATTTCAGTTGCCATCAAGCATTGGACGCGTGAGAAGAGGTCATTTTGTGTTAAAGTGTATTTTTCAAAAAAGCACTTGATCATTGCAGTGCAGCGTGCTTTTCGTTTACAATTAGCTGTTTCACCAAGCAGACGTGTTTCTGGACGGCAATCAATTGTAAATTGGGTAACTTCATTGAGAACAGCAGGAAATGTGTCATGTTTACGCAGGGGAACTGAGAGAAGGTTTTTAAGAAGAAATAAAACGCATATAATTTAATGTTATGGCCAAAAATTGTAATTTATGATATAGATAAGGGTTTGCCATTATATTTTAAAAATGATTTCGGGCAAATGGCAGCCGCGGCTGGCACGAATAAATTCCAGCCGAGAGGTATTTTTCAAATAAGCACTTGATCATTGCAGTGCAGCGTGCTTTTCGTTTTAGCTAGCGATTAGCTGGTTCCCCAAGCGAACGTGTTCCTAGACGGCAATCAATTGTAAATTGGGTAACTTCATTGAGAACAGCAGGTAATGTGTCATGTTTACGCAGGGGAACTGAGAGAAGGATTACAACACCACAAAACATTGAGAGAGTTACAGCAGCAGTACTGCATTCTCCGAAACGCTCTACTCGGCCGTAACTGTGAACTCCGCACGGTACTTAACTATGATACAGGATTTTTTTCTGCCGGCTCTTGAGGCAATGCAATAACAGGATACATGGTAGCAACAGGATGGTGCCACTGCACACAAGCGGGGGTTACCATGAATTGTTTGAGGCAAATGTTGCCTGGGTGGCTTATCTCTTTGAGGGGTGATGTGAACTGGCCGGCACTCTCACCAGACATTGCCCCATGCGATTTTTTCCTTTGGGGTTACCTGAAGTCGAAGGTGTATATCAAACGCCCCAACACCTTGCAAGACCTAATTAACAATATTGAGACTAAAATTGGCAGAATACTAGTCGAAATGCTTGGTAGAGTTCATGAAAACTTCAGAAAACGTATGCAGCAGAGTGTGGATAGCGAAGGTCGACATTTAAAACCATTTAATTTAAAAATCCCCTTTTTGCTCAATTTAATTAAAAAATAAAACAAATTTTTCTAAGGTTCATAGTTTTTGTATTTCATTCCCAAATAAGCAACATACTGCACTCCACCCTGTACAATACCGATGCAAACGTCTTTTAGTGAAGCACGCTGATAACTTGCACAGAAAAATTTTGTTCGCCGATAAAAATATTTGTACCGTTCAGGAAAAATTTAACAAGCAAAATTATAGAGTGTATGCGCGGACATCTAAGGAAGCATCTGAACTGATCCCAAGGGTGGAAAAGGGTCACCACCCAGCTTCAGTCATGGATTGGTGGGGTGTCTTTTACGATGGGGTCACTGACCTGCATTTCTGCGAACAAGGAGTCAAAACTTCGCCAAAGTTTACCAAGAAACCGTTTTGGAAGCTGTTGTGAAGCCTCTTAACAACTCCCTGTTCCAAAACCAGCCATGGAATTTCGAGCAGGACTCTGCGCCGGGCCATAAGGCTCAAACGTCCTTATCCTGGCTTCGAAACAATTTGCCAGCGTTCATTTCCTCTGAAGAATGGCCCTCAGGCAGTCCAGATTTGAACCCATTGGATTAGAAATTGTGGACGGTTTTAGAAGACAAGGTTTGCCACAAAACATACTCCAACATTAAGACTGCTTTGGTTCAAGCTGTGGCCAATTTTCCAATGGACGAGGTTCGTGCAGCTATTGACGATTGGCCAGTGCGACTTAAGGCAAGTGTAAAGGCAAAAGGCGGACATTTCGAATAGGTAGATTATTTTCGGATACAATATACATCAATAAATATATTAGAAAATATTTGGTCCAAAAACATTCAGTACTTTTTATTTTACAGCATAAAACGTGTGTAACAGTATTTATGTCCCTACTAAGTACAATTATGGCCGGCTTCATTTTGAAGAAATATGGACCAAAACGTAATTTCCTCACACACCAACCTATGACTTTTTGAGGATGTAACGGCGTCTCAATAATGGCTTGTGGATTGTCATTACTCTAAAAGCGACAATTTTGTTTTTTAACGTACACATTCAACCGAAAGTCAGCGTTTGACTGATCAGGTATGTTTAAGCGATGCCCGATGTGCAAAATAACGCCAAAAAAAATAAATTTCGTTGAAATCTGATAAAATATGCCGCGGTAAGGTCCTAAACCGGTAGGAACAATTGTACTTGGGCTATATCCAGATTTGGACCGATCTGGTCTATTTTAAGCAATGTTAATCCTGTGAGCAAAATAACGACACACAACAAATTTGGATTAAATTAAGCGCTTTTAGGTCGGTTGGACCCCGAATCGGCAGGTAACTTCAAACGATTTCTACCAATTCCAGTAGTTTTGCTTTAAGCCTACACAAAAAAAATGGCGCAACATGAAAAAAGAAGGACCCAAACCTAATAAATAATATATTTCTTTATTTTTTACAATTTTGCTGTTGTAATTTTTTAAAAAAAAATAATGAATATTGCTTAGATCATTTTTTTGAAAAAAAACTTTTTAAGCTTTTTGTCGTACCTGACCGGTTGCTTTTGGTTTATCTTTGTAAAATCTTATTACTATCGTAAAATAATGTTAAAAGAGCGTATACAAATGTTACTGTGAAAAGGAGCCAGAAACAGTGATTTTTAAGCCCAAAAGTGCCAGAAAGCACCTGGCACCTTTTTTTAAAAAAGTGCAGAGAAAATATCCAAAAGTGCCGATCTGGTACTGTGCAAATGCCAAAAACAAAATAATCTGGAAAGTTTCATTGAGATCGGTTTATATTAGATTAAAGAAGACGGACGTGTCTAAATTTATAACAATTTGGCTTAAGATTTTTCAATACAAATACGGTGCTATTGCAATGGAGTTTTTGTAAGCAGAACTGATTTCCAAATAATCGTTTTCCCCTGAGCTCTAGCTCTGGGTTTGGAAACACTGTGCCAAGGTAGCTACCACCACCAACAACCATGAAGAAAACCATGACAACAAAAACAACATGTGGATGTTTTTGCAGATACCAACTAAGTTATGGGTACTCACCCAACCATACATACATCCATAATGGGAGTTAGAGAGACAGAGAGAGAGAGAGAGAGAGAGCGAGAGAAAAGTTAAAAGCAGACAAAAACTATTGTTTTTGTTCAATTTGAATGGTGGTGATGTCTATTCAGAAAAGGTGAAATGAGTCACCACCAACCCACACACACACACGCATCCTCTCAAATTGTTACCCTCTTAGCTGAGAGAATGCGTGTGAAAGCAACGAGAGTTGCTTTTCCCCTAAATGCATCTGTGTGCCTGTTGTGTAGACCTACAAAATCATGAATATTTTTTATGTGTGTGTGTTTGTGCGTGTTTGGTTTGTCGGTGGATTTGTGTTGGTTGGTAAATGCACGAATAAACTCAATTTTATTTTGGCCAGAAGGCGGAGCCAACAAATTTTATGAGCGTTAATACAATTCTATGCTAGAAGAGAGGGCAAAAAACAAGAAACAAAACAGTACAACACGTTTTTATAGCCTCACTGGACTCTGGAGGCGATAAGAGTGATGAGTAGGGCAGGCAGCCATCCACTTTATTGTTGTTCTTGCTGCCACACAAATCAACTTCAATCTTGCCACAACTTTTGGGCATGAGTTCAGTGAGAAGGCATGTACTCGATGGTTGTTTTTATGGGTGGACGACGGGTGGTTGGTTGACTGGCGGTGGTGATAGTTTTCGTGGATTGGTATATGTCTTATTTATGATAAAATCCAAATATTTGCTTACTTTATTATTGCAAAAAACAATATAATCTTTAAAGGTGTGAAATTTCTTTTAAATACAAATACCAAGTACCGTTGCGCTTTTGGGGGTAATCCTTTTCTTGTTCCAAAGAAAGCTGCACATACAAGAGGAAATTATAAAAAAAGATTTCTTAAAATTATAGTTAATTGTCAAGAGGTGAATGACATCAATGACTGGAGTAATTGAAAGATTTTGAAACTTTAAGGTTGTAGAAAATTAAATACATGGCGGAAACAAAGTACATTAAATATCATTATATTTTAAATTTAAATTATTCTCTGCCGTCCGTGTGGTCGCTGGTGTGATGGTTAGTGTGTGACTACAACACAAGAAATCCAGGTTGAAAACTGAGGTTAGAAAATTGGAATTTTCATTTGCAGAAACTTAGAAACTTGGTTTTTTAGCGCAAAATGGATGTTTTCTTATATTGAAAAAAATAAGATTACATAATTTCAAACTAAAAAGTGAAAAATACTTTAATGCAGTTAGTGCTTGAATATAGTTTTGAATAAGAGGGCTCCACAGCGGCTGGCCCGAAATTGAGCATTTTGAAATAACAGTTGAACTTTCTCAGTAAAATTTAGCAGCGGTGAAGGTGCATCATCGATATATTACTTTTCTCTTACGATGTTTTTCCCAACGGCGTTTAAAGTTAATCCGGTAACTTTAAAAGCAACACGTCTCTCGGTGGTCAGTTGACTGTCCCATTTCTGCTTGCACCAAATATTTTCTAAAATGTGAATTAACACAATTTATAACGCGTGATCCATTTTAAGGTTCCTTACATTTTTAAAGAAAAAAAGACACAGAAAATTCAAATTGAATGGGGAATGTTTATTATCATTTGAAAGAACATTCTTTGGCATTTATTTTTTGAAGATTATGTCTATCAAATGTTGGCCGCGGCTATGTCTCAGATGGTCCATCCGTTGAGTCCAATTTTCGATGACTCGTTTGATCATTCCGACTGGTAACTGGCGAATGACATGCGTGATGTTCTGCTTCAAAGCCTGAATCGAAGCGGGTTTGATCACATTAACTTAAGACTTTACATATCCCCACAAGAAAACGTCTAACGGTGTGATATTACACGATCTTGGTGGCCAATCGACCGGCTCAAAACTTGAAATTATCTGCTCACCTAAGTGCTCTATCAATAAATCCATTGATTGATGCGATTTGTAAGAAGTGGCGCCAAATGTCGCCGAGATCACGAGCTCCAATTTCAGGCATCAAATAGTCGGTTATCATGGCACGTTAACGGTCGCCATTGGCGGTTACGTTCTCACCGGCATCATTTTTGAAGAAATATGGTCCGATGATTCCACCTGCCCACAAACCGTTGTTTTTTCTGGATAAAGTGGCAGCTCTTCAACCTCTTCTGGTAGCTTTTCGTCTCAAATGCGGCAATTTTGCTTGCTTACATACCCATTGAGCCAGAAATGGGCCTCATCGCTGAACAAAATTTGGCTCGAAAACGCACAAAACACATTCCTCGCGGAACGTGAATTTTCGTAATAAAGTTGAACGTTTTGTAAACGTTGTTCAGGCGTAAGTCTTTCCATGATCAAATGCCAAACAAAACTAAACAAAAATAACATGACAGCATGACACGAATCACACGTGATCTGTCAAATAAAGGCTATTAAAAACAGTATATCTACTTGGATCACCCATTATATGCATGTGAACCACACAACGTTGTAATAAAACAAATCATGTTAACGACTTATTTGGTATACTGGCGATTCAACGCCTCGAAGTTTGATTAATTACAGATTTATTGAGTGTCAGGATAGAAACTATTCAATTTTGAAATTTGTATGTGGCTTCTGCTGCTGCAAGAAGAATAGAGAAAGGGACCTAAGGGTAAAAAAATCAATTTTCATTTTTTTTTTCTTTTATTGATGTGGACATCATCTGAGCATCGAATGAGACCGATCCCATGCCCCAAAAGTGTTCCCTCCCAGAGATATGCGCGTTTTATGAAAGTGAAGTCGACGATTCTAAGCGCAAATAGAAAGGGACCTAATCTTTAAAATGGCTCTACCGAACAAACCATTTCATAAACTTTTCACTTTTTTTTGTTGTGGACAACATCTGAGCATCGAATGAGACCGATCCCATGCCCCAAAAGTGTTCCCTCCCAGAGATATGCGCGTTTTATGAAAGTAAAGTCGACGATTCTAAGCGCAAATAGATAGGGACCTAATCTTTAAAATGGCTCTCCTGAACAAAACTGGTTTTAACCTTAGGTCCCTTTCTATTTTGCGCGTCACACATATCAAAATTCGAAACAATTTTTTTTAAATTTATTTCATTAAAAATTTATTTTAGATACAATGATTTATTTTATTGTCTCCGCGCCTTGAATGCATTATTAGAGACTAATTGGCCTACATTAATAGATACTTTTGCATCTATTTAACTGAAACAAGTTTCAGTAAAAAGCATTATAATTATATAAGTATAATATTTACCAACTTAAAGTAAGTCCAGTCAGAACAAATTTTACTACCGAGATTTTTTCTTCCTTTCATAGACTTCGTTAGGCCTACAATGTAAGCGACAATTACTTAAATTGTACGCTTTTTTAGTGTTATAGGCCTATGTCCATTGGAGCATGCAAACGAAATACGAGGGCTGCTATATATATTTCTAGCCTAATAATGAAAATGCGAATATTTATCAATAAAAATGGTTTTTATTGTTTTTCAAAGTATTCTCCAGCGTGATTTATACACTTTTGCATGCGCTCAAACCAATTGTCAAAGCACCTTTTCCACTCCGATTGAGACACCTCCAAAACATGGTTTTAAAACGCTTAAACAGCATCTTCTGGCGACGAAAATCGTTGACCACGCATTTTTTTCTTGATGTGCGGGAATAAAAAGAAGTCATTGGGTGCCAAGGGCTGTACGGCGAATGACCCATCAATTCGACGTTTTGGCCGCTGTAAAAGGGGGCTGGTTTGGGCCGATGTTTGAGAGCTCGCATTGTCATAGTGCACAACGATTCGTCTTCTCTTGTTCGTTTTTCGAATTTCTCCGAAGACTTCAGGCAAACAAATTTTGGAGTACCACTCATAATTGACTGTCCTTTAATCAAGCGGAACAGTCGCCACATGACCAGTTTTGCCGAAGAAACAGGCGACCATTTGCTTCGAAGTGCTTCTTCCACGAACAACTTTCGTTGGATTTGGCTCGTCTTCGAAGACCCGCACGGTCGATTGCTGTTTTGTTTCGTGCTCATACGCATAAATCCATGATTCGTCACCTGTGACGATCTTATAAACGTCTTTTGAAGCACCGCGATAGTATTTTTTCAAAATTTCTTGGCACCTATTGACACGAGCCTTTTTTTTTGAGCGATTGTCAAAATGTGCGGGATCCAACGAGAACAAACCTTTTTTACGGCCAGGTGTTCATGCAATATGTATGCTGGAGGAAAAAATGCCCAAGGATGCCTCTATGTCAGGGTATGCCACATGACAATCTTGCATTATCAGTTTACACACGGCATCAATGTTCTCTGGCACAACGGCCGTTTTTGGACGAACTTCACGACCTTCGTCTTTGAGCAAGCGTCGGCCACGATTGAAGTCATTAAACCAGTTTTTCACAGTGCTATAGGATGGTGCTTCATCGCCAGACAAAGATTTAAGTTCATCGATGCACTCTTGTCGTGATAATCCAAGTCGAAAGTTGTGAAAAATGATAGCACGAAAATGTTTATGAGTTAATTGCATTATTTGGCCAAACTGATGTTTTCAAGTCACTGTAAACAACACAAATGATGGTCGTACGTCAAAACGTTCTGAGTACGTTTATGTTAAAAAATTGTCAAACTTTCCATTGGAAATGTCAGATGGCGTTAGACAACGGTTAGTGTTGCCTAGGCCAGAAATAGATATAGCTACGAGGGTTGCTGCTAGTACCAGAAGTCCAAATATGCCTTTATTTATACTTCGTCGATTGGAGTTACAATAAGGTGCATAATATGTTACAGTGGCCATAAGTTTAAAAACATTCGCATTTCACAGACGATTATGTCATGTATGTATATCTAGCGTTCTTTGATATTATATAAAACCAACAAATACTTCAAATAATTTATAACATATTTGCAAATATGCTTACGTTACAAATGCATTGGGCAAAATTGACCCATAAATGCAGTATTCGGAACTTTTTTCATAGGACCCCACCAAGGAGATCTGCAAAAAGAGCTAACACTCTAAAATTCAATTTTTGTAAGAAAATTATAAGTCAAGAAGTTTTAAGAAGAAATTACGAACCGGTCAAAAAATATACGCGATTAAATCTGGTTTGGGCAATTTTGACCCACTAATACAGGATAAGGTTTAAATGCATGAACCGTTCGAAGACGGCGTGAAACTGTAGATCCTGGTGGGTAAAAGAATAAGACGTACATAGCTAATTGATTTTAGAGAAGTTTCCTCTTGTTTCTTAATGGGATGTTTTGGGTATTAAGTAAGTAAGTAAGTATTACGAATAGTTTTTCCATCACTATGACTTGAAAAACATAAGGAAAAAAATAAACTTTAACAAATTTTCAATATCTTTTTAACCGGTTGAGATACCAAAACACTTCGCGAAAACACTTTATATTCCGCAGAATAGAAAAATCAAAATGTCTTTCAAAGCGGAATTCATTACACCTGTCTGGTGAAATTCTTTCACTTTCAGTCAAAAGTGAAAAGCATCACCTGAATATTGAATCCTCATTTCGGCCATTCAACCTATTGCTGCCATTCTGGTTCCCTTTAATTTGATTTTCTCGTTGACTTTGTTACATTCGCTCATAATTTGACTAATTTTTCTGTTTATTTGCGTTTCGCTTTCAGCGACAATAAAACCAATTGTTGTTATTTTTTATTAGCCATATCTGCTGTCATATTGAATTGTTTCCAGTGCGTTGTTGTTGTTGTTGCTGCTGCTGCTATTGTCGCCGTTTTTATTATTTTAATCATAATCACTGTTTTGTCGAAATTGTTTATAGATAAACACATCGTTTTTTCCACTTTTTTTTGTTGGTTTTGTTTTTAGAGATTTGTGCAATTGTGTTGTTGTTTTTGCAGCTTCAGCTTCCTATTTGTTTAGCCAGAGTTTCCATTTATTATTGTTTATGATAATAAATAATTTTTTGCGTTTTTATTTTTTCGCCTCGTTTTGTTGAATTTCTTTTTGTGTTATTTTTGCATTGGCGGAAAAAAGATGAACTCACACGAATAATAATTCTTTGATTTGTTTTATGATTATTTCAAATTAGAATTTTAATTGTTTTAATCGGGATTTTTTGCTTTGATTTTGTCTGTTTGGTAAATAAGTTACATTTCTGATGTTAAAAGCCTGTAACTTGACGCTAGGACAATAGGGGGAAGTGTAGCCAATTAAAGTTTCTATTTTTATCCAACTAAGAGGTAATTGGTTTTAATGTTTAACTAAAAGAATTATACGCGGCCCAGAACTGTGAGTCTGGCCGCATCCAACAAGCTTCAGGATCCAGTAAAACAAGTTGTCCGGATGTCAGTTACTTGTCTGACTGAAAATCCGCCAGTGTTGGTACAAGCCGACCATTAAAAAAGTAAGCCAAAAAAAAAACGGTTCGTCAAATCGGATCGACAAAACGAAGTGATAACGAGCAGCGGCTACCGCTGATAGTTTTGTTGAAGCCAAAGAATGTTAAGGTCTCGACTCTTACCCAAAAACCAAAGGAGTCGCTCTCCTTAACTAGGAGCGTAAGAGACGCTTCAAAACCTTTGAGTCGGCCGAGAGGGCCTCAACTTCAGCTGCACGTAGAGAAAAGATATGGTTACTATATAGTCATGGCAACAAAAATATGTTCTCTACAATAAAAGATGTTCTTCGCAACCATAGTTTTGTTTTATGAATTTCATTTTGACAATAGTATGATTGCGGCAATATTAATACAGCTGAAATGTAACAATACTAATATTGGCAAATCTAGAAATAAAGATATAGTTGTAGCAACCATATAAATATTGCTGGTGCGACAAAAGTATTGTTGTTTAACAACAATATGATTACGGCAATCATACCGTATGGTTGTGACTATGAAGATAACAAAACAGGTTTTGTATACCAACTTTCATACACACACATACGATACAGTGCATGGTTCTTGTCCAATATAAAACATAACCCAATCCTAATAAATTTGTTGGCGGTCATAGAATGTTTGATTGATTGAGCAATGCCACAGGATCATCAAGGTTATCAAAGACTCTCTAGAGCAGAAACTGCTCATCAATCTTTCTGGATATCAAGCAAGCCTTTGACCGGTTATGGCATAGTGGATTACTTTTTAAACTTAAAAAAATGCTACCAACTCCATATTATTTATTGTTTAAATCGTATTTAAGCCTGCGAAGTTTTTATGTGTATGTTAATGGTGAAGAGTCTGAAGTTGGAAATATTACATCTGGAATACCACAAGCAAGCGTTATGGGTCCGTTGCTTTATACGATATACACTTCTGACATGCCTGTTAACTCGGATATCACGATCGCTACATACGCTGATGACACCGCTATTTTGGCTACAGGTTCGTTTTCTGCGGAAGCATCATCTAAAGTTCAAAGACAGCTTGACGATCTTCAATTGTGGTTTGATACTTGGAACATTAAAGTCAACGCTGACAAATCCAGCAATGTAATTTTTACATTGCGAAAAGAAGACTGCCCTCCACTCACTTTAAATGGCGTTGTGATTCCAAAATCTAATCACGTTAAATATCTTGGACTTCGAATAGATCAGCGGCTTAACTGGAGAGAACATATAAAAATGAAAAGGAAGGAAGTTGAGATAAAAACCAAAAAATGTACTGGTTAATTGGCCCTAAATCACAATTAAGCTTAGAAAATAAAGTCATCCTTTATAACTCTATTTTGAAACCTGTGTGGACTTATGGAATCGAACTATGGGGAACATCCAGCAATTCCAACTTGGAAATTTTACAAAGGTATCAGTCCAAGACTCTCCGACTAATTTCTAATGCACCATGGTTTGTCAATAACCGCTGTATTTACAACGATCTTGGTTTTAATTTTTTAAAGGACGAAATAGCTAGGTTTAGCGCCAACTACTTAGACAGACTAAGTAATCACTCTAATGTTCTGGCTATATCCCTTTTAGATGATAGTGACGAGATTAAAAGACTAAAGAAGAAATCATATACTAGATCTCCCTTTTTTAAAATAAATGCATAATTGCAATAATATAAGTTAACAATGCAAAATATATTAATGCTGAGGCCACTGGGTTTTAGCTATACTGTCATTTATTTATTTATTACTAAATTTGCTTATTATTTTTGTATATAAAATAGATTGCAAATAAATATATTGTTGAAAAAAAAAATATTTCGATAAAAATTTCATAGAGGATACATACACTAAGAGAACAGATTCGTTGTCACAACCGAATCTGTTTGCCAACTGAATGATTGAGGTTGCATGAACTATAACTTTTTCATCACAACAACCGAATGTTTATTGTTGCACTGCAATTGTCAGCAAATGCAACTTCAAATATCGCTAAAAGAAAAAAAGTATCAAAACCGCCCCAATTGCTTTTTTTTTGTATATAAATATCCATATGTGACGCGCAAAATAGAAAGGGACCTAAGGTTAAAAACCAGTTTTGTTCAGGAGAGCCATTTTAAAGATTAGGTACCTTTCTATTAGCGCTTAGAATCGTCAACTTTACTTTCATAAAACGCGCATATCTCTGGGAGGAACAAATTTTGGGGCATGGGATCGGTCTCATTCGATGCTCAGATGTTGTCTACATCAAAAAAAAAGTGAAAAGTTAATGAAAAGTTTTGTTCAGGAGAACCATTTTAAAGATTAGGTGCCTTTCTATTTGCGCTTAGAATCGTCGACTTCACTTTCATAAAACGCGCATATCTCTGGGAGAAAACACTCTTGGAGCATGGGATCGGTCTCATTCGATGCTCAGATGTTGTCCACATCAAAAAAAGAAAAAAAATGAAAATTTATTTTATTACCCTTAGTTCCCTTTCTCTATGCACTGTCACATATAGTAGTTACAACATTATTATAGTAATCACAATCAATAAATCTTTTATACCAACCGAATTCAGTAAAATCATACGATTCCACAACTACTGGTTATGGCAAACAATTAATAAGGATGTTTCAATAATTGTAGGTGACAACTACTAAGTTCGTTGTAGTAACCAAACCAACCAAAGTGTAGCAGACAGGGCAGGCCAAAAGTTGCCATGGAGTTTAAAAATTTAATAACTTTTTCGTTTACATATTTTTTTTTTAGATTTTAAGTATATAAATAACTCTAGGAGAATAAATTATAGAGATATTCACAACTGAACAAAGAACCAGAATAGTAATAGAATTTTATTATTTACATCAGCGATCAATTATTTTAACGCAAAGTAATGCGTAATGAAGCTCATTTTCATTGGAATAGCTTTGTTAATAAGCAGAACTGTAGCTTCTGGGGTTTTGAAAATCCAAGGGCCATTAATCAACGCCAATTCCACCCCATTGGGTGTACAGTATGGTGTGGGATCACGTCTGCAAATATCATTGGGTCTTACTTCTCCGAGAATGAAGATGAAAGTGCCGTAACCGTAAATGACGTGCCGTATCGGTTTATTATAGAAAATTTGCCCTGCTCTTGGAAACAGACCTGAGATGTGGCTTCAGCAGGGCAGAGCCACTGCCCACACTGTCCGATACACAATGGCACTTTTAAGTCAAATTTTTGGAGAGCGAATAATTTCCAGAAATACGGAAGTTATTTGGCCAGCGCTATAATGATTTATAGTCTGGAAGACAGAAGCATTATCGTGGCTCCCATGTTATGGTATATCGGACTATGTTACCATTAATGCCTTGGAAAGTTGGTGATTGGAACAGACAGTGTATTGTTGTATTTTCAGACCTAATTTCAACTGATATTTTCTCTTTGTGTACAAAATATTAAAAATCAAATACTTTTTTTATTACAATTAAATGAAAAATGTGCCTAAATGTCGAATGAATTCCATATAAAAAATTGAGAACAAGTAAAATAAATTAATAGTCGGGCTTGGCCGACTACGAGATACACTACACCACTCTGTTATTTACAGGATTAAGCACCTCTGTCTGAAGCTAAAGCAAGGTCGGACTTAATAAGTTAGAGTTAACTATTTTTCGCTCAAAATGTATCATAAACAATTTGATCGTGGTGGGATAAAATTTATGGCAAAAGCTGCAGGGCCCAAAATTGGGAGGAACCTATGTGTTTGAGCTATCTGAAACCAAAAGTGCAATTTAACAAGGGATAGTCATAAATCTCTGAGATACTATCGCTCTGGAAGTCACATTTTAAATCAGATCTTTGTTAAATTTCAGCAGAAGCGATGAGACTTTTGTATACTACTGAGGTGTAGGGTACAGTTGGTTCTGCCGACTATTAACTTTTATAATTATTTCATTTTTAGTTTTGTAATTGTACCCGTTTGGTAGGGCCATTGAATCATCCAACAAACATTGTATCGATTATATCGGTACTATGCTGATTTGTTATTATTGAACAGCAAACACAGATCCACATCGAAAGTATTCAATTTCAGCTCAATAAAAGATTAAGCACAGAAAATGTTCCGTGCCTTCCCACGAATGCCTTATAAAGGGAATGATGAGATAACGCACAATTGCACAGTCAGCACAAATTTGGAGCACTCAGAGACTATAAGTTAATACCTTGGGGTTAAAAACTTTAATAACATTTTCGATTATTATTTTTTGTTTGTCTCAGATTATATAATATACAAAATGGAAACTTTTACTCTAAATATGAAAAATAATGTCACTTAAATGACCCTCCGTTTTTAGCTTCGCAATGATGGGCTCGTTTTAGAGCATTTTCCATAGCATCATTCAAAATTTGTGTCTGTAGCGTTCGAATGTCTGCAACAATGTTGGCCTTGAGTTAAAGGATTGTCTCGGGCTTATTTCCATACACTCGCTCCTTCAAATAACCCCAAAGAAAATAGTCGGGTGCTGACAAATCTGGTGATTGCGCTGGCCAAATGATTTCCGAAATTCTGGAAATTATTCGCTCTCCATAAAGTTGAATTAAAATTGCCATTGTGTCTAGGGCAGTGGCTCCGCACGCAGAAAAAAGTATGGTTGTGGTGACAATATTCGTAGAGGATAATACTATTGTTGGGTATATAGTTGTGGTACAACAATATTATGATCCTCACAAAAATAGTATGATTCAAATACAACCATACTATGATACTCACAACAATAGTATGATTCACACATAACCATACTATGATCCCCACAACCATAGTATGATTCACACTCAACCATACTATGATCTCCACAACCATTGTATGATCCTCACAACCATAGTATGTTTCACATACAACCATAATATGATCCTCACAGCCATAGTATGATTCACAAGCAACCATGTAATGATCCCTACAACCATAGTATGGTCACACACAATTATACTATGATTCCCAATATAATTTATTAGAATTTGTTTAAGTTGTCGACAATAGATTTGAATTATGAAAATTATTCAAAAATACATTAAATTCAAAATAATAGGAGTGATTTATTTCACAGTAGAAAAAATAATTTTAAATAAACGTCAGCGTTTTTATTAAAAATATTTCAGTTAAACAAAACCAAAGCAGCTCGTTTAAAAAATTTTAATTTCGATAAAAAGTACTATTATTGCATTAAATCCGCACCAATAACATTTGTTCAAAGCATATTTAAATGAAGAAAAATTACAATCATACAGTATGATTACCGTAATCATATTATTGTTAACATAAAACGCACCAACAATATTTTTGTCGCACCAACCATATTAATATTGTTGCTTTAACCATATTTTCATTTCATTTCAACAATATTAATATTGCAGCAATTATACTATTATCAAAACTAAATTCAGTTAACAATGCTATGGTTGCGACGAACATACTTTTATTGCGGATATCATTTTATTACTGCCGTGACCATGTAGTAACCATGTTTTTTCTCTGCGTGCGTCCTGCTGAAACCACATCTGATGTCTGTTTTCATGAGCGGGACGTACAAAATTTCTATCATAAACCGATACCGCTCTCAATATACGGTTACAGCACTTCCATCTTAATTCTCGAAGAAGTAAGGCCCAATGATATTTGCAGATGTGATCTCACACCATACTGTATACCTAATGGGATGCAAATGGCTATGATGACTGGCTCTTGGATTTTCAGAACCCCAGAACCTACAGTCCTGCTTATTAACAAAGCCATTCAAATGAAAATGAGCTTCATCACTTATGCGTTTGCGTTAAAATAATCGATAGCTGATTTAAAAAACTAAATTCTATAGTTCCGGTTCTTTGTTCAGTTGTGAATCTCTGCATTATTTATTCTCCAAGCATTATTTTTTTTTATTTATTATTTATTTTCCAAGCCTTATTTATATAATCTGAACAAAAACATAAAAAAATATATAAACGAAAATGTTATTAAATTTTTAAACCCTATGGTAACTGTTGGCCCACCCTGTATGTGTATACCCTCCGAAGAAGAATGGGGTGGATACAAAATTTGTCATTACGTTTGCAACATCTGGAAATATTGATCAAAAACCCTAAAAAATATATATGTGCGAGTATATACTATTGGTAGGTTGCTATATATATTTCTGGCCAAGGCAATACTAAGTGTTGCCTGATATTTCCATTGGTAAGTTTGACATTTTTAAGCATAAACGTACTCAGAACGTTTTGACGTACGACCATCCTTTGTGTGGTTTACAGTGACATGAAAAAATAAATTTGGCAAAAAAATGGAATTTACTCGTGAACATTTTCGTGCGATAATTTTTCACTACTTTCGATGTGGATTATCACGACAAGAGTGCATCGATGATCTTAAATCTTTGTATGGTGATGAAGCATCATCCTATAGCACTGTGAAAAACTGGTTTAATGAATTCAATCGTGGCCGACGCTCGCTCAAAAAAGGACGTGAAAGTCGTTCAAAAACGACGTTGTGCCAGAGAACATTGATGCCGTGCTTGAACTGATAATGCAAAATCGTCAACTGCAACATCGTAAGATAGAGGCATCCTTGGGCATTTCTTCCACCATCATACATTCGATATTGCATGAACACCTGGCCTTAAAAAAGTTTTGTTCTCGTTGGATCCCGCACAATTTGACAATCGCTCAAAAAAGGCTCATGTCGATTGGTGCAAAGAAATTTTGCAAAAATACGATAGCGGTGCTTCAAAGGACGTTTATAAGACCGTCACAGGTGACGAATCATGTATCTATGCGTATGAAACTGAAGCAAAACAGCAATCGACCGTGTGGGTCTTCGAAGACGAGCCAAATCCCACGAAAGTTGTTCGTGGAAGAAACACTTCAAAGCAAATGGTCGCCTTTTTCTTCGGCAAAACTGGTCATGTGGCGACTGTTCCGCTTGAGCAACGTAGGACGGTCAATTTGAGTGGTACACCCCAATTTATTTGCTTGAAGTCTTCGGAGAAATTCGAACAAGAGAAGACGAATCATTGTGCAACATGACAATGCGAGCTCTCACACATCGGCTCAAACCAGCGCCTTTTTGACCGGCCAAAACGTTGAATTAATGCAAATTGCATGAACATCTGGCCGAAAAAAAGAATTGTTCTCGATGGATCCCGTACAATTTGACAATCGCTCAAAAAAAAGGCTCGTATTGATTGGTGCAAAGAGATTTTAGAAAAAATAGAATTGCGCTGCTTCAAAAGACGTTTATAAGATCGTCACAGGTGACGAATCATGGGTCTATGCGTATGAGCCCGAAACAATCGATCGTGTGGGTCGTCGAAGACGAGCCAAATCCAACGAAAGTTGTTTGTGGAAGAAGCACTTCGAAGCAAATGGTTGCCTGTTTCATCGGCAAAACTGGTCATGTAGCGACTGTTCCGCTTGAGCAACGAAGGACGATCAATTCTGAGTGGTACACCACAATTTGTTTGCCTGAAGTCTTGGGAGAAATTCGAATAAGGGAAGACGAATCATTGTGCAATATGCCAATGCGAGCTCTCGCACATCGGCTCAAACCAGCGCCTTTTTGACCGGCCAAAACGTTGAATTAATGGGTCATCCGCCGTACAGTCCTGGCTTGGCACCCAATGACTTCTTTTTATTCCCTCACATCAAGAAAATATGCGTGTCCAACGATTTACGTCGCTAGAAGATGCTGTTGAAGCTTTTAAAAACCATGTTTTGGAGGTGTTTCAATCGGAGTGGAAAAAGTGCTTCGACAATTGGTTTGAGCGCATGCAAAAGTGTATAAATCAGGCTGGAGAATACGTTGAAACCCTATTAAACCATTTTTGATGATAAATATTTGCATTTTTATTATTAGGCCAGAAATATATATAGCAGCCCTTGTATTGATAGTAGTAAAATTCTAAGAAAATCTAGCCTTGTTCTTTCGTCCGTTCGTTCTGTAAGCTAGGACATTTCAGGGTTTTAGCTTAATTCCTTTGGCCGATATCGTGGTTCCACTGAACACTCAGATGAAAGGAAGGTCCGACATGCCTGGGATCGTCTTCGAATTAAGCTCCTATTGATATAGCAAGGTGTTGCAAACGAAACGAACCACTTGGTATATTCTCCATCATACGGTGGAGGGTATAGAAGGAATATGAACATGGCCAATGATTTTTATTTAAGTCAATTCCCTGAATGTTTAAGGCTTTTTTCCAAACTGTAAAACTTAAGCCAATGTAATTTTGGAGCCGCCTTTAAATGTCGTGGTTCTGACAAATTCAACTGCAAAAAGAAAAAAGTTGGCACCACTCGGGCAGACATATCCATCCCAAAAGAAAAGATCGAGTAACAAGCCTTGCCATTAGACCGAACATCAGCATATGTGACAGCGCATAGAGAAAGGGACCTAAGGGTAAAAAAAACAATTTTCATTTTTTTCTTTTTTTGATGTGGACAACATGCGAGCATCGAATGAGACCGATCCCATGCCCCAAAAGTGTTCCCGCCCAGAGATATGCGCGTTTTATGAAAGTGAAGTCGACGCTTCTAAGCGCAAATAGCAAGGGACCTAATCTTTAAAATGGCTCTCCTGAACAAAACTTTTCATCAACTTTTCACGTTTTTTTTTTGATGTGGACAACATCTGAGCATCGAAGGAGACAGATCCCATGCCCCAAATGTGTTCCCTCCGCAAATAGCAAGGGACCTAATCTTTAAAATGGCTCTCCTGAACAAAACTTTTCATCAACTTTTCACTTTTTTTTGATGTGGACATCTGAGCATCGAATGAGACCGATCCCATGCCCCAAAAGTGTTCCCGCCCAGAGATATGCGCGTTTTATGAAAGTGAAGTCGAGGCTTCTAAGCGCAAATAGAAAGGGACCTAATCCTTAAAATGACTCTCCTGAACAAAACTGGTTTTTAACCTTAGGTCCCTTTCTATTTTGCGCCTCACTTATGGAGACAAGAATCCATCATGGACAATAATCGACAAAATCCTCGCCAGCATCGTCAACAACCCTGTCAAGCAGCCGCCAGCCGTCCGTCTAGCAGCCAGCAGCAGCGTCACTAACCACTCACTCCGGACTGACACCAGAACGCATATTTTCCATTTATACATTACGTTGAGGTACGAGTAACTGCTTCCACATTCAGAAGCCGCCGAAGAGGAGATGGAGAGGAGATGCGACAATAAGTAATTTCCTGCATTCACGGTTTTTTTCCTTCTGGGTTGAGTCCTAAATAAACAATTCACCATTTGCCACTGCTACTCGCACTCGCACTTCTCGGACTATGTCTGTCCGTCAGTTTATCCAAACGTCTGTCGTTTTTTGCTTTGTGCGCTAAAGTGGTTTCTGCTGCATTGTCTGCCACCGTCGGTGGATGTATGGGGGTTGGTGCGTCTTCCAGTCGCTATTGAATTTTTGAATGGTTAGAAACTCCATTGCTGCGTTCGCCGTATGACACTTTCCTAGTGTTTTTTGTTTTTGCTTTTGTATATCCATTCCAATTTTCCATTCGAGTCTTTTGTGGCTACGGCGACTGTCGTTTGTTGTTCTTTGGCCTTTTTTCTCATTATTTTTAGTTTGTGTCGTCAAACTGCATCCATTCCATCCATGGCCATAGCCATCGAGAAGCAAACGAAAGAAAAAACCGCATCTTAACGCATTTATGCTAAATAAACATTTACTGTCATGGCTTATTGAATTGTCATCTAGACATTGGGATATATGTATATGTGATTAAATGCATACATATATACAAAGTATATAAATAAAGAGCTCAAAAGTGTATATACCGCACTAGTCCTTTAGCCACCACCATCATAACTACTGTGACACTATAGACACAGACACTACAGCAGGACACAGTGGGTTTGATGATTTCTTTGCAGATATCAGGACAAAAATTGTCAACAAAAAAAGTTTTTAAAAAATTTTTAAAAATTTTTATTAAAACATTTCATTGAACTGTGAAATTGTTTGTTAAATCTGCCAAACCTGACAAGTAAAAACGTCGTTATGTTCGAATACAGGGTGTTCCAATAAGGACATAATAATTTCGTAACTTAATGTCAAAGCACCCTCAAACATTTTGAATGAACTTTCAGTGTTAAAAGGTTAGCCAAAGTCAACATTTGCATCATGGTAAAGTTCACTTACGTTTGGAAATCACTAAAAATTACTAAGGAATTCTGAGTCGGTGGCTCTGGCAAAGTTTAACGAAAATCCAGCATTTCATCGAAAACTCATCTTCAGCGACGAAGCTCATTTCTGGCTGAGTAGTTTTGTCAATACGAAGGCTGCTAAACATATTTCTGTTCTAATAATGAAAATGAATATTTATCATCAAAAATGGTTTTATTATTTTTCAAAGTATTCTCCAGCATGACTTATACACTTTTGCATGAGCTCAAACCAATTGTCGAAACACTTTTTTCACTCCGATTGAGACACCTCCATAACGTGGTTTTTTAAACGCTTCAACGTTATCTTCTGGCGACGAAAATCGTTGACTACGCATTTTTTTCTTGATGTGCGGGAATAAAAAGAAGTCATTGTGTGCCAAGTCAGGGCTGTACGGCGGATGACCCATCAATTCTAAGTTTTCGCCGGTCAAAAAGGCGCTGGTTTGAGACGATGTGTGAGAGCTTGCATTGTCATGGTGCACAATGATTCGTCTTCTCTTGTTCGTTTTTCGAATTTCTCCAAAGACTTCAGACAAACAAATTGTGTTGTACCACTCAGAATTGACCGTCCTACGTTGCTCAAGCGAAACAGTCGCCACATGACCAGTTTTGCCGCAGAAACAGGCGACCATTTGCTTTGAAGTGCTTCTTCCTCGAACAAGTTTCGTTGGATTTGGCTCTCCTTCGAAGACCCACACGGTAGATTGCTGTTTTTTTGGGCTCATACGCATAGATCGATGATTCGTCACCTGTGACGACCTTATAAACGTCTTTTGAAGCACCACGATCGTATTTTTGCAAAATTTCTTTGCACCACTCGACACGAGCCTTTTTTTGAGCGATTGTCAAGTTGTGCGGGATCCAACGAGAACAAACTGTTTTTACAGCCAGGTGTTCATGCAATATCGAATGTATGCTGGTGGAAGAAATGCCCAAGTATGCCTCTATCTCACGGTTTGTGACATGACGATCTTGCATTATCAGTTCATGCACGGCATCAATGTTCTCTGGCACAACGGCCGTTTTTGGACGGCCTTCGTATTTAAGTGAGCGTCGGCCACGATTGAATTCATTAAACCAGTTTTTCACAGTGCTATAGGATAATGCTTCATCGCCATACAAAGATTTAAGTTCATCGATGTACTCTTGTCCAAGTCGAAAGTAGTGAAAAATTATCGCACAAAAATGTTCACGAGTTAATTCCATTTGTTTGCCAAATTGTTTTTTTCAAGTCACTGTAAACAATACAAATGATGGTCGTACGTCAAAACGTTCTGAATACGTTTAAGCTAAAAAATGTGAAACTTCCCAATGGAAGCGTTAGATGACGCCAGGCAACACTTAGTGTTGTCTAGGCCAGAAATGTATAAAGCAACCCTCGTAAACAAAATGTACGTTATGGGATAGCAAAAAAGCCATATGTGCTTTTAGAGACACAATTGCATCCGCAAAAAATTACTCTGTGCTATAGTTTTTATGCCGGAGGTGTGATTGTCGATGAAAACAGGGGGATGAATGGGGTCACCAGAATTTCTTCACCCATTATAATTAAAAAATTAAAATAATTTTTTCTAAAGTACATAATTATTTTATTTCATTCCCAAGTAAGCAAATTACCGCGCTCCACCCTGTATAATTAAAAAAAAATTATATGTGACAGCGCATAGAGAAAGGGACCTAAGGGTAAAAAAATCAATTTTCATTTTTTTTCTTTTTTTGATGTGGACAACATCTGAGCATCGAATGAGACCGAGCCCATGCCCCAAAAGTGTTCCCTCCCAGAGATATGCGCGTTTTATGAAAGTGAAGTCGACGATTCTAAGCGCAAATAGAAAGGGACCTAATCTTTAAAATGGCTCTCCTGAACAAAACTTTTCATCAACTTTTCACTTTTTTTTTGTTGATGTGGACAACATCTGAGCATCGAATGAGATCGATCCCATGCCCCAAAAGTGTTCCCTCCCAGAGATATGCGCGTTTTATAAAAGTAAAGTCGACGATTCTAAGTGCAAATAGAAAGGACCTAATCTTTAAAATGGTTCTCCTGAACAAAACTGGTTTTTAACCTTAGGTGCCTTTCTATTTTGCGCGTCATATTTAAAGAACCAATTTTATTTTACAAAAGGAAACTAAATAGGGTTCGGTCACTACAAAACACTTCTCTATTGTCACCATCAATTATATGGTAACATGTACATCACAATTGATTCGTTGCCACAACCGCAGTTGTAGCAACTAACAGTTTAACTGAAATCGGTTGGTATAACTTTGTTATTGGCCGTGAATACCGTGACACGATTGCAGTAACTATCATATGATACATCAAACCAAGTTTCTGAAATCGGTTGGTATAACTTTGTTACTGGCCGTGAGTACCGTGATATGATTGTAGCAACCATCATATGATACATCAAACTAAGTTTCTAGACTATTCGGACTAGATCTTACGGTATTAAAAAAAAATAAAAATTATAATTTAAAATGTCAATACTGTAATACGAGTAGTAATATTTTTTATTTTTTTAGTAGCAGTTTGTAGTAGTTTGGTTATAAAATTTCATAAAAATAAGCCGATTTAATCCCTGTTCAATGTGTAAAAATAAAATTTCACTCCACTTTTTTTCATTTGAAACCCACTGTGCCTGTTCGTTTGGTTCTTGGGACCGTACTTAAATTTAACGAACCATTTCCATTTATGCGACCATCCAATTACACGTACATACATCCATCCATTCATCCATCCATGTGTACATACGTACGAGTATTCAGACATTTAGAGGTAGCTATTGAATTCACACTGAGATACTTCACCATTGGTGCGTGGCTGGTGTTAATTCATCTGTGAGTTTCAAGTGGTTTCAATATCATTCCGCATCGTTTGCTTATTTACCGAGCATTTGAAAATCAAATATGCACGTCTATGCACGACGTGCATTAGCTACCGTGTATTGAAGAAATCACTTTGAATTTCAAACGTTTTGTTAGATATGGCAAATTGTTTGGAAAATTTACAGAGAAAATATATCATATTTGCTAGGTAAACAAATTGACATATGTACATTCTAGCGATGTTATTTGGATTATATAAAAGTTTAGAAAAAAACCATAGCAATTAGAAATAAACAAAATGTTTCGAAACACTTTAAAAATCTCCTTGTCCATTTCAAGCAATATTCAAGCAATATCCAAGTCGAATTGTTCAAAATTTGCCATTTAAGCGGCTTGGCTCTCGAATCGTTTTATACGGCTTGAATATAATGAGTTCTCCAATAGGTATATTACAATTTTCTATCTTTATGTCAAAGCGCCCTCAAACATTTTTAATGATCTTTCGGTGTCAAAACGTTAGTCAAGTCAACATTTTCATCATGGCAAAGTTCACTTACGAGCAAATAAAAAAATTACTACCGAAATTCGGAGTCGGTGGTCGCAACTTTAAGAGCGCTTACTCCAATTTTCGGCCGTAATAATCGTCCCACCCGACAGGCTGTTCGCGCTGTAGTGGATAAATATGGATCCAAGTTTTTACTTTTAGATGTTCCGGCGCCATAGAGACGCCGTACCGCTCGAAGCGACGAAAATATTAGTATTCTTAGTAGGGACATAAATACTGTTACACACGTTTTATGCTGTAAAATAAAAAGTACTGAATGTTTTTGCACCATTTTTTAATATATTTATTGATGTATATTGTATCCAAAAAGAATCTACTTATTCGAAATGTCCGCCTTTTGCCTTTGCACACGCCTGAAGTCGCACTGACTAATCGTTAATAGCTGCACGAACCTCGTCCATTGGAAAATTGGCCACAGCTCGAACCAAAGCAGTCTTAAGAGATCCAATGTTGGGGTATCTTTTGTGACAAACCTTGTCCTCTAAAACCGTCCACAATTTCTAATCCAATGGGTTCAAATCTGCACTTTAGAGGAAAGGAAAGCTGGCAAATTTTAGCCTTATGTACCTTGCCTTGTACGCTTTCAATTTAAGATCTCGAGTTAAAATACGCCAAGTCGTCCAATACGTCAGTCCGAGTTGCTGGGAACGGCGCCGAATCGACTTCCCACGGTTTTGGTGTACACTCTCAGTTACGGCCGCTACATTTTCTTTACTGCGTGCTAGACGTGGTCTATTCGGTCGAATATTATCCAATAATGAATGCTGCGTCTCAAGATGCGTGATGGTGTTGCGAATAGTACGCTCAGAAGGCCGATTATGTTGACCATAAGTTGAAAGAAGTGCAAGAAACACATTCCTCAACTTTATTACGTGAATTTTCGTAAGTAAGTTGAACGATTTGTAAACGTCATCTGTCAAAAAAGGCTATTGAAAAAAGTATCTCTACTTGGATCACCCATTATTATGTGTTTTATAGTATATAGAAAATTGTTATGACTTTAATGGAAAAGCCGTACAATGAAACAGGAATTTTGGTTTGAGTGTTTGAAAATTTCAAACTTTCCTTTGAATTGATTAGCTTCGTTAACATCGATATTGAAACCAAAAATTTAAAAATTAGCTGTTCTTTGCGACTGACTTGAAACACAATCCCATTCTTATATGAAAGATCTTACATGATTTTTTTTTAAATAAAAGAGAAGGATCCCCGCGTAAACAATATTTTTGATTGATACGCTAAACACAAAAGACTACAATGTTTTCATACAACAACTTAAGAAAATAAACTCCAGCAAATTTAGAAACCAAATCTTGAATGAAATCGAAACGATGCCGAAACTTAGATGCAAAGTCATAATAAACACCGAACGCCATACTACGTGTGTGAATTCATGCCATTTGATGGTGAGATGCCCTCAAATCAAACGATATCCCGACAATCGACGAATCAAACCGCACAAAAGAAGGCGCAAACTAAGATTTGCGGCATGACAGCGCCATCTGGTGGCGTTTGTGAGATCGGACGACAACAAATAAAAGAGATGCGTTGAAGTCTAAATAAATAAACTTTCCCAACATACTGACACCTTTATTTATAGATCCAAATCTCAAAACGGAATCATCATAATTTGTCTTCGGCTGCACCGTCGTCGCCTCCTGCGCATCCCAATTTTTTTTATGACTATATTAACCCTTTTAGTACCATGCTAAATTTTAAACGTAATGTACCAAGCTGCCATCCGTCACTGGTATTAAAAACAGGAAAATGCTTAGAAGTTGCCAAAACTATAAGTTAAATAGGGAGTTATAGGTGGTGCATGTCGTAAGGTAAAGTATCTGATCGGTTCAACTAAGTAAACTCAAAGCGATTCTTATCGACTCACATACCTTCACGTGGTAACTCCTGGGTAAAGGAAAAGCTCACAACAGACAGCGTAAGCCTTTTATATGAAGCTCAGTGACAATACAGACTAGACTCCATAACAAAGGCCGCCGAAGCAGGAATTGTTTTCCGACAGGGGCCAAAAAAAGAATCACTGGTACGATGAGAGGTGTTGGGCTGCGACAGAAACAAAGAACACAGAAGTGTTAGGCCGAGATCGAAAGAGAAGGGAGGCACATATTGTAGTTCGAGGAAAAAGCAGACAATTGAAAAGATGTAAGGAGATCCATTTGTACGGCAACATAAACTCCAGGAAATTGAAGACGAAAACCCCAATCGCTTTCTAACCCTGACAGAAAGGATGTTCGGAACGCCGTCGCGTTCGGTGACATAACAGTGACAGAGCCGAAACGGAGCGTGAGTTATTTTAACCGCCTCTTTATTGAGCACCCAGAGGGTGCTGAGGCGAAAAGGAGAGTATTGCGTCGTATCCGTGCTCTCCGAATCAAAGAGGCACCACCGAAATTTACCGTTGGCGAAGTTGCCCAAGTCACCCGCAGCGCAAAGTCGTCAAAGGCGCTGGGTCCGGACGAAATCTCAATGCTGATGATGAAGCACTTAGATACCCCGGGATTAGAGTACATGACCAAAGTGCTCAATCTGTCGCTAGCCATTACTTAGTTTTCGATGCCTGGAAAATTCCCGGAGTGGTACCGCTACTAAAGACAGACAAAGAAGCAAGCAAAGGAGAATCGTAGAGGCCAATCTCCTGGCTTTCTCCAGAGGAAAATACGATTTTCGCACTGCTTCTCCCCAGCCTGATCGAACACATTCCTTGTGCTGATCATCAGCATGGTTTCCGCAAGCAGCACAACACAACCACTGCTTTGCAAGCCATCACCACACGTTTAAGTCGCGGCCTTAACCAGAAAAACCCAACGACAGGACGGTCCTCGTGGCTCTTGACCTAACAAAAACCTCAGACATGGTTAATCATACCACCCTGTTTTAGTATATTGCAGAAACGTCCCATCCGCCTAGTTTGAAACGTTGGGTCGTAAACTATATGTGTAGGCGCCAGTCATATGTAGAATTGAGAGACAGGAAGTCGAAGCCTCGTAGAGTTAAACGAGGAGTTCCCTAGTGTGAAGTGATATGCTCAGCTCTGTTTAACATCTACCTTTTTAGAGACAGGAAGTCGAAGCCTAGTAGAGTTAAACAAGGAGTTCCCCAGGGTGGAGTGATATCCCCGGCTTTGTTTAACCTCTACCTCTCTCTTAAAATCCTGCACCACCAGACGGCGTTGAAATTGTGTCGTACGCCGATGATTGCACAATTCTGGCGTCAGGACCTAAAGTAGATGACATCCGCTAGAAAATAAACTTTTACCTCACTGACTAGCACGTTTTTTGACTGCGAGGAATATGAAAAAACGTCTCCAAATCATCTGCCACACTGTTGACTGCATGGACCACAGAGGTGCGGTTGTCTCTCAATGTGAAAGTCGATGACGTCAACATCCCGACTACCAACCACCCCAAAATTCTTGGGGTCGCATTGGACAGGCTTTTTCGATCCTCTGCACGTGCTACAGCTATCTGCGATAAGCTCAAAAGTAGGAACAAGGTCCTTAAGTCACTTGCCGGTAGTACTAGAGGAGCCGACAAAAAAACTTGTTGACTGTCGAACTACGCACCGCCGGTGTGGTCGGCGAACGCGAGTACGACGCGGTGAAAGAAAATTCAGACTTGCCAGAATGCCGCCCTTAACAGGGTGTCTTCTTATGTCTTATGAGGACAATCTACATGAGGAAACAAAGGTCCTTACGCAAACGAAGACACAATTTCCTGTTGCCTTAGCAATACCTGCTAGGTTTCTTTCGCAGTAGTCATTCTAACCACCAACTCTTGGACAGGTACGATCTTAATGATCCTGGGAGAGAGAGAGAGAGAGAGAGAGAGAGAGAGAGAGAGAGAGAGAGAGAGGTCCAGCAGTACAAGAGAGAACCTGTTGATTATCGAAACTATCAGGCAGGTTTGAATGACATTCACGCTGATGAAGTCACAGCAGCATTATTCAGCTACAGTGTGAATGTAGTGCTAGGGGAGCATCCGCCGGAGATTTTACCTAAGGAGAAGGTACTACCTCGACTGCCGCTCGTAGTTCTGGCTTAGCTGTGATCTGGATGGGGCAGCCGCCTCAATTCTTATTGAGCACGGACGTTTGTGCCGTCTACCATTAGAGACCACCACGTGATGCACCTCTTCAATTGTCTGGCCAAGCCCACTCAGCTGACCCCAGGTCTCTGTGGACGCATCCAGTTCAAATGGCGCGTTTCCTCTACCTAGAGCAGGGTTTCAAAAGAAAAAACATTGTTGTTACAACAACAACCAGTCTCAAAATGGTCCATCTACTAAGGAAGTTCTGACAAACTCCCGCCTAAATTCCCTTTGGACAGAAATGCAAAGCATGGTACCGCTGCTCTATCTAAACCACTTTTTTTGGGTAACGATTCAAACAGCAGACGAAAGACTCGACTACTGGCTTAGCTTCGTGTAGGGATGGAAATGGTAATCTGGTAACTGATACGTCGGGTGTGCTGAGAATTTCGAAAGAACATTTTTCCTTACTTATTAGCGGCTATAGATCTTGCCGATGACAGACAGACAGAAGCAACCACAAATGATGGAGTTGAATATTCACTCCCGACCCAGTAAGAGGTGAAAACAGCAATAGCGCGACTCAAGAACAACAGCACCACGGGGGCCGCCGAAATTCCGGCTAAACAGCATAAGTCCGGAGGAGACGAGCTGATAAGATGCATGCATCAGCTAGTTTATACTATCTGGATGACCGCATCCATGTCCGATGATTGGAACCTCAACGTAAGGCCCAATTAGTCTTGACGGTGGACGGTTGATTCTGCAACCTGTAGAAGTCTACCGTCGTCAACCGTCAAACTGTAGTTATCTCCCTCTAACACATGCAAAATGCAACCCCTGACTGAAATAGCTGATTGCCTACCGTCAACCGTCCACCGTCAAAACTAATTGGGCCTGTACGCGAAATAGGTCTCCTATCCATCGCGTATAAAATACTATCAACTATACTGAGTGAAAGATTGAAGCCGAAAAGAGCGAGATGTAACTGGAGCTGTTCAAAGATTGTATTACAGTCGTCTAAGAAGGGTCCAATAGTAACGGAGGTAAGACCAAAATGATGCTGGCAGCTGCTAGAATTTTGAAAGGTGAGATTGCTACGGAAGTTGCAACGTCGAAGTAGTAGAGGAATTTGTATACTTCGGATCCGCCATAAAACAAAAGAATTTCGTCCAGACTGATGTAAACTTAAATATATTGAGTCTCTGGCATCTGCATTACTGCGATATTGCACTATAAGAATTTTACTTACAACTCACTTGCAAAAATCTTGAATTTCTTAATTATCAGCTGCATTATAAAAAATAACTAGTATAATATAAAATAACTGTTAGGAACAAACGTTATTCCGCAAAACTGTTGCGTGATTTGTGTTGTTAGGTTTGCTATTTATTTTTCGGGTCCGGCAATATAAACACAATAATTTATCATTGAAAATGGCTTTATTGTTTTTCAAAATATTCTTCTTTAAGATCAATACACTTTTGCATGCGCACAAACCAATTTTCAAGCACTTTTTCCGCTCCGATTGAGACACCTCCAAAACATGATTTTTGAACGCTTAAGCAGCTGCTTTGGGCGATGAAAAACGTTGACCACGCATTTTCTCTCGATGCTAGGGAATAAAAAAAAGTCATTGGGTGCCAAATCCGGGCTGTACGGTGGATGACCCATCAATTCGACATCTTGAGTGGTCAAATAGCTCATCGTTTCAGCTGATGTGTGAGAGCTCGCATTGTCGTGATACAAAATGAAACGTCTTCTCTTATTATCTTTCCTCATTTCTTCGAACACTGTTGGCAAACACATGGTTGTATACCACTCAGAGTTCACCGTCCTATGTTCCACTAAAGGCACTGTGCCAACATGGCCGGTTATACCGAATAAAAGACACAAGAATTTGCTTCGATTTACATCTTCAACGAACAACTTTTGTTGGATTTGGCTCTTCTTCAAAGACCCATTCAGCCGATTGCTATTTTGTTTCGGGTTTATATGCTTAGATCCATGATTCGTCACCTGTGACGATGTTATACACTGCCTTTGAGCTACTGCAGTTATACTTTTTCAACATCTCTTTACACCAATCCATACAAGCCTTTTTTGAGAATTCGTCCAATTATGTGGGATCCAACGAGAACAAATTTTTCTTCACGGCCAAATGAACAAGCAATATCTTATTGATGCCTGTCATACTAATGCCCAAGGATGCCTTAATCTCCTCGGTATGTCACATATCGGTCTTGCTTAATCAGTTAACGCACAGCATCGATGGTTTCTGGCAAAGTGACCTAAGTTGGACGTCCTTCACGAAATTCGTACTGCAGCGAACGGCGTCCGAGATTGAACTCTTGGTACCAGCGATTAACAGTGGTTCTTGATGGTGCTTAATCGCCAAAAATCGAAATAAGTTAATTTAAACACTTTTGTCTCGATAACCGACGCCAAAAATCGTAAAAAATTACACACGAAAATGTTCACGGGATAATTTCATTTTTTGACTGAGATGAATTTTTCAACACAAAGTGTAATGAAAACAATTCGCCCTCAAATGACAAAACGTTCTGAGTAAAGTTATGCTAAAAAATGTCAAAGCTTCCAATGGATGTTCCAGTTTGCATCTGGGAACACTAGTATTGTCAGGACCCGAAAAATAAATAGCAACTTCTTCCACGAACAAAATATGTTGGATTTGGCTCGTCGTAAAAGGCCCATACGGTCGATTGCCGGTTTATTTCTGGTTTATATGCATAGATCCATGGTTCATCACCTGTGACAATGTTATACACTGCCTTTGAGCTACAGCAGGTATACTTTTTCCACATCTCTGTGCACCAATCCATTTGAGCATTCGTCAAATTATGTGGAATCCAACGCGAACAAATTTTTTTCACGGCCAAATGAACATGCAATATCTTATTAATGCTTGTCATACTAATTCCCCAGGATGCCTCAATCTCACGGTGTGTCACATATCGGTCTTGCTTAATCAGTTCACGCACAGCATCGATGGTTTCTGGCAAAGTGGCCGAAGTTGGACGTCCTTCACGAAATCCATCCTTGTGCGACAGTGTCCGAGACTGAACTCTTGGCACCAAAGATTCACAGTGGTTCTTGATGGTGTTTCATTGCTTAAAATCGAAACAAGTTGAATTAAACACTTTTGTCTCGATAACCCACGCCGAAAATCGTAAAAAGTCATCGCACGAAAATTTTCACTGGATAATTCTATTTTTTGACTGAGATGAATTTTTCAACAAACAAAACAATTCGCCTTCAAATGACAAAAAGTACTAAGTGAAGTTATGCTAAAAAATGTCAAAGTTTACAATGGAAGTTCCAATTTGCATCTGGGAACACTAGTATTGTCAGGACCGAAATATAAATAGCAACCCTTATTACCTCATTCGCTGTTTGCAGTATCGATACTTTTTAAATTTTTACAAATAGTTTTGACTTAGCGACGCTGGATTACAGCTTAGGGCTTTACGCCACAATATCCGACAATGGCTTATTCTAGCAACAGCAACAATTAAATAAATTTAGCGTGACTTTCTTTAGTTTAGTAGGAAAACTTAAAGTTATTGGTCGATTTGACTTATTTTCGTACATAACATTCATGTTTTAATTTTAGTAGTGACTGAAAGCCTCTGCCTGGTACGACTAGGGTTAAACGTTGTGGCAAAATTAAACCAAAAAAAAGTAGTCGACAAAAGATCAAAGATTTCGACATTTTGTTGCGTTTCAATACCGACATGCTCGCCCTGATGATCAGTCAATCAATCATAGAAGAAATGTAGGCATTTTCTTGTTATTTCTGTTGCCATGATACGGCGGTAAAGAGGATTGCCGCCGTTTATGGCCATAAACAGTGTTTTTTGTGTTCGCTTTCATTTTTTGCATTGGCTTTTTTTATATAAATTTTATGAGTTTTTAGTGGGGCGTCTTAGATTATTGGCCATAAAAATGTTAAAGAAAGAAAAATAATTTTAAAATCTGAGTTTATTAAACACTCTTTGTGTGTTTCTTTACAAACAATATAAAGAACAGGCGATATTGTTTATGGTAGGCGATTGAAGGCAATACTTGGCAAAGTGTTAGAAATCGAAGAACAAAGAAAACCAAATTCAAGTATGAAGATTCCATTACTATAAACATCCTAATATTTGTTGACTATGTTATAGATAAGACGACATAAAACCATAATTTAAATGTTCAAAAGCAGTAGCCTAATCAAACGCGTCATAATTACAACGGTTTTCTGAAACCCCCATTTTTTTGGAGAAATTTAGCACGAATTAGTTTTTTGTTAAAGAAATTAAAGAAAATCGGTTTAGATGTAGATATAGCTCCCACACACATATGTTTATTCACATTTATGTGTTAGCTCTACGAGGGCACATCAATAATTCCGCTACTTTTCCAACTTCCCACGTAGTTATATAAAATGCAACCCGACTCTCATCAAGTACGAGGGTTGCTATATATATTTCTGGCACAGGCAACACTAGGTGTTGTCTGGCGCCATCTGATATTTCCATTGGAAAGTTTAACATTTTTTTAGCATAGACGTACTCAGAACTTTATGACGTACGACCATCATTTGTGTTGTTTACAGTGACTTGAAAAATCGATTTGGCAAAAAAAAATGAAATTAACTCCTGATCATTTTCGTGCGATCATTTTTCACAACTTTCAACGTGGATTATCACGACAAGAGTGCATCGATGAACTTAAATCTTTGTATGGCCATAAAGCACCATCCTATAGCACTGTGAAAAATTGGTTAGTGAATTAAATCGTGGCCGACGCTCGCTCAAAGACGAAGGTCTTCCAAAAACGGTCGTTGTGCCAGAGAACATTGATTAACTGATAATGCAAGATCGTCATGAGACATACCGTGAGATAGAGGCATCCTTGGGCATATCTTTCACCAGCATACATTCGATATTGCATGAATACCTGGCCATAAAAAAGGTTTGTTGTCGTTGGATCCCGCACAATGTGACAATCGCTCAAAAAAAGGCTCGTGTCGATTGGTGCAAAGAAATTTTAAAAAAATACGATCGCGGTGCTTCAAAAGACGTTTATAAGGTCGTCACAGGTGACGAATTATGCGTCTGTGCCCGAAACAAAACAGCAATCGACCGTGTGGGTCTTAGAAGACAAGCCAAATCCAACGAAAAATGTTCGTGGAAGAAGCACTTCGAAGCAAATGGTCGCCCGTTTCTTCGGCAAAACTGGTCATGTGGCGACTGTGCCGCTTAAGCAACATAGGAGGTCAATTCTGAGTGGTACACCACAATTTGTTTGCCTGAAGTCTTCAGAGCAAGGCAAGACGAATCATTGAGCACCATGACAATGCGAGCTCTCACACATCGGCTCAAAGCAGCGCATTTTTGTCCGGCCAAAACGTCGAATTGATGGGTCATCCGTCGTACAGCCCTGACTTGGCACCCAAAGCATCCTTTCTATTGCCGCACATCAAGAAAAAAAAAAGCGTGGTCAACGATTTTCGTCGCCAGAAGATGCTGTTGAAGCGTTCAAAAACCATGTTTTAGAGGTGTCTCTATCGGGGTGAAAAAATGCTTCGACAATTCGTTTGATTGAGCGCATGCAAAAGTGTATAAATCATGCAGGAGAATACTTTAAAAACAATAAAACAATTTTTGATGATAAATATTTGCATTTTCATTATTAGGCCAGAAATATATATAGCAACCCTCGTACCATCTGTTAATAGACCACTGTCATATATTGAGAGAGTTTCGGCATTTAGTTTGTGTTTAATAGCTGTTCAAAACATACAACCTCGTAGATTTTGTTAAAAAAGGAAAAAAGGGAATTTCAAGTGCTCATTAAAATTTATTTTTTGCGAAAAAAAAGCCGTCAATCAAACCAAGGAAGAACTTGGCAAATACTTTAATTTTTGATTTACGTAAAGCCCTGCCGCTCTAAAATATTAAATTAAATTTTGTCCTATATCGTATATCAGAGTGGTGTATGACCCTATTCAACATTAGACTTCTTACCCATTTTCTTTTCAAAAATTGGCCACATCTACCTACTGTTTAAGTCAGTCCGGTTAAGGGGAAAATGTTTTTAATCCGTGACCTCTGAAAGGTACACTTTTTAAAAGGATTTGTTTAACATATTTTCATTGGATCGGTTTCAACCATCGATTTCAATGTTAAAAAAAAACGGTTTACTGACTTTCGTTGTGGTTGCACAAGTACAAATGACGCTGAACGTTCTGGACGGCCAATTGGGGTCAATACACCCGAAAATGTCGAAAAAATCGACGTGCGTGAGATTGTTGATGCCATACGCAATTTCTTTTTCGAAAAGAACAGAATTTTTGATATGCCCTCGTATTATATTCAATCTTTATGCAGTTTGGAACAAGTCGGTTTATTTTTACAAATGACGCTGAACGTTCTGGACGGCTAATTGAGGTCAATACACCCGAAAATGTCGAAAAAATCGACGTGCGTGAGATTGTTGATGCCATACGCAATTTTTTTATTCGAAAAGAACAGATTTGTTGATATGCCCTCGTATTATATCCAATCTTTATGCAGTTTGGAACAAGTCGGTTTATTTTTACAAAGGACCGAAGATGTCAATTTTTTGAAGAAAATCGGTTCAAACTAAGATATAGCTTCCACTCACATATGTTCATCTGATTTTATGTCTTCAGTTTTCAAAGCCTAATAGTACATTTAATCTTTGACCTTAGACAATAAAATTTACTCACAAATTGAACTATGACATTAGTTTTTAATCTGGGTACATTTAGGACTCGTCGAAATGTGAGTGAAGATAAATTCGAATTTAAATTTCAAAAACGCAAAAAATCCGCGCGGGTTAAAAAAGTTAAATTTGAATTTATTTTCACTCTTTGACGAGACAGCAGTGTGCGCATAGGGAAGTTAAATTCGAATTAAACTTCACATAGCAAGACAGAATTGCATTATTTGCTTCAGAGCGGATCTAAGTGCGTCCATTGAGGACAATTGGAAATACTTTCGTCAATCAGACTACTGCCAGATTATTGCTACTGGTACTGGCTACTATCGCTTGAAGGCCGTATTCTGAAAATTATTTCAGACAAACGGCCTTCTAGCGATAGTAGCCAGTACCAGTAGCAATAAGCTGGCAGTAGTCTGATTGACGAAAGTATTTCCAGTTGTCCTCCATGGACGCACTTAGATCCGCTCTAGATTAATTTTCCCCAAATTTCATATTCCAGGTGAAGAATTCAATATTCTGAAAACTATTTCAGACAAACGGCCTTCTAGCGATAGTAGACAGTACCAGTAGCAATAGTCTGGCAGTAGTCTGATTGACGAAAGTATTCCCAGTTGTCCTCCATGGACGCACTTAGATCGACCCCCAAATTTCATATTCCAGGTGAAGAATTCTATATTCTGAAAATTATTTCAGACAAACGGCCTTGTAGCGATAGTAGCCAGTACCAGTAGCAACGGTCTGGCAGTAGTGTGATTGACGAAAGTATTTCCAGTTGTCCTCCATAGACGCACTTAGATCCGCTCTAAAGCAAATCATGCAATTATGTCTTGCAATGTGAAGTTAAATTCGAATTTAACTTCAATATGCGCACACTGCTGTCTTGTCAAAGAGTGAAGATAAATTCGAATTTAACTTTTTAGCCCACTGGGGACCGGGTTTGCGTTTTTGAAAGTTAAATTCGAATTTATCTTCACTCACATCTCGTCAAAGGGAGTCAAAAAAATTTCAGTTGGATTTTCTCCGCAGCCAGAAGTGCAGGGTATCCCATAGTTGGCTAGGCCCGATTTTAAATTTTAGACTAGTTTTTCTTTGCCTTCTAAAAATGCAATGATTTTGTATGCTATTCAAATCTTTTACGATTTATCAATTAACATCCTTATCTTATCTGCAAAACTATCCCAAATCTAAGCCCCCACTCCTTCGTGCACACCCTCCCGGTAATGTTTCACTAGTCGTACGGACTGTGACATGTGCGGATGATTATTTATATGTTTGCAACTGGAAATTATATATCCACTTATAAATCTTTCCTTTTTTTCAGTCTTTTTGCTTTTTGCTCTAAGCGTTTTGTTTACTTTAGCTTGCAGCAGAAGCGTTTTTCATTCCTCGGTCTGCGCTGCTGCGCTTAAATAAACACAGGAGTGGAGAGAAAAAAAACACTATTTTCAAAATTCGAAATGAGAAAAAAACGAACGCTCCGTCCTCCAACAAAAGATTGAAGATGGAAAAAAAGGCAACAAAAAATTATCGCTGATGCGTTGCTAAATGTGGGAAAGAACTAATTTTCGATACTTTGTTTTGTTTAAGGATTAAACACACATACACACACATGCACACACATTCATCCTCCGCTGGATAGTGGGCTTCTGGAAGCGGTTGTTCTGCTGCTGCTGCCACTGTTGGTTGACACTTCAGCCAGTCGCCAGCCGGGATGACTGGCTGGCTGACTGACTGACAACAGCAGTCACAGCGATCTCACAATCAGTGCGTGGTGAAAAAATGACTGCAGGCCGACACCATCATCGGTTCGAGGCATTTTGACAGCCTCCCAAAAAAAGAGCAACTGTTGCAATCGATGAAATTGTGTTATTCTTTTGCTTCTTCTTCTTCACTTAGTTAGAGTGTCGGCCGGTCGGGGTTTTTGTCGTCTTCCGTTTAATGACATTAAATGGTGTTTTCTTAATATTTATCTCATCCAATTGGATCTTTCATGGATTGCGACCTTATGGAAGACTGCGGGTTTTCATGATTTCATTTTTTGTTTGCTGCTGCCTACATTTGTTATTGTTTATTTTGTGATAATTATAAGTTTATTAAATGCATTCCAGTTGGCCATCGCCTCAGATGAGATTGCGGCCACTATTGCCACTAGTGTGTGGGGCTTTACTCACTGGCAGATGATAAAATTGATTTTCTGATGTGATTTATTACAATCTTGCGGAGCAAAGTACTCGTATATGGTGGGGGGGGGGGGGGGGGGTATACCATCTAGCCCATGCCTATGATTAAATCATGGCTAGATCGAAGTTGTTCCGTTTGTGGATTGGTCGACATTTTTATGTGGGTTATTTTTATGAAGTAAGACTGAAAATGTACGAGGGTTACTATATATATTTCCAGGCAACACCAAGTGTTGCCTGGTGCCATCTGAAAGTTTGACATTTTTTAACATAAACGTGCTCAGAACGTTTTGACGTACGACCATCATTTGTGTTGTTTACAGTGACTTGAAAAAATCAATTTGGCAAAAAATGGAGTTAACTCATGAACATTTTCGTGCGATAATTTTTCACAACTTTCGACGTGGATTACCGCGACAGAAGTGCATCGATAAACTTAAATCGTTGTATGGCGATGTAGCACCATCCTATACGAGGGCGACCGCAAAACTAACTGGCCTGACACATTTTCTGTTTTACTAGCAACTTTTTTTGTTTTGCTTTTTAAAAGCAATCTTTTATAAGCCATCTGTCAAAAATTTAATGATTATTTTCTTTGTTACAGGTGATTGAAGTAAACAAGTTTTATAATTTTTGAAAAATGGAAAATAAAGAGTTTCGTGCGGTAATTAAACACTTTTATATGAAAGGTTATACTCCACAATAAATTAAAGATGAATTGGATTCTGTTCATAGTGATAATGCACCATCATACTCCACCGTAAAATCCTGGGTTCAACAATTTAAAATGGGTCGTTCAAGTACGGAAGATGAACAACGCTCTGGAAGACCGAAAACTGCTACTACTATTAAAAACATTAGAAAAATATTTAATGAAGTGCCTAAAGATAGACGAATAAAGCTCAGAGAACTTGCTGATATTGTTAAAATACACGAAACACAAGTTTGGAGTATTTTACATGATGAACTTCACTTGAAAAAGCTATCCGCAAGATATGTGCCGCGTTTGTTGACTTTGCCCCAAAAAATCGTCCGTTGGACCAATTCCGAGGAGCTTTTAGCGATTTGTCAGCGTAATCCAATAGAGTTCTTGCGCCGATTCATAACTGTTGATGAAACATTGATACATCACAACATCCCACAATGCAAAGAACAGTGAAAACAATGGATAGCCGCTGGTAAAAGTGGTCCCAAGAAGGCGAAAACTGTTAAGTCAGCAGGAAAAGTAAAGGCCACAGTATTTTGGGATGCAAGGGGTAAAATATTTATTGATTGTCTTGAGAAAGGAAAAACTATAAATAGTGAATATAATTGTGCATTATTGGATCGGTTGAGTGAAGAAATCAAGATAAAACGACCGCATTTAGAAAAAAAAGAGTTCTTTTTCATCAGGATAATGCTCCTTCACACACTGCATTTTTAACTAACAAAAACTGGCCGAATTACGATTTGAAATTGCTCCGCACCCACCATATAGTCCAGATTTAGCTCCTTCTGATTATTTCTTGTTTCCAAATTTAAAAAAATTCTCGGTGGCAAAAAATTTTCGTCCAATAGCGAGGTTATTGCTGAAACTGAGGCATATTTTGAAGGTCTTGAAAAATCTTATTTTTCGGATGGAATTTAAAAACTTGAAAAACGTGATGAAGTGTATTGAGTTGGAAGGAGATTATGTTGTAAATAAATAATACTAGTTCCAAAAAACGGTTCTTTTTATGTTAGGCCAGTTACTTTTGCGGTCGCCCTCGTAAATACAAAACAATTATCTGTAATAATACTTGAGAGCCCGAACAAGGGACGTTGTATATTTGTAAAATATTATGAACTAGTGTTTATTTTAGTTATTATATATCCCAATTTATAAATTAATAAACAATTAAAAAAACGGCCGTTGTGTCAGAGAACGTTGATGCCATGCGTGAACTGATAATGCAAGATCGTCTTGTGACATACCATGAGATAGAGGCATTCTTGGGCATTTCTTCCACCAGCATACATTCGATATTGCAAAAAAAAGATATTGCAAAAAAGGTTTGTTCTCGTGGATCCCGCACAATTTGACAATCGCTCAAAAAAGTCTTATGTCGATTGGTGCAAAGAAATTGTGCAAGAATACGATAGCAGTGCTTCAAAAGACGTTTATAAGATCGTCACAGGTGACGAATCATGGATCTATGCGTATGAGCCCGAAGCAAAGCGGCAATCGACCGTGTGAGTCTTATAAATCCCAATTTATAAATAAATAAATAATTAAAAAAAAAACAGCCGTTGTGCCAGAGAACATTGATGCCGTGCGTTAACTGATAATGCAAGATCGTCATGTGACATACCGTGAGATAGAGGCATCCTTGGGCATTTCTTCCACCAACATACATTCGATATTGCATGAACACCTGACCGTAAAAAAGATTTGTTCTCGTGGATCCCGCACAATTTGAAGTCCCGCACGCTGAAGTCTTCGGAGAAATTCGAAAAACGAACAAGAGAAGACGAATCTTTGTGCACCATGACAATGCGAACTCTCACACATCGGCTCAAACCAGTGTCTTTTTGACCGACTAAAATGTCGAATTGATGGGTGATCCGCCGTACAGCCCTGACTTGACACCCAATGACTTCTTTTTATTCCCGCATATCAAGAAAAAAAAAGCGTGGTCAACGATTTTCGCCAGAAGATGGTGTTGAAGCCTTTAAAACCATGTTTTGAAGGTGTCTCAATCGGAGTGGAAAAAGTGCTTCGACAATTGGTTTGAGCGCAAAGTGTATAAATCATGCTGGAGAATACTTTGAAGAACAATAAAACTATTTTTGATGACAAATATTCGCATTTTCATTATTAGGCCAGAAATATATATAGCAGCCCTCGTACATGAACAACTCCTCTCAAATCGAAATTTCTCTGTAAGGTTTTTTTTAAAAAATTTGAAACGTATACATGAATGATACCAAAGTACCTCTACTATATGTATTTTATGATTTTATCATTTAGCAGCATCGGCAGCATCGAGGATCTAGTACTGGCATCTAAAACTTAAAGAATAACATTTTTCATCCCAATCTCATCAAGCGCCCAAAGTAGAAAAGCAGAGCTAGTACATGTTTGTTTTAGTATTACAAGCTATTAGGGAAAGTCTCGGCAATATTTTCTATTTTTTTACAGATATCGCGAGGCAAACCGTAGGTGCACCGTTTCCACGTTGGAACTTATTTATTTATTTTTTAAGCAAAAGGAAGGGAAGGTGTGTTTCTGTCACTGAAACACTTTTATGGGCTCCAGACAACGGCGTCATTTTGGCTCGGCTGGATATGGCGCTAGCAACTCCGCGGTGGGCCTTCCATGCCATAAACAAAACTTCGTTGATGATAATTATAGTTCTTCTTCAATTAGACATTCTAAATAGATGATATTAACAACAACTATAAACAGTTACAACAATTTCCTAAATATACACCTGTTGACGTCTGCGATAGGAAGCACAGAAGGAGTTATCCGTCACTAAAAAAAAACGAGAACCGTACCAGAATATTTTCACTTCTATAAGTATAAGTATACGAGTATATGCACTGAATGTTTCTGGTTCAGGAAACAGCGTTAATCGAAGACGAAGAAGCTGCAGAAACACAGAGACGGGTTTTGAGTGCTTACCAAAAAAAAAGACAAAATATCAGTAATAAAGTACAAAGCAACAGAAGGAATGCCACTTGAAAATGTTTACATGAATAACCACAACCCGAACATAATATCTTTTGGACAGAAGCGTCCCATTCGTTCCAGGGGAGGAAGACAATTATAGATATTGCGGATGATTAAGGGACAAGCGATACACCTAGAACAAATCATATGTAAGCAAACGAAGACTTAAGAACCTTTAAACTATAGCTGGGGTCATTAAACCACGATCAAGGCAGAGCATAAGGCTAAAGGTCCAATTAGTGTTTACGGTTGATGGTGGACTCTGCAACCTACAGAAGTCTACCGTCGTCAACCGTCAAACTGTAGTTATCTCTCTCTAACTCCTGCAAAATGCAACCACCAACTGAAATAGCTGATTGCCTACCGTCCACCGTCAAGACTAAATGGACCTTAAAGGTCCAATTAGTGTTGACGGTTGACGTTATACTCAATATTGTGCGATTACTTATGACGAAAGACGACGGTCGGACAAAACAAAACAAAAACAGCTGATCGAAGAGCATTTGCTCAAAATATAGAGGCTGTCTTCGTTCATAAGTATATTATTCATAACTTTAAAATTTAATTTGCAAGCACGAAAACAAATTGTAAACAATTATCGCACACAAAATGTCGAAGTGAAACATAACAATAAACAGCTGATCGGTCTTGACGGCTGACGGTTGATTCTGCAACCTGCAGAGGTCTACCGTCGTCAACCGTCAAATTGTAGTTATCTCTCTCTAACACATGCTAAAAGGAAACCCCAACTCAAACAGCTGATTGCCGACCGTCCACCGCCAACCGTCAAGACTAAATGGACCTTAAAGGTCCAATTAGTGTTGACTGTTGACGTTATAATCAATATTGTGCGATTACTTATGACGAAAGACGACGGTCAGACAAAACAAAAACAGCTGATCGAAGAGCATTTGCTCAAAATATAGAGACTGTCTTCGTTCATAAGAATATTATTCATAACTTTAAAATTTAATTTGCAAGAACAAAATTAAATTGTAAATAATTATCGCACACAAAATGCCGAAGTGAAGCATAACAATAAACAGCTGATCGGTCTTGACGGCTGACGGTTGATTCTGCAACCTGCAGAGGTCTACCGTCGCCAACCGTCAAATTGTAGTTATCTCTCTCTAACACATGCAACTCAAACAGCTGATTGCCGACCGTCAACCGTCAAGACTAATTGGACCTTAAGGTGGTGCTTGTTAACCAGAAGATTTCGCGCAAAATACAAACTGACGTTAAAAATGCGACGGAGAGAATAATGCCTATCATCGCGGCAAGATTAAAAAATAATGTGCTCGCGTGTGATGAACTTAATCTCACTTATAACTACAAGAAATTATCACGTCAATCGGATAAGTAGCTCAGTAGGACGGAATGCCATAACTATACTCGTAATATCTGATTATCAAATCTGTCCAATCTGTAGTCCTGAATTCAAATACAGCACAAAGTAGAACAAAGCAGAACGTGAAATTAGCAGCTTTACAAAATGACCTCTCAATAGATCTATTGTTTGAGCAGCTTTATGACAAGTGGAACCGTCCTGTTGAAACCAAGTGTCGTCAAGATTACAGGCTTTTAAATTCATGTAGCATAAAGATCGATATCATGGCGCGATAGTGAACACCATTCACGGTTACGTTCCTGCCATCATCATTTTTTAAAAAATATGCACCGATGATTCCACCAGCTTATAAACCGCACCAAACCGTGGCACCTCTTGAACCTCTTCTTGTTGCTCTTCAGCCCAAATGCGGCAATTTTGTTTCAGAAATGGGCCTCATCACTGAACAAAATTTTGGTCGAAAACAGCGGATCTTCCCGTTTCTCACCGAACGCCCATTTCCATAATACAATTGCCGAAAATTTGAAGGTAATTATTATTTTCAAAAAATAAATGCCATAAAATGTCCTTTTAAATTACCAATAAAGATTCCACACTTGATTTGAATTTTTATATTTTTTTTTGTTTTGAAAAAATACCTCTTGATAGATCACCCTATATCAGTTTAATTTTGTTTATTGACTTTGCCGTTGAGCCAGAAATGGGCCTCATCACTGAACAAAATTTTGGTCGAAAACAGCGGATCTTCCCGTTTCTCACCAAACGCTCACTTCCATAATACAGTTGCCAACATTTGAAGGTAATTATTATTTTCAAAAAATAAATGCCATAAAATGTCCTTTCAAATAAACAATAAAGATTCCACACTTGATTTAAATTTTTAAATTTTTTTTTGTTCTGAAAAAATACCTTTAGATGGACCACCCTATATTTAAATCCACTCAAATGCTAAAATATGTTAAGTAGTGTCGTATTTGGTACTTGCCAATTTTCAATTTTCTTTGCTTTTACACTGGACAACAGATCAGCAGAAAACCGCTACAGCAAAAAACCCGGTAAACCGAAATTTCGAGTTTTAGTTTTTTTTTTAAAAAACCTACTGTCGGATTTGGACATAAAAACCGGAATGTCGGTTTTGGACACTTTAGTTTCGATGTACCTATAACACAGTGAGACAAATGATGACTTTTTGAAGAATGCAAGAACACCACAGTTTAGGTTCGATTCTACTACCGAAGGGTAATATTTCCCTATACTTGGTTTGGCTAGATTGGCGACCATTTTTTTATGGGCCTCAAAAGTTTTGAAAATCAGTGGGCCTCTCGAGAAAGGTGTCATCAGTTTTTGCCCAAAAGCTAACACATACTTCGTGATAGCGCTAAACTATGTTCGGCAATAATGTAGCTTGGAGCTCTGTGCACAAATGTTGTGAGCACTTTATGCCAAAAAAGTAATTCATTCCTGACATATTTAAAAAAAATATTTTTTTCACTTTTATCAGTATAACTTTGAAAGTGCCCGAACGTTTTACTAACAATGTTCCACAAAATTGTACCCAAGGTAAAGCTAAACAACAAAAATACATAAACCATTAAGTGGAAAGGGTGCCTAGACACGTTCAGGTTGTTTTGAGATGTTCACAAAAGATGTTTAGCTTTACCTTGGCTACAATTTTGTGGAACACTGTTAGTAAACTTTCAAAGTTATACTGAAATAATTGAAAAAAAATATTTTTTTTTTAAAAATAGGTCAGGAATGAATTACTTTTTTTGGCAAAAAGTGCTCACAAGATTTGTGCTCAGAGCTCCCAGCTACATTATTGCCGAACATAGTTTAGCGCTATTATGAATTCTGTGTTAGCTATTAGGCAAAAACTGATGACACATTTTTTCGATGTGCCCACTGATTTTCAAAAC
Organism: Hydrotaea diabolus; assembly: GCA_963513945.1. Lineage (NCBI taxonomy): Eukaryota > Metazoa > Arthropoda > Insecta > Diptera > Muscidae > Hydrotaea > Hydrotaea diabolus. The sequence goes on along the minus strand of OY740719.1, from coordinate 95,285,270 downwards.
TTTTGAAGCCCATAATTGCTCGAACGAGTCATCTAAAATTTGGCATGAAGTGTTTACAACATTTGTGCACAGAGCTCCCAGCTACATTATTGCCGAATATAGTTTAGCGCTATCACGAAGTATGTGTTAGCTGTTGGGCTAAAATTTTTGAGGCCCATAAAAAATTGGTCACCAATCTAGCTAAACCAAGTATAGGGAAATAGTACCCTTTAGCAGTAGAATCGAACCTATACTGTGGTGTTCTTGCATTTTTTCACTGTTGCACTCTATAATTAAAACAATTTTAATTTTTCTGGTTATAAGCGAATTCCTTTAAAATTGAATTTCTTTTACATTGCAGAGTTTCTTTAAATATTTTTTTTCAAACAAAAATATGACAAACAACAACCTTAGTTAACTAGTTTGTGGAATAATTAAATTTTTTAAAATAATAAAAACAAATGATTATAATAAGTAATGTCTCTAGTCCACAGTAGAACGTTAAACGTTTCTGAACTTCCAAAAATCGTAACAAAAACTACTAAAAAATATCCTGGCTTCAGCAGATCATTATTGAATTGTCAGTCATGGCCTCGTACCTAATTCTTAATTCAAAAATGTGTTACATTTAATGTCCAAAATCATAGCAGAAACCCAAAAACCATTATCGCAAGTCAGCCAAAAAAAAAAATCCCTAAATTTTAATTGCAATTCCCTTCAAAAACACCAAACAAAAATATGAATCCCCATTTTCAAAATGAAATCCCCTGAATTGGCAGCACTGATCAATCAATATTCTTTAAATCGAAATGTACTTCGTTGAGCGTCCTTCGGGTTTCTTTTGAAAGTTAACTTTATGGAACACGGTTTGGTGAGGACCAATACCACTAATCTCTGTAAAGTTTATCTATGTTTCTAACAATGCTGCATATGTAGTGTGCATTGTACACCCCACAAAATATTTTAAAAATTTAATAACCGAATAAAAAAAGTTTGCAAAATCACTTACCTTTTTTAAATAAAATACCCGTTCGGTACTGAATTAATATTCGCGAATATCAGATTTTATTGCTACCATCTCAGTTGTACGGTTACATGTCACCGGCATTAGCGGGTAAAATTTCGGCCCAATGGAAAAATGAAACTTAGTTTTTTGGCAAACGATCATTTTGCCTCCCCAAGCAAAAGGACAAACTGCATCAGATGGGCCCAACAAAAGTTTCACATTATTCGCATTGTTGTTCCTCTTCTGCGGCATGTAGTTATTTATGTTGTTGTTGTAATCCCAAATGATTTGCAGTTTTGGAAGCACACGCAAACACTTTCGCACACATCGCAACACACGAACACGGATAAATAAAAACAAACGAACGACCCGACCCGCATACACAATACGATTATTTCAAAGACGAATTCATTAATCCCGTTAATTTACACATTCATCTTAACAAGTTTACCAGTTTTCTTTGAAATTGTCAGCCTTTATCACAATTTTCTGTAATTTCTAGTTGGGCAGCACTAATTTGCACGTTGACACTAAGAATGCGCGGAAAAACTAGATGTCAAAATGTTATTGCACTTGTTGCTGTTGTTGCTTGCGAAAAAATCAAATGTTAAATAGTATCAAAGGGATAATTGCTGGAGGGCAAGAGAGCAGAGAGATTTTACAGAGTAAAACCTTTCAAACAATTCCGCTGTTATGGACGAAAAAGGAAGTCGACCTAACAATTTTGTCGGCGTTGGCGCAGGCAGCTTAACATGTGGTGTAGGTCGTAACAGCTAAGCCGATCTATCAATCAATCAGCGGCGGCACTGAATATTCCAAAGGAATCAAAATTATTAATATAATAAAACTATTTTTAACCAATCATAGCAAGGGCTTACCGTTGAGAAACTTGCAGAAGTTGGAGAAAGAGCCGGGTTTCAAAAATAAATTCGCACTAATAATCATTATTTAATAAAAATGAAACGTTTTTTCAAAATACGATTAGAATTCACAGAAACCTATATAAAAACTTATTGAAAACAAATAGGTTAATATTTTTTAAGTAATAATACGAGGGCTACTATATATATTTCTGGCATAATAATAAAAAGCCGATAATTTATCATCAAAAATGATATTATTGTTTTTCAAAATATTCTCCAGCTTGAATTATACACTTTTGCATACGCTCAAACTAATCGTCGAAACACTTTTTCCACTCCGATTGAGACAAGTTTCACATTATTTGCATTGTTTTTCCTCTTCTGCGGCATGTAGTTATTTATGTTGTTGTTGTAATCCCAAATGAATTGCAGTTTTGGAAGCACACCTACACACTTTCGCACACATCGCAACACACGAACACGGATAAATAAAAACAAACGAACGACCCGACCCGCATACACAATACGATTATTTCAAAGACGAATTCTTTAATCCCGTTAATTTACACATTCGCCTTTACAATTTTACCAGTTTTCATTGAAATTTTCAGCCTTTATCACAATTTTCTATAATTTCTCCTTGGACAGCACGTTGACACTAGGAGTGAGCGGAAAACCTAAATGTCAAAATGTTATTGCACTTGTTGCTTGCGAGAAAATTAAATGTTAAATAGTATCAAAGGGATAATTGCTGGAGGCAAGAGAGCAGAGATTTTACAGAGTGTTAAACCTTTCAAACAATTCCACTGTTATGGACAAAAAAGGGAGTTGACCTTAAAATTTTGTCGGCGTTGGCGCAGGCAGCTTAACATGTGGTGTAGGTAGTAACAGCTAAGCCGATCTATTAATCAATCAGAAGCGACATTTAATATTCCAAAGGAGTCGCAATTATTTAATATAATTAAACTATTTTAAAGCAATCATAGCAAGGGTTTACCGTTGCGAAACTTGAAGAAGTTCAACAAAGAGCCGGTGTTCAAAAATAATTTCGCACTAATAAACATTTTTTTATAAAAATGGAACTAGGGCTGCTTACAAAATTCGTTTATATTATTATAACTTTTAATCACATGCTAAAGTAGATATGCCGCATAAACTACGAGGACTGCTATATATATTTGTGGCCTAATGATGAAAATGCAAATATTTATCTTCAAAAATAGTTTTATTGTTTTCAAAGTATTCTCCAGCATAATGTATGCACTTTTGCTTGCGTTCAAACCAATCGTCGAATCCCTTTTTCACTCCGATTGAGACACCTCCAAAACATGGTTTTTAAACACTTCAACAGCATCTTCTGGCGACGAAAATTGTTGACCACGCATTTTTTTCTTGATGTGCGGGAATAAAATGAAGTCATTGAGTGCCAAGTCAGGGCTGTCAGGGCCGGTCAAGAAGGCACTGGTTTGAGTCGATGCGTGAGAGCTCGTATTGTCATGGTGCACAATGATTCGTCTTCTCTTGTTGGTTTTTTGAATTTCTCCCAAGACTTCAGGCAACCAAATTTTGGAGTACCAGTCAGAATTGACCGGCCTACGTTGCTCAAGCGAAACAGTCACCACATGATCAGTTTTGCCGAAAAAACAGGCGACCATTTGCTTCCAAGTGATTCTTCCACAAACAACTTTCGTTAAATTTGGCTCGTCTTCGAAGACCCACACGTTCGATTGCTCTTTTGTTTCGGGCTCATACGTCGATCTTATAAACGTCTTTTGAAGCACGGCAATCGTATTTTTTTCAAAATTTCTTTGCACCAATCGACACGAGCCTTTTTTGAGCGATTGTCAAATTGTGCGGGATCCAACGCGAAGAAACCTTTTTTACGGCCAGGTGTTGGTGCAATATCAAATCTATGCTGGTGGAAGAAATGACCAAGGATTTCTCTATCTCACGGTATGTTACATGACGATCTTGCAATATCAGTTCACGCACGGCATCAATGTTCTCTGGGACAACGGCTGTTTTTGTAAGACCTTCGTGTTTGAGGAAGACCTTTATTTTTTTCAAGTCACTGTAAACAGCACAAATAATGGTCGTGCGTAAAAACGTTCTGAGTACGTTTATGATAAAATATGTTAAAATTTCCAATGGAAATGTCAGATGGCGCCAGACAACACTTAATGGCATATTGCCTGACACAATGCTGTCAATTTTTAACTACGTTGGACTCAGGTCTGTTTTTTACATATTTGCAGTAGCGAGTTCACATAATATTTTTGACACATTTTTACGGGAAACATGAAACTAAGTACCAGTAAATACAGAAACAAAGTTTCCAAGCAAATTTTTGAACGTTTAGTGTTATAAATACTTCTGTTTTCTGTTATTACATAGACGATGGTAACCATAATTTTTAGCAATAGTTCTTAATGAACAAATTCATTCATTTCTTTATTGACATGTAATTCGAAGCCCATTGGGGCCTATTAAAGCTTAATTACAATATGCATCAAAATGTTAAATAGAACATCATAAACTACTATTTTAAATTTGCTAATGAAATAATTTTTAATTTCGTATAAACTGTAATCGTTTTTTTTTATTAATCAATGTTTAACTTTTTTGTGCATACCTTTTGTCAAATTTCTAAATGTAGTAATTAAAAAATCAATCAACAAAAAAAAATTTTGGTAGTTAAATTCGATTCTTGAATTATTCGTCTCTGATTACTTAACAGTCGCCGATTTATAACGTTTCCGCCGTTGCAAACGCCACCACAGGTTAACCCACCAGCGCCAACGCGACGTCGAAAATTTTCCGGCCATAACAGCGATTTTTTTAAAATATTGGTGTCTATTGTGCCCGCCGACGGAATCACCGCGGAACGGATAGACTTGATCGTATCATTTCCTAAGGAAATTAGTATTATGCAATTGCGGATGACTCTATTATCGACATGTAGTCGGGGCATGCAGTAAAGTGGCAGTTTACTGCATGCCCCGACTACATGTCGATAATAGAGTCATCCGCCATTTTAAAAAACAAACAAAATTTGAGAGCTTATAATGAATTCATAAATTGACTTTATTTTAATATGGAAGAAAATCATTGTAAACGTAAAGAAGTTCGAAGGGGGCTGTTAGTGTATTAAAATTAGCCTATGCAATGTGAGTACTACGATTAATTTTTATGCAAATGGAATAAATTTTAATTATTTTCACTAGTTTCTCATCTTACCTGTTAGCTTCGATATCAAGATGCAAAACATGTTTGTATTCGCAAAAAAAAACGTCGCCCACTCACAAATAAATTCAACCAATTACTTGATTCAAAGCTAATCCGCAACAATTTGCTGAGTGATATTTAACGGATCAATTTGTATGAGAAGTGAATCACATGCGGTATACATAATACACATTTTCCGATTGCGGCTCTACCGACGGCTTACATAATACCAAATTAGTCAACTGCGAAAAAAATCCGATCCGCAGCCATCCGACGGCGTGCATAATAGACACCAATTATAATAACTCCTCTTTTACTCTCTCTCTCTCTCTCTATCATGCTAATTAACTTTTAATGTTATGGCAAGCAGCAACAAGTGCAATAACATTTTGACATTTAGTTTTTCCGCGCATTCCTAGTGTCAACGTGCAAATTAGTGCTGTCCAATTAGAAAATATAGAAAATTGTGATAAAGACTGAAAATTTCAATGGAAACTGGTAAACTTGTTAAGGTGAATGTGTAAATTAACGGGATTAAGAATTCGTCTTTGAAATAATCGTATTGTGTATGCGGGTCGGGTCGTTCGTTTGTTTTTTTAATACGTGTTCGTTTGTTGCGATGTGTGCCAAAGTGTGTGTGCGTGTGCTTCCAAAACTGCAAATCATTTGGGATTACAACAACAACATAAATAACTATGTATGTATGTACCACAGAAGAGGAACAACAAATCGAACAATGTTAAACTTCTGTTAGGCGCAACTGAAGTTTGTACTTTTGAAAGGGGGATAAAATGATCGTTCGTAAACAGAACTAAAAGTGTCATTTGCCATTTGGCCGTAATTCCACCTGTTTAACTACAGTTGAAAGTACTGAACCGATGGCGTGTATCGTAACGTTCAGCAAAAATGGTACCGAACGGTTTGGTTATTTAAGTGTAAAAAAAGGTAAGCAAATTTGTCAATTTCTCTAATTTATATACCCATTTTTCTTTTGAAATTTAAAATGTTGTGAGATGTATGTTTCAAAGTTAGTCCTCCATTGACTTGAGGTAACTTGACTTGCGGCAACTCTCAAACCTAAGAGTTGAGAGAAGCAGGGCTGCCAACCAGCGTTACCGTTGTGCGACTAAAGTGACAATTTAACCCTTTTTGGAAGTCATACGACTTTTGCTGCCCCTTTTTCATAATCCCTTTTCTTTGCCACGCGTATTCTTATTTCTAGGGTTAAGGTTTGCTCCGTGAAAAACTACTATAATTTATTTGGTAATAACCTGGCGCTTACTCTAGGCATTATGGGTAATCGTAGTAGAGCATCTATGTATATGTGTATTGCACACAGTCTGCGAAGACAACCTCCAAACAGTCCCGCCGCACATCTCTGAAACGCACATCCCAGCTAGCATTTTTTGAATTTTTTAATTAAATTCGAGTCTTTTTCGACTCTTCTGCGCGATTAAAAAGTCGGAATATGCGCGCTTTTTCTGAACATTAAAGATACTCGTGTCGGGAGAAAAGTGTGCCTGCCCCGCGACTCTTCTTAATAATTCATTTATGAGTCATTTTCTATATAAGTTGGGAGTCATTCTCGACCCCTTTTCGAGTAGTTTTAAAGTCTTTTTAGAAACGGTTTTTGATCATTTGTTAGTCTCGTTTGACTTCATTTGTGACTCTTTTTGGATTCGTCTTTCAGTCATGTTAGAATCACTTACGACTCTTTTGTGAGTAATTTATCAGTCATTTTATCGTCATTAATCGCCCATATTTCTAATCATTTGAGAGTCTTTTTTTGCGTCATTTGGGAGTCTTTTTTGCGTCATTCATGACGCAATCCCCTTGTTCCGCAATCCGATTTAGAGTGAAATCCGAATTCGAGTAAAAATAAACAGTCCAGTACTCATCTTCACAAAAACTTTTGGGTGATATTTTCACTTGCTTTTGTAGTTCTGCGAATAAAGCATATTTGCAAATGAAAATATATCACAAAGTGTTAAATCGAGTATTTTTCAGTCGGCTTTATGAGATTATTTAAAAGAAAATATTTGTTTTTTGAAAGAAAATATTTATTTATAAGAAAACAATTTTTTTGTTAAAAATATTTCATTTGGTTAAAAATAGTTAGATCCAATTTTAAGAATACATTTAAAAAAAAAACATAAGGTATACAAAAAAAATTATTACAATTAATAATTTGTACTTTAAACATTTAAAGTCCAGCTTTAAAACCTATTTTAACATATAACAAAAAACTAAAAAATAATTTTGTACATTTCCCAAGTTTTTAATGTAAAAAACTACTTTCATAAAAATATATAAAATAAATTGTTGGTACATTAAAATTGACATATGTATTTAAGACTTCAAGAAAAGTTTCAGGTAAAAATAAAAACAAGAACTCTAATCTGTACGTTTTCTCTTTGTCACTATATCTTTAGCATGCACTAAATGCTTTTGAAGAATAACATTCTTATCTTTATCGGTGCTTTTATATTTAAAAACTGTCACTATCAACATTGTTTTCTTTTGAATATTGACTTGACTCTTCATAATCTTGAATGTTTTCTTCAATATTCTCTGTTTTTTGTTTAAATCTTTTTGTCGAAATTAAATTTTCTGCCTCTTTTTTTGCTAATCTTTTGATTTGCACAATTTCACTTCTTTTTATTCGTTAAGCTGACATTGCCTTTTTTATTTAATCTATTACAATAATTTAATGATTTTAATAAAAGTATTAAACTTAATTACACGTTTTATTTTTTTGTATATTTCACTTGAATAATAAATGATCTTCAAACCAAGAAGTTAATTCACCTATAAAGAACAAAAATTAAACTTTTTGACATTTACTCAAAGATACGCAAAGATTGTCCCGTTATTCTTAAGAAAGCAAAAATATAACAAGCAGTTTTTAATCATCTAACTGAACAAAACAAGATTATAAAATACATAATTATAATCACTTTTCAAATACCTGCATGATCTCTTTTTGATTAAGCATTTTTCAATCTTCCAGATGAGCGAAATATGAAAATAAATAACGGAAATAATAGTCAAATTTCAAACGTCTGGAAGATTAATTTGCGATTACTATACAATTTGTTGTTATAGTTTTAATCGAACTCTTTTGACCTTCCAAATGCTAGCTGGGATATTACATCCAGTCTTGAGGATATTCGGAACATTTCATTAGGATTGATCAGTAACTTAAAATGCTTCGTAGAATAGCCTTCATGACAGTGTGCTTTTAGGGTAAAAATGCCAACAATTCGGAACATTTGTAAAATGTATCAAGTAAGCCGTAAATGAGCCGCGGTTGTCACAGTACTTTCGATGCCGAAAATGTATCAAAAAAGTTCTATTGTATCATCTTTTGCAACCTTGATTTGAGGTGGTCGAAAATCCGGCCCATTCATTCAAGGACATGTGGGTACCAAAGTTTAAAATTTTACAACAAACCCAACGAATCCATATGAAATTATTTTTAAAATCTGGATATATTAAGATTCCGGTTCATGACTTCAAGGAGTCCAAAAGCCTAGTTTTAGTTGGCTCATCAGCGCATCCAGTAGAGCAGGGTACAATATTGTCTGCCATGTCCGACTTTTGATGTTTGGATTTTTTTATACCCTTCACTTAAGAGAAGATTAAATTTGTCATTCCGTTTGCAGCACCACGAAATATTGATCGGAAACCCTTTAAAGTATATATAATCTTGATTGTCGTAAAATTCTGAGACGATCTAGCCATGTACGTCCGCGTGTTTTCAGAAAGCAAGATAATTTTGCATGATGCAGGCTTATGCTCACAAGATGTTTGGGATTGTAAATAAGCGAAATCGGCCCAGGGGAAAAACGTTTTTACCCTTTTAAATACCTAAGCTGCTAAAACACTGGGCTCAGATGGCCTACATGGTCAAAACCGGCAATTAATAGTCAATATGGACATAAGGGTACTAAAATTAAAGCAAATTTTGCAACATGTTTTTCGCTTTATTATCGTATTGTGGAGGGTACATGAGGATCAGAAATGGAATTGTTTTTTAGTTTGGATGTGTATTTTACCTCTGATGTCATAGAACTTAGTTTTTACTGTGATGTTTATTGCTTTTCATATTAAATTTAAATTTATTGTTTAAATAAAATTAACTTAAGAAAAGATTGCGACGTTTTTTTTTAAATACCCTTTTTGTGCCACTTTTTTAAAAATAATCCTCTTTTTGTGTTACTTTTTTGAAAATTTTCAACGGTAACCCTGCTGCCAACTTTGACGTTTTATCTTCATTTTGACGATTTTCAAACAAAAATTTGAGCAAATGGCGATTTTTAAAACTCACTAATTGTGTGAAATAAAGATGAAGCTACGTATGCATGTGCAAATCTGTAGCACGACAATCTATAGGATTCGATAAGCTCGTAGTAAGCAAATGTAACTGCTTCACGTGTTTTTGAACTGAGTTTTTAAGACTTAAGTATTTAGGCCAAGATTGATCCAGCAGATCAATAAGAGGAAAAATACAAAAAATGTGTCTTCTTTATATAACGCGTGATCCATTTCGAGGTTCCCTAATTTTTTAAAGAAAAAACACAGAAAATTCATTTTGGCTGGGGAATGTTTATTATCATTTAAAAGAACATTCTTTGGCATTTCTTTTTTTAAGATTATGTCTATCAAATGTTGGCCGCGTCTACCTACGTCTCAGATGGCCCATCCGTTAAGTCTAATTTTCGATGACTTGTTCGAGCATTTCGACTGGTAACTGGCGAATGACACGCGTGATGTTTTGCTCCAAGGCCTGAATCGAGGCGGGTTTGTCCGCATACACTTTAGACTTTATATATCCCCACAGAAAAAAGTCAAACGGTCTGATATGACACGATCTTGGTGGCCAATCGACCGGCCCAAATCGTGAAATTATCTGCTCACCGAAGTGTTCTCTCAATAAATCCATTGATTGATGCGATGTGTGGGAAGTGGCGCCGTCTTGTTGAAACCAATGTCGCCGAGATCACGAGCTTCAATTTCTGGCATCAAATAGCCATTGACGGTTATGTTCTCACCGGCATCATTTTTGAAGAATTATGGACCGATGATTCCACCGGCCCACAAACCACACCAAACCGAAGTTTTTTCTGGATGAAGTGGCAGCTCTTGATTCTCTTTTGGTTGTTCTTCGTCCCAAATACGGCAGTTTTGCTTGTTTACATACCCATTGAGCCAGAAATGTTGGCCGATTATATTGACCATAAGTTGAACGAAGTGCATGAAAACACATTCCTCACAGAAGGTGCATTTTCGTAATAAAGCTGAACGATTTGTAAACGTTGAATAACACTAAGTGTTGGCTGGCGCCATTTGACATTTAAATTGGAAAGTTTGACATTTTTAGCATAAACGTACTTAGAACGTTTTGACGTACGACCATCAGTTGCGTTGTTGACAGTGACTTGAAAAAATCAATGTGGCAAAAAAATGGAATTAACTCGTGAACATTTTCGTGCGATCAATTTTCACAAATTTCGACGTGGATTATCACGACAAGAGTGCATCGATGATTTAATAAATTCAATCGTGGCTTACGCTCGCTCAAAGACGAAGGTCGTACAAAAACGTAGTGCCAGAGAACATTGATGCCGTGCTTGAACTGATAATGCAAGATCGTCATGTGACATACCGTGAGATAGAGGCATCCTTGGGCATTTCTTCCACCAGCATTTATTCGATATTGCATGAAGAGCTGGCCGTAAAAAAGGTTTGTTCTCGTTGGACTCCGCACAATTTGACAATCGCTCAAAAAAAGGCTCGTGTCGATTGGTGCGATCGCGGTGCTTCAAAAGCCGTTTATAAGATCCGTCACAGGTGACGATTCATGGATCTATGCAATCGGGTCCAAAGTCGGGATATCAGACTTCGTTTTAGAGGTATGGTTCCTGTGGCAAAGTTTCTTATTTTGATCCCTAGCATACGATTTTCCTTGTCACATGGGCGATTTTTAAATCGACCCGTCTTAAGGCACATGCATAGGTAATGTGCAATATTTTAAAGATTCTCTAAGTTTGGTATTCCCCCTTTACCTCCCGGTCATAACAGTCATCTATAAACAGAGGAATTTGAGTTCTTAAAAGAAATGAAATTTCCTCACGATTTAAAATTTAGCTTTTTAAGGGGAAAGGGCAACGTTCCAAGGGTTAACAACAGGCAACTTCAAACATAAATGTGTGGATTCTTACAAACATTAAAATTTGCTCAAGAACTGTAGTACTCGTATCTATACAAACAAGCTTTAGCTTTCTTTGCTAATTGATCGGCATATCGAGATGTACCAAATGAAATTGCCAAATAAATGACATCCTATGGTGGAGGGTATAATCAAATGTCATGTTGCCTAAACTAAGCGTGTTTACTGTTTGCCCAACTGTGACCATTAAACACGAGTGCTGGTGAATGGACTCGAAAGCACTGCAAAGGAAGATCTGAACTCCACACCAAACGACCACATGCGTCAATTGACCACACACCACCAACACCAGTCAGTCATGCATGTATGCCACCAAATCCAGATACAATGTTTCACCGAAATGTGGACATTAAACCAAAAAAAATCGTTTTGGGTTGTTAAACAAATCGCCCGTTAAATTTTTTTGCTGTTACAGCGTAATTAGGCGTAAATAAAAAATCAAATAATTATGGTTTCCCAACCCCTCATTCCCACATGATCCGTTCTTCGGCAAATAAACATTAAAGATTAAATTTCAAAAGAACAGTTTCGATATTTCCATTCTCATAATATCCGCTCTGAGGCGAATGAATTTCTGCGCTGGCGAAAACTTACAGAAGTTCCCCAAAAAAAAAAAGTTTACACCAAAAAGAATTGTTTTGAAGATTTTTGTTTATTTGAAATACTACAAATGTTTTGAATAATAACAAAAAGCAATGAATGAATCCCAGAAACGGACCAAATTATGAATGGAAATAATGAGAAATTCTTAAGAAGTTTAGAAGGGTTGACGGGAAGGGGTGATAGTGTTCTCTTCCGTGGTAGACTTTGTGTCGACAAATTCCACGAAATTTAAGCTTAAACAATAGAAAAGCATGTTTTTTTAACCATTTGTGATTGTGTTGCGTTGCCCCTTCTGGGAAGTAGTTTTCAATTTGTTTTACAAACTCAATGATGTTGCTATGGAATTTTTTAAAAAGAAATTTGGTAAATGGAAATTTTACCGAAATTACAAAAATTACAGGTAACAGACCTGATACATACAAATATGAACATTAAAGCAGACTATTTTTAGGATGTCGAGTTTTTCGTTTCGTTTCAATTAAACAATTCAAATTAAAAAATTGAATAGGACTCCTGTGATAGAAAATTTCACATATTAACTAAAATATTCGTTCTTTATTTAATGAAATAATTTCCGAATTCAAGCGATAAATAAATTCACATATTTACAAAGAAAAAAATGTATGTCGTTTGTAGAAAATATTTTCGTTGAGGTGATGAAAAAACTCATATATTTACAAAAAAAAGTTAAAAGGCATTTATCGAAAATAATTTCTTATAAGCCTTCCTGTGTTGCCGCTGGACAATTTTTTTTCCTACAAAAATATTACCTAAAATCGACTAAAACTAAAACAAGATCGTCATGTGACATACCGTAAGATAGAGGCATCCTTGGGCATTTCTTCCACCAGCAAACATTCGATATTGCATGAATATCTGGCCGTAAAAAAGGTTTGTTTTCGTTGGATCCCGCAAAATTTGACAATCGCTCAAAAAACAAGGCTCGTGTCGATTGGTGCAAAGAAATTTTAAAAAAATACGAACGCGGTGCTTCAAGAAACGTTAATAAGATCGTCACAGGTGACGAATCCTGGATCTATGCGTATGAGTCCGAAAAAAACAGCAATCAACAGTGTGGGTCTTCAAAGACAAGCAAAATTTAACGAAAGTTGTTCGTGGAAGAAGCACTTCGAAGCCAATGGTCGCCTGTTTCTTCGGCAAAACTGATCATTAGGCGACTGTTCCGCTTGAGCAACGTAGGACGGTAAATTCTGAGTGGTACACCAAAATTTGTTTGCCTGAAGTCTTCGGAGAAATTCGAAAAACGAACAAGAGAAGACGAATCATTGTGCACCATGACAATGCGAGCTCTCACACATCGGCGCAAACCAGCGCCTTTTTGACCGGCCAAAACATCAAATTGATGGATCATACGCCGTTCAGCTCTGACTTGGTACCCAATGACATCTTTTTATTCCCGCTTATCAAGAAAAAAATGAGTGGTTTTCTTTGCCAGAAGATGCTGTTGAAGCGTTCAAAAACCATGTTTTGGAGGTGTTTCAATCGGAGTGGAAAATATGATTCGACATTTGGTTTGAGCGCATGCAAAAGTGTATAAATTATGCTGGAGAATACTTTGAAAACCAATAAAACCATTTTATTCGCATTTTCATTATAAGGCCAGAAACATATATAGCAGCCCGTATTAGTCTTATTAGTAGAACAATTAATTGTTTGTAGCCATTTTAGTACTAAACCTAAATAACTATCGAGCATAGGGGTCTATCCATGCTAACTACTAAAAATGCGCCAACCAATTATTTTTATACCCCCCACCATACAATTGAGGGTATATTAGTTTTGTCATTCTGTCTGTAACACCTTGAAATAATCATCGGAGACCCAACAAAGTATATATATTCTTGATCCCCGTAAAATTCTGTCCGTCTGTTGAAAACAAGATAGAGCCTGCATGAAAACAGCTAGGGAACTGAAATTTGGCACAAACATGTGTAGTTAACCTAGCATGGTTGGTATTAAAAATAGGCTATATAGATATACGGGAAGTTTGTGTTTGAGACCCTCAACCGACACTACCTCATAAAAATTAGTTTTTTATTTGGATATATCCGTCCAGTTTCTTGAGTAAAATCACTGAAATTTTGAAAATAATAAGCTCTATATAAGCGCAATCATCTATTTAAAAATGGTTTAGATTGGGCCACCATTTCTTGTACCTCCCATACAAACGGCCTTACGGGCCTTGAGAAATAATATGACTATAACTCACCACAAACTTGACCTATCGAAATAAAATTTTACACATCAAGATATCTATATACAACATACTTCTACGCTGAATTCGGTTGAGATCAGGAAAGGCCTACTGGTACCTTCCACACTAACGGCCTCATGGGCTTTGAAAAATAATATGACAATAACTCACCACACACTTGACCTATCGAGACGAAATTTTCGGCATAAAGATTAATATATAGAACAGACTTTTGCGCTAAATTTGGCTAAGATCGGAAATGCCTTACTGGTACCTCCCACACAAACGGTCTTATGGGCCTTGAAAAATAATATGACAATAACTCACTACAAACTTGACCTATCGAAATGAAATTTTCTACATAAAGATTTGTATATAGAACACACCTCTGCGCCAAATTCTGTTGAGATCGGAAAAGTCCTACTAGTACCTCCCACACAAACGGTCTCATGGGCTTTAAGAAATAATATGACGATAACTCACCACAAGCTAGATCTATCGAAATGAAATTTTGCACTCAAAGATTTCTATATAGAACACACTTCCGCACCAAATTTGGTTTTATTTGGGAATCTGGTGGAGGGTATCCAAACTTCGGCACAGCCAAACTTAACACTTTTTACTTGTTTTAAAATGCTTCTTCCAGAATCGAGAGGTGTTGCAAATAGGCACTTTTTGTTAACAAAAGTTTTTTAAAGTTGCGGTTTTACTATTTATTAATTTTATTTTTTTTAATTGACTTCTTTATGATAAATTTAGTCTAATTTGTCAACGCTTAACTTATGATAATAAGCAGCAAAAATGCCCAAAAATCCTACCAAGATCCGACCAAACTATGGTTGATCCATCTAGAGGTATTTTTTCAGAAAAAAAAATATATAAATTCAAATCAAGTGTGGAATCTTTATTGGTAATTTGAAAAGACATTTTATGGCATTTATTTTTTGAAAATAATTTCCATCAAATGTTAGAAACTGTTTAATGGACTGTTCGGTGAGAAACGGGAAGATCCGCTGTTTTCGACCAAAATTTTGTTCAGTGATGAGGCGCAACGGCAAATTCAATAAACGAAATTGCCGCATGTGGGCTCAAGAGCAACAAGAAGAGGTTCAAGAGGTGCTATTATACCCAGAAAAAAACACGGTTTGGTGCGGTTTATAAGCTGGTGGAATCATTGGTGCATATTTTTTCAAAAATGATGATGGCCGGAACGTAATCGTAAATGGTGCTCGCTATCGCGCCATAATATCGATCTTTATGCTAGCTGAAATTGAAGCCCGTAATATTGACGACACTTGGTTTCAACAGGACGGTGCCACTTGTCATATAGCAACTCAATCAATGGATCGGATCGATGGAGAGGTCATTTCGAAAAGCAGCTAATTTCACGTTTTTGACAGATGAGTTGGCCGCCTAGATCGAGTGATATCACATTTTTAGACACTTTTCTTGGGGGTTACGTAAAGTCCAAAGTCTATGCTGACAAACCAGCTACGATTCAGGTTTTGGAAGCCAACATTACGCGTGTCATTAAAGCCATACCGGTCGAAATGCTCGAACGAGTCAGCCAAAATTGGACCCTCAGAATGGAAACCCTGAGGCGTAGTTGCGGCCAACAATTGAAGGAAGTTATATTCAAAAAATAAATGCCATAAAATGTCCTTTCAAATTACCTATAAAGATTCCCCACTTGATTTGAGTTTTTGTATTTACTTTTCTTCTGAAAAAATACCGCTAGATCGATCACCCTATACATATGGTTGTTGGATTTTTTGAGTCCTAAATAGGTAAAGTCACATCTAACTTTATCACATTAACTTATTGTGTCGAAAAAAGATATTGTAAAAAAAAAATTAAAAAAAAAATCTAAAAGTTGTGAACTTAAAGGCCTATATCCATGCAACAAAACGTGGCCACGGTCCAACTTTAATCCCTACTCGTTTGTTAGTTTAAGATTTAAAAATAGTTCCCCGCATTTAAACTTTTCGTGTCAAATTTGAATTCTGCGACTTGTGTGTGATCCTAAATGCAAATTGTCTTGTTAACAACAACTCGGAGAAAATTTTTAATATTTCATTGGGCACTCTCTATAAAGGCAGCCATTAAAGTTTCCTTATTTCATTGAACGAAATCCTAAGAAAATTAAAAACAAAAATACAGAAAACCTGGTACGAGTGCTGACATATATATTTCTGGCCTAATAATGAAAATGCGAATATTTATCATCAAAAATGGTTTTATTTTTTTCTAAAGTATTCTCCAGCATGTTATACACTTTAACATGCGCTCAAACCAATTGTCGAAGCAATTTTTCCACTCCGATTGAGACACCTTCAAACCATGGTTTTTGAACGCTTCAACAGCGAGAAAATCGTTTACCACGCATTTTTTAAAAATAAGTCATTGGGTGCCAAGTCAGGGCTGTACGGCATCAATTCGACGTTTTGGCCGGTCAAAAAGACGCTGGTTTGAATTGATGTGTGAGAGTTCGCATTGTCATGGTGAGCAATGATTCGTTTTCT
This sequence comes from Hydrotaea diabolus, assembly GCA_963513945.1. Taxonomy (NCBI): domain Eukaryota; kingdom Metazoa; phylum Arthropoda; class Insecta; order Diptera; family Muscidae; genus Hydrotaea; species Hydrotaea diabolus. The sequence continues at coordinate 95,268,625 of OY740719.1, read as the reverse complement.
CTTGTTCGTTTTTCGAAGACTTCAGCCAAGAAAATTGTGGTGTACCACTTAGAATTGATCGTCCTACGTTGCTCAAGTGGAACAGTCGCCACTTGACCTGTTTTGCCAAAGAAACAGGCGACCATTTGCTGCGAAGTGCTTCATCCACGAACAACTTTCGTTGGATTTGGCTCGTCTTCGAAGACCCACACTGTCGATTGCTGTTTTGTTTCGGGCTCATACGCATAGATCCATTATTCGTTACCTGTGACGATCTTATTAACGTCTTTTGAAGCACCGCTTTCGTTTTTTTATAAAAAATTTCTTTGCACCAATCGACACGAGCCTTTTTTTGAGCGATTGTCAAAGTTTGAGGCATCCAACGAGAACAAACCTTTTTTACGGCCAGGTGTTCATGCAATATCGAATGTATGCCGGTGGAAAAAGTTCCCAAGGATGACTCCATTTCATGGTATGCCATATGACGATCTTGCATTATCAGTTCACACACGGCATCAATGTTCTCTGCCACAACGGCCGTTTTGGGGCGACCTTCACGTCCTTCGTCTTTAAGCGAGCGTCGGCCACGATAGAATTCATTAAACCAGTTATTCACAGTGCTTCATCGCCATACAAAGATTTAAGTTCATCGATGCACTCTTGTCGTGATAATCCACGTCAAAAGTTGTGAAAAATGATCGCACGAAAATGTTCACGAGTTAATTCCACTTTTTTTGCCAAATTAATTTTTTCAAGTCACTGTAAACCACACAAATGATGGTCCTACGTCAAAATGTTCTAAGTACGTTTATGCTAAAAAATGTCAAACTTTCCAATGGAAGTGTCAGATGGCGCCAGCCAACACTAAGTAAAATATATATAGCAACCCTCGTACTATTGGAGTATAGAACTCAGTGCTTAGTATTGCTAACAATTTGAAAAAATACACAATTGGAATTGAGATCTGGACGAGGCATGAAAGAATCTTTCATACTTTTGGTATTTTTACCAGAAATCACGAGAATTTATATTTCCGCTTACTGTGCCACAACAGAATGGCATAAGCAGCAGACACATCGAAGAAATGTTGCAGTGCAGCGTTGGTGACCACCAACTGTGTCCAACAATGCCACCGTAAGTAATCTGTTGTGTGGCAACACGGTCAGCCAGACGGACGGAACACTTTCCCGCCTTCCTCGTCTACCGCGAGTTTAGCGAGTACTCGCACTAAATAAATACGACAAAGACAATGAGGCAGGCTGTTGTGTGGACGGCGTGTGCTGGCTGCCACATGTTGCAGGGGCATACTCGTAATCACATGAGGTAATAAAAAAAGAAATAGTCACACCTTTTTTGAAAAATGTGTCAACATCGAGATCTGTTAAAGGATGCAATGGCATATGAAGGCAGGAGTATGCAAATGAAGTGTGCCTGAAGAGCGCCATGTGTTACGACTTACCTGCTGGCCAGCGTTGAGCTTCGGCCCATGATGATGATCATTTACTTTCTTTGGTCCGATGAGGAATCTTGTTAATACAAAACATGAGGGAGTCGCATTAAAGTGATTTATTTGCCACCACAGAGAAAATTCTTGCACTTTGTCTAGCGTTGTAGTAAAAGTCCTAAGCAAACATTGTGGCGTACGGCGACTTTTCCCGCCCTGCCGCCCTCTCTGTAGCGCCTTTGCCATTTTCTCCTTTTTCTTTGTGCCGGTGGTGTTTTTCACTTTACTTATCTAGATCCACCGACCACTTCAGGCAGCCACAGCAGGACTGGCGCTCATCTGGTAAAATTTAAACATTTTTGAGTTCATGCCACCCTCGATGTAAAACTATAAATCTCTTGTTCCCACTGTGCTCTGTGCTGCCTGCATCGCCTGTTTGTATGCGTGCCGCCAATGATTATACGGGTTGGCTGCCATGCCACAAAGGCCAGATTTCATGACGCTTTTGGTTGTTGGTCGCTTTTGTTTGGCTTTTGACTTTATTGGATCCAACGCGATCCGATTCGATCTGTTTACAATTGCAGTCGGTGGTTTCGGTGTTAATGCGTGCGGAGCACGGACTCATGTTGAACGTTTCGCTGGCCGTGTTCTGCTGCGTTGCAAGTTTTAAGTATGCATTTTAAAATGTTTCATCTTCGATAAACTCCACGGGAGATAACTCATTCTGGTCGGATTTTAAAGCTTATCGGCGCCAAGTAAATGGATGGTTCTATTAACGATGGTGCGAACAAGAAATTAGCGGTGAAAAAAGAGTATTTTGCTTTGGTATTGAGAATATTTCCCTCGAACCCTATTTTCCACATCATGTGTATAATAGGTTTTATTGGTTTCGAAAAATGTGGAGGTCATCTAGGCACTTCCGTGGGTCAGTTGATATCACTACACCGTCCATACGGAATTAAAACTGTTTAATTGAAAAGTTGTATTTTTATTGAAGAAACCAAACTGACGCATTTGGACTTCAAAAAACACACGCACAATGCCTAAGCAGAACGTGTTAAACCACAGAGAGTTATATAGGGTGATCCATCTAGAGGTATTTTTTAGAACAAAAAAAAAGTATAAAAATTCAAATCAAGCGTGGATTTGGTAATTTGAAAGGACATTTTATGGCATTTATTTTTTTGTAAAGTAAGGTTTACAACAGTAGTTCTCATTCGTTTGTGGAGAGCCTGGCCTTATAGAGTTCGGTTTTACTTTCAACAATTGCAGCAAGGCTTTCTGAAGAGGGTTGTCACGGACCCGAAATCATGATAAAAGTAGTGTGCAGCCACGAAAATCAATGTCACTTTGCCATTTTGTTTAAAACTTGTCTTCTATTTAAATATAGAAGGAAGAGGTCTTGAGCCGCATTTGGGCTGAAGAGCAACAAGAAGAGTTTCAAGAGGTGCCATTATACCCAGAGAAAACCACGGTTTGGTTAGGTTTATAAGCTGGTGGAATCATCGGTGCATATTTTTTTCAAAAATGATAAAGGCCGGCACGTAACCGTGAATAGTGCTCGCTATAGCGTCATGATATCGATCTTTATGCTACCTGAAATTGAAGCCCGTAATCTTGACGACACTTGGTTTCAACAGGACGGTGCCATTTGCCCTACAGCTGCTCAAATAATGGATCTATTGAGAGATCATTTCGAAAAGCAGCTAATTTCACGTTTTGGACCAGAGGCTCTATCTTGGTTTCAACAGACGGACAGCCGGACAACATGGCTAGATCGTCTTAGAATTTTACGAGGATCAAGAATATATATACTTTGTCGGGTCTCCGATGATTATTTCAAGGTGCTACAGACAGAATGTTAAAACTAATATACCCTTCATTGTATGGTGGAGGGTATACAAACAAAACTATGGTTGCGACGAACATGCTTTTACTGTAGAGAACATATTATTGTAGCGGTGACCATATAGTAACCATATCTTTTCTTTGCGTGTAAAAATTGATTTTTTTTGTACACAGAGAACCTATTATTTGTGGATTTGTGTACTTATATTTCGAATATTCCATCAGTACAACCGAATGCTGCTTCGAGCACTGGAATTTACAATACACCGAACTATCATCATAGAAAAGTCATTCTAAAGTATAATTAATGTTTGTGTCAAATAAAGCTAAAACTAGTAAAAACAAGTGAAAACGTCATTAAGTGCTGCCAGGCTGAACGTTATACATAAGTACTCTCCAACGCCCCTCCACTTTTTAGAACAAATACAAAATGGTACGTTTTTTGGCCCTTTTTTAGAAGAAATAAAAAATGTTACTTTTTGTGGGCCCTTTTTGCTACTGCATCATTCCCTAATCTCAGCCAAACCATCAAAATTACTCTCTATTTAGATTCAATATCTATATTCATTACAGTTAACCCGTTTTGATCATTGCGGTGTGGTTTTTGGGCCACATAAGCCAAAATGTCCAGCCACTATACCCTCTATTGAGGTACTAAATGTGTCCCAAGTAACAGTACCCAGTTTAACTATTGTCCGTCAACAAAAAATTATGATTTGTTTAGCAAATACTCAAACACGTCTACTTTTTGCGGAGGTGAAGATAACGAATGGTGATTGGGATATGGTCGCATGCGAAATCATCCAAAGTGTAGCTAAATGAAAGCCAACAAACCCCCCACCCCGCCACTCAAATTGGCATACACAAATATAAACTGAAGGAAAGAATCGGTAGATAACATTAAATGAAATATTAGAATATATACTATATATTAGAAGGTTGCCCATTAGCTGTTCGCTATATCCCATTTAACATCTCCAGCAAGATATTACGTCACTTAGGACTAAAATACTATTTATTGCATTAACTGCCACATTAGTGCTATCACTGACTACCATTGTGCAAATACAATTTGGCTGGTAATCATTCGTAATTCCATACAATATCATTTTTGATTCTTCAGATTGGAAATCATCAGATCGAATGTGTGTGCTAAGTCCAATATCCCTTATGTTCCATATGTCTCCCATCACCATTGGATGTGGCAGTCATAAATTTCTCTCATTCTCCGATACGCTCGGGATGTTAGCTTTATTCGAATGGACAACGTAATTCTAGATGTTCATATATCAAATTGATGTTTGTTTATTTACAAAATACACAAGATACAAAATACAAAATACCCAATATCGAATACCAAGTACAACAACACAAGGAGCCAAGACAAGAATGTACAAATGAATGCCCGAATGATCGAATGAATGAATGAATGTTTGTTTGAATTTCAACAACATTTCCACCAGCACCACATCAAACTAACACCTAATCAAAAATCATCATAAAAATCAGGCAAATTTCCCAATAAAAGTCATAAATTTACGTTAAAATAATTACGATTTCTTCAGCCGTTGCCCCTAGACCAGTGGCAACACAACTTCTCTCTCCTCTCACCCGTTCCAGCATGTGAATGTAAGAAGAAAAGAGTATGAAAAAAACCAAAAAAATGAGAAAAAATTGAAATGCTAATGTTTGGTATGATCAGAATATTTTCGAATAAATTATGAGAAGGTGATTTTAAATTAGTACAGAGTGACCAGATAACAATGATGGTTTTTTCAATTCTAATATTCCAAAAGCTGTCAAGGTTACAAATTCCTTTCACGCCTTCCGAAAAGGATATCATTTAAGTTTGTATCGAATTTTTAGTTATTAGAAATGTGAGATTTATTTTAAAATAAAAAAAAAATATTTTTTTCGATGGAAATTGGAGTCGTGAAACCGTAGGTATGTGGTCCTTGGGGTCCGGTAATTTTACACTGATTAGCCTAAATTTGGGTTTCTTATCCAAAGGGTTAATGATCGGACCGGAGCCGGTAAACAAGAAAACCTGGGTTCTCTTCGAAAATGAAATCGTCACATAGGCTGAAAGACCGGGTTCTGAAATACTTGCCGTAGGACATCATCAGACTGATAAAACAAGTAGTTTTCAGCTCGTTTTTCCTATAATAAAAAAAATAGACTGAAAGAATTATGTTCGTTGTATTCACGAAACTTTATTCTTATTATGTTCTTCCTACATTCTTCATATAATTAACGAAGTTTTTCGCACATTTCGTGTATTTTGTGAAAAAGTTTTTACGAATTTACGAACCATATTCTTAAAAAATCTTCTTTATAGTTTCGTAATTTTTCCTTCATAAGTTTTATGAAAAGTTTCTTATTTTGTTCTAGCAAAATTAATTATCAAGCTCGAGGTCAGCTTAAATAATTGGTTTCCAAAATCATCCTCTTATTTTGAATAAACAGTCATCGTAAAATCGTATTCGTATTTTTAAGGAACATTTTCGTATAAATTTCGTAATATTCGTAGAAATGTTTAGCTCGTTTGTTTTATTTCGGTCTGTTGCCTTTACATATTGAACTGGGATTAACCGGCTCAAGACCTCTTGTCTCTATATTTAAATAGAAGACAAGTTTTTAACAAAATGGCAAAGTGACATTGATTTTCGTGGCAGCACACTACTTTTATCATGATTTCGGGTCCGTGACAACCCTCTTCAGAAAGCCTTGCTGCAATTGTTGAAAGTAAAACCGAACTCTATAAGGCCAGGCTCTCCACAAACGAATGAGAACTACTGTTGTAAACCTTACATTTCAAGTTTTCTTCACACAATTGCCCACGAAAATACAACTCACTCTTGCCACCTCTAATGTGGAGTCTCTTTAGATTCATCAAAATATTTTACAATAAAAGGGTGATCCAGGTTTTTTTTCATATGATACCAAGTGTCGTCAAGATTACGGGCTTCAATTTCAGGTAACATACAGATCGATATCATGGCGCGATAGCGAGCACCATTCACGGTTACGTTCCGGCCATCATCATTTTTGAAAAAATATGCACCGATGATTCCACCAGCTTATAAACCGCACCAAACCCTGTTTTTCTTTGGGTATAATGACACCTCTTAAACTTCTTCTTGTTGCTCTTCAGCCCAAATGCGGCAATTTTGTTTATTGACTTTGCCGTTGAGCCAGAAATGGGCCTCATCACTGAACAAAATTTTAGTCAAAAACAGCAGATCTTTCCGTTTCTCACCGAACGCTCATTTCCATAATACAGGTTCAGCCAACATTTGAAGGTAATTATTTCAAAAAATAAATGCCATAAAATGTCCTTTCAAATTACCAATAAAGATACCACACTTGATTTGAATTTTTATGTTTTTTTTTGTTCTGAAGAAATACCTCTAGATAGATAGACCCTATATAAACCATTAGACCAGTTTTGACGTACGACCATCATTTGTGTTGTTTACAGTGACTTAAAAAATCAATTTGGCAAAAAATGAAATTGACTCGTGAACATTTTCTTGCGATCATTTTTCACAACTTCCGACGTGGATTATCACGACAAGAGTGCATCGATGTACTTAAATCTTTGTATGGCGGTGAAGCACCATCCTATGGCACTGTGAAAAACTGGTTTAATGAATTCAATCGTGGCCGACGCTCGCTCAAAGACGTAGGTCGTCCAAAAACGGCCGTTGTGCCAGAGAACATTGATGCCGCTTGTGAACTGATAATGCAAGATCGTCATGTGACATACCGTGAGATACAGGCACCCTTGGGCATTTCTTCCACCAGCATACATTCGATACTGCATAAACACCTGGCCGTAAAAAAAGGTTTGTTCTCGTTGGATCCCGCACAATTTGACAATCGCTCAAACAAAAAGGCTCGTGTCGATTTGTGCAAAAAAAAATTTGAAACAATTGATCGCGGTGCTTCAAAACACCTTCATAAGATCGTCACAGGTGACGAATTCTGGATCTATGCGTATGAGCCCGAAACAAAACAGCAATTGACCGTGTGGGTCTTCGAAGGCGAGCCCAATTCAACGAAAGTTGTTCGTGGAAGAAGCACTTCGAAGCAAATGGTCTCCTCACGCAGAGAAAAGATATGGTTACACTATGGTCACCACAACAATAATATGTTCTCTACAATAAAAACATGTTCGTCGTATGATTGCGACAATATTGCTATTGTTGAAATGTAACAATACTATAATTGCCAAATTTAGAAATGAAAATATGGTTGTAGCAACCATATAAACATGGTTGGTGCAACAAAAGTATTGTTGTTTAAAATTTACGTTAACAATAATTTGATTACGGCAATCATACAGTATGGTTGCGACTATGAACATAACAAAGCAGGTTTTATAGTAGAGCATAAATGTATGTGTGTGCGTATGTTTTTTTGATATACAAAAAAAAAACACATACACACGATACAGTGAATGGTTGGTGTCCATTAAAAAAACAACAACAATCGGAAGGTAGTTCGAGGGATTTTTATTGTGTTTACTTTGTTCGGTGAAATACTCTAATACCGACTGGTTCTCGTTTATTTAAAATCTGCCTGCACTTAAGTATTTAGCCATTGATCATGGTTTAATCACACTCGTTACTTGGTGTCTACGGATGGTGAAGTAGTATTCACCCCTGCTGGCAACTAAAAGTATTTTTGACCGTTTTGACCGTATAAATGCTTGTTTCTTGAATGAAATGTTTAATAACAACATGGCCTCAAATCTGGCTATGAACTAATAGTAATGCAATTTAAAATAACATACTTAATAAAAATCTTTATTTTTGAATAACAACAATAACCAATCCTAATACATAATTTTGGTGATCATTGTATGGTTGAGTGTGAATCATACCATGGTTGTGGGGATCATAGTATGGGTGCGTGTGAATCATACTACGGTTGTGAGGATCATAATATGGTTGTGATGATAATAGTATGGTTGAGTGTGAATCATACTTTTGTTGTGAGGATCATAGTATGGATGTGGAGATCATAGTATGGCTGAGTGTGAATCATACTTTGGTTGTGGGGACCATAGCATGGTTATGTGTGAATCATGCTATTGTTGTGAGGAGCATAATATGATCCTAATATGATCCTCTTCGAATATTGTCACCCCAACGTATGTTTCGCTTGAGCAACGTAGGACGGTCAATTCTGAGTGGTACACCACAATTTATTTGGCTGAAGTCTTCGGAGAAATTCGAAAAACGAACAAGATAAGACGAATCATTGAGCATCATGACAATGCGAGCTCTCACACATCGGCTCAAACCAGCGCCTTTTTGACCGGCCAAAACGGCGAATTGATGGGTCATCCGCCGTACGCACGACAAGAAAAAAAATGCGTGGTCAACGATTTTCGTGCTGGTGAAGCGTTCAAAAACTATGTTTTGGAGGTGTCTCAATTGGGGTGAAAAAGTGCTTCGACAATTGGTTTGAGCGCATGCAAAAGTGTATAAATCATGCTGGAGAATACTTTGAAAAACCAAATTCATTTTTGATGATAAATATTCGTATTTTTTATTATTAGGCCAGAAATATATATAGCAGCCCTCGTAGCTTATGCGGCATATCTACTTTAGCATGTCATTAAGAAGTTATAATAATAAAGACGAATCTTGTAATTGTCATTAATATCAGAAAAAAAATACTTGATGAAATTGAAAATTCAATTAAAATCGATCAACGACTTTAGGGTATTTTACAATTTAAATGTAATAATTGGTTAATAAGTTATCGATATTGGTGCTATGGTGCTTAACAATCCCAATGCAATGCCAAAGGTGCAACATCCACGGTGGCGCCAACCCCCCAACCTTAGAAACCACTGGTGCCGTTTCCACTATTGCTATTTTGAATGTATTGCCATGTTTCGTTTTGTGTTCTGTGAGGGGGGAAACATTAATTATACTTGAATTAAGCATTTGCCTAGATCGTGCATGCATACTACGAGTACTTCGCCGATAATACCAATATGTACAACAACAACGGGCATGTGTTAAACGATGAACACGCAACAACAACAGCGAAGCAGCAATTATTGTTTATTTAAGAGAGCAACATAAAAATGAGAGTAAATAACAGCATTTAATTTATAGAGAGCCAAAGATGTGATTTATGCAAAAGGGAAACTGTAGACTTGGAGGCGCAGCATGAGTTCCCTCAATGTCTGCCACGGAACGGGAAATTTTCGGTGGTGCTAACGATTCTTTTCACTGTTCGATTTTGGTTTTTTTTCTCATCTCCTTTGGACTGGTTTCACTATTTAGTGGTGCTGCCCGCCAAACGATGGATGATAATTTATGTAAAATAAAAGAAAATTATAACAACAACAGGCCGCCGCATAAACAAATGTCTATCAGTTGTAGAAGCGATTCAACGATTTATGGCAGATGTTTTCGATTTTGAATGACCCCTGACAAAGCAAGCAGGCGAGAATAAATAGTGAATTGCTCCAACTGTTAGTGGATTTCAAAATACTTCAATAACGATGATAATGAAAAAATGCATTGTGCAATTCAAGTATTAATTAATTTTGTTTAGCAAACAATTTTTAGGAATTGTAAATAAAACTTGATTTATTGACAATTAATTAAAATGGTTTACACAAAATTCTATTTAGAAGCACAATTCAAGCAAGTTTTGAATTTATTTCAATTAAATGCATACATAAAGGGTGGTCCAAACATAATGCACGATGTTAATTGTAAGTCACACTTAAAAGTCAAGTTTTTTGCCCGACTTATTTGACATTTCTTTGTTTCAGTTTTTGGCAAATTCCACCATGAAGACAATTGAGCAGCGTGTTAGGATTGTTAGTCTTTTAAGAAAACGGGCGTTGAAATCGAAATGCATTACGTGCACTTCGTGCTTTTTTTGGTCAGCATAATTGACCAAATGTGTCCACAATCGGGAGAATAGTACGCAAATTTCAGCAAACCGGATCTGTAGGAAATGTGAAACCGCCTGTACATGCTCGGCCAGTTCGTTCTGTCATCAGGCCATACTTCTTCGGAAATATTGTCGGCCCAGCAGTTGCCGCGAATGGTGCTTGCTATTGCGAGATGATAACGGACTTCCTGTGACCAGAAATTAAGAATATAGACCAGGACGAAATGTGGTTCCAACGGGATGCTGCCACTCGATGGAAACAATGGCTCTTTTGCGCGAAAAATTCACTGGCCTTGTTATTTCAAGACTTGGCAACTTAATTGGCCGTCACGATCATGTGATTTGAAACTATTGGACTTTTTTGGGGATACTTAAAAGAAAAGCTGTACGCCAACAGCCCAAAAACAATTCATGAGCTAAAGGATAAAATCATGAAGCACATAAAGTTCATTGAACGTGGCGAATTTTCAAACATTGTGTTCTCATAATGTCATAATGTCTAAAAATAAGTTTTTTAGTAAAAGAAAATAAGTTGAATTAAATTGTGCAAAATTCTCGTACTGGAAAAACCGATGAAAATGTTTTAAAGCGAGGAAAATCCTGCAATTTGTTTTGGGTAACATTTATCCTTAATGACTCGCCACAAAAAATAATCCAAAGGGCTCAAATCACAGCTAGTGTTGTCCACACAATTTCGGCTGAATATTCGATTTTCAGAAACCGTGCGTAAAATATCGATGGTTGCCTTGGCTGTGTGACATGTGGCCCCGTCTTGTTAAAACCATTTTTGTTTCCAAAAATTCAAGAAAATGGCGCGTTAACGCTCGCTGTTGGCGGTAACGGCGTCTCCTTGCTTTTTTTCGAAGAAAATTGGCCCAATGATGCCGCCAGCCTAAAATCCACATCAAACATTGACTCCATGTGGATGCATTGGCTTTTCAATAGTCACGCGTGAGTTCTCTGAACCCCAGATGCGGTAATTTTGCTTATTGGCATAGCCACTAAGGTGAAAATGAGTTTCATCTGAAAGCATGGTTTTTCGGTAAAATTCTCTATCCTCTGTCAAATAATCTTCAAACCATTGGGAGAAGCGATAATGCATTTAATGGTCATGAGGCTTCAGTTCTTGGGCCACTTGAAGCTCTCATATCGATATAAAGGATGTTCCATCTAGAGGTATTTTTTCAGAACAAAAGAAAAATAAAAAATTCAAATCAAGTGTGGACTCTTTATTGGTAATTTGAAAGAACATTTTATGACATTTATTTTTTTGAAAATAATTACCTTCAAATGTTGGCAACTGTATTAGGGAAATGAGCGTTCGGTGAGAAACGGGAAGATCCGCTGTTTTCGACCAAAATTTTGTTCAGTGATGAGGCCCATTTTTGGCTCAACGGCAAAGTCAATAAGCAAAATTGCCGCATTTGGGACGAAGATCAATCAGAAGAGGTTCAAGAGGTGCCATTATACCTAGAAAAAAACACGGTTTGGTGCGATCATCGGTAGTTGCGGCCAACATTGGAAGGAAATTATATTCAAAAAATAAATGCCATAAAATGTCCTTTCAAATTACCAATAAAGATTCCACACTTGATTTGAATTTTTATATTTTTGTTTGTTCTGAAAAAATACCTCTAGATGGATCACCCTATATTTATGCAAAATACTTCTTAAAGAAGTGCGAGAAATGATCACTTCCTGAAGACGATGACGAGTTGATGGATGCTCTTGGACATTCTCGGCCACAGCTGCAAGGTTTCGATTAAACGCACTGGACGAAAACGTACTCGGGTTTGTTTTTCCAATAACGATCCTTTTTCATGAGCTGGCTTCACAAATGGACGCACAAACAGAACTGAAGGCCGATCTCTTCTCTTTAATTGTCCACGTAAACTTCTTATAGTTTTCGTTAAAGCCTCACTAATTTGGAAGTACGTTTTTAATATTTTCCAATTTTGTTCGAGCGAACATAAACCTAAAAATTAAAATTAATGTTATTCTACCTTTGTAGCTAAAATTTAAAATTTTAAATGGCGCACCCTTTACTTGAAGTACTCTTATGCATGGGGAGGGTCATGTCAAGGAAAAAGAGGAAAAGATAATGGACGATTTTTACTGAACAAATTACAGAAAATGATTTGCTTAAAGCAGTAATAATAGAATTATTTTCACTTTGGTTGTGATAAAAGTTTAGATATCATTAACAATATTAGGTTATAACAACAATATGTTGGCAAAACTATTGGTTGCCACCACCATATGTTATGGCAACTAAAACATTTTTGGCGTTTTCTTGGTATAAACGATCAAAAAGTTGTCTCTACTTATACAATATGATGTTCATATTTATTATCTTGTGGTATGTCGAACCGAATATCCATACCGATTATAAACATTTGGTGATTGCAACCGAATGTTTTTTTCAACGGAATTTTAGTAGTTCCAGCCCATTTCAGACTGATTTTTTTTCTGTATGCAGCGATGCCGTTGGGTTAAAACTAGTTCAGTTTTAAACCAAAGTGATGAGATATACAAGGGCTGCTATATAAATTTCTGGCCTAATAATGAAAATGCGAATATTTATCATCGAAAATGGTTTTATTGTTTTTCAAAATATTCTCCAGCATTATTTATACACTACAATTTTCCCAATCCGATTGAGACACCTCCAAAACATGGTTTTTGAACGCTTCAGCAGCATCTTCTGGCGATGAAAATCGTTGACTACGCATTTTTTTGATGTGCGGGAATAAAAAGAAGTCATTGAGTGCCAAGTCAGGGTTGTACGAGGGATGACCCATCAATACGACGTTTTGGCCGGTCAAAAAGGCGCTGGTGTGAGCCGATGTGTGAGAGCTCGCAGTGACATGTTGCACAATGATTCGTCTTCTCTTCGAAGACTTCAGGTAAATAAATTGTGGTGTACCACTCAGAATAGACCGTCCTACGTTGCTCAAGTGGAACAGTCGCCACATGACCAGTTTTGCCGAAGAGAAGTGTTTCTTCCACGAACAACTTTCGTTGGATTTGGCTCGTCTTTGAAGACCCTAACTGTTTTGTTTTGGGCTCATATGCATAGATCCATGATTCGTCACCTGTGACGATCTTATAAACGTCTTTTGAAGCAACGCGATCGTATTTTTTAAAAATTTCTTTGCACTTATCGACACGAGCCTTTTTTTGAGCGAATGTCAAATTGTGCGGGAAATCGAGAACAAACCTTTTTAACGGCCAGGCGTTCATTCAATATCAAATCTATGCTGGTGGAAAAATGCCCAAGGACGCCTCTATCTCACCGTATGTCACATTATCAGTTCTCTCACGGCATCAATGTTCTCTGGCACAACGGCCGTTTTTGGACGACCTTTGTCTTTAAGCGAGCGTCGGCCACGATTGAATTCATAAAACCAATTTTTCACAGTGCTATAGAATGGTGCTTCATCGCCATACAAAGATTTAAGTTCATCGATGCACTCTTGTCGTGATAATCCACATCGAAAGTTGTGAAAAATGATTGCACAAAAATGCTCACGAGTGAATTCCATTTTTTTTGCCATAATTGATTGATTTTTTCAAGTCAACGTTCTGAGTACGTTTATGCTAAAAAATGACAAACATTCCAATGGAAAGGTCGGAGGCGCCAGACAGCACTTAGTGTTGCCTAGGCCAATATATATAGCAACCCTCGTATGATCTTTCTGAAGATCTTAAGCTCCATTATTACTTTTAAGGTTGCAAAATCGATCTCTGTTTGCTGCCACCAAATGACACTTATTATGGTCTTCTATAGATTTTATTGTCAGACTGTAAGGCAAGTCTGGCTGTTAATTAATCATGTACGCGATAGCTGCTGCTGTCTGTTGTGGTTGTTTTTTTTTCATAGAAGTTTTTTCAATTTGTTTTTTGCTGCTGCCTTATAAATTTTTCTTACAATACTTTCTGGGTTAAATAAACAAATGCAATGCATAATCGACGATTGTTGTTATTCCAATATATCGTATCTATGGACGGATGGATGGAATGGATGGTGTGTGTGTGTGGTGGCATCAATGAAATTTATCACATTTGTTAAGAAAATACAGAAAAAATGAATATCGACAAATGTGCAGTTTTCGTACCCTGCTCCAGCTACAATGGATCAAGACGAAGAATACAAATGGCACATGCTTGTTGTTGTTGGTGGAAGCCACCTTTGTTTTGTTTATATTGTAGAAAATCCAAAGTTCTTTTTATACTCGTATATATATGAATCGATATATTTGGATGTATGCTTAAGAACAGAGATACGTAGTATGGAATATAATTTAGATAATCATTTAAAATGTTATAGAAAAAATACACACTAAACAAAGTCTGATCTTGTTGCCAGAACTACTCATCCGTCCATCACCGTCCAACGCCAACCGAACGATATGGGCTGTGGCATTGGCCTCCTACTTCTCTTCATCATCGACATCGACGGTTGTGGTTCGTCATGATGATCCACCAGATTTTGGTTGGGTCTACCTACAATTAAGGAACCAAGCACCCAACCACCTCCGGCAAAAGTTGTTTTTCATTGTCCATTGCTCACTTGGCTGGCAATCTCGTGATTTTTCAATGATTTATACTCGTAGTGGCTTCCATGGACAAGATTTTTCTGCCAAAATTTATGAGTTTCGGGATAAGACCATCTTGGTGTCTACTGAATAAAAAAAAATACTACAGATCTGTGCCTTATTTTAATTGTTGCAATTTTCGCTCAATATTATATTTTCAGTGAAAACATTTTATCGGTCGTTATGTAAACATTTTTTTTGGGGGTAAATTAATTTGAAAACACATTTAAAACATTACGAATACATTTCAGCGGATTTTTAAACAGTTTACAACGCCACCAGACACTAATAGACATTTTTGTCGATCCATCTATCGTTTCGTGGTATTTTGTATTTTCCACATTGAAATTAACGAAGTCAAATTCGTATTAAGACCATTAAGATTGCATTCCCCTCACTTGTTCGAAACAATTGTATTTGGCAAAGGGTCAAATGGTCTGAATGATGTATGAACAGGGCTTACATATGGTAACGAATGTAAAGGTAGATAATTGATAGCTGGCTAATCAATCGTGCTCATATGGTCAACATAAAATACGAGGGTTGCTATATATATTTCTGGCCTAGGCAACACTAACTGTACCCTGGCTCCATCTGACATTTCCATTGGAAAGTTTGACATTTTTTAGCATAAACGTACTCAGAACGTTTTTAAGTGCTAACATCATTTGTGTTGTTTACAGTGAGTTAAAAAAATCAATTTGGCAAAAAAAATGGAATTAACTCGTGAACATTTTCGTGCGATCATTTTTCACAACTTTCGACGTGGACTATTACGACAAGAGTGCATCGATGAAGCACCATCCTACAGCACTGTGAAAACCCGGTTTTATGAATTCAATCGTGGCCAACGCTCGCTCAATCAAAGACGAAGGTCGTGAAGGTCGTCCAAAAAAAGACGTTGTGCCAGAGAACATTGATGCCGCTCGTGAACTGATAATGCAAGATCGTCATATGGCATACCGTGAGAAAGAGGCATCCTTGGGCATTTCTTCCACCAGCATACATTCGATATTGCATGGCACCTGGCCATAAAAAAGGTTGTTCTCGTTGGAACCCGCAAACTTTGACAATAGCTCAAAAAAGGCTCGTGTCGATCAGAGCAAAGAAATTTTGAAAAAAATACGATCGCGGTGCTTCAAAAGACGTTTATGAGATCGTCACAGGTGATGAATCATGGATCTATGAGTATGAGCCCAACACAAAACAGCAATTGACCGTGTGGGTCTTCGAAGACGAAGCAAATCCAACGAATGTTGTTCGTGCATGAAGCACTTCGAAGCAAATGGTCGCCTGTATCTTCCGCATAGCTGGTCATGTGGCGACTGTTCCGCTTGATCAGCGTAGGAGGTCAATTCTGTGTTGTACACCACAATTTATTTGACTGAAGTCTTTGGACAAATTCGTAAAACGAACAAGAGAAAACGAATCATTGTGCACCATGACTCTCACACATCGGCTCAAACCAGCGCCTTTTTGACTGGCTAAAACGTCGAATTGATGGAACATTCGAGTTACAGCCCTGACTGAGAAAAAAAATGCACGGTAAACGATTTTCGTCTCCAGAAGATGCTGTTGAAGCGTTCAAAAACCATGTTTTGGAGGTGTCTCAATCGGAGTGGAAAAAGTGCTTCGACAATTGGTTTGAGCGAATGCAAAAGTGTATAAATCATGCTGAAGCATACCTTGAAAACCAAATAATCCATTTTAATTGATAAATATTCGCATTTTCATTATTAGGCCAGAACTATATATAGCAGTCCTCGTACTATTGTTTTTTAACTTAACCAAAAACCCAACAAAATCTTCGCAACTCTCTCTATTTGAGACATGCATAACAAATAATGATATATTTTATTCTGTAAGCAAAACGTATTGACTTCCTGAATCAACGTGTAATACTTTTTTTTCTATTAATCACTAGTTTTACGAAAAGGTCAACCAAAGATTTCAATCCAAAGATTAAAAAACTTATAAAGAATGTTCTTTTAGACGTGTGGTTTTCAAGAAGAAATATAATGCATATAATTTAACGTTACTCGTATGACCAAGAATTTAGATTTATTATAAAAATATAAGGGTTTGCCATTTTGTTTTAAAAATTATTTCGGGCAAGAGGCCGCAACGACTGACTTGAATAAATTGCAACCGAGAGGCCAAATTTACGGCCACTTTTTTTCAGCATTTGTGGCCGTATGTCAGGAATAACGCATTGAATGTTCTCTTTCAAGGCGTCAATCGTGTCAGGTTAATCTGCGTAGACAAGCGACTTCACAGACCATCATATCGATATTGAATCGCACGATCTTGGAGCCCACGACACAGACCCACGACGCGAGATAATGCGCTTAACAAAAGTTTCCTTCAAATAATTAACTGTTTCATTGGCTGTATGGCATGTAGCGCCGTCTTGTTGCAACCAAATGTCGTCAATTTAAGGTAGGAAATAGTTCGATAAATTGGCGCGATAGGGAGCACCATTCGCGGTTACGATGCGGCCATCATCATTTTTGAAAAAATTTAGACCCATGACTTCACCAGCCCATAAACCGCACCAAACCGTGGTTTTCTCTGGGTATAACGGCACCTCTTTAACCTTCTGTGGTGGTTGTTCATCAGCACAAATGCTTTTCATACAAAATAAGAAACATTTCAAAAAACTTATGAAGGAAAAATTACGAAACTTTGAAGAAACTTTTTAAAGATGCCGCTTCGTAAATTCGTAAAAACTTCTTCACAATTACACCATATGTGCGAAAAACACATAATTCCATTAGTGTATGTGCAATAGGGTAGTCCGATTTAGCAATCGATATTGTGACATCGATTTTCGATAGTTATAGGCATGAGAAAAAAAAGTTCCACTACGACATACGAGCAATAAAGAAATCATATTTACGAGGCGCCCAAATTTCAATTTTTTTTACTTTTTCTCAACATTTATTTTTCAGGTTTTTTAGTAGGTAATAAAAAAAATATTTATTTTTTAAATATTACCTTTCCAAATACATACAAATATATAAGAACATTGCCACATACAATACAATATAACATTTAAGCTCGTAAGAATAGAAAAACAACTGAGAGAATCGAATCAGTTATGCCAAAAGCTTTCGAAAATACGATTGGACTTCATCGACAAATTTTTGTCCTTACAAATCGGCCCACCCTAATGTACATGTATATAAACAACATTATTTTAGGACCCTTTGGGTATTTATTTTATGTAAATAAGTGTATTTTTCCTTGCCCTCATAACAGAAATGTATTCAGTCATTGGCGGCATACCTTTTTTTTAAATGTGTATATTTTTTTTGCACCTCATAAGGAAATTATATTTTAAAAACGGCATACAATTTTTTTTGTTAATATCTGATTTAGCTTATGGCTTTAAATAGAAAATATTTCCGACGGACAACGTACGAATATTAAAGTTAATAGGTGAATTTTTATATTACAGATTTCCTAATTAATTTTTTTTGTATTCGTGACCTTCTCCGAGAAACGGGTTGTCAAAAAACGTGTTTGGACTTAAGAGTGGATTCTGGTACCTAAAAGGGTGTAGAATAACATGGAATGAGTTAGATTTCTGATAAAAAATTATTTACCCCATAAAAACGTACAAAACGAACTTGGGAAAATGGTTAAAAATGAGAAAAACATTAAAATTTCAATTTTTTTTGATTTTTTGGTTTTCAATTTTTTTTTGTCAGTCTTCGAATTTTTTTTTTTGTGGAGTTTGGACTTTTTTCGGTGTTTTTTGTGTGATCTGGTACCTCGACTTTCTTCCGTTTGACAATTTCAGTTTTTTTTCTTTTTTCGGCGTTTCGACATCAGCTTTCTTTTTCTCGTGATCCGGTGCTTCGATTTTTTTTTCTTGCTGGCAGGTTCAGATTTATTTTTCGATTTTTTTTTTCGCTTTGGGTTCACTCGGTTTAGGAGCTACGCAACCCCGTTTCAGTGAATCAGTACACAAGACCCTGACATTCTCATACAAATACCATTTGCGATCTAAGGATAAACCGCTTGGTGCAATGAGCGGAGATCATCTGTTTGGTAGCAACAATTGCAAAGGTATTGTCACACTAAAAGCGAAAAAATACGTCACCACATAGGCATGAAGTCACCAAAGTCCCAGCACCCAATCATAACTAACCATACCAAATCGCATCTCCTAACTGAAGGTGTGTTCACAGTGATAATGCGTTATGAAACTTTAAATGCGGTTTTCTCCAAACTTCATTTTCACACCCTAGGTCCATTTTCTCGGAGAAAGTCACATATGTGACAGCGTATAGAGAAAGGGACCTAAGGGTAAAAAAAAATCAATTTTCACTTTTTTTTTGATGTGGACAACATCTGAGCATCGTATGAAACCGATCCCATGCCCCAAAAGTGTTCCCTCCCAGAGATATGCGCGTTTTATGAAAGTGAAGTCGACGATTCTAAACGCAAATAGAAAGGGACCTAAGCTTTAAAATGGCTCTCCTGAACAAAACTGGTTTTTAACCTTAGGTCCCTTTCTATTTTGCGCGTCACATATATTAATTTTTTAATTGAACCGAAAAAAAATATTTTTTTTTTTCTGTGTAAACCTTATTTTGCTATAGTCCCATACAAATGACCATCCTGGTTTAAAGTCCAGTTTTTGATCAAACTCTAGGCAGAGGAGCAAAAACTTATGAATAACAGATCGTTGAAGGGTATTTCATAGTTGACCTTAGTTGTTTTCCTTTTCTTATACACTGTGATCAAACACTCAAGATTTATCGGTCGACGCATGTAAAATTCATTTCAAACTAAATTGGAAATTCCCCCAAAAAAATGTCGCAACTATAAAAAGACGATGAACAAAAGATGCCGCCTCACAGGAAGACGAATGAACTCCCGATCCCACTACAGCCGGTTGTACGCACCGGATCGACCCAAAGCACCAATTCTTCGGCCAAGGGCTGTCACCCCGGTACGGTTTGCCGCTACAACAACGAATGAACTCCTGTGGCGACATGAAAGTCCAAAAGGTTAAAGGACAACTAATCGAATGTTGAAAAACAAGAGTAACCGCATCTCAATGTGCATTTCCTTTTTACCCATACACACACACATACAGAGAAAGGAGAGCACAGGACAAAAGGAAATTGCGTATTAAATAACCACTTAAAATTACGTAAAAAAAGTCCCTTGGAAATCTGGTGCCAGTATGTCTGCAAACGATTCGAACAGAAAAAACCCACACACTTTCCGATTGAACCGACTCAAGGGGGAGGGGGTTACGAACGTACCTCTGAATCTTCGAATTTATGAAGAAAATCTTAAAGATTCATATGCTGCTGCATGGTTATTTGTTATTTAAATATTTATACGCGAGCGTACGTGTGTCTGCCGCTAGGTAGTACGAGTAGTCAAAATATTTAATCATAATCAGCGTTCATATTTTGATGAAAAACAAATCATTGAATAAATATGCAGATGAAGACATCGCTGATGTTCATCGTTTGTGGCGAGTGAGTGCGGCGGCCAAGAGAATCCCCCCGTTCCCTAGTACTCGTATAGGGTTAACAAATTTGTTTATTTGTTAAAGAAAAGCAAAGAAACAAAAACAACTACACAACACAAACATTTCCCATAATAATGGGAGGAATATGCAACACGACGAAGTCATGCCTCCTCTGCTTGAAATGGATGATTGCCTAAGGAAAAGGTAAAATATGCTGGCATAACCAAGAAAGGATATCAAGGGTATAAAAAATAAGAGGAGACTCAGCCAGGCATTCCATTTCAAAAAGGGTTCCTTAAATGATATATCCAAGGAAATCTGAGTGAAGCGCGAATTCCACCTGGCGTGCAGTGGAAAACGTTCTTGGAATTCATTTCTGCTCATGAAAATTCCATTATTTTTGTTCCAAAAATTGGATATACAGGGTGTCCGCCGGGAAGGTATACTACTTTGTTTATAATTTTTGATTAAATGAAAGAGAAAAGATCCTTTATTGATAAAGGTTTTATTTAATGCCGGCAATTGTGTATGGAATACAATATCAGATAAATGTCCGCCTCTGTTAGCCTCACAAATGCGATTTTTCATTGCACCCTTTTCATTACATTCTCACACATTTGACGCGGTATTTCATGAATTTCATAACGAATATTTTGTTTTGAGTTGCTGAAGCGTTTTTGGTTTGTTTGCATAGAGCAGTCCTGAGCAGTCAAATCAGGCGACCATGGAGCCAATAAACATCACCATTTTTATGAAATAACTTGTTGTGGAAAGAGGTCTCGCAGTAATTCCATTGTAATCCTAGCTGTATGCGATGTGGCACCGTCTTGTAAATACCACATGTTAATCAAGCCCATACACGCAGAAACAAAGTATGGTTGGGGTGACAATATTTGAAGAGGATCATACTATTGTTGGCTATATAGTATGATAACAATAGTATGATTCACACATAACCATACTATAATCCCCACAACCATAATATGATTCACACTCAACCATACTATGATCTCCACAACCATACTATGATCCTCACAACAATAGTATGATTCACACTCAACCATACTATTATCTCCACAATCATATTATGATCCTCACAACCATAGTATGTTTCTCATACAACCATAGTATGATCCTCACAACCATAATATGATTCGCACTCAACCATACTATGATCCCCACAACCATAGTATGATTCACACTCAACCATACTATTATCCCTACAACCATAGTATAATTCACTCAACCATACTATGATACCCAAACTTATTTATTAGGATTGGGTTGTTATTCAAAAATAGAGATTTTTATCAAGGAAGTTATTTTAAATCTCATTACCCTTAGTTCATAGCCAGATTTGAGGCCATGTTTTTATTGAATATTTCATTCAAAAAACAAAAATATATTTTCCAACGGCAGTCGAAAATACATTTAGTTGCCAGCAGGGGTGAATGCTACTAAACCATCCGTAGACCCCAAGTAACGAATGAGATTAAACCATGATCAATGGTCATATACTTAAGTGCAGGCAGATTTTAAATAAACAAGAACCAGTTGGAAGTACAGTATTTCACCGAACAAAGTAAACACAATAAAAATCCCTCTAACTACCATCCGATTGATGTTTTTTTTAATGGACAACAACCTTGCACTGCATCGCGTGTGAGTATGAATTTTCTGCCTGGCAACCGTAGCAAATACATTTCACCAATTTCTTCTTTTTAAGTTGATTCTGAAAGGGAAACAGCATAAAGGTCTCGAACCAGAATAAAAAACTGCTCAAGTCATAATAATGATAAAAGACCGAATAAATAACAAAAAACGAAAAAAACTATTAAAAAGGATTGGTACGCCCTAATGTGCAACGCATGTATGAGTATATGTACGCACAAAAACATGCACACTTTGATTGTGCTTTTGCATTTGTGGTTTTCAACGAAGACCCGTGCGAAACGGAATTGGTGGAAATGATATTGCGCGTTGAAGATTGCTCTACGCACAGTTCGAAGACTATACACAAAGGGTAATTCTCATTAATAAAAATGAGTCTCCCGTATAAGTCATTTGATTTGTGGCCGAAGTAATCGTTGCCAAGGACTGCTGAGGAAAAGCCTTGGCGGGTTTAGAAACAGCTGTACAGTCTGCCTGGCAACCGTAGCAAATACATTTCACCAATTTCTTCTTTTTAAGTTGATTCTGAAAGGGAAACAGCATAAAGGTCTCGAACCAGAATAAAAAACTGCTCAAGTCATAATAATGATAAAAGACCGAATAAATAACAAAAAACAAAAAAAAAAAAAAACAAAAAAAAAAAATTTTTTTTTGTTATATTAAAAAAACCTGTTATGCTTTGTTCATAGTCTCAACCATACAGTATGATTGTCGTAATCATATTATTGTTAACGTAAATCTTTAACAACAATATTTTTGTCGCACCAACAATATTTACATATTTGCTTCAACCATATTTTCATTTCTAAATACAGCAAAAATAGTATTGTTACATTTCAACAATATTATTGTTGCTGCAATCATACTGTTGTCATAATAAAATTCAGAAAACAATACTATGGTTGCCACGACAATGCTTTTATTGTAGAGAAATATATTATTGTTGCGGTGACCATATAGTAACCATATCTTTTCTCTGCGTGTAGCATGCAGTTCTGGCGTTAAAAAGTTTTCAATCATTTCACGATATTGCTCCCCATTGACAGTTACCGTTACGCCGCTTTCATTTTCATAGAAGTAAGGTCCAATGGTTCCTCCTGACCTAATTCCACTCCAGACGTCACTTTTAATGGATGCAAAGAAAGATGAATAATTTGAGGGTTTTCCACTGCCCGGAACTGACCATTCGGTTTATTCACATATCCATTCAAATGAAAATGTGCCTCGTCACTCATTATGATTTCTTCCTGAAAATCGGGGTTGTCATGGGCGAGATGTAACATCCTATTGGCGTATGTACGGCTGCGTAAACGGTCTTGTGGAAGAAGCTCTTGTGTCAACTGAATCTTTAATGGAAACAAATGCAAATCCTTGTGCAAAAAATTGTGGCCAAAGTTGTTCTTTAAAGACCAAGCTCCTGAGCAACGGCGTCAAATTGAGGTTGATAGATTGTTTTCAACACTTTCTTGAGCTGCAGTAATGTTTTCTGCCGATCTTGAACCTATCAGCTACAGACCCACTTTTTTCGAAATCATTCACTACACGATAAATGGTGCGTTTTGTTGGCACGTTGCTTCTCGCAAAAATTTCACGTAACTTTCTCATCGTCACAGTAATCGATGATAGATATTGATTTAATGGTTTAACGATTAAACACGTTGGATTATCGAACATTTCTCCACAATAAATTTGCCGCGTCGCTACTTTGCGACTGCCAAATACACGCAGAAAAAAAGTATGGTTGTGGTAACAATATTCGAAGAGGATAATACTATTGTTGGGTATACGGTTGTGCTACAACAATATTATGATCCTCACAACAATAGTATGATTCAAATACAACCATACTATGATCCTCACAACAATAGTATGATTCACACTTAACCATACTATGATCCCCACAACCATAGTATGATTCACACTCAACCATACTATGATCTCCACAACCAAAGTATGATCCTCACAACTATAGTATGTTTCATATACAACTATAGTATGATCCTCACAACCATAGATTCACAAGCAACCATGTTGTGATCCCTACAACCATAGTATGATCTCACATAATTATACTATGATCCCCAATATAATTTATTAAAATTTGTTTAAGTTGTCGACAATAGATTTGGTCCCCAATATTATTTATTAGAATTGGTTTAAGTTGTCAACAATAGATTTTAATTATGAAAATTATAAAAAAATACATTTAATTCAAAATAATAGGGAGTGATTTATTTCACAGTGGAAAAAATAATTTTAAATAAACATAAACGTTTTTAATAAAAAAATTTCATTTAAACAAAGCCAAAGCAGCTTGTTTAAAAAATTTTAATTTCGATAAAAAAGTACTATTATTGCATTAGATCCGTACCAATAACATTAGTTCTAAAAAGCATATTTAAATGAAGAAAAATTACAATCATACAGTGTGATTGCCGTAATCATATTATTGTTAACATAAAACGCAAAACACAATACTTTTGTCGCACCAACCATATTCATACTGTTGCTATAACCATATTTTAATTTTTAAATTTGGCAATAATGCTATTGTTACATTTCAACAATATTAATATTGCAGCAATCATACTATTGTCAAAATAAAATTCAGAAAACAATGCTATGATTGCGACGAACATACTTTTATTGCGAAGAACATATTATTATTGCCGTGACCATGTAGTAACCATGTTTTTTCTCTGCGTGTATGAACTGTCAAGACTTATGTTTACCAAAATGGCGGATACCTTGTTTTTTCCGTGGCACTTAAGTTTCTGGTAAACTCAAAGATGTTCTTATTATAAACTTCTGGCTGCTTGGCCATCTAAAAATTATTTTTTTACTATCTTACATTGGATGGAGCTTACATATACAGGGTGAATTATTTACGACTGGTCAAATTTCACCAGCATTTTCCTTGGTTCATTTTATGAAAACATGTCAATCTACGACCATGCCCGAAAATTCTAGGGGGGAAATGGCAGCGGTTTGAGCATTTTCGATTTGGTGGTCGAAGGGTACTAGTGTAAAATTGCTAAGCTCTGATTTAGTGGTCAGAGGGTACTAGTGTAAAATTGCTAAGCTCTGAACTAGTGGTCGAAAAGATAGCCCTACCTCTAAACTTTCCAAAATTACCTTAACAAAGCCCAGAAGCCCTACCATTCCAAAGTTTTGACTATTTGACTGAAAAGTTTTTTTTTGTTTTTGAAAGCGAAATAAAAGCAAACATTTTTTGTTTTTGTAGCAAAAAAAATTGCATTCAGTCGATTAGTCATAACATTGGAACGGTAGGACCTCTGGGCTTCGTTTAGGTAGTTTTGGGAAAAAAATAGACCACTGGTTTAGAACAAAGGAACTTAAGGAATACGAATCACCCTGCGTATTTGTCATTCCGATTGTTATTTCTCGAAATGCTTATCTGCGCCCCTATAAAGTAAATATATTAGTGATCAGCTTTAACTCTTAGTCGATCTTTTCATTACCATCTGCCCTCCGTTTGTCTGTCAGTTCATAGACCAGCGAACAAAGCTGGATTCTTCTAATTTATCGGATTTGGGAGTAGGATCGGCTAAAGGCCACCTTAAGCTATGAACAGATGGAACCCAAGAAAATTTCGTCACAAATGCAAATATAACATTAATTCTACGATTCGACTACTTTAAAGGCTTTTTTTAAACATGGACATGTGGGTTTGGCTGCTTGAGATAGTTCAATAGCTTTTCAAGACCTTGTTTCCATGCATACTAGACGACGTTTTTTGTTCCCTAAACCATTTGTATAGAAACTATTCACAACTAGTTAAAGCGTCGTTAAGTTTGGCCAAGCCGAAACTCATAACGGGTTTCCCAATAAGGCCATAACAATTTCATATCTTTATGTTAATGATCTTTCAGTGTGAAAACGTTAGCCCAAGTTTACATTTTCATCATGGAAAAGTTCACTTACGAGCAACATTTTGAAACCTTTAAAAATTACTACCGAAATTCTGAGTCGGTGGTCGCAACTTTAAGAGCGTTTACTCCAATTTTCGGCCGTAATAATCCTCCCACCTGACAGGCTGTGCGTGCTGTAGTGGATAAATTTTAATCCAAATTTTTACTTTTGGATGTTCCGGCGCCAAAATGACGCCGTAGCTCTCGAAGCGACGACTATATCGCAGCCCTAAGTATATCCGTTCAAAATGAGCCAAATCTGTCGATTCCACGTCGTTCTCAGGTATTGGACATACCTCAAACCACACTGTGGCGTATTTTGTGAAAAGATCTTAGCCTTCATCCTTATGAGGTCAAAAGAGCTAAAGCCACTTGAACATTTCAAACGCTGAAACTTCTGCGGCAAAGTTTCACGATAATCCAGAATTTCATCGAAATATCATTTTCAGCGATGAAGCTCATTTCTGGCTGAGTGGTTTTGTCAATAAACAAAATATGCGTTATTGGAGAGCATTAAACCCACATGTGCCTCAAGAGACACAATTGCATCTGCAAAAAATTACTCTGTGGTGTGGCTTTCATGCCGGAGGTGTTATTGGTCCGTATTTTTTTGTCGAGGAAAACAATCGTCGTTTTACCGTCAATGGAGAGCGCTATTGTGCCATGTTCGAAAATTATTTTTAGCCAGAAATGGATGAGCTTGACATCGCCGATATGTGGTTTAACCAAGACGGTGTCGTTAGCAGCACGCGTTGCAATCGATTTACTGAAGGCAAATTCGGTGAACGTGTTATTTCGAGAAATGGCCAACGTTCTGGCCGCAGTGTGTGCCAGAGTAGCGGAAAATTGTGTCCAAAGAATAGATTGCTGTTCACGTGCTCGTGGTGGTCATATGAGCGAAATTGAATTTCATTCTTAAAATGGAACATTTGCACTTCACCTGGAATATTCGACCAAATGCGCTCACAACCGGGTGAATTGTGCGAAAATTTCAGCAAACCGGGTCTGTAGGAAAGGTGAAAACACCTGTGCATGCTCGCCCAGTTCGTTCGGCCACCGATCTGTCGGTCAAGCAATTACAGTTAATGGTGTACGCTATCGCGAGATCATAACGGACTTCTTGTAGCCAGTAATTGCGGATATAGACTTGGACGATATGTGACTCCTACAGGTTGATGCCACTTGTTTTACCTCCGTTCCCTTCGGCCCCTAAAGGAAAACATTTTTGCTCCCCCCACCTAGGCCTATTGCGCCGGTTTACAACGAATACCAGGTAGATTCATATAACCGCTGTCATAGTTTAAACAGACTCACGGACATGGCTAGATCATCTTAGAATGTTGCGACGACCAATAATATATATACACGCAGAAAAAAAGTATGGTTGTGGTAACAATATTCGAAGAGGACAATACTATTGTTGGGTGTATGGTTGTGGTACAACAATATTATGATCCTCACAACAATAGTATGATTCACACATAACCATACTATGATTCCCACAACCATAGTATGATTCACACTTAATCATACTATGATCTCCTCAACCATATTATGATCCTCACAACCATAGTATGTTTCACATACAACCATAGTATGATTTTCACAACCATGGTATGTTTCACATACAATCATAGTATGATTCGCACACAAATATACTATGGTCCTCGATATTATTTCTAAGAATTTTCAACAACTTGTCAACAATAGATTTGAATTATGAAAATTATTTAAAAATACATTAAATTCAAAATAATAGAAGTGATTTATTTAAAAGTATAAAAAATTAATAGACCGTATTTAGAATAGACGGTTATTATAAAAAAAGCGGGTGCTATGCCTTCTTGACAAAATTAAAAATACTTAACATTTTTATTAAAAATATTTCAGTTAAACAAAGCCAAAGCAGTTTGTTTGAAATTTTTTAATTTCCATATAAAAAGTAATATTTTTGCATTAGATCCGTAACAATAACATTGTTCTAAAAAGCATTTTTAAATGAGGAAAAATTACAATCATACAGTATGATTGCCGTTATTATATTATCGTTAACATAAAACCCAAAAACCATACTTTTGTCGCACCAACCATATTTATATTGTTGCTGCAACAATATTTTCATTATAAAATTTGGCAATAATACTATTGTTACATCTCAACAATCTTAATATGGCGGCAATCATACTATTGTCAAAAAAAAATTATGTTAACACTACTATGGTTGCGACAAACATACTTTTATTACGGAGAAAATATTATTATTGCCGTAACCATATAGTAACCATGTTTTTTCTCTGCGTGTAAAGCGTGTTTTTTTAGACGTGTGGTTTTCAATCTGGTCACACTTTTTTTCGGAGTTGGTCTCTTTGACAGCTGTTACTTGATTTATGCTTAGTTAGGTTTGTCATTTTATAATGAATAGACTTACTCCGAAACAACTTTTGCAAATCGTGGTGAATGGACCTAAAACGAGATAGCCACCGATCCTGATTTTTACAAGAAAATTTTGTTTAGCGTTGAAGCTCACTTTTGGTTGAATGGGTGCGTTAATAACCAAAACTGTCCCATTTGGAGTAATGAAAATCCACAAGCCTTTGTTGATACGTCGCACAGTGGCGCCATTTGAGTTGTTTCGTTGCAAAAATCATATCTTTTGAACCGAATAAGATAATTGAACAGTCTAACAGGCCTAATTATGGGTTATCAAAGTTAAAATTAGTATAAAAATCAATTTTATGGTAACTAAAAAAAATTATTTCTAAATTTTTAGATTGTTTTTATTTTTTTCTTTAGGGTTTTATGTTTTAAATTATTACCCAACAAATTAAAAAAAAAAAAATATTTTTTTTTTAAATTTATTTTTTCAATTTTCTGTAAAATATTCATCACAGTTCGTAAGAGAAGGTATATCTAAAAGACTAACCATTTCTAAACTATAATTATTTTCTAACTCTATTCTTGACTTCACATGCCGCAGGGAAGAAATAAGTGGATCGGAAGATGCTGCCAACATGTTGAAGAGGTCCTCATTTTGCCTTACCCTTGATGCTTTGAATGTGTTCTGCAATCTATATTTTTTTGTAAAATTTGTTAAGAGACTCCTGTGCTTCTTCAGAAAGCTCTCCAATTGGCAAAGACTGGTACTCAATTATATCTTTGCCATGCGCCAATATTTTATGGACGGTCGGGGTCAACTTCTTCTGTGGATACATTTCTGCTAAAAGAGATGCAGTTTTCGACGCATATTCTCCATATTTTGTAGAATTGACATTTTCTTTGCAGTTTAAAACATCTAAGATCGTTCCCAATCTTTTCACGATTTGATTGTCAATTCCAGTGATTCTAGTTACTGCCTCATCATTTTCAAAAAATCTCCTAGAAGTGTTTCCATCATTTGAGTTACCGTATCCGTGCTTGGGACAGTCTACTTTTAGTCCAACTTGTTTAAAAAAGCATCCTGTATTTGCTTCTTTCTGATCTTTTCCTTATCCTTTATTGATGTATTTTCATCGAAGTTTTCCTCCTCTTGTGGTAGGGTATACGCCAGTTTTAGCAAGAATTCCATACACCTTATCCTTGCGTGCAATGGTGACATTCCATATTCGTAATTCTCCTCATTTTTAGAATCGTTTAAATTACCAAAGTTCTTCTGACTCTTTTTGCAAATCGGGCATGACATTGTTGAGGTTGTTCCTGTCAGTTCGTTTACGACTTTTCCGTCAACCATGGTCAGATGGAACTCGTTATTGCATTCAATATATTTTCCTTCTCCAATTTGCAGCTTTGTAGGCTTAATCTTGCTTATTTGTTCTTCAATGTCCTTCACCGTGGTCCTTATGAGTTCTGCCGATTCCCTTGCAAACTGAAACATTATTGGTCGGCAATAATGCACTGATGACGGACGTGGATTTTTCCAGTGTAGGGAAACATCAGATTTAAGGAACAACAGATGCCATAAACATATTTCCGTCCGATATTGTAGCGTCATCGGAAGATATCCTTTGCTTATAAACGCTTTGTCCGGATGATCCATCGCAGCCCCATTTGCTGATCAATGTCAACTTCTCAGGAAGAATTTTCACCTCATTTTCAGGAAGACTCTCCAACAACGGTTTTGCTGTATGGCCCATGAGATCCTGCAGATTGGCTTTCGCAGAGACTTCCGTAAACTCCGTATGCAGTGGTCGTGAATTTATTTTGGCTTGCGTAATATGCTTGTATCCGGGTAAAACGTCAGCGCCGTGTCGCGTTAAAGATGTCCGTAGTTTCTCATATTTCTCTTTGGAAAGTTCTAAGTCCATAAACAAGGCCAAGGCTTCTTCGGATCCATACTTTTTAATGTGTGCGTTTGTGGGCGTGGGAATGCTTTCCTTAATCCTTTTTAGTCGCAGTGGGCTTGCATCAGTAACAGATTTGGCTATCTGCGACCTAACTCTTTCACTATCCTTTGTAAATTTAATAGACAGCGCGTCCGATAATTGCTTCGTGGTGGAAAAGGGTGGAAAAGGGTCATCACCCAGCTTCAGTCATTGTTTTGTGGGGTGTCTCTTACGATGGGGTCACTGACCTGCATTTCTGCGAACAAGGAGTCAAAACATCGGCCAAAGTTTACCAAGAAACCGTTTTAAAAGCTGTTGTGACGCCTCTTAACAATTCCCTGTTCCAAAACCAGCCATGGACTTTCCAGCAGGATTCTGCGCCGGCCCATAAGGCTTAAACGTCCCAGGCCTGGCTTCGAAACAATTTGCCAGTGTTCATTTCCTCTGAAGGATGGCCCTCAGGCAGTCCAGATTTGATCCCATTGGATTACAAATTGTAGATGGTTTTAGAGGACAAGCTTTGTCACAAAAGATACCCCAACATTGGATCTCTTAAGATTCGAGCTGTGGCCAATTTTCCAATGGACGAGGTTCGTTCAGCTATTAGCGATTGGCCTGTGCGACTTAAGGCGTGTGTAAAGGCAAAAGGCGGACATTTCGAATAGGTAGATTCTTTTTGGATACAATATACATCAATAAATATATAAAAAAATATTTAGTCCAAAAACATTCAGTACTTTTTATTTTACAGCATAAAGCGTGTGTAACAGTATTTATGTCCTTACTAAGTATAATGTCAGTTCATAGGCCATAATGTTACAGTCAAGGCGGAACGCTAAAGAGCTATGATTAATAACTTTTTTGTGCCTAAATTTGAGGATGTTGATGTGGACCTCCTTTGGTTCCAACAACATGGCGATACACGCCTAACACCCAACGAAACAATCAATTTATTGTAGAAACTTTTGCTGTGCGCATTATCTCCCGTCGTGAGCCTGCGGTGTGGCCTTCAAGATCGTGCGATTTAACACCGCTGGACTATTTTTTGGCGGGTTATGCGAAGTCTCTTTTCTATGCAGAACAGAATAATTGGCTCGTTTTTGCTGACATACGGCCCCAAAAACTGAAAAAAAGTGGTCGAAAATTGGGTCTCTTGGTTGGAATTCACTCAAGTCATCCACTTTCCCGAAATCATTTTTAAACATAATGGCAGTCCCTTTTATTTATAATAAACCTAAATTCTTGCCCGTAACATTATATGAGTTTCATCTCTTCTTGAAAGCCACACATCTCAAAAAAACACCTTTTACTTAATAGGGACTCTGATTATTATTTCGTGGTGCTGCAAACGGAATGACAAATTTGTTATACCATCTACTCTTTGGTGGT
This sequence comes from Hydrotaea diabolus, assembly GCA_963513945.1. Lineage (NCBI taxonomy): Eukaryota > Metazoa > Arthropoda > Insecta > Diptera > Muscidae > Hydrotaea > Hydrotaea diabolus. Next base: position 95,237,018 of record OY740719.1, on the reverse strand, counting down.
GGGTATAAAAATTGGACCAAATTGATCACTGGTTGGTTTTTTGACCGTCGTATTATACTTTACTGAATTTGATCGAAGTAGGAATTACAATCAGTATTTCAGGGCGGTTATATGTAAAAATGGGAGGAATTTTTGTAAAAACAGGATACCTTGTTACGAGTATTTTTTGTATATTTTTCTGCTCTTTTCGCTCTCAAATCTTTCTCGTTGTTTTTCTGTTTTAATTTTTACATTCCGCATCCCCCTATAATATTCCCCTTTTTCTTAATTAAATTAAATCATATACAATTCCATTTGTAGTTTTTATTAAATATTTCATTTAAGAGTAATTATTACCCCTACATGACCAACTATCGTTGGACAGTTTGCGACGTTAAACGTATTCGAAACTTTCGCGTTGCGTGCTGACGGATAATGTTCATCACATCCATTGTTAATTAAATCGTATACAAATATTTATGAAAGCATATATCCTGCAGCACACGCACACACTTAGGTCCTTTTGAGCCCTGGCATATATCCTTCGCGAAATGTTGTCGTTGTTGTATTTTACATTTGTGATTTCATAATTATTATTCTAAAATAGTGGGCATACGGCAAATGTACTGCCAGGGAAGACCAATAATGAATTTAAGACGTAGTGGGTGCCTAACGCAACAATAACACAACCATATAAAATAGTCACACAAGAAAGAAGACAGCCGTTTAATTTCAACCAACTAATTTGTATCAGATTATTGCAACGATATTTAATGGAAAACAATCAGCAATCTTCAAAGATATCTTAGAAAGAGGTCTACAGTAGGGTGGAGTGAAAACATGCTTTTTTTTAATTTGAAAAAGTTAACCTCGGAAAGAGATGTAGTCCGGGGTCCTAAAGAGGGGAAAAATAATGAAAAAAATTTAAAAAAAATTTTAGGGGTCGCGCCAAAATAAACAAATACACATGTTTGAAGGCGTGAATTTTCCTAACCCCTGAACCGATTTTAAAGTTTTATGTCAATAAATGTTTGCAATAGCGTAAACAATGAAATAAGGGCATGAAAAAATTTAAAAAAAATTTTCTCATTGTTCAAAAATTTCAAAAAGTAAAATAAGTCAAATCGTCCATTCTTCAGAAAATTGACTGAACAATGAAATCGCCACCAAAGCTACAAATATTAGTCGATTATGCTCATATTTGCCTCAAATACTTTTGTTTAGGCACTGAACAAGCTCAAACTTTTAAATTTCGAATAAGTTAAGTCGTTAATTTTTAGGATTTTTCTAAAATCAACGCCAAAATAGCGATAATTTCCAAATTTCTAGGGAGTGGCGCGACCCCTAAACTTTTTTTAAATTTTTTTCTTTATTTTTCCCCTCTTTAGGACCCCAGACTACATCTCTTTCCGAGGTTAACTTATTTTTTTGAATTTCACTCCACCCTAGTCTACAGTCTGCCTTTAAACCATATCCAATACATTTCACTGATTTTTAAGTTGATTATTTTTTTAAATATGTGACGTGCAAAATAGAAAGGGACCTAATGGTAAAAACCTGTTTTGTTCAGGAAAGCCATTTTAAAGATGTAAATACGTATATCTTTGGTGTACTTCACTTTCTTAAAACGCGCATATCTCTGGGAGGAAACACTTTTGGGACATTGGATCGGTCTCATTCGATGCTCAGATGTTGTCCACATCTAAAAAAGAAAAAAAATGAAAATTGATTTTTTTACCCTTAGGTCCCTTTCTCTATGCGCTGGCACATATGTTTTTTTGAATTATTGAATCTGCTCCAAAGGAGCCTAACAATAAGTATACGAATCTTAAATATATTTCAATAATGAATCCTACACGCAGAAAAAAAGTATGGTTGTGGTGACAATATTCGAAGAGGATAATACTATTGTTGGGTATATGGTTGTGGTACAACAATATTATGATCCTCACAACAATAGTATGATTCAAATACAACCATACTATGATTCTCACAACAATAGTATGATTCATACATAACCATACTATGATCCCCACAACCATAGTATTATTCACACTCAACCTTACTATGATCCCGACAACCATACTATGATCCTCACAACCATAGTATGATTCACACGCAACCATGTTATGATCCCTACAACCATTGTATTATCACACACAATTAAACTATGATCCCCAATATAATTTATTAGAATTTGTTTAAGTTGTCGACAATAGATTTGAATTATGAAAATTATTCAAAAATACATAAAATTCAAAATAATAGGAGTGACTTAATTCACAGTAGAAAAAATAAGTTTAAATAAACGTAAGCGTTTTTATTAAAAAAAAGATCAGTTAAACAAGCCAAAGCTGCTTGTTTAAAAAATTTTAATTTCGATAAAAAAGTACTATTATTGCATTAGATCCGTACCAATAACATTTGTTCTTAAAAGCATATTTAAATGAAGAAAAATTATAATCATACAGTATGATTGCCGTAATCAAATTATTGTTAACATAAAACGCCAAACACAATAGTTTTGTTTGCTATAACCATATTTTCATTTTTAAATTTGGCAATAATACTATTGTTCCATTTCAACAATATTAATATTGCAGCAATTATACTATTGTCAAAAATAAATTCAGTTAACAATGCTATGGTTGCGATGAACATACTTTTATTGCGGAAAACATATTATTATTGTCATGACCTTGTAGAAACCAAGTTTTTTCTCTGCGTGTAGTATGGATTTTTTGTTATGTGGCTTTCTGCTTATTGGCAGGAATTTGCATTAATTTTGTCAAAATAGTATATAACTGATATGGATCACATGTCTGAGAATTTTAAACCTGTTATGGCTTAAACCTCGCGATGAAAGGCCAAAGGACCCTTACCGTCATTTACCGAGTGTTCGCGATATTATGTAGAGTGAAAAACTCTAGTTATGTATGCATAACGGATAACTCTAGAATAGCAGAGTGGACGACGTAATTTAGGTTTTTTTGTTTTGTTAGGTCGTGTTGACTGTTTTAAGTATCACTCACGTATAAGATCATTTAAGCCACGTGACGTAGAATAAAGCATTCTTCACAGTCCTTTTGGAGTGTTCGTTCGCGATTGGTGTTGACTGTTTTAAGGATCACGTATGAGAGCATTTAAGCCACGTGACGTAGAAAAAGAATTCTACACAGTTTTTTTTGAGTGTTCGTCCGCGATTTATATTGACTGTTTTAAAAATCACGTAAAGGGTGTTTTTTATTGAGGTATAGAACTTCGAATTGAAATAAAACACAAGAAAATCGTTTTAATGTCCATCAATTTGGCTTTATTGGAAGGATAATTTTATGCCATTAATGTTTAAATATGATTTCGGGCATGTCCAACAGGTCCAATTTTCAACCACTTTTTCGAGCATATGGGGCCGTATGTTGGCAATAACGCCACGAATGTTGGCTTCCAAGTCCCCTAACGTGTTTCTGGTTTGTTGGCGTAGACGAGCGACTTCACATATCCCCAAAGAAAATAATCCAATGGTCCATGTTGACCGATCCATGGTTAACCGAATTAATTGCTCTGATGGACGATTATGTCGACCATAAAATGGACGGAGCTTGCGGTGAACTTCGCGAACTGAACCATTACTTTCGAAATAAATTTGCACGATTTGCAAGCGTTGTTCTTTTGTCAACCTGTTCATGATGAAATGGCAAACCAAACTAAATATTAATCACTTGACAGCTGACAAAATGGCCGCCAGTTAAAAAAGTGATGCCAACTTAAAGTTCTATACCCCAATAAAAAACACCCCTTATAAGAGCATTTGAGCCACGTGACGAGGGCGCGTGTGTTCGCGATTACTGTTACGGCTGAAGCACAAGTGTACTTAGTAGAGACATAAATTCTGTTACACACGTTTTATGCTGTAAAATAAAAAGTACTGAATGTTTTTGGACCAAATTTTTTTTAATATATTTATTGATGTATATTGTATCCAAAAAGGACCTACTTATTCGAAATGTCCGCCTTCTGCCTTTACACACGCCTTAAGTCGCACTGGCCAATCGTCAATAGCTGCACGAACCTCGTCCATTGGAAAAATGGCCACAGCTCGAACCAAAGCAGTCTTAAGAGATCCAATGTTGGGGTATCTTTTGTGACAAACCTTGTCCTCTAAAACCGTCCACAATTTGTAATCCAATGGGTTCAAATCTGGACTGCCTGAGGGCCATTCTTCAGAGAAAATGAACGTTGGCAAATTGCTTCAAGGCCAGGCCTGGGACGTTTTAGCCTTATGGGCCGGCGCAGAATACTGCTGGAAAGTCCATGGCTGGTTTAGGAACAGGGAATTGTTAAGAGGATTCACAACAGCTTCCAAAACGGTTTCTTGGTAAACTTTGGCCGATATTTTGACTCCTTGTTCGCAGAAATGCAGGTCAGTGACCCCATCGTAAGAGACACCCCACCAAACTATGATTGAAACTGGGTGATGGCCCTTTTCCACCCTTGGGATCAGTTCAGATGCTTCCTTAGATGACCGCGCATACACTCATTTTCTTGTTAAATTTTTGCTGAACGTTAAAAATTTTTTCATCGGTGAACAAAGTTTTTCTGTGCAAGTTATCAAAGTGCTTCACCAAAAGACGTTTGCATTCAATCCTATTTTTTTTACAGCTTCAGTCAATAAATGTCCGGTACGTCGTTTGAAAGCCCCAAGTCCCAAGTCTTTTTTAATGATTCGACTCATGGACTTTTGCGTGATATTCATCTCACGGGCCATGATTTTCTGTTTTCGGAGCGGATTTCTGTGAATTCTTGATTTAACGGCTTTGATGACATGCGGTGTTCGAACAGAGCGTGGGCGGCCCGACCGGTGGCGGTCTTTTACATCTCCAGTCTCCTCAAACAGTTTTATGCGTCGGTGGACGAACATGCGGCTACTCCCTAGTAGCCGGAGTGTTTTGAAAATATCGCTTTTTTTCATTTCACACTTGAAAAACGCTATTACAACGATACGGTTTTCATTATCTGTTTACTCCGTGATGAAATTGAAACAGTTTTAAAATCCCATATGACATTTACTAGGTATGTTCGTTCTACTAATGAAATGGGTGTGTTCAATTTTGTATGTCCCTACTACCCAGCTAGCATTTGGAAGATCATTTTTTGAAAAATCACCTTGCTGAGTCTTCTTCGAGTACCTTTGGAGATCAAAAATTGATTAATCACCTACATGATCAAAAAAGCACTCGATAATGATTCGCACTAATGGGTAAAAAGAGTTCGATTTAAATTATAACAACAAATTGTATAGTAATCGCAAATTAATCTTCCAGACGTTTGAAATTTGACTATTATTTCTGTTATCTATTATCATATTTTGCTCATCTGGAAGATTGAAAAATGCTTAATCAAAAACAGATCATGCAGGTGTTTGAAAAGTGATTATAATTATGTATTTTATGATCATGTTTTGCTCAGTTAGATGATTAAAAACTGCTTGTTATGTTTTTGTTATGTTCTTAAGAATAACTGGACAATCTTTGCGTATTTTTGAGTAAATGTCAAAAAGTTAAATTTTTTTCATTTATAAAATTAACTCCGAGGTTTGAAGATCATTTATTGTGAAAGTGAAATATACAAAAAAATAAAACGTATAATTAAATTTAATACTTTAATTAAAATCATTAAAGTATTGTAATAGATTAAATAAAAATGGCAATGTCAGCTAAACGAATAAAAAGAAGTGAAATTGTGCAAATCACTTTTAATGTTTAAAGTACAAATTATTAATTTAATAATTTTTTTTGTATACTTTATGTTTTTTTTATAAAATGTATTCTTAAAATTGGATCTAACTATTTTTAACGAAATGAACTATTTTTACCAAAAAAAAATTATTTTCTTTTAAATAAACTCAGAAAGTAGACTGAAAACACTCCTGTTCCGTAATCCGATTTAGAGTGAAATCCGAATGCAAGTAAAATTAAACAGTCCAGTACTCATCTTCACAAGAACTTTTGTGATATATTTTCATTTGCAAATATGCTTTATTCGCAAAACTACAAAAGCAAGTGAAAATATCACACAAAAGTTTTTGTGAAGATGAGTACTGGACTGTTTAATTTTACTCGGATTCGGATTTCACTCTAAATCGTATTGCGGAACAGGGGGTAAATACGTTTAGAAATACGACTGATAAATGACTCAAGTTAGAGTCATAAATGACGCAAAAAAGACTCCCAAATGATTAGAAATATGGGTGATTAATGACGATAAAATGACTGATAAATTACTCAGAAAAGACTCGTAAGTGATTCTAACACGACTAAAAGACGAATCCAAAAAGAGTCACAAATGAAGTCAAATGAGACTAACAAATGATCAAAAACCGTTTCTAAAAAGACTTTAAAACTACTCGGAAAGGGGTCGAAAATGACTCTAAACTAATATAGAAAATGACTCATAAATGATTTATAAAGAAGAGTCGCGGGACAGGCACACTTTTCTCCCGAAAAAAGTATCTTTTATGTTCAGAAAAAGCGCGCATATTCCGACTTTTTAATCGCGCAGAAGAGTCGAATTTGATTAAAAAATTCAAAAAATGCTAGCTGGGTAAGTATACATACTCAAACACATACACCCACATTCTCACAAAACAGTGCATGAATTTGATGAATTTTGTTGTTGTGTCCATTCATATTTTTATTGGCTGCATTTTGAGGGTAGTCTTTTTTCCGTGTACAAAACTCTCATTCTGACGAAAGTAAGAAAATTATACAATGGTATAATTTGTTCCTTAATATTTCTCAATATTAATTCGTATTTTCTCAATTTCAATTTATAAGTAGGTTTCTCAGTTTAAAATTATCTTTACATAACTTAAATTGGCACTTTCTCAATTTCAATTTGTATTTTCCTAATTTCAATTAACATTTATTTTTGTCAATTTACGTTTCTGAATTTTAATTTGCATTTCTCAATTTCAGTATTTTTTTTTCTTAACTTACATTTATGAATTTCAATTAGCATTTCTCAATTTTTAATTTTTATTATCTCAATTGCAATTTGCTTTTCTCAATTTTAATTTGTATTTTCTCAACTTTAATTTGTAATTATTTAATTTTAATTTTTATTTTCCCAATTTCAATTGGAAATCGTGTAGAGCTGTAGCTTCTGGAATCGGTAAACCTTCTTTTCGGTAGGGTTCGTCTTTGACGTTCGATTTTATTTCCATTTAGGTGCTACAAACATAAGCACAATATTACAATAAATTGGAATAATTGTCTCCGGGAAAGTGGGCCCAAAGGGACCCAAATTTACGGACAAACGATTTAAGCCAATATTTCAAATTATTACGGAAAACCATAATATTATTGCCGAGAGAAATGATTAGATAAAACACAACTTTAACTAGATTCCTAAATATCTAATTAGCATTTCCTAAAAGTATGCAACATATTCCAATGCGTATATGGAATTAACATTTAAATTGATTCAACTATACGAGGGCGGTTCGGAAACTTCTTAGCCTAGCACAAAAAGCGCGGTATAAACAGAAAAAAGTTAAGTGTTTTGGAAACTTCCATATCTGCTATGAACACATGTTAAATTTTGTTTCGATCTGGCAACTCCTTCATATAGAAACAGGTATTCACAAAAGACGCATCCGCGATTTTTTTACAATGGAAAATTAGAAATGCGTGGTGTCATTAAATATTTACATAAAAAAGGTTTATCGGGACAAGAAATTCATAATGATATGGTGAATGTGTTAGGTGAAAGTGCTCCTTCATATGCAACAGTAAAAAATTGGGTTGCTGAATTTAAACGTGGTCGTACAAGCATTGAAGATGAACCACGTAGTGGACGTCCAAAAATAGCAACAACAACAGAAATTGTAGCCAAAGTGCATGATATGGTATTAAATGATCGACGAATAAAAGTGCGTGAAATAGCTAATAACATGGGCATCTCAAATGATCGAGTCCATTTTATTTTGCATGAAGAACTACAGATGAAAAAGCTTTCTGCAAGATGGGTGCCGGACTTGTCAACAGTCGACCAAAAACGCATAAGAATGAACATTTCTCAAGCTTGTTTGGATCGTTTTCAGCGAAATAAAATGGATTTTAAGCGTCGTTTCATAACTGTTGATGAGACATGGATCCACCACTATACAATGGACTGAAGCTGGAGGAAGTGCCCCAAAGAAGGCAAAAACAATTCAATCGGCTGGTAAGGTTATGGCAACGGTTTTTTGGGACTTCAAAGGTCTTTTATTGATTGACTATCTGCAAAAGGGTAAAACAATAAATTCAGAGTACTATTGCAACCTTTTAGATCAATTAAATGTACAAATTCGAGAAAAACGTCCTGGCTTACAACACAAAAAAATAATTTGTCATCAAGACAACGCACAAGAGTGTTTTAACAGTGGCTAAACTCAACGAATTAAAGTACGAGTTGCTTGACCACCCACCTTATTCTCCTGATTTAGCTCCCAGTGACTTTTACCTGTTCCCAAATCTAAAAAAAATTCCTTGCTGGCAAGCGTTTTACCTCAAATGAAGATGCAATTACAGTTGTAAACCACTATTTTGAAGACCTTGAGGAAAACTATTTTAATCAAGGGATAGAATTGCTAGATAAGCGTTGGACTAAGTGTATTGAAGTTTCAGGAGATTGTATTGAAAAATAAAAATATTTTTGAAAAACTAACTATTCTCTTTCATTGATAGGCTAAGAACTTTCCGAACCGCCCTCGTATTGTTATTCAAATATAAGATTTTATTAAATCAACTCAACCACGTAAACGTTATGTGAAATTGACTTAATATTATTTCTGGGCCACCTTAAGGACCTCTATGCTGCGCTCGCAATATATGTTGGACATCCTTATCATACTTTCATGTATGTATGTGTATTCTGCATTCACACACACATTCGTAGTTGTAGCAGTTGCAGGTCCCGCGTTTTCCTGTATGCAGCGCGCTTACATGTGTGCGTTCGTTTTTATCGTTAGGCAAATATTTGGTTTTTAGATCCAATTTTGGAGAATGTTTTTGTTTTAATACGTAACACGTGTTTGTATACATCTGTACGTGCCTGTGTGTGGGTGTGTGCATTGTGGAACTGATCACGGTGTTATTATTAATCAGCGACAATATCCTTGCATTTGTTTAAGTGAGTGCGTGTGTGAGCCTCAGTTTGTGCTTGCAGTAGTTGCATGTGTGAAGTGTAAAGGATGCGCCTGATAAACATTTTGTGTGTTATTTTAGCTGTTGCAACGAATGGACCGGCAGCAACCATACGTCGACTGACTGGCTGGCTGGCTGGCGCATGTTTTTATTTCTGTTCGCACCGAGGCGGTATTATGGGCAACATTGTGTGCAATTGCCAAATTGTGCTAAAATAATGAAATCATAAAATTCGGTAAAGCTGCTTTTCGCGCTGACAGACGGGGCATATTCCATATGATATATCAACGGAGCTTAGATATATCAAAGTCGGTCATGCCCGACTCCTTACATGTTGTTGTAAGAACAATTTAGTTTATTTTGAAGTCTTGTTTGTCTATAGGTGATCCAGGTGGAGAAAACGCGCCCTTTGAACTGGATGCGTCCTCAGAGACCTGGGAGTCAGCTGAGTGTACTTGACCGGACAATTGAAGAGGTGAAGCACATCATGTGGTCCCTGGCGGCAGGCGGGACAAATGTCCCGAACGATAGAATCAATTCCTGCCCAATAAGAATTAAGAAGGCTGCACCATCCAGATCTCAGCTGGGCCAGAACCAAGCGTGTCTGTCATGGTAGTACCTCCTCATCAGGAGAAATCACAGAGGGATGTTATCCTCGCAATACATTTACACTGTAGTTGGCTACTGCTGCTGCGACTTCATCAGCGTGAATGTCGTTCAGACCTGCCTGATAGTTTCGATGACCTAAAGGCTCCCTCTTGTACCGCTGGAACTCTCTCTCTCTAGATCATAAAGATCGTACCTGATCTGCTGGGCGGAGGCATCCTGATGATAATTAGGATGACTACTGCGAAGACACCCTCGCAGGTATTGCTTAGATAGCAGGAAATTGTGTCTGCGCTCGGTAAGGACCTTCGTCTCCTCATGAAGATGGTCCTCAGTAGACACCCTGTTGACGTTCTTAGGTCGGCATTCTTGCAAGTCTGAATTTTCTACCACTGCGTCATACCGACGTTCGCCGACCATACAGGTGCTGCGTAGTTCTCTACAGACTGAGGTCAACAAGATTTTTTTGTCGGCTCCCCAAGTACTGCCGGCAAGTGACTTGAGGACTTTGTTCCTATTTTGAGCTTATCGCAGATAGCTGTGGCATGGGCGGAGGATCGAAAAGGGCATGTGACCCCAAGGATTTTGGAGTAGTTGGTAGGCGGGATGTTGACGTCATCGACTTTCACATTGGGTGCAGTCCATGCAGTAAACAGTATGGCTGATGATTTGGAGGCGGATATTTTCATATTCCTTGCAGTGAAAAAACGTGCTAAATCAGTGAGCTAAAAGTTTATTTTTTCGCATATGTCATCCACATTAGGTCCTGATGTCAGAATTGTGCAATCATCAGCGTACGACAGAATTTCAACTCTGTCTGGTGGTGCCGGAATTTTAGAGAGGTAAAGGCTAAACAGAACAGGAGATATTACTCGACTTCCTGTCTCTAAATTCTACATACACAGATTGTTTACGACCCAGCGTTTTAAACTGGGCGGAAGCGACGTTTCATCAATTGTTAGGTCCTCGAACAGAGTGGCATGATTGACCGTGTCAAAAACTTTTGTCACGACAACTTGTTCTGGTTAAGGCCGCGACTTATACGTGTGGTGATGGCGTGTAAAGCAGTTGTTGTGCTGTGCTGCTTGCGGAACTCATGCTGATGATCAGCACAAGGACGGTTTTCGATCAGGCTGGGGAGGAGCAGTGCCTCAAGCCTCTTTGCTAATGGAGAAAGGAAGGAGATCGGCCTGTACGATTATCCTTAACTTGCGTCTTTGCCTAGCTGCAGTATCGGAGCCACTCTGCCCATCTTCCAGACATCGGTAACTAAGTGATTGGCTAGCGACAGATTGAGGACTATGGTCATGTACTCTACTACCGGGTATCCAAGTGCTTTTACATCAGCATTTTGATTCCGTTTGGACGCAGCGCCTTTGATAACTTTGCGCTCCGGATGACATGGGCAACTACGCCAACGGTAAATTGTGGTGGTGCCTCTTCGAATCGGAGAGCGCGGATACGACGCAATACTCTTCTTTTCGCCTTATCACCATATCAATCTCTGGGTGTTCAATAAAGAGGCGGTTAAAATAACACGCGCATCGATTCGGATCTTTTACTGTTCTATCACCGAACGTGACGGCAATATTGAATTTAACACAATTGAGGGTACATACCTTTTGACCCGCCGAACTTAATTTGCCCACTTCCTCTCTTAAACATTAATTTTGCCAATTAAATGCTTTGTTTCTTCTTTTAAGTCTTCTAGATAATGCCATCTGTCCATATACAGCCTTCCCTCTGTTAACACTTCCAAGTGTCTGGTATTTTGTCAATCAACACATTCCAAAATGTGGTCTTAACTTTCCCTTATTCAAGCGCAATAAGCCAGCAAGACAATACCTTGAACATTTTAAAAAAAACTTAATAAAAATAACTAAACGTAAAATGTTAATAACATTCGCAAAACAAACATGTGCCCTCTCCAAATTGTCAATTGAATGGATGGATGATTGTCCCAATGGATGGATGGATGGAGCCAATCAAGTTTTTTTTTTTGATGTTTTCATTGAGTGAGTGTGACGAACTACAAAATTTAGCCTAAGTGTAAAACCAACAACAAAACCCTCTTACATCACAATGGAGCAAAATTGCGGAAAACAGAATAAAAAAAACGCATATGGCCAAATACACATGATCATAAGCGAACAACACGAAATTTCAATTGTCAAGTATGAGTGGCCAAAAAATAGCCTGAATCACGGACGGACAGACGGAGATGACTATGACTGGCGCCAGACACAATTACTTTGATGAAATATTTCTTATTTGGACAACATTTTTTTTATGCTTCATATGAAAGTTGTTAGAGAGAAAAACAGAAAAAACAAGTCAAAACGTTGATAAGTTTGGTCAGGTCGAACTTTATATACCCTCCACTTATATGACCTCCACCCCTTCAATAATAATAATTCAAAAAAAGGTTCGTTTTTGGGGCCCATTCGTTCCATGCATCTATCCCTAAAACAAGTATCAGCCGAAACTTCAAAATACTCTTTGCTTAGATTCGCAGCAAAATTTAACTTATATTGAGTACCCCTATGTCCACTTTCACTATTTATCGCCCGTTTTGACCATTTGGGACGTTTTTCGGGCCGCATGAACAAAAAAGTCTAAAAATTCCAATTTTTACCAAAAAATAAATTTATTAAGCAAATATTCAGAAAAAAAATACTTTTTACCGCGATACCTTTAGTCCCTTACAAGGATCTAACATGCTTTTAACAGACACATGGACGGAAGAAAGGACGGACATGACTAGACCGTCTTTAACGATCAATATATAACGTCCACCGTCCCTACGCCAAAAATAACACAAAAAATGGTCCGTTTTTTGGGCCATTTCATGCGTCAATCCCTAATATTAGCCAACACTTTAAAATACTCTTTGTTTAGATTCGCAGCAAAATTTAATTTATATTGAGTACCCCTATGTCCACTTTCACTATTTATCGCCCGTTTTGACCATTTGGGACATGGTTTGGGCCGCATTAACAAAGAAGTCTAGAAGTTTCCCTTTTTACCAAAAAATATAATTTATTAAGCAAATATTCAAAAAAAAAATACTCTTTGCCGCGATACCTTTAGTCCCTTACAAGGATCTAACGTGCTTTCAACAAACACACGGACGGACGGACGCTAGGACGGACATGGCTAGATCGTCTTTACAGCGCATAGAGAAAGGGACCTAAGGGTAAAAAATCAATTTTTCTTTTTTTTTTTCTTTTTTTGATGTGGACAACATCTGAGCATCGAATGAGACCGATCCGATCATGCCCCAAAAGTGTTCCCTCACAGAGATATGCGCGTTTCATGAAAGCGAAGTCGACGATTCTAAGCGCAAATAGGAAGGGACCTAATCTTTAAAATGGCTCTCCTGAACAAAACTTTTCATCAATTTTTCACTTTTTTTTTATGTGGACAACATCTGAGCATCAAATGAGACCGATCCCATGTCCCAAAAGTGTTCCTTCCCAGAGATATGCGCGTTTTATGCAAGTGAAGTCGAAGATTCTAAGCGCAAATAGAAAGGGACCTAATCTTTAAAATGGCTCACCTGAACAAAACTGGTTTTTAACCTTAGGCCCCTTTCTATTTTGCGCGTCACATATAGTTATATACGGTGACCCATCTAGAGGTATTTTTTCAGCACAAAAAAAAAATATAAAAATTCAAATCAAGAGTGGAATCTTTATTAGTATTTTAAAAGGACATTTTATGGCATTTATTTTTTGAATATAATTTCCTTCAAATGTTGGCAACTGTATTATGGAAATGAGCGATCGGTGAGAAACGGAAATATCCGCTGTTATCGACCAAAATTTTGTTCAGTGATGAGGCCCATTTCTGGCTCAACGTCAAAGTCAATAAACAAAAGTGCCGCACTTGGGCTGAAGAGCAACAAGAATAGGTTCAAAAGGTGCCATTATACCCAGAGAAAAATCACGGTCTGGTGCGGTTTATAAGCGGGTGGAATCTTCGGTGCATATTTTTTCAAAAATGATGAAGGCTGGCACGTAAATGGTGCTCGCTATCGCCCCATGATATCGGAAATTGAAGCCCGTAATCTTGACGACACTTGGTTTCAACAGGACAATGCTACTTGCCATACAACTGCTCAAACAATGGATCTTTTGAGAGGTCATTTCGAAAAGCAGCTAATTTCACGTTTGGGACAGGTGAGTTGGCCGCCTAGATCGAGTGGTATCACACCTTTAGACATTTTTCTTTGGCGTTACGTAAAGTCCAAAGTCTATGCTGACAAACCAGTTACGATTCTGGTTGTGGAAGCCAACATAACGCGTGTCATTAAAGCCATACCGGTCGAAATGCTCGAACGAGTCGTTCAAAATTGGACCCTCAGAATGGAAACCCTGAGCCGTAGTTGCGGCCAACATTTAAAGGACATTATATTCAAAAAATAAATGCCATAAAATGTCCTTTCAAATTACCAATAAAGATTCCACACTTGATTTGAATTTTTATAATTTTTTTGTTCAGAAAAAATACCTCTGATGGATCACCCTCTATATACTTTATGCTAAGTAGAGACATAAATACTGTTACAACATTGAACACACCCATTTTAATAGTAAAAACGAACATACCCCGTTAATGTCATATGGGTTTTGAAGCTAACCTCAATAGCGTTAGTCTGTAACGGGCTTTTAAAATTGTTTCAACTTTCATCATGAAGTGGTCAGATAATGAGAACCGTATCGCGGTAATAGCGCTTTTCAAGTGTGAAATGAAAAAAAAACGATATTTTCAAAACGCTCCGGCCACTAGGGATTAGCCGCATGTTCGTCTACCTATGCATAACACTGTTTGAGCAGACTGGAGATGTAAAATACCGCCACCGGTCGGGCCGCCCACGCTCTGTTCGAACACCGCATGTCATCAAAGCCGTTAAATCAAGAATTCACAGAAATCCGCTCCGAAAACAGAAAATCATGGATCGTGGGATGAATATCACGCAAAAGTCCATGAGTCGAATCATTAAAAAAGACTTGGGACTTGGGGCTTTCAAACGACGTACCGGACATTTATTGACTGCAGCTTTAAAAAAAAATAGGATTGAAAAATGCAAACGTCTTTTGGTAAAGCACGCTGATAACTTCCACAGAAAAATTTTGTTCACCGATGAAAAAATGTTTACCGTTCAGGAAAAATTTAACAAGCAAAATGAGAGAGTGTATGCGCTGTCATCTAAGGAAGCATCTGAACTGATCCCAAGGGTGGAAAAGGGTCATCACCCAGCTTCTGTCATGGTTTGTTGGGGTGTCTTTTAGGATAGGATCACTGACCTGCATTTCTGCGAACAAGGAGTCAAAATATCGGCCAAAGAGTACCAAGAAACGGTTTTGGAAGCTGTTGTGAAGCCTCTTAACAATTCCCTGTTCCTAAACCAGCCATGGACTTTCCAGCAGGAATCTACGCCGGCCCATAAGGCTAAAACATCCCAGGCCTGGCTTCGAAACAATTTGCCAGTGTTCATTTCCTTTAAGGAAGGGCCCTCAGGCAGTTCAGATTTGAACCCATTGGATTACAAATTGTGAACGGTTTTAGAGGACAAGGTTTGTCACAAAAGATACCCCAACATTGGATCTCTTAATACTGCTTTGGCCAATTTTCCAATGGACGAGGTTCGTGCAGCTATTGACGATTGGCCAGTGCGACTTAAGGCGTGTGTAAAGGCAAAAGGCGGACATTTCGAATAAGTAGATTCTTTTTGGATACAATATACATCAATAAATATATTAAAAAATATTTGGGTCAACACATTCAGTTCTATTTATTTTACAGCATAAAACGTGTATTTATGTCCCTACTAAGTAGAGTCTCCATGTTATTTTTCGTGGTGCTGCAAACATAATGACTAATCTAAAATACCATCCAATCTTTGTTGGAGTGAAAAAAAAACTCAAATGGAGTGATTCGAAGTATTAACAACAAGTTTTGAAAGAAACAAGTCAACACATTTGAATTGTCATTTAGACAATGAAGTCATAAATAATTTGACAACGATCAGTTGTCCGTCAGGTGTTGGTTTCGAGCAAGAGAAGACCATTATTAGGCCGCTATTAGGTCGGCTTTAGAAATTTTGCAGACAAATATTATTTTGTGATTTGGTTTTGAAGTTCACTCATGGCGGAGTGTACAATTCAGTTATGCAAACAATTCAATTGTAACCTCAATCCGAGTGTTCACAAAATTAAATGTTAATACTTGTACAGGTTGGGCGATTCAACATTTTTAATTTGAATCGGCTGTTAAAGAAAAAGTACTAATTATTTTTTCTTTAATTTTTTTGTTTTTATGGGAGAGTTTAAACTTTGTCCTGATGGCTTTTCTGTCGGACAGCTGGAGTCGCCCAATCTACCAGTTTGGTGAGAGTAAGGTTGTGCCTCTGGATATCTCCAAGGCCTTTGACAGAGTCTGGCACGGTACGCTCTTATCAAAGCTGATGGCTTTTGGTGTCGGTGATGCTTTCGCTCGTTTTATATCGAGCTTTCTTAGAGATCGCACTATAAGAGTTGTTGTAAATGGGTTATCATCCAACCAATATAGGCTTACTGCAGGAGTACCACCGGGATCTGTCCTTTCTCCCTCTTTATTTCTAATTTTCATTGATGATCTGTTGGGACAGACCGTGAATCCAATCTACTCCTTTGCGGATGACAGCAACCTCTGTCATTCTTATTCATTCAACCATAGGCCAAGTCTTCAAGATATTAAAGACAGAGGGCGTTTTATGGATGAGACACTTGGCCTTGATTTACAGACCATTTCCAATTGGGCTCGAATGAATAGAGTAGAGTTTAATGCACTCAAGACGCAGTGCAGTTTTTTGTCTCACAAGATATTCACTGAACCATTTGGGTCGTTATTATCGATCGTTGGTATGGTTATGGAACAATCAGATGTTCTTGATATTCTGGGCATGAACATACAATGTGACGCTCGTTGGGCGAGATAAATATTCGAAGTGCCGAAAGAAGCACTCAAGTGTATTGGCTTTCTAAAGCGGTGTAAGAAATATTTAACTCCTTCTGATCTTTTCAACATCTATCCGACCTATATCAGACCTAAGATGGAATACAACTCCCATATATCGGCAGGTGCTTCAAAATCATCCGCGAAGCTACTCGACCGTGTTCAAAGGAAAGCGTTTGAGCTGATAGGCGACAGCAGGGTATGCAACTCTATTGTTTTCCTTGAGCATCGTCGAAATGTGGGATGTGTGTCGCTGTTCTATCGTTAAATTCATGATGTGTGTGCTCCGCTGACATTCGTCGACTTATTCCTGACGTTGGGATGTTCGTTAGGAGTACGCGACTTTCCAGGAATTCACACCCGTTTGTTATCGATTGGCCAGTCGATACACTACAGATCAAATTCGTTATTTACCCGTACTGTCCGTATGTGCAATCGACTTCCGGCAAATGTATTTCCCACCAATTACGACATCCGGAAATTCAAGACAAATGTCAATAAACATTACTCCCTCTTCCCCCCCCCCCCCCCCCCCTGAGCCCATACTTTCCACCCACCAACGCAATGCACTGCATAAAAGGGGACATCCGCAGAGTGTTGGACAATAAAAAAAAAACAACAAAACACCATCCGATACATTTAAGCTTCACCCAAGGAGTTGAAGATTGTTTGGCAGGAGATGAAGAATTTTACCGAAGCTCATTTTCATCTGCAGAATTTTTTCAAATTTCTAGTTTTATTGGAAAGTTTTAACTTTGTCATTTTATAATGGAACACAATATCATTCCTACAACTACCACAGCTGGCTCAGCAGTACCTCATCCGATCACGCAGAGAAAAGATATGGTTACTGTATGGTCACGGCAACAATAGAATTTTCTCTGCAATAAAAGTATGGTCGTCGCAACCATAGTATTGTTTTTTGAATTTCATTTTGACAATAGCATGATTGCGGCAATATTAATATTGTTGAAATGTAACAATAGTATTGTTGGCAACATTATAAATAAAAATATGGTTGCAGCAACAACAAAAAAATATGGTTGTAGCAACAATAAAAATATGGTTGATGGGACAAAAGTATTGTTTTCATGGGTTTTATGTTAACAATAATAACATAATATTTTTTTTTAATTTGACAATGTTATTTTTACGGATCTTACGCAATTATAATTATATTTACATATAATTATAATTATATGTAAATACAATTTTTCAAAATTTACTTAACAAAAATCTCTATTGTTGAATAAAAACCTAACCCAATCTTTACAAAATTTTTTGGGGATCATAGTATGGTTGTGTGTAAGTCATACTATGGTTGTGAGGATCATACTATGGTTGTAAGTAAAACATACTATGGTTATGAGGATCATAATATGGTTGTGGGGATCATAGTATGGTTGAGTGTGCATAATAATATTGTTGTGGGAATCATAGTATGGTTGTGTGTGAATAATAATATTGTTGTGGTGATCATAGTATGGTTGTGGAGATCATAGTATAGTTGAGTGTGAATCATAATATGGTTGTGGGGATCATAGTATGGTTATGTGTGAATAATACTATTGTTGTGAGGATCATAGTATGGTTGCATTTGAATCATACTATTGTTGTGAGGATCATAATATTACATATTCCCAACAATAGTATTATCCTCTTCGAATATTGTCACCACAACCATACTTTTTTCTGCGTGTGTGATTTGACATGCAACCATGTTATGATCCCTACAACCATAGTATGGTCACACACAATTATACTATGATCCCCAACATAATTTATAAGAATTTGTTTAAGTTGCCGACAATAGATTTGAGTTATGAAAATTATTCAAAAATAAAAATTAAATTTAAAATAATAGGAGTGATTTATTTCACAGTAGAAAAAATAAGTTTAAATAAACGTAAGCGTTTTTATTAAAAATATTTCAGTTAAACAAAACCAAAGCAGCAATCATACAGCATGATTGCCGAAATCATATTATTGTTAACATAAAACGCAAAACACAATACTTTTGTCGCACCAACCATATTTATATTGTTGCCATAACCATATTTTCATTTTTAAATTTGGCAATAATACTATTGCTACTTTTCCACAATATTAATATTGCAGCAATTATACTATTGTCAAAATTAAATTCAGCTAACAATGCTATGGTTGCGACGAACATACTTTTATTGCGGATATCATATTATTATTGCCGTGACCATGTAGTAACCATGTTTTTTCTCTGCGTGCAGCTACCAGGCAGCCACTTGACATCACAATTTCGACTGATTATTCGGTTTCAAAAACAGTGCGTAAAATATCGATGGTTGCCTTAGCTGTGTGACGTGTGGCTTGTTGAAACCAAATGTAGTCCATGTCATTCTCTTGAATTTTTGGAAACAAAAAATCGTTGAGCATGGCGACCGTGTCTGTCCTTGGTCCAAACAACTTAATTCTGCCCAATTTCATGAAGTTTTACTTAAAGGTGGGATTTGATTAATGGCTTTTGGTAGTTACAATTATAGGGTGATCAATCTAGACGATTTTTTTTTTCAAAAAAAAAAAATACAAAAATTCAAAACAAGTGTGAAATATTTAGTGTTCATTAGAAATTTCGCCATTTATTTTTTAAATCTAGTGACTTAAGATTCGTATACGTATTGTTAGGCTCCTTTGGAGCAGATTCAATAATGCAAATAAAACATATGTGACAGCGCATAGAGAAAGGGACCTAAGGGTAAAAAAAATTAATTTTCATTTTTTTCCTTTTTTTGAAGTGGACAACATCTGAGCATCGAATGAGACCGATCCCATGCTCCAAAAGTGTTCCCTCCCAGAGATATGCGCGTTTTATGAAAGATAAGTCGACGATTTTAAGCGCAAATAGAAAGGGACCTAATCTTTAAAATGGCTCTCCTGAACAAAACTTTTCATCAACTTTTCACTTTTTTTTTTTTTTGATGTGGACAACATCTGAGCATCGAATGAGACCGATCCCATGTCCCAAAAGTGTTCCCTCCCAGAGATAGGCGTGTTTTATGAAAGTGAAGTCTACGATTCTAAGCGCAAATAGAAAGGGACCTAATCTTTAAAATGGCTCTCCTGAACAAAACTGGGTTTTAACCTTAGGTCCCTTTCTATTTTGCGCGTCACATACATATATAAAAAAAAAATATTTTTAAATAAAATTTACTTTAAATGTTGTTCGGAACTACGCCTCAGGGTGTCCACTCTGAGGGTCCAATTACGCATGACTCGTTCAAGCATTTCGACCGGTATGGCTTTAATGACACGCGTAATGTTGGCTTCCTAAAGCCAAATCGTAGCTGGTTTGTCAGCATAGACTTTGGAATTTACGTAGCCCCATAGAAAAAAGTCTAAAGGTGTCACACGATCTAACCAGCCAACTCACCGGTCCAAAACCTGAAATTAGCTGCTCTTCGAAATGACCTCTCAATAGATCCATTGTTTCAGCAGATTTATGGCAAGTGGTACCGTGTTGGTTAAACCAAATGTTGTCAAGATTACGGGCAAAAAGTCCGATATCATGGCGCGATAGCGAGCACCATTCACGGCTACGTTCCGGCCATAAACCGCACCAAACCGTAGGTTTCACGGTGTATTGTTTGCTTTCCATAGTGAAATGGCAAACAATACTGAAAAGAAAAAAACATTGACGCAATTCACGCGTAATCTATGAAAAAACCCTATTGAAAAAAATAACTCTAGATTGAGGTACAAACCTTACAAATTTGAAAAAATATGCACCGATAATTCCACCAGCCTATAAACCGCACAAACCCGTGGTTTTCGCGGTGTAAGTCTTTCCATGATGAAATGGCAATCAATACTAAAAAGAAAAAAAAATAAAGTTTAACGCAACTCACGCGTAATCTCTGAAAAACAACCCTATTGAAAAAAATAACTCTAGATTGAGGTACAAACCTTACAAATTTGAAAAAAATATGGACCGATGATTCCACCAGCCTATAAACCGGACCAAACAGCGGTTTTCACGGTGTATGGTTTGCTTTCCATAGCGAAATGACAAACAATACCAAAAAAAAGTTTAACACATCACATGCGTTATCTCTGAAAAACAACCCGATTGAAAAAATACCTCTAGATTGATCAGCCGTTACAAATTTGAAAAAAAATGGACCGATGATTCCACCAGCCTATAAACCGGACCAAATCGCGGTTTTCACGGTGTATTGTTTGTTTTCCATAGCGAAATGGCAAACAATACTGAAAAGAAAAATAAATAAAGTTTAACGCAACTTACGCGTAATCTATGAAAAAACCCCAATTTAGAAAAATACCTCCAGATTGATCACCCATTACAAATTTGAAAAAATAAGGACTGATGATTCCACCAGCCTATAAACCACACCAAACCGTGGTGTAAGTCTTTCCATGATGAAATGGCAATCGATACTGAAAAGGAAAATAAATAAGGTTTAACACAACACATGCGTTATCTCTAAAAAAAACAACCCTATTGAAAAAAATACCTCTAGATTGATCACCCTATTTGCCATGAAACAAATTTACAGAGTGGTGTAGGCTATTAAAACTTAGTTGTCACAACAGGCTGTCCTTTTAACCATAAATTTGAACTTCATTCTATGGTAAAGGGTGGTCAAATTTTAAGGGCCGATGTTGAATGTGAACCACACCTAAACGTCAAGTTTTTTTCTGCATTTTGCAGTTGATATTTCTCAACTTCAGACTAACTCAATTTGAAATATAGAAAGATACACAAGCGAGCAACGCGTTAAGGTTATTCAGGCTTATTATGAAAATGGGCGGTTCAACTCAAAATGCATATCGTGCACTTCGTGATTTTTTCGGTCAATTTAATCGCCCAAATGAGAGTCAAATCGGAAAAATCGTGCAAAAATTTGAGCAAACCGGGTCTGTAGGAGATGTGAAAACATCAGTGCATTCTCGACCTGCTCGTACTGCAGAAAATATTGCTGCTGTTCGCGATAGTGTGGCTGAAGAGCCGCCCACCTCAACTCGTTGACGTGTCCAACAATTGCAATTGCTCAAGAACTAAAGCCTCTTGACCATTCCAAACGTCGTCAATGATCAGAATGATGGCAAGAAATGGCAACAGTGCATGATCGGCCCTTAAAATTTATCCACCCTTAATTACATACAGTCTTGATGAAATTTGGCACACGTTTGTTTTTCGGACCAAGGGCGGACGTTATATAAATTGAATAAAATCGGTTCATATTAAGATATAGCTCCCACATATATGTTCATCCGATTGTTCTGCTTTTAGCCACATCTTTGAACGTGATTAAATGTCGCACACGTTAGATTTGTTAATACACCATTTCCAATTGAAAAAGAGAAAATACAATAAAAAATTGAGAAACGCAAATTGATATTGAGATAATACTCGTAATATTAGAGAGCAACTTATACAATCACACAGAGAAAAAATCAGCTCCGAACTACAAAAATTCGGTTGGATAAACCGAATTTCTGTTACAATAACCAACATTCCATAGTGTTAATGGTCAAATGGTTCGAGATATCGTATGATGGTAGCTACAACCATATCACTGTATTCACAGCCAAAAACACACTTACAAACTGTATTCAGTTTAACTATAGGTTGCGACAACTGGCGGTTATGGCAACCAACAAATTGTGATGCTCAACAATTGCACCTCTCACGCTCGTCTGTGATGAACATTATGCATAATGACTTGCATTTACACGCTTACAAGGTGCAATCGACTTAAGAACTAAAGCCTCTTGACCATTCCAAACTTCATCAATGGTCAGAATGGAGGCAAGACATGGCATCGATCCTTAAAATTTAACCACCCTGTTTAACTGAATAGTCTGTAAAGTGGCACTATCAAAGGTAACTTCTTACGACATGTCGAACTAAATGTGATTGCAGCAAAAAAGGTTCAATGGAATTCTTGTCATTCAATGGAACTCTTGTCCATTGAATCAATGGAATTCTTGTTCAATAGAATTCTTGTCATTCAGTAGACTTTTTCTCCGTGTGTCGAAACGATTTTCAGTAGACCTTTTCTCCGTGTGTCTGAAAAAACAGCATCAAAACTGCTAGTTTTGTCAGTTTGCAAAGGCTGTTAAGCCGCAATACTTTCTACGCATCCCCCTCTTATTTTGTCTTCTTGTACCCATCACGATTTCAAAGAAAAACGTTTTGTTTCCATTACAATTGTCCCATGAAAGCCTTTAATTTCTTTTGAATTGTTCGCCACTTGTGGGCTGTTATCAGCGCAAAGCAATTGCGGAGAAATATTTAAAATATTTGCATTACAATTAAGGTTTTGATGAATTGAAAAAATAGATCACGCATATTCGTTCTGTTTGACAGGCGCTTACCCCTTAGGCACTGGCAGGGGAGGTACGGCGGCAGACAATTGAATCAATGGCAAACCACAACACAAACAATACAAGACGGACGGTACGGTACGGACAGACTGGCGGGCACACTTTCTATAGCATGGCCCACCCACGCAAAACACACGCGCGTTCGCACTTTTACGCATCAGCACTCGGCCAGTTATCCTTGAGGCTAAACAAAATATTCGATGAGTACACACACACACAAACACTCACACACACAGCGAACGAACAATTGCTCTTAACGTGCAAATCCCAACATTCATACTCAACCATTTATTTGTCCGTCCAACCATACATCAATTGTTGTAACCGGCTAAGAAAAAGTAACGCGTCTCTACAAAAAAATACAATAAAGTTGGCCAACGAGGCGAGTTTTCCAAACCTTTTTTCTGGTCTTGCTGTCGCTTTTTCCCTTTGGCTTGTGTGGCTGCTGATAACCAGCGTTTCTTGTTGGTGTCGTCCTCTCTGTTCGAGATGTGTGTGTGTGTGAGTGTGTGTGTTGGCGTGTGGCATTAATAACCACTCGCTCGGCCTTTTTGTGTGAGTTGGTGTTCGTTTGCCGACTTTAAAATTAAAGTCAAATATGAAACAATAAAAGATTATTGGATTGCTTTTGCATACGTTTTGTTTTGTTTCGTTTCCTTTTTTAGACTTCGCATGCATTTTCAGCATAAAATTGAGTCCTTGGCATATGCCACAGGATTATGGCTGCATATGAATCGTATCCTTTTGTTCGCTCTTATAAAGTCAGTTTCCTTTTTGTCTCAAAGAGATTTCAATGCATGCAAATGGTTCAATTGTTTCATTCTTTTTGAGGCATGCCGTTGGCGCCACCTGTGCAATTCAATGGATTTATGTGACAGCGTATAGAGAAACGGACCTAAGGGTAAAAAAATCAATTTTTTCCTTCTTTTTTTGATGTGGACAACATCTGAGCATCGAATGAGACCGATCCCATGCCCCAAAAGTGTTCCCTCCCAGAGATATGCGCGTTTTATGAAAGTCAAGTCGACGATTCTAAGCGCAAATAGAAAGGGGACCTAATCTTTAAAATGGCTCTCCTGAACAAAACTGGTTTTTAACCTTAGGTCCCTTTCTATCACATATGAACAATGATAATTGCAGCCGGCACTACTCTACGAGGGCTGCTATATTTATTTCTGGCCTAAAAATTAAAATGCGAATATACCTAGTAAGGACATAAATACTGCTACACACGTTTTATGCTGTAAAATAAATAGTACTGAATGTTTTTGGACCAAATATTTTTTAATATATTTATTGATGTATATTGTATCTTAAAAGAATCTACTTATTCGAAATGTCCACATTTTGCCTTTACACACGCCTTAAGTCGCACTGGCCAATCGTCAATAGCTGCACGAACCTCATCCATTGGAAAATTGACCACAGCTCGAACCAAGGCAGTCTTAAGAGATCCAATGTTGGGGTATCTTTTGTGACAAACCTTGTCCTCTAAAAACGTCCACAATTTGTAATCCAATGGGTTCAAATCTGGACTGTCTAAGGGCCATTCTTCAGAGGAAATGAACGTTGTCAAATTGTTTCGAAGCCAGACCTGGGACGTTTTAGCGTTATGGGCCGGCGCAGAATCCTGCACGCAGAAAAAAAGTATGGTTAGGGTGATAATATTCGAAGAGGATCATACTATTGTTGGGTATATGGTTGTGACACAACAATATTATGATCCTCACAACAATAGTATGATTCACACTTAACCATACTATGATCCCCACAACCATAGTATGATTCACACTCAACCATACTATTATCTCCACAACCATATTATGATCCTCACAACCATAGTATGTTTCTCATACAACCATAGTATGATCCCCACAACCATAGTATGATTCACACTCAACCATACTATGATCCCTCAAATTATTTATTAGGATTGGTTATTGTTGTTATTCAAAAATAGCGATTTTTATTGAGTATGCTATTTTAAATTGTATTACTATTAGTTCATTCAACAAACAAAAAAATATATTCCAACGGTCAAAAATACTTTTAGCTGCCAGCAGGGGTGAATGCGATTTGACCATCCGTAGACACCAAGTAACGAATGTGATTAAACCATGATCAATGGCTATATACTTAAGTGCAGACAGATTTTAAATAAACGAGAACCAGTCGGTATTAGAGTATTTCACCGAACAAAGAACACAATAAAAACCCTCGAACAACCTTCCGATTGTTGTTGCTTTTTTTTAATGGACAGCAACTATTCACTGTATCGTGTGTATGTTTTTTTTTTGTATATCATACACATACATGCATGCTCTATAAAACCTTTTTTTATGTTCATAGTCGCAACCATACTGTATGATTGTCGTAATCAAATTATTGTTAACGTAAATTTTAAACAACAATACTTTTGTTGCACCAACCATGTTTATATGGTTGTTACAATCATATTTTCATTTATAAATTTGGCAATAATAATATTTTTATATTTCAAAAATAGCAATATTGTCGCAATCATAATGAAAATGAAATTCAAAAAACAATACTATGGTTCCGACGAACATGCTTTTATTGTAGAGAACATATTATTGTTGCGGTGACCATAGTGTAACCATATATTTTCTCTGCGTGTGCTGGAGAGTCCATGGCTGGTTTTGGAACAGGGAATTGTTAAGAGGCTTCATAACAGCTTCCAAAACGGTTTCTTGGTAAACTTTGGCCGATGTTTTGACTCCTTGTTCGCAGAAATGCAGGTCAGTGACCCCATCGTAAGAGACACCCCATCAAACAGAAGCTGGGTGATGACACTTTTCCACCCTTGGAATCAGTTGAGATGCTTCCTTAGATGACCGCGCAAGCATTATATCATTTTGATTGTTAAATTTTTTCTGAAAGGCGAACAAAATTTTTCTGTGCAAGTTATCAGCTTCACCAAAAGACGTTTGCATTTTTCAATCCTATTTTTTAAAGCTGTAGTCAATAAATGTCCGGTACGTCATTTGAAAGCCCAAATGACGTACCAAATGACAAGCGGTGTTCGAACAGAGCGTCTGCGGCCCGACCGGTGGCGGTCTTTTACATCTCCAGTACCCTCAAACAGTTTTATGCATCGGTAGACGAACATGCGGCTAATCCCTAGCGGCCGGAGCGTTTTGAAAATATCGCTTTTTTCATTTAACACTTGAAAAGCGCTATTACAGCGATGCGGTTCTCATTATCTGACCGCTCCATGATGAAAGTTGAAACAATTTTAAAATCCCGTTACAGACTAACGCTATTGAGGTTAGCTTCCAACACCCACATGACATTAACGGGGTATGTTCAGTTCTACTATTGAAATGAGTGTGTTCAATGTTGTAACAGTATTTATGTCCCTACTAAGTATATCATCAAAAATGGTTTTATTGTTTTTCAAAGTATTCTCCAGCATGATTTATACACGCTTACATGCGGTCAAACCAATTGTCGAAGCACTTTTTGCACTCTGATTGAGACACCGCCAAAACATGGTTTTTGTACGCTTCAACAGCATCTTCTGGCGACGAAAATCGTTGACCACGCATTTTGTTCTTGATGTGCGGGAATAAAAAGAAGTCATTGGGTTCCAAGTCAGGGCTGTACGGCGGATGACCCATCAATTCGACGTTTTGGCCGTTCAAAAAGGCACTGGTTTAAGCCGATGTAAGAGAGCTCTTATTTTCATGATGCACAAGATGCGTCTTCTCTTGTTCTTTTTTCAAATTTCGTTAAAGACCTCAGGCAAACATTGTGGAATTGTGGTGTAGCACTCAGAATTGACCTCCTACGCTGCTCAAGCGGAACAGTCGCCACATGACCAGTTTTGCGAAGAAACAGTTGACGATTTGCTTCGAAGTGCTTCTTCCACGAACAACTTTCGTTGGAATTGGCTCGTCTTCGAAGACCCACACGGCCGATTGCTGTTTTTTTCGGGCTCATACGCATAGATCCATGATTCGTCACCTATGACGATCTTATAAACGTCTTTTAAAGCACCGCGATCGTATTTTTTTCAAAATTTCTTTACACTAATCGGCACGAGCCGTTTTTTTGAGCGATTGTCAAATTGTGCGGGATCCAACAAAAACTTTTTTTAAGGCCACGTGTTTTGCAATATCGTATGTATGCTGGTGGAAAAAATGTCCAAGGATGCCTCTATCTCAGGGTATGTCATATGACAATCTTGCATTATCAGTTCACGCACGGCTCAATGTTCTCGAGCACAACGGCCGTTTTTTGACGACCTTCATCTTTGAGCGAGCGTCGGCCACGATTGAATTCATTAAACCAGTTTTTCACAGTGCTATAGGATGGTGCTTCATCGCCATTGAAAGATTTTAGTTCACCGATCCACTCTTGTCGTGATAATCCACGTCGAAAGATGTGAAAATGATCCCACGAAAATGTTCACTAGATAATTTCATTTTTTGCCAAATTGATTTTTTTCAAGTCGCTATAAACAACACAAATGATGGTCGTACGTCAAAAAGTTTTGAGCACGTTTGTGCTAAAAAATGTGAAACATCCCAATGGAAGCGTCAGATGATGCCCGGCAACTCTTAGTGTGGCCTAGGCCAGTAATATATATGGCAACCCTCTTATGGAAAAGGTTACTACGATACAAGTTGATATTAGTTCAAAACATTTTATCTTACACTAAAATTTCAAAAAAGGGTTTTGAAAATGTTTTTCTTTAAAAAAAAATACTGTGATATCTAAGCAGAAAACGGAAAATTCTTAAAACTACTTACATTTTTTGAAATATACAGGGTGTACCAAGAGTTATATGGGGTTTTAAAATTTAATAACTTTTTCGTTTATATATTTTTTTTCAGATTATAACGCGTGATCTCTTTCGAGGTTCCCTACTTTTTTAAAGAAAGAAAAACACAGAAAATTCAAATTGAATGGGGAATGTTTATTATCATTTGAAGAAAGAACATTCTTTTTTGAAGTTTATGTCTACTTTTTGAAGTTTATGTCTATCAAATGTTGGCCTCGGCTACGTCTCAGATAGTCCATCCGTTGAGTCCAATTTTCGATGACTCGTACAAGTACTGGTAACTGGCCTTTTGCTCCAAGGCCTGAATCGAAGCGGGTTTGTCCGCATAAACTTAGGACTTTACATATCCCCACAGGAAAAAGTCTAGCGGTGTGATATCACACGATCTTAGGGGCCAATCGACCTGCACAACACGTGAAATTATCTGCTCACCGAAGTGTTTTCTCAATAAATCCATTGATTGATGCGATGTGTGGGAAGTGGCGCCGTCTTATTAAAACCAAATGACGCCGAGATCACAAGCTCCAATTTCAGGCATCAAATAGGCGATTATCATAGCACGATAACAGTCGCCATTGACGCTTACGTTCTCGCCGGCATCATTTTTAAAGAAATATGGACCGATGATTCCACCTGTTCACAATCCACACCAAACCGTTATTTTTTCTGGATGAAGTGGCAGCTTTTGAACCTCTTCTGGTTGCTCTTCGTCCCAAATGCGGCAATTTTGCTTGTTTATATACCCATTGAACCAGAAATGGGCCCCATCGCTGAACAAAATTTGGCTCAAAAACGTCGGATCTTCTTGGAACTTTTCAAGAGCCCATAGAGCGAAGCGATGTCGCTTCGGAACGTCGGCTTCAGTTCTTGCACAAGCTGTATTTTGTACGCTTTCAATTCAAGATCTCGACGTAAATTGCGCCAAGTCGTTCCATACGTCAGTCCGAGTTGCGAACGGCGCCGAATCGACTCTCCACGGTCTTGGCGTACACTCTCAGCAACGGCCGCTACATTTTCTTCACTGCGGTCTGGACGTGTTTTTTACCCCATGGTAGCATTTGGACCACCCTGTTTGTATAAAAATACATTGTAACATTAACTGAATTGGAAAAAAAAACAAGTTAGTAACATCGTCAATATTTGTTACTACCAAAAATATTTAAGCTATACTCACCTTTGAGTGTACCTATCGACTCTAAATCACGAGCTGATTTGATTTAACGATGTATGTCTGTCAGTCCATCTTAAGCGTTTAATTTAACTGCAGGTCGTAAATGTAAGATTTGTGAACTAAGAACGGGTGCCATTGAAATAGAAGAAGATCAGTTTAGATTTTAACTGCGTGACTCAAATTAGATGAAACGGTTAAAAATATTCATAACCTTTTTGTTTCCATTTTTATTTCTCTTTTGCAGGTTAAACACGCACTGTGAAAAATTCAGTTGGAAAACGGGCTGAATTACAAAACTTCGTTTGATTAAACCGACTCTCTGTGGCAATCGGCAACATTAAGGTAAGGTAAGTTAAAATTAATTGAGACGTATGTTTAGCTCGTTTGTTTTAATTCGGTCTGTTGCTTTTACACATTGAAAAGGATTAATCGGCTCAAGACCTCTTGCTTCTATATTTAAATAAAAGACTAGTTTTTTAACAAAAATGGCAAAGTGACATTGATTTATTGTGGCTACACACTACTTTTATCATGATTTCGGGTCCGTGGCAACCCTCTTCAGAAAGCCTTGCTGCAATTGTTGAAAGTAAACCCGAACTCTGTAAGGCCAGGCTCTCCCCAAACGAATGGGAACTACTGTTGTAAACTTTACTTTTCAAGTTTTCTGCACACAATTATTTTCAAAAAATAAATGCCATAAATAGTCCTTTCAAATTACCAATAAAGATTCCACACTTGATTTAAATTTGTATATAATTTTTTTGTTCTTAAAAAATACCTATAGATGGATCGTAAGGTTTGGCAACTTTGGAAATCTTTTAGACACCGTCAGAGAAATATTAAAAACACGTTGTGAGAAAAACAGACTTTGTTAAGAAATGATTGCTTGAAAAAGTGAGCTCTTGTAGTTGAAGTCCATTAATTATATTCGACCATATTTAAATGACACTTAACCAGATGTCTATGAAATTTTGAATCTAATAATCTTCAGCAATATAAACGAATCAATTGTTTATTTCCCCGACGACATTGAAACCTCATGGAATTATTGTAATTCAAAACCTCACCGACGAGTAGCGTTGTGATGTCGAACACGATCTAACAAATGTTTCAATCCAAAAACTACATTTGTTGTTTATCAAACACAATTGAAGAAATTCGATAATGAAATAAAACCACTGGCGTTTTTTTTTTGTTTAACATACACAGAGTGTTTTTTGCTAATATCGTGTATTTTTTTTAAAGTTTTCGTTTTTTCGTTTGGTTTAATGATTCAAAATGAATTTGTGGTATTTTTTTAATAACATTTTTTTGTTTTGTTTGTTTATGATTTAGACTACAATTATTATTAATTAATGATTATTAAATATTATTTAAAAAACTATCAAATTATTATTATTATTATTAATACTAATACTATACTCGAACATATGGTTTGTTTACCTACTGATTACGCTGATATTTTAGAGATAATTAAAGAGCGATACATACATTTACATAAAATTAAACAAAAAATATGTATACAATTAAATAAATCACATAATATTGTGGAGTTGGAAAACAATATTGTAAACAACAAGTGGTTACATTATATTAAATCTTTAAAAAAATAATTTAAAACAAAATTGAACAGGTAAAAAAATAAAAATTTTAAAAAAATACTAATATGAAATGTTTTTCAAACAAACAAAAACAAACTTTCAAGGGCTCTCTTTTTTTAAATTCCACAACGAATTGTTTTCAGTTTTATTTAATTCAATATTTTACACTGTTCTGTAGATGTTTACAAAAACATAAATTCATTTTTATGTTGTTAACATATTTTCATTAATGTTTTAGTTCGTAAGCCCAACTTTTTTATGGACCCCACTATTATTTAAACTATTTTTCGTTTTGGACTAACTTTCTTTTGAGTTTGCTAAAACATAAACTGGCACTGAACTATTTACAGTATTTTGTACAAGCGAAAACCAGCTGATGGTTTGTTGGGATTTCGTAACGCTGCTTAAATTCGGCTCGAGGTTTTTTGTTAAACTCTTGCGTCTGGGGGTTTCCCACCCAATTTTGTGCTGCTTAGGGCCAGAGGTGCTTTGCTTAAACTTCATCGTCTGCTACTAACTGGCGTAGTTGACGGTTTGCTAAACTCCTCTTACAGTGGCTTAAACTCCCATGGAAGTGCTTACACTTCGCTGAACGAGATCGGGGCGATTTTCTTAAACTCCATATTTAATGCCATAATCCTGATAATGACCCACATGAGATCTGTAGTGCGAGAGATTGCTAAGATTACTGAGATTTCCCAAATTCCCGCTCAGGTGGTGGTGATGATGATGATGATGCGAACTGATTAAAGCGGCGGCGGCAGCATTCGAGGAGACGGCGCTGGAAACCGCCGGTGCCGGTGGACTGGCCGATTGTATGCTGCCCGCCGGACTGCCGGTGTCCATGTGACACACCTGGTTCTGTTCGAAGATCATGTCGCGGAAGCCCAAAGACGTATGGCCGGGCACCAAGGAGCCACTCACCGAATTGGGACTGCTGGTCACAACCGAATGATTGTTGTTATTATTGCTGTTGTTGTGATGGATATGATTGTTGTTATTGTTGTTGTTGTTGCTGCTGCCGCCTCCACTATTGGTGGGTGTGCCATTCAGCGACGTATTGACGGGCTCCGACGGCGGTGTTTCCGGCGTATACCAACCTCCATGGGCCGGTCCATGGGGCGTCGAAATGGTCGTAGGCGAATTGCCCGATGAAGTGGTGGTGGTGGTGCCCGAACTTATGCCACCCAACTGCACGCCATTGTGACTCACGCCGCCGGGCGTTAGCGGATGACCGTGCGGCACATGATGGTGATGTCGCAATTGCTGGGCATGATGGGCAGCGGCGGCATGATGGGCATGCATTTGCGTGGAAGCGGCCACACTGAGATTCTCATCGTTGAGCGCATGATGAGCATAAGGATAGGCGGTGTGATGCAGACGAGGATTGTAGACATTCATCAGGGAGTCGACGGTAAAGCCGGGATGTTCCACCGCTCCAGCGGTCAAGTGATTCATTTGCGCCAGGCTGTCGTGGCAGGAATTAAGCATGGCAGCGGTGCTCAGGCCGGCGGCAGCCATACCATCCTTGCCCGTCAGACAGCCCAAATCCATACTGAGCGGTTCCTTTTTGAAATGATGGGCATGGTGAGCATGAGCATGGGCATGGGCATGCACATGAGCATGAGCCATATGCTTGGCATCGATAATGCCATTGGCCGTCATGATCTTGAGCGGCTTAATTTCGGCCAACTTCTCGTTCATCATGACCTGGCGCTTCATGGCCTCCTCCTTTTCGCGCAGGACATCCTTTTTCTTGAAACGTCGGCGTCTACGCAAAAACGAGCCATTATCGAACATATTGTAAGAGTCGGGATCCAAAGTCCAGTAGGAGCCCTTGCCGGGCTTCTTATCATCACGGGCCACCTTGACAAAGCATTCGTTGAGGCTCAGATTGTGGCGTATGGAATTTTGCCAGCCCTGCTTGTTGTCGCGATAGTAGGGAAAACGCTCCATAATATACTGATAGATGCCATTGAGGGTGACCTTCTTGTC
The DNA here is from genome assembly GCA_963513945.1 of Hydrotaea diabolus. Taxonomy (NCBI): domain Eukaryota; kingdom Metazoa; phylum Arthropoda; class Insecta; order Diptera; family Muscidae; genus Hydrotaea; species Hydrotaea diabolus. Next base: position 95,204,291 of record OY740719.1, on the reverse strand, counting down.
GGAGGAATTCTGTATGGCCATGGCAATAAGGGCTATGTACGAATAGGGCGGCTTGACAATTTCCTTATTTTGATGAGGAGCTCCTAGGCCATAGGCTGAGGCCGGATATGAGTAGCGCGAATACTGATCGTAGGCGTAATGGGCTGCGGCGGCCGCTGAAGCGGTAGACATGGCACCGGCGGCGGTGGCCGCGGCTGCTGCTGACGTTGGATAGCCGGCGGTCTGGGCATAGTGGCGCGAAAAGCTATTCTGATCGGTGAATAGGGTGTGCATGATGGTGCGCTGAAGGTCGGCGAAGGGGTGAGGGCGAAGATAATGAGGAGTTTTTTTGCTGGACGAGTAGGTTGGCGAGCTTAGCAAAGTTTTTTGAACATAATAACAGGTAAAAGTTGATTTTTCAAGGAATTTCAAAGACTTTTTTAATTGTTTTGTTTTTTGTTTAATTTTAAAAAATGTTCTTTGTTGAATTGAATTATTTTAAAGTTCAAACGTTTTTGCCTTAGTTTTTTCTTTTCTTTTTTTAAATCAAGTTTTTTAATTGATTATTTGGGGGGTTTTGCCTTTTAAGTTTTTGAAAATTAAATATTTCTGTTGTGATTTTTGATCTTTAAATTCTTCTCAATTTATTTTTCTTCTTTCAAAACTTTTTATTGTTTTTTCCAATTTGGGGTTAAGTTTAAAACTTTTGTTGTTAAATAAGGTTTAATGATTTTGGGTTAACAGTCAATTAAATTTGAGTTTATCGTTCGTGAACTGTTGTTTATTTTTTTAATTTTAAAGTTTAGTTTTCAATTTGTTTATTATTATTTTTTTAATTATAAGGTTCCGTTCTCAATTTCTTGTTTCTTTTCTAGGGCTTTTTAAATTTTATTTGGTTTATTTAAAATTAAAAACTTTTGTTTTATTTTAGTTTGCGTTTAATTTTTTTAACTGTTTAAAAAATGTCACCTTCAATCACTTATGCTTGATTTTTTTTTGCGAAAGTCTTTATTTTTCTTAGGTTGTTTTTTATAAAAATATTTTTTATTATTCTTATTTTTCTTTTTTGCAAAAAGAGAGACTTGTCTGGGCAAACACGAATTGTTTATTTATTTTCTTTTGCTTCTTGTCTTGGGCAGATGTATGCGTGTGTTTTTCTTGATTGTTTTTTTCCAAAGGGGAGGAGAATGGAAAAATCTTCCCGCTGAAGTGTAAAAGAAAATATGCTTTGATTTTACGCGTACTACGCCAGTTCTTTCCTGGCTCCGTCTGACTGCAGTGCTTAAACGAGGCGATGCGTTCGGTTTAGTAACACGTCAGATACTGAATCTGTGACTGAAACAACATTTGCTATGAGTCAGTACGGATACATGAAAATCTCTACAGGCACCCGCACTTTCGCAGTGTAACTGAGTGTGCGTCTGTGTGTGCGTGTATGGTGTCTGCGGTGCTCACAGGCAATTTACACACAGTGCCATTGAGTACCACCAAATACAATATTTAGTTGGACTGGACTGCCGCTATGAGAGAGTGCCCGAGAGTGAGTATGTGTGTTTTTGTATGGCTGGCTTTGCTTGGGAGAGTATATTTGTGTTTGGGTGTTTGTATAACAGTGTTAAATGTTGTTGTTTTCATAGCACAATTTCACCACCGCCGTAATGCACACACACTCACACACAGCCAGCGATGAGCAGAGCAAGAAACTGCCGCCGCCGATGTGTGTAAGGAAAGGAAAAGAACAACTAAAACTCTCTGGGATTAGTTTCTGGGTATGGAAAAATATTTTCGCACACATACGTACACAAACATAATGAACCCTATAATTATAAAAACAACAACACATCCCCGTTGATATACTGCTGCTGCTCTCCTCGCTATGGTTGTTGCTATTATCGTCATACTCCCTTATTCGCTGGGGTTTACTTGCAGCACAGGCAACGAACGAATGGTCGGACAGACAAACGAAACCATTGTACAAGCGTACAAACACTTGGACGCCATTCATGATTTTGTTATTTCGTATCGGTGTGCATGCGTGCTTCAGAGTGTGTGTGTGAGAACGAGTTCTGCCTGCAAGTGTGTGTTTTGTTAACATAATTTGAATGGTTTGTTGTGGAATTCCCGCCTTTCTTATTTGCTGCTCTCGGTTGATGATTTTCGCTGTTGGGCCACTGGTCTGGTTTTGGAAAACCGGAAAACCTGACTAGTCTCCCATTAGGTTTCAAACGGTTACAGTGGCTTCTGACAGTGAGTTTTTAGATTTGTTGTTGCTGTTGTGGTTGTTGTGGCTGCACGGTGTTTGTATATGTTTAGGAAGCGTCAACAACAACAACAAATTACTTGATGACAACAACAACACCAGAAAAATAGCCACCAACATTATGTACACCCCAGCTCGCGCTCTCTCCCTCTCTGTGGCTCCAACAACGCTCTCCAAACAGGAGTTCGTACACCTGTGCCCTAAGCCACCATGTCTACCTACTCTCCTGTCCCCACTTAAAACACACACACAAATATGACTTTAAGGACACCTCAAACACACACACATCCAAACACGAACAAACGGGCAACGACACACCACTGGCCAACGCTTGTTTTCATTGGTCATAGGTACACAGCACAAGCCTTCGACGTTGCCCAGCTTGTTGTTGTTTGGATTCCAGCATTAGTTATTCAAATTTAACTGCCCCCTCCAAACCACCGGCCGCCCACCACATATTTACTTAGTTACCCCTTTTAGTGCTTGTCAAGTGAACACTTCTCTCATACGATTGTCGCCTCAATTCATCCCCTTCCCGAAGCCCACTAGTAGCGATTTTAGTTTTGCCTCTCTGTGTGTATGCGTAATATTTGCTTACTTGTGTTAGTTATCGGTAGGGATTTATTGTTGTTGTTTTTGGCGACCAACGTTTAGTTTACCTAGTAAACTTTTTTTCGTGTTGGTTGCCATTCTCCGCCATCGGTGAGTAAAAGAGATGACTTTATATAGCCTCTCTAGGGTTAGGGGGAGTTGGGAAGTATTTGTTTTTGGATTTTGTAGGCTATTTATGCAGCTCCCTCCTAGGATTTAGGATTTAGTCGGTGGCTGCTGGTGATTTGGCCCTTCCTTGGTTCGACTACAGAGTGCGGCTAAAGTAAAGCTTAAGCTTCTTTGCTTGTAAATATTTCCTATATTTTTCTATATTAGGAATTATACTTGGTAGAATATATATGTATAAAGGGTGGGCCAAAAGTAACCATGGGGCTTAAAAATTTAATTACTTTTTCGTTTATATATTTTTTTAGATTATATAAATACAAATACTTCTGGCCTAGGCAACACTAAGTGCAAAACTGTTCACGGTTCCACTTGAGCAACGTAGGACGGCCAATTCTGAGTGGTACACCACAATTTGTTTGCCAGAAGACCTCATGACACCTATAGGTAGATATTACAGAAGTACTTAAGTCTTGGCAAACATACATAGGACATCAGCCATTCTGATTGCACACAGAGAACAGAATAGTTGCCTAAGCCAATATTATTTGCCAACCGAATGATTGAGATTCTATGAACTATCAAATGTTCGTCAGTACAGCCAAAAGTTGGTTGGTGCACGGCCATTATCTGTAAATGGAACTGAAAGTATGTGAAAAAGTGATAAAGTATCTGGGCCTTAAAATTTTTATTTATGAACTTTATATTTATTTATTTATTTAATTTTAACAAAAGATTGTTTACTTAAAACTTTTACATTTTCCATAAAGACAAAAATCCTATTGGTTAATATAAGCATGATTTTTTCAGACGCGTGGTTTTCAAGAAAAAATAAAACGCAGGTAATTAAAATCATGGCCAAGAATTAAGCTTTATTATAAAGATAAGATTTTGCACTATGTTTTTAAAATGATTTTGGGCAAATGGCCGCCGCGGCTGGTTCGAATAAATTCCTGCCGAGAGGCCCAATTTTGGTCCACTTTTTGTACCATTTGGAGCCGTATCTCAGCAATAACGCGCCGAATATTCTCTTCCAAGGCGTCAATCGTGTCGCGCCAATCTGCGTAGACAAACGACTTCACATAACCCCACAAAATATAGTCCAGCCGTGTTAAATCGCACGATTTTGGTGGCCACGCCACAAGGCCTCGACGCGAGATAATGCGCTCACCAAAAGGTTCCTTCAATAAATTGATTGTTTTGTTGGTGGAATGGCATGTAGCGCCGTCTTGTTGGAACCAAAGGTTGTCAACATAAATATCATCCAATTCAGGCACGAAAAAGTCTTTAATCATGGCTCTATGGCGTTTCCCATTGCCTGTAACATTATGGCCGACTTAATTTTTAAATATATATGGACCAATGATTCCCTCTGCCCATAGAGCACACCAAACATTGACTTTTTGAGGATGTAACAGCGTCTCAATAATGGCTTGTGGATTTTCATTACTCCAAACGCGACAATTTTGGCTACTAACGTACCCATTCAACCATAAGTGAGCTTCATCGTTGAACAAAATTTCTTGTAAAAATCAGGATCGTTGGCCAGCTTGTTTTGGGCCAATTCACCACGACTTGCAAACGTTGTTCCTGAGTAAGTCTATTCATTATGAAATGGCAAACCAAACTGAGCATAGGTCAAGTAACAGCTGTCAAAAAGACCAACTACGAAATAAGTATAGTCAGATTGAAAACCATACGTCTAAAAAACACCCTTTATTTAAAGTACTCCTAAACGTAAAGACTTCCATGGAATTATTTAAAGAAAGAGTGAAGAAAATTAAAGATTTTAACGAAGAATAAAAAAAATTTAAGATCCATGTGCTGCAATTGTTCGACGAACAAAATTTAAAATTTTCATCAGTGACAAATAACGCTTTCCTCACACACTTAAAGTCATAACGAGGAAAAACTGGGAAAGAAAAAGGAATATTGTTACGGGATAGATTTGATTAAACAATTGGTTTAGTCAGTAATAATCGAATTATTTTATTTTAGTAACACCTTTTCAAACCAAACAAGTAAAAAATGTTAAGTTTGGCTGTGCCGAACTTTGGATACCCTCCACCAGATTCCCAACTAAAAAACTATTTTTTTCCTTATGTGGAAAATTTCATATCGATAGGTCAAGTTTGTGGTGAGTTATCGTCATATTATTTCTCAAAGCCCATGAGACCGTTTGTGTGGCAAGTACAAGTAGGACTTTTCCGATCTTCACCGGATTTTGGCGCAGAGGTGTGTTCCATATAAAAATCTTTATGTAGAAAATTTCATCTCGATAGGTCAAGTTTGTAGTGAGTTATTGTCATATTATTTTTCAAGGCCCATAAGACCGTTTGTGTGGGAGGTACCAGTAGGGCCTTTGCGATCTTAGCCAAATTTAGCGCAAAAGTCTCTTCTATATATTAATCTTTATGCCGAAAATTTCGTCTCGATAGGTCAAGTGTGTGGTGAGTTATTGTCATATTATTTTTCAAGGCCCATGAGACCGGTAGTGTAGGAGGTACCAGTAGGACTTTTCCGATCTCAACTGAATTCAGCGTAGAAGTGTGTTGTAAATAGAAATCTCGATGTGTAAAATTTCATTTCGATAGGTCAAGTTTGTGGCGAGTTATAGTCATATTATTTCTCAAGGCCCTTAAGGCCGTTTGTATGGGAGGTACAAGAAATGGTGGTCCAATCTAAACCATTTTTACATAGATGATTGCGCCTATATAGAGATTATGCAAAAGTTTGCAAAATATCAGTGATTTTGCTCAAGAAACTGGACGGATATTTCCAAATAAAAAACAAATTTTTATGAGGTAGTGTCGGTTGAGGGTCTCCAACACCAACATCCCCTAGAGCTATATAGCCCATTTTCAATACCAAGCATGCTAGGTTAACTACACATGTTTGTGCTAAATTTCTAGCTAGCTGTTTTCATACAGGCTCTATCTTGTTTTCAACAGACGGACAGCCGGGCAACATGGCTAGATCGTCTTAGAATTTAACGAGGCTCAAGAATATATTTACTTTGTTGGGTCTCCGATGATTATTTCAAGGTGTTACAGACAGAATGACAAAACTAATATACCCTCCATTGTATGGTGGAGGGTACAAAAACAAATGCCAGTAAACAAACACGCATTTGGTTATGAGAACATTTTATTTATCATCAATAACAAGTTTGTTACCACAATTAATCTTCTGTAAAACTTTTAGTTGCCACACGCATTAATTAAGGCAACTTTATGATTTTTCGCATTTCATTGGCATAACCGATCCATTTGTTGTGTGCGCAATTCATTGATCAAATTTGTCATCTAGCGGCGTGCTGAACCGAATATTCGTTACGTTTAAAAATATTCGGTGATGGCAACGGGAGCTCTTCTTTTGCAGCGGAACTTTCGTAGTTCCAAACGATTACGAACTGTTTTTTTCTCTGCGTGTGGCAAAACGTTGAAATGGTTACATCAAACGATTCCTTTAAAAAAATTTGGTAAAAAGCTTTGTTTAAACTGCATAAAATAAGAGTTGGCTTTGGTCAATTCGTGGCGATATGGCCAACAAAAGTGACCAGAATTGAGAATTTCCTGCTAGATCTTAATATTTTGTAATCGTTTTTAATTTGAATTTTAATGAGCGTTTCCACAGAAAGTCAGCAAATAAATCCATACGTCACTGTCGATTTAAAAACAGTGAAATCCTATCACAAATATAATCCTTTCAATCCCATCCACACCACCAGCTACCTCACCCGTCTGTCGCTCACACACACACACACACATTCTTTGGAATATTCAATATTCATCATAATGATGACCTAGAAATAAATAAAAGTTCATACATATGAAAATAACATCAACACAAATATAGACGGCATAAAATTAAGTAAATATTTTAATATTTGTTTAACCTTTTTCTATGGCCAAATAAAAGATTAAGTCTTAAATACGTTTTCGATTTCCGAGCCAACGTTTATTTTAACAGTTTTACTGAAATATTCAAGTCTTGCCTTCTCGCTCTGCGGCATGTAAGTAAGTATGGGTGCGTACGTCAGACGATGATAGCCAAAATGTATCCTTAACTAATATTTTCATAGGTCATTCATATGAAAACAGTCAACCAAAGGATGATAATGTGGCCAAGCCGAAAGAGAGAGAGAAAGAGAGAAGAAGTGGTGGCGATGAAGTGTTAAGAAGGGAGGCCAAAATGAAATGTAAACATTATTAACATTTTTTCTTGTTTAAATGAAGGACCGACCGCCCTAGTAGTGGTTAGAGGGGTAAGGAAGGACATAGCTGAATATTTAAGAAGGTGACCAGAGCTTTCTTAACTTTCTTGAAATGTATAGAGGGCTGCTATATACTTAGTAGGGACATAAATACTGTGTATGGGTGTTGAAAGCTAACCTCAATAGCGATAGTCTGTAACGGGATTTTAAAATTGTTTCAACTTTCATCATGGAGTGGTCAGATAATGAGAACCGTATCGCTGTAATAGCGCTTTTCAAGTGTGAAATGAAAAAAGCGATATTTTCAAAACGCTGCGGCCACTAGGGATTAGCCGCATGTTCGTCTACCCCTGCATAAAATTGTTTGAGAAGACTGGAGATGTAAAAGACCGGGCCGCCCTCTCTCTGTTCGAACACCGCATGCCATCAGAGCCGTTGAATCAAGAATTCACAGAAACCCGCTCCGAAAACAGAAAATCATGGCCCGTGAGATGAATATCACGCAAAAGTCCATAAGTCGAATCATTAAAAACGATTTGGGACTTGGGGCTTTATAACGACGTATCGGACCTTTAAAAAAATAGGATTGAAAAATGCACACGTCTTTTGGTGAAGCACGCTGATAACTTGCACAGAAAAATTTTGTTCACCGATGAAAAAATTTTTACCGTTCAGGAAAAATTTAACAAGCAAAATGATAGAGTGTATGCGCGGTCATCTAAGGAAGCATCTGAACTGATCCCAAGGGTGGAAAAGGATCATCACCTAGCTTCAGTCAGGGTTGGTGGGGTGTCTCTTACGATGGGGTCACTGACCTGCATTTCTGCGAACAAGGAGTCAAAACAAAAAAAAAAGTTTACCAAGAAAGCGTTTTGGAAGCTGTTGTGAAGCTGCTGTGAACCTCTTAATAATTCCCTGTTCCAAAACCAACCATGGACTTTCCAGCAGAATTCTGCGACGGCCCATAAGGCTAAAACGTCCCAGACCTGGCTTCGAAACAATTTGCCAGCGTTCATTTCCTCTGAAGAATGGCCCTCAGGCAGTCTAGATTTGAACCCATTGGATTACAAATTGTGGACGGTTTTAGAGGACAAGACTGCTTTGGTTCGAGCTGTGGCCAATTTTCCAATGGACGAGGTTCGTGCAATGGACGAGGTTCGATTGGCCATTGCGACTTAAGGCGTGTGTAATTTTCCAATGGACGAGGTTCGATTGGCCAGTGCGACTTAAGGCGTGTGTAAAGGCAAAAGGTGGTCATTTCGAATAAGTAGATTCTTTTCGGATACAATATACATCAATAAATATATTAAAAAATATTTGATACAAAAACATTCAGTACTTTTAAGTTTACAGCATAAAACGTGTGCAACAGTATTTATGTCCCTACTAAGTAAACACATGGTGCAGAAAGACAATTCGAATTTCAGTTTTAGGTAAATGTAAATTGATGGTGTGGAAAAAATTTGCACTTAAATTTGTCGAAGTCTTGTTACATTCATTTTGTAACACATAAATGGAAATTACACCCCAAAGCCAAAAATTAAAATAGACACCAATTTTAAACAGAAAACAACAACTCAATAATTTGGGGCCTAATTGCCTTTTTTTGGGTGTATTTGCATACATTGAAATAACCACTACGAAATTAGGCTCCACTAAAATTTGGGGCCTATGTTCATTTAATGTTTGGGGTATAATTTATAGGTGTCTATTTTCATAATACAATTAGATTTGGGGCCTAATTTCCTTTTTGGTTTGGGGTGTACGTTTGTGAGGCCTAATGCCATACCGCCTTTTTCACTTATATTAATTTTTATAGATAAATGCCACTACCCTTGGGCTAGATAAATATAAGTAGTTGTGCAGAAACTGTGTGCTAAATTTAAGTTAATACGATTTTTGAACTTATATAAAGTATGGCTTCGTCCAGACTTTTAAAATATTTGAACTATGCAGTATTTTCCATTCAAGTTCAATTTCTAAACTTAAATTCATTATGGATTTTTTTTACTTGATGTTTGTTTATTTAGTTAAAATAGTTTTCGTTACAGTTCTACTTTATACATATTTTAGAGATGGTTTAAATGAGAAACCTAACAACTATATTATTGATAGTACATTATTGAAATTAAGAAAAAAGTGTGGAAAGTAAGGAGAAGGAAAGAATTTAAAAACCTTCATTAGAATATATCCTTATGGAATATTAAAAACAAGATTTTTAATATTTGTGATATACATAAATTACATTAGTGATTATTTAGTTGGAGTTGTATAGATTTACGATATACGATAATTGTTTTCGCTGAAGTTACAAGCGTTTTCAAATTTATGGGTAATATTACTAATTCGGTTGTGAATATATTCGACACAACTTAAATCATGTAGCCTTTTTGTGCCAAAGTGCCACGGTAAATTCAACATCATTTTTAATATTTTGTTTAGGGAAATTTGAATTCTCCGGATATGAGTCTTGGCGCAATTACCCCACACAGGGCAAGCATATAGAGCAATAGCCTGGAAAACTGTTTTTAGTATGACGATCTTGTTGGAAAAATTTAGCTCAGACTTCCTATTTATCATAGTATAAAGTACGAGGGCGGCTCAGAAAGTTCTTAGCCTATCAATGAAAGAGAATAGTTAGTTTTTCAAAAATATTTTTATTTTTCAATATAATCTCCTGAAACTTCAATACACTTAGTTCAACGCTTATCTAGCAATTCTATCCCTTGATTAAAATAGTTTTCCTCAAGGTCTACAAAATAGTGGTTTACAACTGTAATTGCATCTTCATTTGAGGTAAAACGCTTGCCAGCAAGGATTTTTTTTTAGATTTGGGAACAGGTAAAAGTCACTGGGAGCTAAATCAGGAGAATAAGGCGGGTGGTCAAGCAACTCGTACTTTAATTCGTTGATTTTAGCCATTGTTAAAACACTCTTGTGCGCTGGTGCGTTGTCTTGATGAAAAATTATTTTTTTGTGTTGTAAGCCAGGACGTTTTTCTCGAATTTGTACATTTAATTGATCTAAAAGGTTGCAATAGTACTCTGAATTTATTGTTTTACCCTTTTGCAGATAGTCAATCAATAAAATACCTTTGAAGTCCCAAAAAACCGTTGCCATAACCTTACCAGCCGATTGAAATGTTTTTGCCTTCTTTGGGGCACTTCCTCCAGCTTCAGTCCATTGTTTGGATTGTTCTTTTGTCTCTGGAGTATTGTGGTGGATCCATGTCTCATCAACAGTTATGAAACGACGCTTAAAATCCATTTTATTTCGCTGAAAACGATCCAAACAAGCTTGAAAAATGTTCATTCTTATGCGTTTTTGGTCGACTGTTAACAAGTGCGGCACCCATCTTGCAGAAAGCTTTTTCATCTGTAGTTCTTCATGCAAAATTAAATGGACTCGTTTATTTGAGATGCCCATGATATTAGCTATTTCACGCACTTTTATTCGTCGATCATTTAATACCATATCAAGCACTTTGGCTACAATTTCTGTTGTTGTTGCTGTTTTTGGACGTCCACTACGTGGTTCATCTTCAATGCTTGTACGACCACGTTTAAATTCAGCAACCCAATTTTTTACTGTTGCATATGAAGGAGCACTTTCACCTAACACATTCACCATATCATTATGAATTTCTTGTCCCGATAAACCTTTTTTATGTAAATATTTAATGACACCACGCATTTCTAATTTTTCCATTGTAAAAAAATCGCGGATGCGTCTTTTGTGAACACCTGTTTCTATATGAAGGAGTTGCCAGATCGAAACCAAATTTAACATGTGTTCATAGCAGAGATGGAAGTTTCCAAAACACTTTACTTTTGCTGTTTATACCGCGCTTTTTGTGCTAGGCTAAGAAGTTTCCGAACCGCCCTCGTAATTTAACAGCTACATTAATTTTTTTTACAATGTGATTGACATGGTCATTAAAAGTCAGACGTTTATTCAGAAATACACCTAGATATCTGACAGAGTCGGACCAGGCAATTTCTCTTCCAAACATACAAAGATTTGAACCGGGAATGTAACATGCTTTTCTTTTCCTTGCGAAAAAGATGGATTGTGATTTCTCGGTGTTACTTTTAATTTTCCATTTAAATGAAAATTCAACAACCTTGTCTAGAGAAGCTTGAAGGCAGTTTTGAGTGCTTTGGGCGAGCAAAACAGAACATAGAACTGCTGAATCATCTGCAAAGAATGCGTATGTGCAATGGTTCATTGGAGGAAAATCATACATATATAATAAGTAAAGGACTGGGCCTAGAACAGACCCCTGGGGCACACCGGCAGGAACAGGAAGACAATCAGAAATTGAATTATTAATTCCAACACAAAATGAACGCTGACGATTGAACTATTTTAATTACATAATTTGGAAAATTCAGTTTCAACAATTTAAATAATAGACCGTCATGCCAAACTGTATCGAAAGCCTTCTCAACATCTAACAACACCATAGCCGTTGAATTACCCTGCTGAAGTTGTTGGTTAATACGGTTTGTTATGCGCTTGACTTGATGTGTTGTGCTGTGAAAATGTCTAAATCCGAATTGTTCATCAGGGATTATTTTCTTGGTATTTATAACTTGCCATAATTTATCTTTAATGACCCTTTCGAATAACTTACTCAAATTGCTGAGTAAGCTAATAGGCCTTTAACTAGTAAGCAAGTTAGGTTGTTTACCAGGCTTTGCAATTGGGATGACTTTTGCTTTCCTCCACGTTTTAGGAAAATATTGCAGTTTTAGGCATACATTGAATATAGTAGCCAACTGTGAGATTGCTTTGCTTGAAATATTTTTAAGGGAGTTATTCCTTATGTTATCCAGGCCGCACGAATGTTTAGTCTTCAGAATTCTCAGTATAGTTTTCATGGTTTCTTTAGACAGAGCCTCTGCTTGCATTGGCGTAGGAAAATATGAAGAATTAAACTGAGTTAATACTTCTTCAACTTGCGACTCAGTACCATGTTAGAGTTGTATTAAACAGTATTCCTAGGTTCTTCACTGATGGAACGGTTTCGATTTTTTGTTGATTCAGAAATATGTCGGCTTCAGCATTGATGTTTAACGACTTTTTCCGCATAATAATGCACTTGGGTTTAGCTGGATTTAAACACAGACCGTTTGCAGCAGCCCATTTGTGGACATTGACCAGATCCATGTTGATATTACAAATTGCCTGAGGAAATGATTTTATGTTACATCCGATGTACAACTGTACGTCATCAGCATACATAGTATGCACCTTGCAGAAATTTAATTGTTTTGGTAAATCGTTAGCATATATCGAATACAAAAGGGCCCCCAGAATTGATCCTTGGGGGACGCCTTTTGTGATTGGAAGAGATGTTGATCTCTTGTTCTTTGCGAACACTGATTGACTCCTATTACTCAGATATGATTCGAGTAGCTTTATCGCTGTGTTGGAAAAATTAAATAGATGTTTCAACTTCATGGTCAAAATACCATGATCCACTGTATCAAAAGCTTTCGAGTGGTCTAATAGTATAAGAATCAATATCTCTACGAATGTCCTCAGTTAAGTCCAATAGAGCCGTAATACAACTGTGCTTAGGCCTAAAACCAGACTGTTCGGCTGTTAGGAGATTATAATTATTAATAAATGAATTCATCTGACTGTGAATTAGTTTTTCGAAAACCTTGGATAAGAAAGGCAATATCGCTATTGGGCGGTACTCATTTTTCGATTTAGGAGCTGGTACAACTTTGGCATGTTGCCAATTAGACGGGAATTGACTACGCACTATGATTGAGTTGAATAAGTATGCGATGTAAGGCAGAACACGTGGCAATATTAGTTTCATGAATCATGGATGTATATTGTCGAATCCTGTGGAGTTTGACGTAATACTCATGCATGTGGAAAACACCTCAGGTTGTGGGACGTATGAAAACACAAATGGTTCAAATATATGTTCGGGAGACTGTGTTATTCCTTTATAGAAATCAGGATTTGGAGCAATCCTAGGTATATTAGTAAACACGTGGTTTATTTGCTCAATGTTGATACTATCTTCCTCACGTTTAATACTCTTACCTACTCCAATTTCTCTAATTGTTGACCATGTCCTTTTAGACCCGGCAGCTGAGTTAAATTTATTTCTATAGTACTCGGTTTTAGCCTTTTTTATGCTTTCATTTACCTCCTTTCTTGCCCTTCGAAAACCTTCTTTAAATTCTTCTGTTTTGAACCGTTTCCACCTATTGTAAGCAAAGTCTCTTCGTTCGATTAGCAATTTAATGTGAAAAGAAAACCCTGGATTGGATTTTCTTTTTTGTCTTTTTTTTAATTTTGATTGGTACTGCAAGATCGAATATTTCCTTGATTTTATTCTCAAGAAAAAGTATTTGATCGTCTATCGACACCATGCTGTAGACGCTACTCCAATTTACATTTGACAATTCATCTTCCAAAACTCGGTAATCAATATGGTTGAAGTCATGAAAAGAATATGAAAAATTTTCATCTATTACTTGATAATCATACGTCATAAATATCAGGTCATGTTTTGAGTATCCTGGGGCAGAGAGTTGATCATACAGAAGAACTTTAGAATCCAATCCAATAGTGTGTTTGATGAAGTTGTGTAGTGAGTAGGCGTTTTATCGTTTGTAGGTATAAGGCCGATAGAAACCATATTCTCAGTCAGCATATTTGAATTTAAAATATTTGAATTGAAATCACCAACAACTACATATTACTTCATTATAAGATATGGTAAGTGAAGACAATGTTGCCATAAATGCGTCTATGTCAATTTGGGAATTTGGCCTGTATACACTCCCGATTAGAAGTGGCATTTCTCTCACACTGTCCTCAAAAAATATATATTCAATCGACTCGCCTTCCCGATTCTTCAATATTGCCTTCGTGTATAATCCTAGTTTGGAAAAAATTGCCACTCCCCCACCACGACGTTTTCTGTCAGATCTATATATATTGTAGCCGTCTAGTTGCACTAATCGGTCAGGGATTTCTTCAGTGAGCCATGTTTCGGAGACGCAGATGACATCAAGGTTAGAATTTTCAAAAGTTGTCTTGAATTCATCCATTTTATACCTCAAGCTTTGAGCATTGATATGACAAACCTTTAGACCTCTCTTCTGATTCGCTAGTACTCTTACCATATTCGTTAAGACGCCTCTGGATATACCAATGTTACATACGTGGTTGTTTAACATTACTATATATTAAACTAAATAAACCCCAGGCAGCAACGCTTAACTTATATGTGGAAAAAATGTATTCAGAAATAGTGTAATTTTTGAAAATGTGACAGCGCGATAACTGGAAATGTAATACCTAATTCTAATTACAATAATTTTAAAAAATGTTGCTACACGCAGAAAAAAAGTATGGTTGGGGTGACAATATTCGAAGAGGATCATACTATTGTTGGTTATATGGTTGTGGCACAACAATATTATAATCATCACAACAATAGTATGGTTCACACACAACCATACTATGATCCTCACAATAATATTATGGTCCTCTCAACAATAGAATTATTCACACACAACCATACTATGGTCCCCACAACCATATTATGATTCTCATAATTATAGTTTGTTTTACATACAACCATAGTATGATCCTCACAACCATAGTATGACTCACACACAATCATAATATGATCCCCAATATTCTTCGTAATGATTATGTTAAGTTACTAATCAACAATAGAGATTTTTTTATAAAGTAAATTATGTAAAAATACATTAAACTCTTAATAGTCGGAGTGACTTATGTAACAGTAGAAAAAAGTTACCTATTAAAAATGTATCAGTTATACTCTTACTAAAGCAAAGATTGTTTTGAAAAAATATATAATAAACATTGTCAAATTAAAAAAAAATACGATTTTGCTGGTATGATTGTCGTAATCATATTATTGTTAACACAAAACCCATAAAGACAATACTTTTGTCGCACCAACCATATTTATATTGTTGCTACAACCATATTTTTATTTTTAAATTTGGCAACAATGCTATTGTTACATTTCAACAATATTAATATTGCGGCAATCATACTGTTGTCAAAATAAAATTCAAAAAACAAAACTATGGTTGCGACGATCATACTTTTATTGCAGAGAACATACTATTGTTGTCGTGACCATATAGTAACCATATTTTTTCTCTGCGTGTATGTTGATTTGGACATTTGTTTCAATTAGTGCGTTCATTACCACTGTCATGAAAAAGCTGGTGTAGATGTTCGCTGCAACGAATTATTCACTCCCCCGTTTTTTAAGCGATTTGTTTGTGTTCAAGCAAACGATAAATAGATTAATATATAGTAGATACCAACAAAAAGAATGCTTTGAATAAAATTTGACAAAATAATACGTTTTTCAGTCAAAAATACTAACAATATTTATTTTGATCTAATTTTACACATTCATTCATGAAATTGCCTTCGAACGAGCTGAGCTGTCTTTTTTCAATATCGCTTCTGCTCTCGCTGTAAAACGGCACTAATTAAACATTGTTTTATTAAAGAATTTGTTGTTATTTGTAAGATTTTGTTTTGTTGGTTTTATTTTTCACAAATAACAGCTCCCCAGCCACTAAGACTACAACTACGACAACATTTGGCGAGAGAACCAAAACAAAAACAATTTCACTTTTTAACAACAACAGCCACAAGTTACTGCAATTATCTTGACAATACGAAAATAATAATAAATAAAAAATAAATAAATACGCTGAGCTGAGATGAGAAGAGTAAATAAATAAATGAGTAAAATATTAAAAACAAAGTTGAAATTATTTGAGAAAATATTTATTCTAAAATAAAAGACAAGCTAAACACACAACACCAGAGCAGACACAGTACAAACAAGTCGCAAAAACCCACCACCCAGCCGAGACGAAGGCGAACGAAACGGAATGAAAACCAAAAGCAATTATCCATCATTGACGACACTGACGGCGATGGCGACGAACGACAAAACGTATTGGAATAGATGAAGAAGCGTAAGAAGACCACGCAAAAAATCGATCAAAATATAATTGCTTTCAGTGGCGCAGAGGTGGTTGAGGGTTGTGTAGAAGTTGGTAGGGAGTGGTGTGAAGGAGTATAGCGAAATTTGCACAACACGCAATCAATGAGACTTGTCTTTTGTATTTCTGCGATAATCGTTTATTTAATGCTGGCATTTTGCTAAATAGCCAATATAAGAGGGTAGTTTGATAATTCAGTAAATGGTGAGAGTATTTTAAGTAAAACTCGTAGTAGATTAGCTTGGGTTAGTGTAAGCTGAAACCACACCTTAGAAGCAGAAGGGCCATTTTCAAAACTACCTTACCCTGAAAAGATAGCAAATTATTTTTGCTTTCTTTCTTTTTTTAGCGGAACGTATCAGTTCAAGGTGACATCTTAGCTAATGTAGCTGATTGAAGTAGCCATTTTTATCCCATCAACTTAAGTTATTCTAACTGCTACACTGAAAGAATTATGTTCGTTAAATTTACGGAACATTCTTCATATAGGGTGACCCATCTAGAGGTATTTTATCAGAAACAAAATTCAAATCAAGTGTCTAATCTTTATTGGTAATTTGAAAGCACATTTTATGGCATTTATTTTTTGAATATAATTTTCTTCAAATGTTGGCCGCAACTACTCCTCAGGGTTTCCATTCTGAGGGTCCAATTTTGGATGACTCGTTCGACCATTTCGACCGGTATGGCTTTAATGACACGCGTAATGTTGGCTTCCAAAACCTGAATCGTAGCTGGTTTGTCAGCATAGACTTTGGACTTTACGTAACCCTAAAGAAAAATGTCAAAAGGTGTGATATCACTCGATCTAGGCGGCCAACTCACCTGTCTAACTGAAATTAGCTGCTTTTCGAAATAACCTCTCAATAGATCCATTGTTTGGGCAGCTGTATGACAAGTGGCAGTGTTGAAACCAAGTGTCGTCAAGATTACGGGCTACAATTGCAGGTAGCATAAAGATCGATATCATGGCGCAATAGCGAGCACCATTCACGGTTACGTTTCGGCCATCATCATTTTTGAAAAAATATGCACCGATGATTCCACCAGCTTATAAACCACACCAAACCGTGGTTTTCTCTGGGTATAATGTCACCTCTTGAACCTCTTCTTGTTGCTTTTCAGCCCGAATGCGGCACTTTTGTTTACTGACTTTGCCGTTGAGCCAGAAATGCGCCTCATCACTAAACAAAATTTTGGTCGAAAATAATACAGTTGCCAACATTTGAAGGTAATTATTTTCAAAAAATAAATGCCATAAAATGTCCTTTCAAATTACTAAAAAAGATTCCACACTTGATTTGAATTTTTATATTTTTTTTTGTACTGAAAAAATACCTAAAGGTGCATGACCCTATATAATGTGGTGCGTACATTCTTCATATTTTCGTTCATTTCGTGTGATTTGTGAAGAAGTTCTTGCAAGTTTACGAACCGGCTCACATTGCTCCGTGCCCATACTAGCATTGGACAAAAATAGAAGGAGTTTTCAGAATGTAATGGAACTTCATTTCGAAATCGAATATGAAACGCTGATTTCAAAAATGTTTTTGAATTACGTTCATCGGTTTTTATGTAACGTTCGCTGTTTTCTAGTAAAATGCTATTTTTTTTTATTAGTTTTTACTGAATAATTTGTCATATAAACTGGGCCTGAAATAATTCGATTTAAATAATAACTTGAAATAAAAAAATCGGCGTAGATTTCGTTTTTTTCCAATAGACGAAAGTTCAAACTAATTTATTTTGCATAAAATTTCTACGAATTTTTTGAAGATTTTTGCTTTTTGGAATCAAAAATTCAGAACGTTTCGAATAAAACAATTCACCATAGACACGCGAAGATTTCGTATTTTCAATATTTTTAAAGAGGAAAGTCCAAACTAATTTAGTGTGCATAAAATTCTCCGAATTTTTAGGTATTTTTTGCTTTTTTGAAATAAAAATTGAGAATTTTTGAAATAGAAAATGTATATAAACTTTTAAAAATAAAAATCGAAAAGAATCGGACGAAATCGGCGAAGATTTTATTTTTCCTAATAGGCGAAAATCCAACTAATTTACAGTGCAAAAAATTTCACCGAATTTGTTGAAGTTTTTTGTTTTTTTTTTTTGAATTAAATTATTGAGAATTTTTGGAATAGAAAATTCATATAAAAAATTTAAATCGAAAAGAATCGAACAAAATCGGCGTGGGTTTTTTTCTAATAGACGATAATTCAAAAGAATTTATTGTGCAATTTATTTTCACCGAATTTGTTGATGTTTTTTGCTTTTTGGAATTAAAAATTGAGATATTTTCGATAGAAAATTCATGTTAACACTTTTCAAAATGAAAATCGAAAAGTGTTGGATCGGCGAAGATTTTGTATTTTTCTAATAGGCGAAAGTCCAAACTTATTTGCTGTGCATAAATATTTCACCGAATTTTATGATGTTTATTTATTTTACCATTTACTTTTAAAAAAATAATTAAAAATAATATAAATAAGATTTAAAAAAATAAAAAAGGCTAAACTTGTACCACTGCTTGACTATTCAAAAATTATATGCCAATACGATTTTGTCTAAAAACGCGTCTTTGACAAATATTTATTGTTCAACTACTCAGGAACGAAACGACAATATTAATTGATTCTGGACACAAATCGCTCACTATAAATGCGAGGGTTGCTAAATACATTTCTGTCCAAGGAAACACGTAGTGTTGTAGTAGCACAAAAATCAATTTGGCGAAAAATGGAACTAACTCGTGAACAGAGTCGTGCGATTATTTTTCACAACTTTCGACGTGGATTATCACGACAAGAGTGCATCGATGAACTTAAATCTTTGTATGGCGATGAAGCACCATTCTATAGCACTGTGAAAAACCGGTTTAATGAATTCAATCGTGGCCGACGCTCGCTCAAAGACGAACGTCGTCCAAAAACGGCATTTCGTCATGTAACATACCGTGAGATAGAGACATCCTTGAGCATTTCTTTCACCAGCATACATTCGATATATCATAAACACCTGGCCGTAAAAAAGGTTTGTTCTCGTTGGATCCCGCACAATTTGACAATCGCTCAAAAAAAGGCTCGCGGTGCTTTAAAAGACATTTATATAAAATCGTCACAGGTGACGAATCATGGATCTATGCGTATGAGCCCGAAACAAAACAGCAATCGGCCGTGTGGGTCTTCGAAGACGAGCCAAATCCAACGACAGTTGTTCGTGGAAGAAACACTTCGAAGCAAATGGTCGCCTGTTTCTTTGGCAAAACTGGTCATGTGGCGACTATTCCGCTTGAGCAACGTAGGAGGTCAATTCTGAGTGGTGCACCGTACTGACCGCCCTGACTTGGCACCCAATGACTTCTTCTTTATGTCCCCCACATCAAGAAAAAAATGCGTGGTCAACTATTTTCGTCGCCAGAAGATGCTGTTGATGCGTTCAAAATCCATGTTTTTGAGGTTTCCTAATCGGAGTGGAAAAAGTGCTGCAATTGTGAAAGTAAAACCGCACTCTATAAGGCCAGGCTCTCCCCAAACGAATTCTCATTCGTAAATTTATTAAATTTTTAATTTGGAAATGAAGATATGGTTGTAGCAACCGTATAAATATTGCTGGTGCGACAAAAGTATTGTTGTTTAAGATTTACGTGAAAAATAATATGATTACGGCCATGATACCGTATGGTTGTGACTATGAACATAACAAAACAGGTACTGTATACCGACTTTCATACACACACATACGATACAGTGCATAATTGTTGTCGTCCATTATAAAACATAACCCAATCCTAATAAATTTGTTGGGGATCATAGAATGTTTGATTTGAATCATATTATGGTTGTAGGGATAATAACATGGTTGCGTGTGGATCATACTATGGTTGTGAGGATCATACTAAGGTTGTATGTGAAAGATAATATGGTTGAGCGGATCATAATATGGTTTTGGGGATCATAGTGTGGTTGAGTTTGACTGGTACTATGGTTGTGGGGATCATAGTATGGTTCTGTGCAAATCATAATATTGCTCTGAGGATTATATACTTATAATTGTTGTTGTTGTGCCACAATCATATACCCAACAATAGTATATGTGTGATCCTCTTCGTATATTTTCACAACAACCATTCTTTTTTTTCTGCGTTTAAAACCAAATTGTTAAGTATCAACTGATGAGCCCCAGCCATCGGATAAAGTTAGAGGCCAAAACGTAATCACCAAAAGAAAACTCACTAAGCTCTTCAGTGAAGGAGAGACTAATGAAAGATAGATGCACGCAGAGAAAAATTAGTCGTAAATCGGTAGGAACTGCTAAAATTTTGTTTTAAAAAAGATTTTCGGTTGCAATCATCAAATGTTAATAATTCACCAAATGTTTATACTAATGTAAATAAATTACTAAACATTACAGAGCACCAACTAACATTCGGTTTTACTGATGGAATACTCGAGGTACATGAAACATTCGGTCATTCGGTTGGCAAATAAATTCGGTTGTCGCAACGAGTCTGTTTTCTATGTAGAGGAGATCCCAATAGGGTAAATACGAATTGTCCACTAGAAAGACAGTGTCTCGAAAACAAGTTTGGCATACAACAGGCGTAGTGGATATTCGGTCAAACCTTTCTTTCAATAAAATCACTGCTTGGGCTACATAGTATAACCCTAAAATATAAATTTGCATTGCGTTTTGCAACACGTTCAAGCAAAAAGCTATCTATTTCGTTCTAAGGATATATAATACAGCCTTTATGGAAAGATTACAAGCGAAATAGAGCTGTCAAAGTAACACATGATTGTCAAAGAAACCACAAGATGGACCAACCGGTAGAATATATATTCAGAGTACACCCCTCTATTTTGAAATTTTATTTCCTCTGTGCATACCGTAGAGTGTCCAGTATTTAGTTCATGCGATCTCGGCGCCGTTTCTAATCGTTTTTAATGACGCCTATGACTTGCTTCTTGTTTCCAAATGTTGTTAAACATTTATTTTCTGCACTATATTTTCAAAACAGAAAAAAAAAACGAAAACAAAACCAAAAAAACACGATTTTGAAATGATCCCAACAGTTGTGGCTAATACTCGCTCATATTTGTGTTGTTGGCTACACCTCGATGGGCCATCTTGACGTGTCTCCATCTGTCAGACGTTCGTTTAAAATGTGTGATAAATTGTCGTTTCGGACACATTTTCATGTAGCAGATTAATGCGTTTATTAATAGCCATCGGATTTGTTGTGGCGTGGAAACACTGGCACACATACTGAAGATGATCGGACATTGGAACAATTAGCAGCTCTAATGAGGCAAATGCAGAAGATTTTATTTTAAATAGTCGCTCGCATAGGAATAGGTTTAAAAAAGCATATGAAGGTCAAAGAATTGGTTATTATGATTCATATATGTTTTTTAGTTAGAAGAATGGGCTTCATTGATTTTTCGAGATTGACTACAGGGCAAAGTCATGGCTACTAGCTGCTAAAGTTTTTTAATTTTACTGCAGAGAGAGAATAAAGGTATTCTGCACTAACTAAGTATTCCATTAGTACTACATTAAATGGTTCACTTAAATATTTGGTATATGTGACGCGCAAAATATAAATGGACCTAAGGTCAAAAACCAGTTTTGTTCAGGAAAGCCAACATCTACATCAAAAAAAAAGTGAAAAGTTGATGAAAAGTTTTGTTCAGGAGAGCCATTTTAAAGATTAGGTCCCTTTCTACTTGCGCTTAGAATCGTCGACTTGACTTTCATAAAACGCGCATATCTCTAAGAGGGAACACTTTTGGGGCATGGGATCGGTCTCATTCGATGCTCAGATGTTGTCCACATCAAAAAAAAAGTGAAAAGTTGATGAAAAGTTTTGTTCAGGAGAGCCATTTTAAAGACTAGGCCCCTTTCTAGTTGCGCTTAGAATCGTCGACTTCACTTTCATAAAACGCGCATATCTCTGGGAGGGAACACTTTTGGGGCATGGGATCGGTCTCATTCGATGCTCACATGTTGTCCACATCAAAAAAAGAAAAAAATGAAAATTCATCTTTTTACCCTTAGGTCCCTTTCTCTATGCGCTGTCACATATTGATTTCAATATTATGGTGAAGTGATAAAAACAAACTATTAAAAAAGGCTTATGTGTAATTATTCTTAGCTCTCTCTTTTACACGAAAGACTCGTCTCGCCAGTACGAGTTAGCTAGGGATGTTTGGATAGGCGGCTATACCAACTCCGAGATCATAATGTATCAATGTCAAACCCATCTTCCACTGGCTATGTCAGATTATCAGAAAAAAAGTCAACGGTGTAAAATCAAATGATTGCGGCGACTAATTATACTTAGTAGGGACACAAATATTGTTACACACGTTTTATGCTGTAAAATAAAAAGTACTTAATGTTTTTGGACCAAATATGTTTTAATATATTTATTGATGTATATTGTATCCAAAGAGAATCTAATTATTCGAAATGTCCGCCTTTTGCCTTTACACACGCCTTAAGTCGCACTGGCCAATCGTCAATAGCTGCACGAACCTCGTCCATTGGAAAACTGGCCACAGCTCGAACCAAAGCAGTCTTAAGAGATCCAATAATGGGGTATCTTTTGTGACAAACCTTGTCCTCTAAAACCGTTCACAATTTGTAATCCAATGGGTTCAAATCTGGACTGCCTGAGGGCCATTCTTCAGAGGAAATGAATGCGGGCAAATTGTTTCGAAACCAGACCTGGGACGTTTTCGCCTTATGGGCTGGCGCAGAATCCTGCTGGAAGGTCCATGGCTGGTTTTGGAACAGGGAATTGTAAAAAGGCTTCCAAAACGGTTTCTTGGTAAACTTTGGCCGATGTTTTGACTCCTTGTTCGCAGAAATGCAAGTCAGTGACCCCATCGTAAGAGACACCCCACCAAACCACGACTGAAGCTGGGTGATGGCCCTTTTCCACCCTTGGGATCAGTTCAGATGCTTCCTTAGATGACCGCGCATACACTATCATTTTGCTTGTTAAATTTTTCCTGAACGGTAAAATTTTTTTCATCGGTGAATAATATTTTTCTGCGCAAGTTATCAGCGTGCTTCACCAAAAGACGTTTGAATTTTACAATCCTATTTTTTTTAAAGCTGCAGTCCATAAATGTGTGGTACGTCGTTTCTAAGGCCCAAGTCCCAAGTATTTTTTATTGATTCGACTAATGGACTTTTGCGTGTTATTCATCTCACGGGCCATGATTTTCTGTTATCGGAGCGGATTTCTGTGAATTCTTGATTTAACGGCTTTGATGACATGCCCGACGGTGGCGGCCCGAAATGTTCACGAGTTAATTTCATTTTTTTTGCCAAATTAATTTTTTCAAGTCACTGTAAACAACACAAATGATGTTCGTACGTCAAAACGTTCTAAGTACGTTTATGCTTAAAAATATCAAATTTTACAATGGAAATGTCAGATGGTGCCATGCAACACTTAGTGTTGCCTAGGCCAGAAATATATATAGTAACCCTACAATTTGAATACCACATTATTTAAATGGCTGTCTCGGCTTCGCTGGCAGATCTTTTTACTAGTCAGTCAATTTTTGACGACTCGGTCAAATACAGAGTTTTCTAATAGGGACATAACAATTTCATATCTTTATGTCAAAGCAACTTCAGACATTTTGAAGTCAACATTTGCTTCGTGGTAAAGTTCACATACGAGCAACGTTTGCAAATCATTAAAAATTACTATCAGAATTCTGAGTCGGTGGTCGCAACTTTAAGAGAGCTTACTCCGGTTTTTATCATCTTTTGATATGAAGTTTAATTCTGGCTGAGTGGTTTTGTCAGTAAAAAATAGGCTTTATTGGAAAGCAACAAATCCACATGTGCTTTAAGAGACACAATTGCATTCGCAAAAAATTACTGTGTGGTTAAGGATTGGACATGCCGGAGGTGTGAATGGACCGCATTTTTCGTCGATGAAAACATTCGTCATGTTACCACCAATTGGGGCTCAGAGACAACATCCAACGCGAAATTGCTAACGTTCCGGTCGAAATGTGTGCAAGAGTGGTGGAAAACTGGGTCCAAAGAATAGATCGCTCTGCACGGGCTCCTGGTGTCATTTGGCCGAAATCGAATTTCATTCCTAAAATGTAACATTTGTCCTATACTTGGAATAAATTTGCAATCTATTTCTTAAAAACTCCGTATTTTATAAATATATAAAATTGTTATGTCCTTAATGGAAAACCCTTTCTGTGCGGCGTTTTTCTGTTCTAATTTGGTTCAATTGATTGTCTTGCCTAAGGTCTTCACGTTGCTCTAAAGAATATAATCGAGCCGTATCAAGTCCGCCAACTAATGAGTTTTCACCATAAAACAAAGACAAGTGTAATTTTCTGTTGACTTTTTTTATTTTCAAAAGATTTGTATATAAAATTAGTTGGAAACCAAAATTGTCTCCTTTAAATAGCTGCGAACACCAATTCGTTTCAGTTTTTTTTCCGTTCCAAATCTTTGCCACATAAATCAATCACAATTCCTTTCGCAACTCAACAATTTCACGCCATTCTCCCCTCATGTCAATAAATAAATTTTGGTTATGCCAAATAATTCATCTGCAAATAAATAGACGTGAAATTGTCAATTGACAAAAAAAGCGGTCATACGAAAAAACGTCGCCAGAACATTGACATTTCCTTGAAACATTTCAGAAAACGTTACACTTAAATGAGGCGAACGAAGAAAGCAGCGACGACCAAGAAAAAAAAAGTTTATAAAGTAAACATTTGCATACGGAATTCAAAAAAATGAGAATGAACAAACAAAAACTGTCCGCAAAAGCAAAAAATGCCAACTGAACAAGTTGTCAGTGACGCCATGTGTCACCATGCCATGGTTACTGGTGGCGGCATGATACGCGAAAGGAATACAAATAAGTTTAGGAGATATAGACCACCAGAGGAATACTACTGAAGTTTCCCTCTTATAGAGAATAAACTACAAAATTCAATACCAAGAATAATGGAATAAATAATTATTTTAAAGAAGTTGGGCTGAAAAACAGGCGAGGAAGACAGCATTAACACAATTTTTGGAATTTGCGAAGAAAATAATTTTTAATGTAGTTAAATTTAAAAGCGATTCAGAACTCTAGGTTAAAAATGTTGTTGGGAATACTGACTAAAATTGTTATATTCGAAATAAGTCAACACGAGGGTTACTATATATATTTTTGGCCTTGGCAACACTAAGTGTTGCCTGGCGCCATCTGACATTTGCATTGAAAAGTTTGACATTTTTTTAGCATAAACGTACTTAGAACGTTTTGACGTACGATCATCATTTGTGTTGTTTACAGTGACTTGAAAAAAATCAATTTGGCAAAAAAATGGAATTAACTCGTGAACATTTTCGTGCAATCATTTTTCACAACTTTCGATGTAGATTATCACGACAAGAGTGCATCAATGAACTTAAATCTTTGTATGACGATGAAGCACCATCCTGTAGCACTGTGAAAAACTGGTTTAATGAATTCAATCGTGGCCGACGCTCGCTCAAGGACGAAGGTCGTGAAGGTCGTCCAAAAACGGCCGTTGTGCCAGACAACATTATTGCTGTGAGTGAACTTATAATGCAAGATCGTCATGTGACATACCGTCAGATAGATGCATCCCTGGGCATTTCTTCCACCAACATACATTCCATACATTGTTCTCGTTGGATCCCGCACAATTTGATAATCGCTCAAAAAAAAGGCTCGTGTCGATTGGTGCAAAGAAATTTTGAAAAAATTCAATTGCGCTGCTTCAAAATACGTTTATAAGATCGTCACAGGTGACGAATCATGAATCTATGCGTGTGGGTCTTCGAAGACGAGCCAAATCCAACGAAAGTTGTTCATGGAAGAAGCACTTCGAAGCAAATTGTCGCCTTTTTCTTCGGCAAAACTGGTCATGTGGTGTCACAGGTGACGAATCATGGATCTATGCGTATGAACCCGAAACAAAACAGCTATCGAGCGAGTGGGTCTTCGAAGACGAGCCAAATCCAACGAAAGTTGTTCGTGGAAGAAGTACTTCGAAGCAAATGGTCGCCTGTTTCTTCGGTAAAACAGGTCGTGTGCCGACTGTTCCGCTTGAGAAACTTAGGACGATCAATTCTGAGTGGTACACCACAATTTGTTTGCATTTTCGAAAAACGAACAAGAGAAGACGAATCATTGTGAATTGATGGGTCATCCGCCGTATAGCCCTTACTTGGCACCCAATGGCGGTCAACGATTTTCGTCGCCAGAAGATTCAGTTGAAGAGTTCAAAAACCATGCTTTGCGAGCTCTCACACATCGGCTCCAACCAGCGCCTTTTTGACCAGCCAAAACGTCGAATTGATGGGTCATCCGCCGTCCATAGGTAGGGAACTAAACATAACAATTCCAATAATTTTCTGTTTGAATTTTTTTAATGGAACCGAAAAAAATCTTTTTTTCTGTGTATGTATGCAGTGCGAGGCATTTTCAGTGAGTTCGATAGAAAACTATTGCCGGCAGTTCTCGTTAAATGTGAAACTGCCTGCCCCTAAGTGTATAAGTATAGTCGCTTAAACATTGTTACAGCACATTCGTTACTTGTTGTTTCGGTGCTTACCGAATGTACAGTCACCCCTGCTTGTAAATAATAGCCCTTCCGACTGCATTTTGAAAACGAAAATATTTGAAAAAACGGCGTTCACATTTTTTTTTTGAAAATGTGTGAAGTTTTTTACCGGCTGATACGAAATTATTTTCAATAAACGGCTTACACCTTACCGAAACTACAGTCACCCCTGCTGGTAAATAAAAGCCTTTCTGACAGCGTTTTGAAAAACTTTTAAAACTTGTTTTTGTAAAAATGTGAGTTTTTTCATCGCCTCATAGCGAAAATATTTTGAATAAGCGGCTTTCATATTTTTTTGAAAATGTGTGAAGTTTTTTGCTGGCTGATACGAAATTACTTTCGATAAACGGCTTAAAACTTATTTTGTAAATATGTGACGCGCAAAATAGAAAGGGACCTAAGGTTAAAAACCAGTTTTGTTCAGGAGGGTCATTTTAAAGATTAGGTCCCTTTCTTTTTGCGCTTAGAATCGTCGACTTCACTTTCATAAAACGCGCAAATCTCTGGGAGGGAACAATTTTGGGGCATTCGATACTCAGATGTTGTCCGCATCAAAAAAATAAAAAAAAATGAAAATTGATTTTTTTTACCCTTAGGTCCCTTTCTCTATGCCCCGCATATTACGCGATTTTTTCCATCACCTTGTAACGACAATATTTTCAATAAACGGCATATATTTTTTTTGTAAATATGTGAATATGTCTATCGCTTAAAATCGTAACAATTAAGTTTATTTTGTTATATAAGTGAAGTGTGGTCAGCGGACGATTTGATGCGATGAGATTCTGCAAAGTCGCATAGGATGTCAACAAAAATATTCAAAAGTTTTTAAAGAAAAATAATACACAATTAAGGAAACTAATTTACCCCAAAATTCAGTGAATAAATTTCTGTATAGTGCAAAGATATACGAGGAAATATCAATAATTTCGTGACTTTTAAATAAAATACCATTTTTTTTGCAAAAAAAAATATTTTTCAACATAATCTCCTATTAGCTTAATCACCTTTTGTATCCTCTCCAAATAATAGGATTTTTCGAGGTCATTTAAATAGGCATTTGGTTGATCAATAATTTCGTCGCTTAAAATCGTAAATACTTTCGCAAAACAACGTACGAATGTTTAGTTTTTAGTTAATATTTTTTTTAGTTAATTGTTTCAGATTATTTGAATTTTTTAATTGAACCAAAAAGAAAATTCTTTTCTTTGTAATCAGCTCTTATATTTTTGTCTGAAAAAGTAAAACCCATTTATCTCTGTAAAAGGTTGGCTCTTCCGAGAGCTTCTTTAAAGTCAGTGTGATGCCACAACATTCTCTGATTTCCCCTGGCTTAACACTCAATCACCAAATTGCACCGACAAAAAAGTGTGACAAATTAATTTTCTTTATTTTCACTTAAAGTGAAGACAGTAAAATAAATAAAGAAGCAAAAGGCAAACGAAAAAAAAGTTGTTGAAATAATATTTATCTTAAATGACAAGAGCAAAACCAAATAAATGGTGGTGGTGGAACAAATAAAAGAAAATCTCCCCCTCCATCAAGAAAATAAAAAGAGAAAATTTTAACCAGCTTACAAGTGAATAGACAGAATAGTTGTGAAAAATAAAAAGGATTTAAAGAGTTGTGAACAATAGAGCACATCATTTCACTCGAAAACGCATGCAAAATCAATCTGTGAATTGAAAATACACCAAGATACCTTAAAGTCCTTTCAGGAAAGTTATAAAGTAAGGCGGGAAGTCGAAAAATGGGCAGGCAGGCAAGGCAATCTTATAAATATGCAGCGTGGACGAATGAAAAAAAGAAACCCCTAAGACAAGACAACAACACCGACAATAGTTAAAGCAAGCAACAACCACCGCTAGATTACTCACATAACTGCTCTCGCTCTCTTATATGCGTTCTCCCTATCTCTGTCTAACAAACTCTCTCGCACGCACACACGCCTTGATGAAACCCACACATTCACATATTTTACTTCTCTCACTCACACAATAGCAAAGAGGGTGTTGCCTTGTTGACCACAAATGCGAGCAAGAGAAACGCCTTAATTTTTGCTCTTTGGTTGTGTGCGTGAAAGAACTGTTTGTGTATGTCTCTCTCTCTCTCTCTCTCTTTCTCTCTCTCTCTTTCTATTACACAGCTCATATAAAGGTACGGTTATTGTTTCATTTACTCTTGCTTTGCTAATGGCTTCGTCTGAAAGAAATTCCCCACACTCAGCGTGTTGAATTATTGCTTCTTATAGAGAGAGAGGGGAAAAGTAGGCAGAATCCTCAGTTTGATAAGACTTCATTGCAACTTTCTTCATTTAAAACTTGCATGAATATTTTAAAGTCCTCAAGTTTTCTTAAGCTTTTAATGAACGAAGCAGCCCCAAAGGAGTTGATGGACGTATGTAGAGAAACGTACCACGTGCCACACAACACCACCTGTGATGTTTTCATGTTTTCAATTCAAACCGTGGTAAAAAAGGAAATTTCCACAGAATTCTAAATTCTCCGGTATTTGACAGGAAGAGTTGCAATACCTTGGTTTGGTTAAGGGAGGAAAGGAATAAAAAAAGGTCATTAATCGCCCAGACTTTTACCGAAATTCTTATGATAAGTTAATAAAAGTTATTCGCATAAATTCATGAATATTTAAATATTAAATTTTCCCCATAACAAGTAAATAACGGCGTAAAGTTCAGCCGGTTAAAATAAGTGACGCGCAAAATAGAAAGAGACCTAAGGTTAAAAACCAGTTTTGTTCAGGAGAGCCATTTTAAAGATAAGGTCCCTTTCTATTTGCGCTAAGAATCGTCGACTTCACTTTCATAAAACGAGCATATCACTGGAACTTTTGGGGCATGGGATCGGTCTCATTCGATGCTCAGATGTTGTCCACATCAAAAAAAGAAAAAAAAATGAAAATTGATTTGTTTACCCTAAGGTCCCTTTCTCTATGCGCTGTCACATATGGGTTTTGAAAGCTAACCTCAATAGCGTTAGTCTGTTACAGGATTTTAAAATTGTTTCAACTTTTATCATGGAGTGATCAGATAATAAGAACCGTATCGCTGTAATAGCGCTTTTCAAGTGTGAAATGAAAAAAGCGATATTTTCAAAACGCTCCGGCCACTAGAGATTAGCTGTATGTTCGTCTACCGATCCACTGTTTGAGGAGACTGGAGATGTAAAAGACCGCCACCGGTCGGGCTGCCCACGCTCTGTTCGTACACCGCATGTCATCAAAGCCGTTAAATCAAGAATTCACAGAAATTCGCTCCGAAAACAGAAAATCATGGCCCGTGAGATGAATATCACGCAAAAGTCCATGGTCGAATCATTAAAAAAGACTTGGGACTTGGGGCTTTCAAACGACGTACCGGACATTTATTGACCGCAGCTTTAAAAAAAATAGGATTAAAAAATGCAAACGTCTTTTGGGGAAGCACGCTGATAACTTGCACAGAAAACTTTTGTTCACCGATGGAAAAATTTGTACCGTTCAGGAAATATTTAACAAGCAAAATGATAGAGTGTATGCGCGGTCATCTAAGGAAGCATTTGAACTGATCCCAAGGGTGGAAAAGGGTCATCACCCAGCTTGAGTCATGGTTTGGTGGGGTGTCTTTTACGATGGGGTCACTGACCTGCATTTCTGCGAACAAGGAGTTAAAACATCGGCCAAAGTTTACCAAGAAACCGTTTTGGAAGCTGTTGTGAAGCCTCTTAACAATTCCCTGTTCCAAAACCAGCCATGGACTTTCCAGCAGGATTCTGCGCCGGCCCAAAAGGCTAAAACGCCCCAGGCCTGGCTTCGAAACAATTTGCCAGCCTTCATTTCCTCTGAAGTATGGCCCTCAGGCAGTCCAGATTTGAACTTATTGGATTACAAATTGTGGACGGTCTTAGGGGACAAGGTTTGTTATAAAAGATACCCCAACACTGTATCTCTTAAGACTGCTTTGGTTCGAGCTGTGGCCAATTTTCCAATGGACGAGGTTCGTGCAATTATTGACGATTGGCCAGTGCGACTTATGGCGTGTGTAAAGGTAAAAGGTGGACATGTCGAAAAGGAAGATTCTTTTTGGATACAATATACGAGTACATCAATAAATATATTTAAAAATATTTGGTCCAAAAACATTCAGTATTTTTTATTTTACAGCATAAAACGTGTGTAACAGTATTTATGTCCCTACTAAGAAGTACATTTTAAGAAGAATTTCGGTCATATGACCTTCACAATCTTCTGTACAGCGATCTATTCTTTGGTCCCAATTTTCCACCACCCTTGCATACATTTCGACCGGAACGCAGGCAATTTAGTTGTTGTCTCTGAATGTTGGATGTTGTCTCTGAGCTCCTCTAAAGTTGTTGGCTTGTTGGCATAGACCAATGATTTAATGTGGCCCCATAAAAAGGAATCCAGTGGCGTTAAATCGCATGATTGAAGTGGCCATTCGACCGGATCATTTCTCGATATAACACGTACACCGAATTTGACTTTTAGTAAATCGATTGTAAGGCTTGCTGTGTGGCTAGTGGCGCCGTCTTGTTGAAACCACATAGAAGCGATGTCAAGCTTATACAATTCTGGCCAAAAATAACATTCTAACATGGCACGATAGCGCTCTCCATTGACGGTAACATGACGATGGCTTTCATCGACGAATAAATACGGTCCAATCACGCCTCCAGCATGAAAACCGCACCACACAGTAAAGTTTTGCGGATGCAATTGTGTCTCTTGAAGCACATGTGGGTTTGTTGCTGTAAAATAACGCAGAATTGAGTTTCATCCTAAAGACGATTATTGTGGCCGCAAATTGAAGTAAGCGCTCTTAAAGTTGCGACCACTGATTCCGATTTTTAATGATTTCCAAACGTTGCTCGTATGTCAACTTTACCATGATGAAAATGTTGACTTCGACTAACGTTCTGACACTGAAGATCATTAAAAATGTTTGAGGGTGCGTTGACATAGAGATACGAAATTGTTATGTCCCTATTGGAAACCCCGTTAAAAGGCAGACTTGCCCAAGTGTACATCTTCTATCGTTGACCAAACATAAAAAATAGCGAATTAAAATTGTCTTATAAAAAGCAATCAAAAGAAACTTAAAAGAAATCTTTGTGCCTGATAAACTTGAATTTTACTTTTCTTTTTCAGAGAATAATTCGATCAGCTGAATCATTATGTAGGCGTAACTTACATAATTGTTGCCTAACTCTGTGTGCCCACCAGACGATTTCAGGGTGCAACAAAAAATTATAAAAAGAAGTGGTAAGTTTTATAAGTTTTATAGAGACCTTCTACAAATTATCATTAAGTTTAGAATTTTTTTATATATGCTTTATTTGAATTATTGAATCTGCTCCAAAGAAGCCTACCAATAAGTACACGAATCTTAAGTATAATTCAATAATGAATCCTAGTATGGATTTCTTGTAATGTGGATCTCTGCTAATTGGCAGGAATTTAAATTAATTTGGTCAAAATAGTACATAACTGGTATGGATCACATGTCTGAGAATTTTAAACCTGGTTTGGCTTAAACCTCGTGATAAAGAGCCAGAGGACCCTTACAGTCATTTACAGAGTGTTCGCGATATTATGTAGAGTGAAGAACTCTAGTTATGTATGCATAACGGATAACTCTAGAATTGCAGAGTGGACGACGTAATTTAGGTATTGTAGGTTTTTCGTGTTGACTGTTTTAAGGATCACGTATGAGAGCATTTACGCCACGTGACGTAGAATAAAGGATTCTACACAGTCTTTTTTGAGTGTTCGTCCGCGATTGATAACGACTGTTTTAAAGAACACGTATAAGAGCATTTAAGCCACTTGACGTAGAAAAAAGAATTCTACGCAGTCTTTTGGGCGCGTATGTTCGCGATTTCTGTTACGTATAAAGCACAAGTGCAGATTAGAAAACACGGCGTTCGTTTCTCCGAAGTCTTAAAGGGCTTGGCTGCACAAAAATTGTCTAGCAAGTATGTTATCATGTCGTTCGAGCTTCTCTATGTGCTTTATATTGATTTTTTGAATTGCCTCTTTGACGAGAGGTATTTTAAAGTCTCGGTGGATGTTTTCAATCCTCATATACCAAGGGGCATCGGTAATGAGCCGCAATGTCTTCGATTGGACTCTTTGGATTTTGTCGAGATTGCTCGAGCTTGCTTTGCCCCATAGCTGGGCACCGTATAACCAGATAGGTTTGATTGCACTGTTGTATAGCAGGACCTTACGAGGCGGTTTGGAAAGTTCTTAGCCTATCAATGAAAGAGAATAGTTAGTTTTTCAAAAATATTTTTATATTGAAACTTCAATACACTTAGTCCAACGCCTATCTAGCAATTCTATCCCTTGATTAAAATAGTTTTCCTCAAGGTCTTCAAAATAGTGGTTTACAACTGTAATTGCATCTTCATTTGAGGTAAAACGCTTGCCAGCAAGGAATTTTTTTAGATTTGGGAACAGGTAAAAGTCACTGGGAGCTAAATCAGGAGAATAAGGCGGGTGGTCAAGCAACTCGTACTTTAATTCGTTGATTTTAGCCACTGTTAAAACACTCTTGTGCGCTGGTGCGTTGTCTTGATGACAAATTATTTTTTTGTGTTGTAAGCCAGGACGTTTTTCTCGAATTTGTACATTTAATTGATCTAAAAGGTTGCAATAGTACTCTGAATTTATTGTTTTACCCTTTTGCAGATAGTCAATCAAAAAAATACCTTTGAAGTCCCAAAAAACCGTTGCCATAACCTTACCAGCCGATTGAATTGTTTTTGCCTTCTTTGGGGCACTTCCTCCAGCTTCAGTCCATTGTTTGGATTGTTCTTTTGTCTCTGGAGTATAGTGGTGGATCCATGTCTCATCAACAGTTATGAAACGACGCTTAAAATCCATTTTATTTCGCTGAAAGCGATCCAAACAAGCTTGAGAAATGTTCATGCTTATGCGTTTTTGGTCGACTCGGCACCCATCTTGCGGAAAGCTTTTTCATCTGTAGTTCTTCATGCAAAATTAAATGGACTCCATCATTTGAGATGCCCATGACATTAGCTATTTCACGCACTTTTATTCGTCGATCATTTAATACCATATCATGCACTTTGGCTACAATTTCTGTTGTTGTTGCTGTTTTTGGACGTCCACTACGTGGTTCATCTTCAATGCTTGTACGACCACGTTTAAATTCAGCAACCCAAATTTTTACTGTTGCATATGAAGGAGCACTTTCACCTAACACATTCACCATATCATTATGAATTTCTTGTCCCGATAAACCTTTTTTATGTAAATATTTAATGACACCACGCATTTCTAATTTTTCTATTGTAAAAAAATCGCGGATGCGTCTTTTGTGAACACCTGTTTCTATATGAAGGAGTTGCCAGATCGAAACACAATTTAACATGTGTTCATAGCAGAGATGGAAGTTTCCAAAACACTTAATATTTTTTTATACCGCGCTTTTTGTGCTAGGCTAAGAAGTTTCCGAACCGCCCTCGTATATTCATGGCTTAGTTTTGAGTTCGCGTTTAGGAGCCAGTGAAGTTGATGGACCTTAAGTTTCAGTTGAGTTTTCTTGGCTTCGATATGACTTCTCCAGGTGAGTCGGCGATCCAGGCGGATTCCAAGGTATGTTACATGATCAGATTGAGAAAAAGGGATAGGACAAGTGCTAAAATTCAGTGTGAAAGTTACCTGTGTGCATTTGGCCTCATTGACTTTTATTCTCCAGTCAGAGAGCCAAGATTCTACTTGTCTGAGATGTACACCTAGATTCATAGATGCAATATCCTGATTTTTATGTGCGGCCATTATAGCGGTACCGTCGGCAAAAGGGGATGTTAGCACGTTTGGGCTGGTAGGGATATCATATGCGGTAAACAGAAGGTAAAGGATAGGCCCCAGGACGCTTCCCTGGGGCACACTTGCTAGTATTTCGCGGTCATCGGTGACGTGTTGCCCACATTTGAATCTGAATCTGCGGTATTCTAAGTAAGACTCAAGAATTCGATGCGTATTTGCCGGTAAGTATTTGTTAATTTTGTAGGTCAAGCCAAAGTGCCAGACTTTGTCAAATGCTTGAGCAACATCCAGAAATACGGCGCAGCAATATTCTCGCCGTTCAAATGATTTTTCAATTGCTTGGGTCAGGCGGTTTACTTGTTCGTTGGTGCTGTGACCTTCCCGGAATCCAAACTGATGGTCTGGTATTATGTTATTTGACACGAGGAACGGTTTTATTTTTGATAAAAGAACATAGTTTGGATAAGCAGGGACGCAAACTGATCGGCCTGTATGAGGAAGGTATTGGTTTGTCCTTTCCTGGCTTTAAAATCATCTGAATCAAAGAAATTTTCCACACTTTAGGAAAGTAACCATGTCTCCAAATAGAGTTAACTAATTTTGCCAGGAACTTCACAGCATTACAGGGAAGTTCCAAGATCATTTTAGGCGTGATCTGGATTCACGGTTTCTTTAATGACATTAACAACTTCATTTGCGTTAGTAAACAATGGAATTACGGCAGACATTTTATCATCAGGTGGAAGGAGGTCGCTACTTGCAGCATTTGGGCGAAATACCTGGGACAGATGGTTTGCAAAAACATTGGCTTTTTCCTCTTCTGATATTGCCCACTCGCCATTAGAATTAAAATTCATAAAATGATACAATAAGTAAAGGTTCATAGAACTGTAGTATTTCCCTTAAGCACAATTTGTTATATCCTGCCGAATGATTATCAAAATCATTATAATTCATTTTGGGAATTTTTCACAATTATTACAAATCTTATTTCTAATCATGCGACAAATCATCCGGTACAAACTGACCTCTAAGCTGGCCAGCCAGTAGCGCTAATCG
Source organism: Hydrotaea diabolus (assembly GCA_963513945.1). Taxonomy (NCBI): domain Eukaryota; kingdom Metazoa; phylum Arthropoda; class Insecta; order Diptera; family Muscidae; genus Hydrotaea; species Hydrotaea diabolus. The sequence continues at coordinate 95,168,561 of OY740719.1, read as the reverse complement.
GAAATATTCTCACTCGCTTCTCTAAGCTAGAAAGAAAAATCTATCACGCACATCACGGACAAACCGGTAGTAATCACAAGCAACCACTAATCCCTCCAACGATTATCATTACCGCATCATTGCTGAGCCGCAGGAAATATGCTGTAATACCTGAAACGCGACGTGGCCGCCGCAAGTAATAATCGATCGATCAACATCGGCTCCTTTTTACGCTGGCATGCGGGAATTCTTAATGAAATCCTTTGGAAATTCCCTCACTTAAGACGTGAGCAAGAAATTCCATTAGACGGCAACGTCGGTGGTGGTGAACTGTTTACCTGGCCGACAACATTTAATTCTTAAGTTAGAGGGGCTTTCCCACCTTTCCGTCTCCTCCTTTAATCATCACTCAGCACTCACTACCGACCAACGGCAAGGCACCCCTCGTCCCTCATGCTGTGCGAGTCGCGTGAGCACGAGCAAAGCGTTAATATGCATATAACGATGATGAAGGGAATTATTGGTTACTTTTGTGGTTTTATGGATTATGTGTGGTCGTCCGCCGGTCCGTCCGTCCGTCCGTCAGTCCATCCTCAAATGTCCCAATATTGAAAGAAACGCACTCACACATGTGTTCCGGCTCCGAGTACGCTTGGCCACATTTGCCAGTCTGTTTGGACAACCCACTTCTTGTGGCACCACATGTTTTACTATTTTTGGCCTTTCATCTTCCTGCTACTGTCCATATTTCCCCTGTCCTTCCTGTTGAGTTTTAAGGTTAGGGCGAAGGTGTTGTTCTATTAACACTCTGATTAGGGATTTCTGTTTGAATTTTCAATTGGCCCAACTGTGCTCGCCGAGGGATGGGCCGAAGAAATTAATATGTTTTCGATTAGTAGGGAAATTTTCCAGCCTTCGGCAGAAATGCCCAGCAGTGGTTGTCATAGGATGACGTTTGTTTTGGAAATTTCGGTAATATTTAGTTTAGACCACAGGAGGTAGCCAAGCGGTAAAGAAAAGGAGGGAAATCATTATATAAAAGCAAAATTAACCTAAAAGGATTTAATGAAATACGAGTATTGACGAATTTGAATTTTTTTAAAGCAACACTGTGACTTCTTTTTGTTAGTTTGACGAACCACTGGCAACTGCAAACTTTTCATATGAGTGCATGTGATAATCGCACTATAATTAATTAATATTTTTAATTAATAACTAATTAGTTATTCAAAAATGGTAATTGTGAGCTCCTTTTGACAATGCTCGGGGGAAAACTCTGCTGCCAGATATTCTCCCTAAATATACGCATAAGTCTACTCTTAAGTGTATATGAGCTGATCATAAAAAATTGTGCGAGTTCAAGCGAGCTTGGTTATTACTCGCTTAGAATATTTCGCGAAAAACATTTTTTTTTCACAAAATAGAAATATTCATAATAAAAATACTATAAGTTTTCATAGGAAATTGTTTTTATTGTTTTTCAAAATATTCTCCTTTAAGATCAATATATATTTGCATGGGCACAAATCAATTTTCGAAGCAGCTTTTCCACTCCGATTGAGACAAAATATGATTTTTGAACGCTTCAATAGTTGGCTTCGGGCGATAAAAGACGTTGACCACGCATTTTTTTTCTTAATGCCAGGGAATAAGAAGAAGACATTGGGTGCCAAATCATGGCTGTACAGTGGATGGCCCTTCAATTCGACATTTTGAGTGGTCAAATAGCTCATCGTTTCAGCTGATGTGTGAGAGCTCGCATTGTCGTGATGCCAAATGATCCGTCTTCTCTTATTATCTTTCCTCATTTCTTCGAACACTGTTGACAAACATATGGTTCTATACCACTCAGAGTTGACCTCCTACGTTCCACTAAAGGTACTGTGGCAACATGGCTGGTTATGAAGAAAAAAATGCAATCATTTGTTTCTATGTACTTCTTTCACGAACAACTTCTGTTGGGTTTGGCTCGTCGTTGAAAGACCCATACGGTCGATTGCTGTTTTGTTTCGGGCTCATATGCATAGATCCATGATTCGTCACCTGTGACAATGCTATACACTGCCTTTGAGCTACCGCAGTTATACTTTTTTAACATCTCTTTGCACCAATCCATACGAGCCTTTTTTTAACATTCGTCAAATTATGTAGGATTCAACGAGAACCAATTTTTTTACGGCCAAATGAACATGCAATATCTTATTGATGCTTGTCATACTAATGCCCAAAGAATCCACAATCTCACGGTATGTCGGTTTTTCTTAAAAAGTTCACGTACAGCACATATGGTTTCTGGCAAAGTGATCGAAGTTGGACGTCCTTCACGAAATGCATCCTTTAGCGAACGGCGTCCGAGACTGAACTCTTTGTACCAGCGATTATTAGTGGTTTTTGATGGTGCTTCATCGCCAAAAGTCGAAACAAGTTGAAAAGAAACACTCTTGTCTCCATAACCCACGCCGAAAATCGTAAAAAGTCATTGCACGATGATTTTCTCAACACACTGTAAAGAAAACAATTCGCCCTCAAATGACAAAATGTTCTGAGTGAAGTTATACTGGAAGTTCCAGTTTGCATCTGGGAACAATAGTTTTGTCAGGACCCGAAATATAAATAGCAACCCTCGTATTATGTCACTTTGAATTGAATAAACAAGTGCCTGGTTTTTAGAGTTTTAGTAACATTTTATTGAAATATTTTCCAATATAGGGTGATCCAACACTAAGTGTTGCCTGGCGCCATCTGACATTTCCATTGGAAAGTTTGACATTTTTTAGCATAAACGTACTCAGAACGTTTTGACGTACGACCATCATTTGTGTTATTTACAGTGTCTTGAAAAAATCAATTTGGCAAAAAAATGGAATTAAGACGTGAACATTTTCGTGCGAACATTTTTCACAACTTTCGACGTGGATTATCACGACAAGAGTGCATCGATGAACTTAAATCTTTGTATGGCGATGAATTCAATCGTGGCTGATGCTCGCTCAAAGACGAACGTCGCCCAAAAAGCGGCCGTTGTGCCAGAGATCAATGTTCTCTGGCACAATGGCCGTGTGTGAAATGATAATGCAAAATCGTCACGTGTGATACCTTGAGATAGAGGCATCCTTGGGCATTTCTTCCACCAGCATACATTCGATATTGCATGAACATCTGGCCGTGAAAAGGTTTGGTCTCGTTGGATCCCGCACAATTTGACAATCGTCCAAAAAAAAGCTCGTGTCGATTGGTGCAAAAGAAATTTTAAAAAAATACGATCGCCGTGCTTCAGAAGACGTTTATAAGATCGTCACAGGTGACGAATCATGGATCTATGCGTATGAGCACGAAACAAAACAGCAATCGACCGTGCGGGTCTTCGAAGACGAGCCAAATCCAACGAAAGTTGTTCGTGGAAGAAGCACTTCGAAGCCAATGGTTGCCTGTTTCTTCGGCAAAACTGGTCATGTGGCTACTGTTCCGCTTCAGCAACGTAAGACGGTCAATTCTGAGTGGTACACCATAATTTGTTTTACTGAAGTCTGTTTGGAGAAATTCAAGAAACGAACAAGAGAAGACGAAACATTGTGCACCATGGCAATGCGAGTTCTCACATATCGGTTCAAACCAGAGCCTTTTTGACCGGCCAAAACGTCGAATTGATGGGTCATCCGCCTTACAGCCCTGACTTAACACCCAATGACTTCTTTTTATTCCCGCTCCCGATTTTCGTCACCAGAAGATGCTGTTGAAGCGTTCAAAAACCATGTTTTGAAGGTGTCTCAATCGGAGTGGAAAAAGTGCTTCGACAATTGGTTTGAGCGCATGTAGAAGGATATAAATCATTCCTTAGAATACTTTGAAAAACAATAAAACCATGTTTGATGATTAATAGTCGCATTTTCATTATTAGGTCAGAAATATATATAGCAGCCCTCGTAAAGTCATGACTACGATAAAAGAAAATAATGAATTTCCTGGGAATTCCGGATGATTTTCGTGGGAGACAGGGAATATGACCGGGATTGTCGGGATTTCCTGGGCGGGAATTCCCAGGAATAAACTCTACTCTTTTGTCTTCTCCCGACATTAAACTCATTTATATTTAGGTTATTTTACAGATTGTGTTTGTTATAATTGCCACTGAGATGAGAGTGCAATCAAGAGCCATTCGAAAAAAACATTTCCAGCTATCGAATTCCACTTGATAACCATCAAATTATGATTTCCCGAGAATCCCAAATGATTTTTCCGGGAAATCAAGAATGAAAAATGACCGAAATTCCCGGAATCTCTACTCTTTCGTCTTTTCTCGACGTTAAAACCATTTATGTCAAGGTTATTTTACAAATTTTGTTTGTTTTAAATGTCCACCTGGTATGAAAATGCTTTTCGCCAGAATAGATGAGGTTCATTAAGGAGCTGGTACTGAAAAAATATCATATAATTTAAAAAGAAATCACACTGCTGTCTGCAAAGCTCCTATAGAATTTAAACTTTCTGTCCAGTACACCTTGGTAGCGGATTTCAATGGCCCCTGAAGCGATGGGTCCCACGTATGGGTTCGTGTAATCCGAACTTATTCGACCTTGCTTGGATTTATTCCGAGGCCATTTAAGCCTGCCCACTTTGCCATTGTAAAAAGTACCTCTTGAAGGACGTCCCAAATTATATTCTTACACTTATCCTTAATTTCCAACGCCACGTCGTCTGCATCGGCAATATATTATCAAAAAAAATTCTCCAAGAAAAAGGGGATTTTCTTCAAATCAAAGTTCCAATGTAGGAAAGATGGAACGCCAGTTGGTTACTTTCGAAATCCCTTTCTTTACATATTTCATTTACTCTAGGGCAAATCGCTTGACAATTGACCGTAACCCTCAACCGCAAAATATCGCACAAAACTTAATATTCTTAAAATTTACCCAACAAAAGGACAAATAATTATAAAGTCAAACTCTACTCGGCGGAGAGGACATAAACCACTAAAAGACGTCAACAACAATCCAATTATTTGAGTAATTGTCTCACTTTTAAGCGCAAATTAAAATCCCAAAAAGTCAAATGATTGTTAAGTACGGTACACGGTCCGCAGCACCCGAGCCGCGCCAACCCAGCAAGCGCATACAACAACAGCCTAGGAGAAAGGACCACAAGCCATGAAAAGGACAACCAAAGAGATCTTATCCTTTTGGGCAGGACAATGGCCAGCAAGGACAGAATGCAAAATGCCAGCAAACAGCCGCACAAAATCGCATCCAAGAGTTGCAAAAATAACAAAAAACCCTACGCACACAACACAAGATTGCCATTTTGGCCGCCTTACAAAACGTACGCTTTGCGGGGTTTTTGGCGAAAAAGAACATCCTGGCAATGCTGTGTGCAAAGAAGGCAAACGGATAATCGGGTTTAAATCTCTTTTAAAAGTTAATGTTTTTGTACGCACCTACCGCATGAATGCCGGCAAATAAATACCAACGAAATGAACAGCAGTCGAACCCACAAAAAAAAATGCCTACAAAAATATTGTCACAAGTGCAAAAGGACCAAAGGAATCTCCAAAGTAAACACAGGACGAGCGAGTGCAAGAGGACCACTGACTCCTTGCGCCGGTGTTGGTCACCAAATAATGAGCATTTAAATACTCACTATCACAATATCATTTGACGCGTCATTGTCATTGCACCGAAACACCCAAAGTAAATATTTAATTTTGCCCTTAACACCCCAAAGACAGAACTGGCCAAGACAAGACAAAAATTTGCTTAATGTAAGAAAAATATCACGAAAGAATTCGTGTATTTCTTTTGCAGCATGACAAAGTTTTTGGATTGACAAAAAAAAAGAAAAATTCGGATAAAATAAATATTATTCTTCCTTAGCGACAAAAATCGTTGGAAAGGTAAGAAAGTAAATATTTATTTGCTTTGGCAAAAAGTTTGTGAATTCCTGCCACTAGACGAACGAAAAAACCAACAAGCGGGCGGCAGGGGATTTATTGAAAATAAATATTTATTTTATTAAATTGAAAAAATCATTGTGGATTTAAAGCAAAAATAAAATAACGAAAACAATGAATACAATTTATTGGAATTTCCTTGAACCTCGCTCTAATGAATTTTTACGTTCAATTACTTTTTGGGCCGAAAAAAAACCCTCTTCGATTTGTGATACTCAATTCAAGTTTACAAAATGGCTGTTCGACAAGATGCCAAAGGAGTTTTTTCAATGTGACAATTTTATTTCAATCCAGTGACGTAGGTGTGAGAGGAGCAAAGGATGAAACATATTGATTGTTAAAGTTTTGTACATGTCTGATTTTTTGATTATTAATTTTTTTAGTCTTTAAATATCGGGTTTTCCAATACGGACATAACAATTTCGTATTTTTATTTCAACGCACCCTCAAACATTTTTAATGATCTTTCAGTGTTAAAACGTTAGTCGAAGTCAACATTTTTATCATGGTAAAGTTCACTTATGGGCAACGTTTGGAAATCATTAAAAATACCGAGTCGGTGGTCGCAACTTTAAGAGCGCTTACTGCAATTTTCGACCACCATTCAGGATGAGCGCTGATTGATGCTCATTTCTGGCTGAGTGATTTTGTCAATAAACAAAATATGTGACAGCGCATAGAGAAAGGGACCTAAGGGTAAAAAAATCAATTTTCATTATTTTTTCTTTTTTTTGAAGTAGACAACATCTGAGCATCGAATGAGACCGATCCCATGCCCCAAAAGTGTTCCCTCCCAGAGATATGCGCGTTTTATGAAAGTGAAGTCGACGATTCTAAGCGCAAATAGAAAGGGACCTAATCTTTAAAATGGCTCTCCTGAACAAAACTAGTTTTTAACCTTGGGTCCCTTTCTATTTTGCGCGTCAGTTTAAAAAACGTAAGCGTTTTTATTAAAAATATTTCAGTTAAACAAAGCCAAAGCAGTTTGTTCGAAAAATTTTTATTTCCATATAAAAAGTACCACTCGTATTATTGCATTAGATCCCTAACAATAACATTGTTCTAAAAAGTATATTCAAATCAAAAAAAATTACAATCATACAGTATGAAACCCATAAAAACGACACTTCTGTCGCATCAAACATATTTATATTGTTGCTACAACCATATTTTCATTTTTAAATTTGACAATAATACTTTTCTTACATTTCAACAATATTAATATTGCGGCAATCATACTGTCAAAATCATATTGTCAAAATTAAGTTCAAAAAACGGTTCTATGGTTGCGACGAACATATTTTTATTGCGAAGAACATATTATTATTGCCGTGACCATGTAGTAACCATATTATAGGAAAATTGAGTCTAATAAATAGATCGCTGTACACGTTCTCGTGGTGGTCATATGAGCGAAATCGAATTTTATTTTTAAAATTTAACATTAGCACTACTCCTAGAATAAAATTTAACTCTATATCTTAAATATTCTGTGTTTTATTAAAATATAAAATTAGTATGTCCTTAATGAAAAACTCTGCAAATAAATTCAATTACCAACATTATTGGTGGGTGGGTGTTTCTGCGTACGGAGAATTCTTTGCCATAATGTTTCGGTACCACCTCAATAGAATCTAGTAAAAAAACTAAATTTGGACTTGGCCGACTTTATAATACCCCGCTCTTCGATATGACATTCTAGGATGAAAGGTATAGCAAATGCAAGAATATAGCAAAAAACTAGTAAAAAAGGTAAACGCGGGCGTGGCTGACAATAATTTACCTTGGAATTCTGGATGTTCAGAAAAACAAATTGAAATCTGTGAAAAAATTTTATGTTTGGTTTTGGTTCCCATAATTCCATTATCAAAAAAGCCTATTTTTCGGCCCTAGTGTAAAGTGAATATATCCTCCATCCTACGATGAAGAGTAGTTTGCTACCCATATGTCCCTAAGGCCACCAATTACCGAAAATATTTTTGCCCCAGTCCTGATTCGGTATTTACTGTGGATATAAGGAATAAGGTCCATTATTACAGTTTTTTTGCAAAAAAAAATTCAACAGAATCTCCATTTAGCTCAATACAACGTTTCTCCAATTTTTGTATCCCTTCGAAAAAATAGATTTTTCAAGGTCCATAAAATAGGCATTTGTTTGATCAATAATTTCATCGTTGGAGCTTAATCTCTATCCACCGAGCCATTTCTTTAGGTTTGGAAATAGGACATGGTCACTGGGGGCTAAATCCGGAGAATATGGAGGATGAGGTAGCAATTCGTAAGCCAATTCATGGAATCTTGCCGTTGACAATGTATATGAGTGCACCCGTGCGTTATCTTGATGAAAAATAATTTTTTAATACTTTGAAGTTGTCGCAGGATTACGTTTATGGTCAATTGAGAGCACATGCGGCAGACATCTTGCAGACAGCTTTCTTATTCAACTACGCCCCTGCGACATACGCTCCGTAAATATAATTCCATTCCAATCATTCAAACGAAATGAGAATGAATGTGCCATTCCAGTTAGAGCCATTCATTCATCCATCCATTCAGCCGTCCACCAATTGAAAATAAAAATTAATATTTGTCCCTATTTCCAATGTTTTTCTATAATTTCATCTTAAATAAACATTTGCTAAGTGGTCACATATCCATACGTTCGCACCAGACTCATCATCGTCAGAATGCATCGGCAGAGAGTGCCACACACACACATGCGGTGTTGCATTGACCGCCCGCCATACGAGTAGTTCCCATTTCCGGTCATATGTCCACATATCAATTGCTTCCTAACGTCCTAACGAGGGGCGAGTGCGATGTGACGAGTATCTTTTATTATTATTTGTCCATTGGGTGTTGTTATTTTTGGAGGTAGTGCGTGGTGGTGGTGGTTTCGAATGGCCACCACCAGAATAGACATTGTCATCGTGCATTCATTGGCCATCATTGCGATGGAGTTGTTGGCGATGATGGGGTGTGAGGTTTTACTAAATAAACACCGTCAATCTTCCAAGTTGATGTGTGTCTGTGAGTGTGTGCCAGGTAAATATTTGATGAACTTGATCAATGAACTCTTTTCGTGTAATTAAATGGATTGATGAGCTCATGCAAAGGGTCCCCGCTAATGAATTGGCCCGGTGAGTAATCAAAGTTAAGTGACTTGGATTAAAAGAAAGTCATAGGTTAATTGATGAGAGAGCAGGCTTTTCGGTTGAAACTTTTAGCCGTTAATTAAGTTGGTAGAAAAAAGTTAGAAAAAGTGCTGCTTATTGACATAGCCACCGAGATGAAAATGAGCTTCATCTGAAAACACCATTTTTTGGTAAAATTCTTCATCACCTGGCAAACAATCTTCAGCCCATTGGGCGAAACGAAAAGCACCTACACTGAGAAGAAAAATAACCTTATGCTCGTAAAAGGTTAACTTAACCATAACATTATTTAGAGTCTATGTTATACAGGGTGCGGCAAAGGTCACGAAGGGGTTTTAAACAATCATAACATATTTAATTTTTAATTTAAATTGGTGTTTCTTACAAAATAATAAAATATAATATCTGTAGATTTTTTAAATTTATGTGTGAAAGATTACGTGACCACCATTTTCAGCCGCGCAAAGCTGAGCTCTTTCAAGAGCATTTTCCATGACACGAATCAGAGTATCTAGCTGCAACGATCCCAATATTCTCCTTCACATGTTCAAGGATTCTGGGTTTATTGATATACACCCTCTCTGTTAAATATCCCCAAAGGAAATAATCCGGTGCTGTTAAATCCGGCGAACGGGCCGGTCAATTGAATGCTGAATTTTTGGAAATTAAACGTCCGTTAAAAATCTCCTTTAGGAGGTGCATAGTGGTTCGAGCAGTGTGTGCAGTGGCCCCATCTTCTTGGAACCACATCTCTGGATTGTCAGAAAGAGCTGGCCCCAAACAATTTTGGAGCATATCTCGGTAACGCTCGCCATTTACAAATTCTGCTAAGCAGAGCGCCTTCGAGCTGATGTTTTAGAATTCTCCTCAATATTCTCCTGAACGCGTTTTGAATATTTCCTACTTTAATTACAGAACGTGGACTTCCGCTTCGTTCTCGAAATCGCATCACCAAGTTTCGAATCATTGATTCGGAGGGGGAATTTCGCATATTGAAATGACGACGATAGGCTCGTTGATTTTGAATTATTGGTCGAAATAAAATTCTATGATTTTGGCTCGTTGGATAACGTTGTAACTTTTCATGATTAATCTCCCAGATTTATTTTACAAGTCCTAAAAACAAAATGGAGAAAAAATTGGAATAGAAAAGTTATTAATTTCTCAAATCCCTTCGTGACTTTTGCGGTTAATTTAACATTTTGTTGTTGACTGGTATTTAACAATAATAATAGTTAATTTAACTATTCTATGGTTGCATTTTTTAACCATGAAAATTGTTAATTTTAAAATAATTACTGTTGTTTTAACAATGCATTGTTGAGTTTTTCAACCTTTAAAATTGTTATTATTAAAATAATTATTGTTGTTTTAACAATGCAGAGCAGAGCAGAGGAAGAAAGGAAAGCGAGCGAAGAAAAAATGGAGAAAAAAATTGGAATAGAAAAGTTATTAATTTTTCAAATCCCATCGCGACTTTTGCCGCACCCTGTATAAGGTTAATTGGAACATTTTGTTGTTGATTAGTATTTAACAATAATACTAGTTAATTTAACTACTCTATGGTTGCATTTTTTAACCATGAAAATTGTTAATTTTAAAATAATTATTGTTGTTTTAACAATGCATTGTTGAGTTTTTCAACCTTTAAAATTGTTAGTATTAAAATAATTATTGTTGTTTTAACAATGCAGAGCAGAGGGAGAAAGGAAAACAAGTGGGTGGGAATAAGACAGTCGCAATCGTTGCAACTTTGTGTAACTTAATTCTGAACTTCGTATAACATAAAGCAGATCCAAGACTTCGTTACAACAGAGCCGAATGATCTTTTAATTCTTCTGTCTCTCTCTTAAAAAAACCTACCTTATATAATGTTCACTCAACTATTTTGTATGAACATTTGACCTTATATCGGGTGATCAATCTAAAGGTATTTTTTCAATATAAAAAAAAATTAAAAAAAAAATAAAATTAAATGTGCAATATTTGTGGTTCTTTCGAAAGAACATTTTATGCCATTTATTTTTTGAATATAATTTCCTTTAAATGTTGCCCGCAACTACGCCTCAGGGTGTCCATTCTGCGGTCCAATTTTTCATGACTTGTTCGAGCATTTCGACCGGCATGGCTTTAATGACTCGCGTAATGTTGGCTTCCAAAACCTGAATCGTAGCTGGTTTGTCAGCATAAAATTTGGACTTTACGTAGCCCCAAAGAAAAAAGTCTATAGCTGTCATATTACACGATCTAGGCGGCCAACTCACCGGTCCAAAACGTGAAATTGGCTGCTCTTCGTAATGACCTCTTAATAAATCCATTGCTTGAGCAGCTGTATGGCAAGTGGAGCAGTCCTGTTAAATCCAAATGTCGTCAAGATTACGGAATTTTATTTCAGGAGTCCGATATCAAGGCGCGACAGCGAGCTCCATTCACGGTAACGTTTGGACCATTATCATTTTTGACAAAATATGGACCGATTATTTCACCAGCCCATAAACCGCAACAGACCGTGGTTTGCTCTGGGAACAATGGCACCTTTTCTTGTTGCTCTTCAGCCCAAATGCGGCAATTTTGTTTATTGACTTTGCCGTTGAGCCAGAAATGGGCCTCACCACTGAACAAAATTTTGGTCGAAAACAGCGGATCTTCTCGTTTCTCACCGAACGCTCATTTTCATAATACAGTTGCCAACATTTGCTGGTAATTATTTTCAAAAAATAAATGCCTTAAAATGTCCTTTCAAATTACCAATAAAGATTCCACACTTGATTTCAATTTTTATACATATTTTGTTGTTGAAAAAATACCTCTAGATGGATCACCCTATATTTTTGGCTTAGTGTAATGGTGTTCCATTATTAAATGACAAAGTTCAACCTTTACCAACCAATAGTACCAAAAACTTGGAAAAATTATCAGTACTATTTTTTCGCCTATACTATAAGACATTTGGCAGGACATTAAATCGGGTGTGCCTTTGAAAAGCGGCTGTTAGAATCCAATTTAACTGGGCTTTTTTACAGGTGCTGTAAGTTCCTCTACTAAATTGTAAGCAGAATCGGAAGTAAAGAACTGTGAAGTCGCAGGACCCCATATCGTGAGGCACGTTTGATTGGGGCCTGTAAAGAAACAAGAACCGATATGACATAGTTTCACGAAACTTAATTATTGGTCACAATTTACATTTTATCTCTGACAGAGGAGTGAACATTGTTTGTTTTATAGAAACCAAGGACTAATGCGCTCCAATCCTAGCAACGTTTTTTTGTGTCTTGCAACGCGCTTAGGAAAATTTTGCCACAATTGGATTAAGTTTGTTGCTTCTAGAAGGTGAGAACGTCGCAATCATGGTCTGATGAGGCCATATTTTACCAGAGATGAGTCTTGGTTTCTCTTAAAGCTCTATCCGATATTTGATTAGAAAAAGATGTAATACACTGAACCGAAAATACAATGATTTTTTTAACCATGTATCTGGTTAAATTCTTAATGGTAAATGTTTGAGAACGAAGACAAAATAACGTTATAAAAGGTCAAATGTACATGCAAAATAGTTGAGTTAACATTGTATAAGGTTAGTTATTTTTAAGAGAGAGGCAGAAAATTGTGCGACATTTAAAGATCATTTGGCTCTGTTGTATCAACGTTTTTGATCTGCTTTGTGTTATACGAAGTTCAGAATTAAGTTACACGAAGCTGCAACGATTGCGACTTTATTATCCTCCCACTCTTTTTTCTCTCTTTCTCTGCTCTGAACGTTTGTAAATGTATGAAAGTTCATAAGACAATTTATCTCGCTCTTTTAAAAAATCACCACCAAATGCAAGTGATAGCTGTACAATTATGATAATGATATTGCGCTATGAAGATTGTTCTTCGCATAGTTCGTAGACTATACGCAATGGGTAATTCTCATTAATCATAATGGGACTCCCGGATAAGTTATTTAATTTGTTGCCGAAATAATTATTGCCAAATACTGCTAAAGAAAAACCTTGTCCGGCTTAGAAACAGCTGAAAGTTTGCCTGGCAACCGTAGCCTATACATTTCACCATTTTTTTTTGTTGATTCTGAAAAAGAAACAACAAAAAGTCGCGAACCAGAATAAAAACTGTTCAAGTCATAATAAAAAAATAAATAAATAAAAAATAAAAAAGACCGAATAAATGTAAACAAAACAAAAACATTATTAGAAGGTTAATTTAATATTTAAAATTGTAACAGTAACTACATTTCTGGTTAAAGGAGGTAACCAATAATTAGTTTATTTAAGAATAAAAATGATTTCTATAACGATCTTCATAGTTAATAATATTTACAATTTCATTGTTAAATTGAACATGTATTGTGTCAATAAATTAACCGCGAAATTTTAATATTAACAATTTTCATGGTTAAAAATAATGCATTGTTAAACCAACAATACTTATTTCAATAATAGCAATTGCAATGGTTAAAAATCGCAAGAATGCATTGTTTAAACAACAATAATATTTAAAAATTAACAATTTTCATGGTTAAAAAAATCAACCATAGAACAGTTAAATTAACTATTATTATTGTTAAATACCAGTCAACAACAAAATGTTCAAATTAACCTTATATAACTTCAAATCATGTTTATTTATGGTTAAGTTAACCTTATATAAGGTTATTTTTCTTCTTAGTGTATGTGGCTTCTTAAGATGCAGGATCTGAAAACTAGCAAGGTCATTTTATTAAATTTCTATTATATTCGTAGCAAAATTTGTTTTAACTTGAGTACCCATGTGTCCATATTGACTATTAATCACCCGTTTTTACCCGGTACGTTTTTTAGGCCACATGAGCCAAAAAGTTTACCAACTATGCTTTTTTTTATTCATTTATTTAACAATACAAATTTTAACTATCGCCTGTCCACAAAAAAGTACAATTATAAGTACAATTCCAAGTATACCTTGTTGTATACAATTTATAAGAAAACCTATTAAAATCAAAAAGTTTTTCTCTATGGATTGTTTTTATGGTGTCAAAAATAACGGAAATTGAGTAAAAAAAATTGAAAATAACATGTTTCCTTCTTGATTTTACGTTTTTTCCTTCTTGATAAAATTAAAAAGTTTTACAACATTAAAATAATAAGGAATCGCATTGAAAAAATCTTCGTTTCTTTCTGCTGGGATACCCCTTAGCCTAAAAACGTTTCATAGAGAAAATCTTCTTGACTCTATTAGGCAGTTTTGGCTCTGTGTACAATTCCAAACAGCTTATGAGCCATCATCATGAAGAATTTCCAGATCCTAGGTTGATTCGTTCGACCGCTATCGTATTCAATATAAACTATGGTCAATATATAGGGGGATCCATCTTAAGGTATTTTTTCAGAACAAAAAAATATAAAAATTCAAATCAAGTGTTAAAACTTTATTTGTAAGTGTTAAAACTTTATTTTCAAATCAAGTGAAACGACATTTTGTGGCATTTATTTTTTTAAAATAATTACCTTCAAATGTTGGCAACTGTATTATGGAACTGAACGTTCGGCGAAAAAACGGGAAGATCCGCTGTTTTCGATCAAAATTTTGTTCAGTGATGAATGAGGCCTATTTCTGGCTTAACGGCAAAGTCAATAAACAAAATTGCCGTATTTGGGCTAAAGTGCAACAAGAAGAGGTTCAAGAGGTGCCATTATAGCCAGAGAAAACCACGGTTAGGTGCGGTGTATAAACTGGTGGGATCATAGCATATTTTTTCAAAAGTTATGATGGCTGGAACGTAACCGTGAATGGTGCTCGCTTCCGCTCCATGATATCGATCTTTATGCTACCTGAAATTTAAGCCCGTAATATTGACAACACTTGGTTTCAACAGCACGGTGGCACTTGCTGCAATGGACTATAGAGAGGTCATTTCGAAAAGCAACTAATTTGACGTTTTGGTCAGGTGAGTTGGCCTCCTAAATCGAGTGATATCAAACCTTTAGACATTTTTCTTTGGGGTTACGTAAAGTCCAAAGTCTATGCTGACAAACCAGCTACGATTCAGGTTTGGACGACGGTTGAAGTTGCTCAGTCAAATGATAATTTCTGACTTCTTTACCTAAATGTTTTTTTTGTAAAATTAATTAAAATGTGAAATTATTAACAAATTAAATTTTTTTCTTTTCCAATTTTAGCTCCCTTCTTCCTCTTTGTTTGTATGAACTTTTGCTATTTTTAAAATTTCGGAAATTTGAACTTTTTCTCTGGTCCCGTATGTTTTAAGTGTTCAATAGAAGACCGTAGCAATAGATGAACTGACGGACATTGTTCAATGAAATCAGATGGAAATGGTTATTCTAAATTGATAGTTATAATAACTAATATGGGGTCTACCTCCTTTCCCGTACGTTGTTACAAACATCAGCACTAAGTCATAATACTCTGTGGCATAACAATATGAAATCATTTCGTGTTACTCTAAAAATGGCATCAGCACCTGTTTTATGAAATACTACTCGGATAGCATGTTTACATTTCTTTCATGAAATCATTAACACCGGAAGCGGATATTATAAATCAATTCAGCATTCGAGATCAAGGGTGACATCTATCGGACATACTTTTGTTTATTTTTTATTGACTCAAACTCTTTGTTTGCAATTATGTGCATCTTATGTGTATCGCAGACATTAACCACACCATCATTCAGAAAACTTGGCAGCATTGTCGATAGAACAGTGCCCTCCATTGTCACTAAATAGTGTACTGCAATATCATAGCAAAACAGTACTATCGATATGTAGAATCTGCTTTATCATAGAATTCTTGCGCAAAAAGTTACAATTTTATAAGGAGGTTCTGTGATTTCAATTTTTTAGGTCGATGTGCAGCAGCTGGGAAAATGTCAATATTTTTATTAACAGATTTAAACTATTTAAAATATATTTAACTCAAGCAGATAGGTCTATTAGCTATCTGTTTGCGTTAATGGATTGTCCAAAGAAATTCATATCTACCTTACACAGAGAACAGATTCGTCCAACCAAATTGTTTTTGTCAACCGAATTATTGAGGTGGTATTCACCTCAAGTTGTCAATCAGTATAACCGAATGTTAATTGGTGCTCTGTAATGTTCAGTAACTGGAACTAAAGTATCGGAGCAACAAGTACCCACATGTCGCAATTGTTCAACGAAAAAAATTGAAAATGTTCGTCCGATGCAAAAAACTTTTTCCACTTGAAGTATTCTAAATTATACAAAGGGTCATGTCGTGGAAAAGATAAAGGAAGATTTTTACCGAAAAAAATTTGATTGGCTCAGTCAGAAATAATTGAATTATTTTATTTCAATAATGCCTTTTTTTATTGCCCAACGATAAGGGGATGTCCGCTATTAAGCTGTGCATTGCGTTGGTGAGTGGAAAGTTAAGGAGTTCAGGGCGGAAAGAGGGAGTAACGTTTATTGACATTTGTCTTGAATTTTTGAATATCGTAATTGGTTGTTGTTGTTGTTGTTGTTGTAGCGGCAACTGTGTGCCGGGGTGACAGCCCTTGGCCGAAGAATTGCTCTTCGGGTCAGTCCGGTCCATAGAACCGGTTGGTGGTACATAAATACATTCGCCGAAAGTCGATTTCACCTACGAACAGTACGTGCAAAAAACCAATTCGATCTATAGCGAATAGTGCGGTCGACCGATAACAAAGGGGTGTGAATGCCTGAAAGTCGCATATTCCTCCCATTCATCCTCAAGTCAGGAAAAAGTCGAGGGATGTTGCCTAGAGCACACACTGGAGGAGCACAAAGTGACGATAGAACAACACGCGACGCTCATTTCGACGATATTTAAGGGAGAAAATGAAGTTGGATATCCCACTGTCACCTATCAGCACCATCGCCCTCCTTTGAACACGGTCAAGTAGCTCTAATAAGGTTTTTGGAGCACCTGCTTATATATGGGAATTTTATTCCATCTTCGCCTTAATATAGGTTTTATAGAAATTAAAAATATCAGAAGAAGTGAAATATTTCTTACACCGCTTTAGAAAGCCTATACACTTCGGTGCTTCTTTCGACACTTCAAATATTTGTCTCGCCCAACAAGCTTCATATTGAATCTTCAAGCCCAGAATATCAAGAGCATCTGATTGTTCAACATCCAAACCACCGATAGATAATGACGACCCAAATGGGTCAGTGAATATCTTGTGGGACAAAAAACAGCAATGCGTCTTGAGTGCATTAAAATCTACCCTATTCATTCGAGGCCAATTAAAAATGGCCTGTAAATCGCGGCCTAGTGTCTCATCCATAGTTCGCCTACTGTTGAATGAATACCAATGACAGAGGTTGCGGTTGAATGAGTAGATTTGATTTACGGTCTGACCCAACAGATCGTCACTGAAAATAAGAAATAAAGAGGGGGAAAGGACAGAGCCTTGTGGTACATCCGCGGTAAGCCAATGTTTGTTGGATGAGAACCTATCTACAACAACTCTTATAATGCGATTTCTAACAAAGCTCGATATAAAACGAGCAAAAATATCACCGACACCAAAAGCCATCAGCTTTGATATGAGTGCACCATGCTAGACTCTATCAAAGGCTTTGGAGATATCCTGAGCCTCAACCTTACTCTCACCAAACTGGTGGATTGACCGACTCCAACGATCTGACAAGAAAGCCATCATCTCTCCTGTAGAGCGATTTCTTCGGAAGCCATACTTTTGATCACTATGCAGGTCGTTGGACTCTAGAAACCAAACAAGATGTTGGTTAACCATGCTCTCCATTGCATTGGAGAGCGCAGAGAAAATCGCAATTGGCCGATAATTAGCAGGATTATTGGCAACGTTTGCAACCTTTCCACACGCTGGGAAGACACCCGAATAGTAAGCAAGATTGAAAAGTTTGGTTCGCAAAGTTCTTAGCCTATCAATGAAAGAGAATAGTTAGTTTTTCAAAAATATTTTTATTTTTCGATATAATCTCCTGAAACTTCAATATACTTAGTCCAATTCTATCCCTTGATTAAAATAGTTTTCCTCAAGGTCTTCAAAATAGTGGTTTACAACTGTAATTGCATCTTCATTTGAGGTAAAACGCTTGCCAGCAAGAATTTTTTTTTAGATTTGGGAACAGGTAAAAGTCACTGGGAGTTAAACCGGGAGAATAAGGTGGGTGGTCAAGCAACTCGTACTTTAATTCGTTGATTTTAGCCATTGTTAAAACACTCTTGTGCGCTGGTGCGTTGTCTTGATGACAAATTATTTTTTTGTGTTGTAAGCCAGGACGTTTTTCTCGAATTTGTACATTTAATTGATCTAAAAGGTTGCAATAGTACTCTGAATTTATTGTTTTACCCTTTTGCAGATAGTCAATCAATTAAATACCTTTGGAGTCCCAAAAAACCGTTGCCATAACCTTACCAGCCGAATGAATTGTTTTTGCCTTCTTTGGGGCACTTCCTCCAGCTTCAGTCCATTGTTTGGATTGTTCTTTTGTCTCTGGAGTATAGTGGTGGGTCCATGTCTCATCAACAGCTATGAAACGACGCTTAAAATCCATTTTATTTCGCTGAAAACGATCCAAACAAGCTTGAGAAATGTTCATTCTTATGCGTTTTTGGTCGACTGTTAACTAGTGCGGCACCCATCTTGCAGAAATCGTTTCCATCTGTAGTTCTTCATGCAAAATTAAATGGACTAGATCATTTGAGATGCCCATGATATTAGATATTTCACGCACTTTTATTCGTCGATCATTTAATACCGTATGATGCACTTTGGCTACAATTTCTGCTGTTGTTGCTGTTTTTGGACGTCCACTACGTGGTTCATCTTCAATGCTTGTACGACCACGTTTAAATTCAGCAACCCAATTTTTTACTGTTTCATATGAAGGAGCACTTTCACCTAACACATTCACCATATTATTATGAATTTCTTGTCCCGATAAACCTTTTTTATGTAAATATTTAATGACACCATGCATTTCTCATTTTTCCATTGTAAAAAAATCGCGGATGCGTCTTTTGTGAACCCCTGTATCTATATGAAGGAGTTGCCAGATCGAAACGAAAATTTAACATGTGTTCATAGAAGTGCGTTTTGATTATGATTAAATTTTAGTTATAGTTACCAATAATTGATTGCAACAACAATATGTTTGCAACTATTGGTTACCACAACCACCAGCTGCCACAAGCAACAAAATACCTTTTCTGCGTTTCATTAGAACGAGCTTTCTGCGTACAATACGAAGATCATATATTATATTTTAGAGATGGGCACGTGAGTAATTTTGGCTCACGCTCACGAACGATCACGACGTAAGAATTTTGAATCACGTACGCTCACGCACGACGATTTTTTTTCGCTCACGGGAGTAAAATTAATTTAACTCGTGATTCATGCTAATCACGTGATTTGTGCCCATCTCTAATATAGGGTGATTCATCTAGAGGTATTTTATTTAGAACAAAAAAAAGTGACGCGCTTAATAGAAAGGGACCTAAGGGTAAAAACCAGTTTTGTTTAGGAGAGGCATTTTAAAGATTTAAATACGTGTATCTTTGGTGTACCATCACTTTCATAAAACGCGCATATCTCTGGGACGGAACACTTTTGGGGCATGGGATCGGTCTCATTCGATGCTCAGATGTTGTCCACATCAAAAAAAAATGAAAATTTATTTTTTTACCCTTAGGTCCCTTTCTCTATGCGCTGTCACATATAAAAATTCAAATCAAGTGTCTCTTTATTAGTAATTTGAAAGGACATTACCATTTAACGTCATTTAATTTTTGAATATAATTTCCTTCAAATGTTGGCCGCAACTACGTCTCAGAGTTTCCATTTTGAGTGTCCAGTTTTGGATGACTCGTTCGAGCATTTCGACCGGTTTGGCATTAATGACACGCGTAATGTTGGCTTCCAAAACCTGAATCGTAGCTGGTTTGTCAGCATAGACTTTGGACTTTACGTAACCCCAAAGAAAAATGTCTAAAGGTTGTTTGTTGCAACGGAAATTCATTATTTGGACCAGCATTTTTTTTTTGTTCGACCCTATCTCCAACTAATTTTTTTGTAGAAAGAAAGATATCCATGGGTATACCTCTCAAAATTCACTCAAAATCACTAAACGAATTGATTTAACGTTGTCCGTCCGCCAGCTGATCGTTTGTTGTAATCAGAATATAGATCTCAATAATGAAACCATCTTGGTAAAGATTTCTCCAGCATGCAGTCTTTAATTAAATATTACCAACACGCAGAGAAAAAACATGGCTACTATATGGTCACGGCAATAATAATATGTTCTCCGCTATAAAAGTATGTTCATCGCAACCATAGTATCGTTTACTGAATCTAACTTTGACAATAGTATGATTGACACAAAATTAATTTTGTTGAAATGTAACAATATTATTATTGCCAAATTAAAAAATAAAAATATGGTTGTAGCAACAATATAAATATGGTTGGTACGACAAAAGTATTGTTTTTTTTGGGGTTTTATGTTAACAATAATAAGATTGCGGCAATCATACTGTATGCTTGAAATTCTTCTTCATTTGTACTTATATATGCTTTTTAGAACTATGTTATTGTTACGGATCTAATTTTAAATTTTCTTAAAACTACAATTTTTCGAACCAACTGCTTTGGCTTTCTCTAACTGAAATATTTTTAATAAAAAGGCTAACGTTTTTTTAAACTGATTTTTTCTTCTGTTAAATTTATCACTCCTATTATTTTGAATTTAATGTATTTTTAAATAAGTTTCATAATTCAAATCTAATGTTGACAACTTAACCCAATTGTAATAAATAATTTTGGCGATCATAGAATATTTGTGCGTGATCATCATATGGTTGCGTGTGAAACACACTATGGTTGTAAGGATCATAATATGGTTGTGGAGATCATAGTATGGTTGGATGTGAATCATACTATGGTTGTGGGGTCATATTATGATTATGTGTGAATCATACTATTGTTGTGAGGATCAAAGTATGGTTGTGAGGATTATAGTATGGTTGTATTGGAATCATACTACTATTGTGAGGATCATAATATTGTTGATCCGCAACCATACACCCAACAATAGTATTGTCCTCTTCGAATATTGTCACCACGAAGATGGTTATATTATTGCGATCTGTATTTGGATTACAATAATAGATCAACTGGCGGCCGGACATCGTAAGATTGATTCATATAGTGATTTTGTATTAAAGGAATACTTCGGGTACATGTAACCCCAAACATTTGGTTGTTATATATGTATGTATAATATGTTCTCTGTATGTTAAATGTCAGATTCCAAAATTGATTCGAATGTACAATTGCAAATCGGTAATAGTCTACACACATAGAACAAATTAAGTACTTATAGTTGGAAATCGATTGGAACTATAAGTGTAAGTATTTATTGCTGTTAATTGTATCCAAAAAGAATCTACTTATTCGAAATGTCCGCCTTTTGCCTTTACACACGCCTTAAGTCGCACTGGCCAATCGTCATTGGCTGCACGAGCCTCGTCCATTAAAAAATTGGCCACAGCTCGAACCAAAGCAGTCTTAAGAGATCCAATGTTGGGGTTTCTTTTGTGACAAACATTGTCCTCTGAAATCGTCCACAATTTGTAATCCAATGGGTTCAAATCTGAACTGCCTGAGGGCCATTCTTCAGAGGAAATGAACGCTGGCAAATTGTTTCGAAGCCAGGCCTGGGACGTTTTAGCCTTATAGGCCGGCGCAAAATCCTTCTAGAAAGTCCATGGCTGGTTTTGGATCAGGAAATTGTTAAGAGGCTTTACAACTGCTTCCAAAACGGTTTCTTGGTAAACTTTGGCCGATGTTTTGACTCCTTGTTCGCAGAAATGCAAGTCAGTGACCCCATCGTAAGAGACACCCCACCAAACCATGACTGAAGCTGGGTGATGACCCCTTTTCCACCCTCTGGATCAGTTCAGATGCTTCCTTAGATGACCGCACATACATTCTATCATTTCGCTTGTTATCAGCGTGCTTCATCAAAAGACGTTTGCATTTTTCAATCCTATTTTTTTTAAAGCTGCAGTCATTAAATGTCCGGTACGTCGTTTGAAAGTCCCAAGTCTTTTTTAATGATTCGACTCATGGACTTTTGCGTGATATTCATCTCACGGGCCATGATTTTCTGTTTTCGGAGCGGATTTCTGTGAATTCTTGATTTAACGGCTTTGATGACACGCGGTGTTCGAACAGAGCTTGGGCGGCCCGACCGGTGGAGGTCTTTTACATCTCCAGTCTCCTCAAACAGTTTTATGCATCGGTAGACGAACATGCGGCTAGTCCCTAGTGGCCGGAGCGTTTTGAAAATATCGCTTTTTTCATTTCACACTTGAAGAGCGCTATTACAGCGATACGTTTCACATTATCTGACCACTCTATGATGAAATTTGAAACAATTTTAAAATCCCGCTACAGACTAACGCTATTGAGGTTAGCTTTCAAACCCCATATGACATTAACGGGGTGTGTTCAGCTCAACTATTGGAATGGGTGTGTTCAATGTTGTAACAGTATTTATGTCCCATGAATTTCGATACATGAATTGGCATAAACTCCATATACGAGGGCGACCGCAAAAGTAACTGGCCTAACATAAAAAGAACCGTTTTTGGAATTATTATTATTTATTTTTCAACATAATCTCCTTCCAACTCAATACATTTCATCAAACGTTTTTCAAGTTTTTTAATTCCATCCGAAAAATAAGGTTTCTCAAGACCTTCAAAATATGCCTCAGTTTCAGCAATAACCTCGCTATTGGACGAAAATTTTTTGCCACCGAGAATTTTTTTAAATTTGGAAAGAAGAAATAATCAGAAGGAGCTAAATCTGGACTGTATGGTGGATGCGGAGCAATTTCAAATCGTAATTCGGCCAGTTTTTGTTGAGTTAAAAATGCAGTGTGTGAAGGAGCATTATCTTGATGAAAAAGAACTTTTTTTTTCTAAACGCGGTCGTTTTATCTTGATTTCTTCACTCAAACGATCCAATAATGCACAATAATATTCACTATTTATAGTTTTTCCTTTCTCAAGATAATCAATAAATATTATACCTTGCATCCCAAAATACTGTGGCCATTAGTTTTCCTGCTGACTTAACAGTTTTCGCCTTCTTGGGACCACTTTTACCAGCTTCTATCCATTGTTTTGACTGTTCTTTGCGTTCTGGGATGTAGTGATGGATCCATGTTTCATCAACAGCTATGAATCGGCGCAAGAACTCTATTGGATTTCGCTGATAAATCGCTAAAAGCTCCTCGGAATTGATCCAACGGACGATTTTTTGGGGCAAAGTCAACAAACGTGGCACCCATCTTGCGGGTAGCTTTTTCATGTGGAGTTCATCATGTAAAATACTCCAAACTTGTTTTCGTGTATTTTAACAATATCAGCAAGTTCTCTAAGCTTTTTCGTCTATCTTTAGTCACTTCATTAAATATTTTTCTAATGTTTTCGATAGTAGTAGCAGTTTTCGGTCTTCCGGAGCGTTGTTAATCTTCCGTACTTGAACGACCCATTTTAAATTGTTGAACCCAGGATTTCACGGTGGAGTATGATGGTGCATTATCACCATGAACAGAATCCAATTCATCTTTGATTAATTGTGGCGTATAACCTTTCATATAATGTGTTTAATTACCGCACGAAACTCTTTATTTTCCATTTTTCAAAAATTATAAAACTTGTTTACTTCAATCACCTGTAACAAAGAAAAGAATCATTAAATATTTCGGAAATTTTGACAGCTGGCTTATAAAAGATTGCTTTTAAAAAACAAAACAAAAAAGTTGCTGGTAAAACAGAAAATGTGCCAGGCTAGTTAGTTTTGCGGTCGCCCTCGTATAAGTACTATGCGTTCGTTCCAAATTCAAACAATGCCACATATTAAAAAAGATTTTTCGACAGACAAGTCTCCTTAGTAAAAACGACTCTGTTTTCAATTACTACTTCAATCGGCTTCACCAATCGTGCGAGAAAACGTTAACTGAAAACAGAGTTTTTGAAAAATCTTCATAAACACGGCAAAAAATTTTCGATTGAATTTTTGCAGATAGCTAACATACACACAGAGAATATAAAATCGGTTGCTACTACAATAAATCCGTTGCAATAGAAGAATTTCTGTTGCCATTACCGAAAGAATATCCGGTTCGTAATGAGTATCCGGTTCGACATACCACTAGATCGATTATATCAATTGAATGCGGTAGGGCAAATAAAAGGTGTTTTTTTAGACGTGTGGCTTTCAAGATGAAATAAGACGCATATAATTTAATGTTTTGGCAAAGAGTTTAGCTTTATTCAAAAGATAAGGGGTTGCCCTTATGTTTTAAAAATGATTTCGGGCAAGTGGCTGCCACGGCTGGCTCGAAAGAATTTCAGCCGAGATGATCAATTTTCGACCACTTTTGGCCGCATTTGGGGCCGTATGTCAGCAATAACTCGCCGAATATTCTATTCCAAGGCCTCATTGGTGTCGGGCTTATCTGTCCCCCAAAAAATAGACCAGCGGTGTTAAATCGCACGATCTTGGAGGCCACGCCAAAGGCCCACGACGCGAGATAATCTGCTCACCAAAAGTCTTATTCAATAAATTGATTGTTTCGTTGGCTGTGTGGCATGTAGCGCCGTCTTTGGTCGCCAAAGGTCGTCCACATCAACATCCTCCAAATCAGGCACAAGAACGCCATGTAATATTATGGGCGGATTCATTTTTGAAGAAATATGTACCAATGATTTCCTCTGCCCATAGATCACACCAAAAAGTGACTTTTTGAGGATGTAACGGCGTCTCAACAATGGTTTTTTGATTTTCATTATTCCAAATGCAACAATTTTGGTTACTCGTATTAACGTGCCCATTCAACCAAAAGTTAGCTTCATCGCTGAACAAAGTTTTCTTGTAAGAATCAGAGGCGGTGCCTATCTAATTTTGGGCTCATTCACCGAACGTGTGACGCTTGACCGGTACATGTAACCACAAACATTTGGTTGTGATAACGAACTTCTTCTCTGTGTGTTTTAATGCCAGACACCAAAATTAATTCGAATGCACACTTGCAAATCGTAAAAAGTTTACACACAGAGAACAAATTAATTGGAAGTCGGTTGGAACTAAAATGATTCGGTTGCAAAAGAGGAATTTCGGTTGCAATCACCAAATGTTTGTAATCGTATTAAATATTCGGTACGAAATACCACAAGATGATTAATATGATCATCGGTCTGTACTGACAACTTATTGATCGGTCATACCAATAAACCTCGAAAAAGGTATTTAGTTGTGATGGTAAGTTGCCTCTTGGTTGCTACAACTGGTGGTTTTGCCAACATTTTGTTATTGTAACCAATTATTTGTGATGATAACTAAAACTGTATCATGAACAAAAGCTAAATGGTATTTTTTTAAAAAATAAAATAATTCGTTTATTAATGACTTCAAGTCAATCGATTAACCAAATTGTTTTCCAGTGAAAATTATCCATCATCTTTTCCAATTTTTCCTCGTCATGACTCATCCTATGAGTACTGCAAGTACTTCAATTGTGCAAGCAAACAGTTTTTTGCCTCTGACTAAAATTTTCATTATTTTCGTTGAACAAGTGGAATGTGAATTTTTAGATCCAAACATTCTTTCTAAAGGTTCGGAAACTTGTAATGTTGCACCGATACTACAGTACCATAAGCTGAAAATTACAGAGCACCAACATTCGGTTGTAATGATGGAATACTCGAGGTGCATGAAACCTCAATCATTCGGAAAAAATTAGTTGTGGCAACGAATCTTTTCTCGTTCATCTTAGGTCGTTTAAGTTGGCTAATTTCGGATTACATTTGCTTTAGAATTCATTATTTTTGTTTATTTCATAAATCTTTAAAATATTAACTTAGTCAATCTAGTTCTCATTTTATATATACAATATTTTTTTTAAATACATTTTAAGGCAATACTTTATTATCATACTATTTGGCAACTCTAGCTGTTTCTAAATTTCAAAACGAACGGAATACAATAAGAAATTAAAAATCTATTAACTAATGATGAAAAATAATACAATTAATTTGAATATTTAATGTGTTCATAATACGACGATCCACCACCGCCACCTGATGAACCGCCCCCACCACCCACACTCAATTGCTGCTGCTGGTGCTGTTGTTGTTGTTGATGCTGCTGGTGATGGTGGTGGTGCTGTTGCTGCTGCTGCTGATGTAGTGGTGGTGTTGATATCACACCCGAGGGTGGAGTCATGGAGGGCAAAAATATGGGTTTGCGATCAATCAGTGCTGAGGAGGACGAGCCGGAATTCAGTAATGACAGAGAAGAGCTGGACGATGTGGGTGGCAGTACAACCACCGTTGAGGGCGACGATGTTATCGGTGGCGGTGGCAACGAATGAATCAGTGATGCCGAGGACGACGATGATGCCGAGGGAGGTGGTGTCATGGACGACGATGTCGTGTGATGATGTTGCTGCGCTGAGGCATTGTGATGATGGTGATGTGAGGAAAGTGTCGACAACGATGAAATTTGCGATAACGACATGGAGCGTAAACCTGTGGAATGGGAGAGCGACAGAAACATGTATTTAGTCCGGGTTGTAAGAGATCAACGATCTTTTACGATCGCGTAAATCAATTATGACGACACATGTTGGATGCGAGTATTTGCTCTGCAATTTCAAAAAGCACTTAAGTCATAACGACCTGTTTTATTACAATTTTGAATCGCATCTTTACCGCGCTTTGCATCTCCATGATTGACACGCTCACCCAGTTGCTAGGGCGAAACGCTTAGGATCACAAACAGCAGACAAAACTAAATATTCTAGTCTAGCTTCATCAGTACTTACCATTGTCGATGTTGTAAGTGGCGCCGGTTGATGATGCGGCCGCACCATATGGCGAATAACCATTACTGGCTGCCACCAGTGATGCTGTGGCATAATCCAGACTTGGATTGGCCTGCAGAGCCGCCGCCGCCGCGGCAGAACTGCCTGTCAGGCTGGGTGCGGGCGATGAACTACTGGTCGCCGAGACATGGGCTAAAGGTGGCGTGGGACTGTTGTTGTGCATCGCTGCGGAGGAGGCGATATTCGAATACTGAGGTAGTGCGTTTTGACCATGACCATGGGGGCCACCCCAAGGATCGGTGAAATTGCCCGCTGATGATGTTGAGGGATAGTCGTAGGATGAGAAAGCCTGAGAGGCATAGAAATTGGGATTATCCTGAAAGGGTAGAAGAAGAAAATAATCAAACAATTATACAAATTACGAAACGAAAATTAAAAAAGTATATATCCCACATAGCAACAAAGTAGAAAATTATTCCCTAACCGGAAAAAGTGGACAAAATTTCCCTATACGAGAAATGAATACTATTTCTCCTTATACGGCAAAAGTAGACAACTTTCCCCTCTACGGCAAAAGTAGACAACTTTTCCCTATACGGCAAAAGTAGACAACTTTCCCCTCTACGGCAAAAGTAGACAAGTTTTCCCTATACGGGAAAAGTATACAACTTTTTCCTATACGGGAAAAGTAAAACAACTTTTCCCTATACGGGAAAAGTAGACAACTTTTCCCTATACGGGAAAAGTAGACAACTTTTCCCTATACGGGAAAAGTAGACAACTTTTCCCTATACGGGAAAAGTAGACAAGTTTTCCCTATACGGGAAAAGTGGATAAGTTTTCCCTATACGGGAAAAGTAGACAAGTTTTCCCTATACGGAAAAAGTAGACAACTTTTCCCTATACGGGAAAAGTATACAACTTTTTCCTACACGGGAAAAGTAAAACAACTTTTCCCTATACGGGAAAAGAAAACAACTTTTCTCTATATGGGAAAAGTAGACCACTTTTCCCTATACCTGAAAAGTAGACAACTTTTGCCTATACGGGAAATGAAGACAACTTTTCCCTATACGGGAAAAGTAGACAAATTTTCCCTATACGGGGAAAGTAGATAACTTTTCCCTATACGGGGAAAGTAGACAACTTTTCCCTATACGGAAAAAGTAGACAATTTTTCCCTATACGGAAAAAGTAGACAATTTTTCCCTATAGGGGAAAAGTAGACAACTTTTCCCTATACGGGAAAAGTAGACAAGTTTTCCCTATACGGGAAAAGTAGACAAGTTTTACCTATACGGGAAAAGTAGACAACTTTTCCCTATACTGGAAAAGTAGACAACTTTTCCCTTTACGGGAAAAGTAGACAACTTTTTCCTATACGGGAAAAGTAGACAACTTTTCCGTATACGGGAAATGTAGACAACTTTTCCCTATACGGGAAATGTAGACAACTTTTCCCTATACGGGAAAAGTAGACAACTTTTCCCTATACGGGAAAAGTAGACAACTTTTCCCTATACGAGAAAAGTAGACAACTTTTCCCTATACGGGAAAAGTAGACAACTTTTCCCTATACGGGAAAAGTAGACAACTTTTCCCTATACGAGAAAAGTAGACAACTTTTCCCTTTACGGGAAAAGTAGACAACTTTTCCCGGGCAACTTTTACGGGAAATGTAGACAACTTTTCCCTATACGGGAAAAGTAGACAACTTTTCCCTATACGGGAAAAGTAGACAACTTTTCCCTATACGGGAAAAGTAGACAACTTTTCCCTATACGGGAAAAGTAGACAACTTTTCCCTATACGGGAAAAGTAGACAACTTTTCCCTATACGGGAAAAGTAGACAACTTTTCCCTATACGGGAAAAGTAGACAACTTTTCCCTATACGGGAAAAGTAGACAACTTTTCCCTATACGGGAAAAGTAGACAACTTTTCCCTATACGGGAAAAGTAGACAACTTTTCCCTATACGGGAAAAGTAGACAACTTTTCCCTATACGGGAAAAGTAGACAACTTTTCCCTATACGGGAAAAGTAGACAACTTTTCCCTATACGAGAAAAGTAGACAACTTTTCCCTATACGGGAAAAGTAGACAACTTCTCCCTATACGGGAAAGTAGACAACTTTTCCCTATACGGGAAAAGTAGACAACTTTTTACTTTTTTTCCATATAGGAAAAGTTGTCTACCTTTTTCCGTTTAGGAAAAACTTGTCTTCTTTCTTTCCGTACATGGAAAAGTTGTCAACTTTTTCCATTTGGAGAAAAGATCCTAATTCGTTACGTCTAAGGAAAAGTGGGCTTAATTCCAACTTTTTCCCTTATTGAGAAAAATCGTCCAACTTCCAACTAGGCTAATTTTTCTTAAAAAGTTTTAAAAAGCTGAGTAAAAATTTTGATTTATTCAAAACACTTACCATTCCCGAATCATATGAGCCCGTTGGATAAAATCCATTGGCCGCTGCATACGGTTTCACCTTTAATTTCGACCGATAGCCCCGTGGACGCCTTCGTAAACTGCCCTCATCTTCAAACATATAAGCGGAATTTTGTTCTATGGTCCAATAGTTGCCCTTGCCCGGCTTGCCGACGCCCATACCCTTGGGCAGCTTCTTGAAGCATTCATTCAAGCTCAAATTATGCCGCACGGAATTCTTCCAGCCAATGTAGGGGCTACGAAAGAACTCGAATCTGTAATGAAGGAAAATAAAATCAAAATCAAATTGAGTTCCTATGACGATTTTATTTCTGCTTCTTCTTAACTATTGTAGTTGTTGCTGTAGAGGATCATCATCATCGATCATTTTCGTTGCGTTTCATTTCTCTTTTTGGCAAAATATATAATTCAATCCAAGTCAATTCCATTTTAAATTCAAAAATCAACGCCATAACTTTAGACTTTATTATGGCATTTTGTTTATTGAACAAACGAAATAAAATCAATCGATTATTCTGAAGTGAAAATAAACAATTTTATGTTAAAGACAGAAAACAAAAATGAAATTCATTCGATTGGAGCTTTTTGTAATTATCAGCGCATTTCTTGGGAAATTCTGGAATTTGAGAGAATTTAATTGGGCTTCTTCGCTCGACAGGGTGTCGTACGTAGCAGTGGGCGAGTACTACAGCGGCGGCGATCATTATAATATCCAATATCACTTGGGATCGTATCGATTGGTGTCAGGGCTTTTGAAAAGGTTTCAAATAACTCGGATGTGGGATGAAAGACAATTTATTTGCTGTGCTGTGTCTCAAGTTCTCTTATGAAAACAGAAGATGATACTTGGGAGGTTTGGCGGGCTTGGAAATTGTCTTATGGCATATTCAAACTTTAAAGAAGTTAACAAAATTGTTCATTTTGTTTATGGACGACACAAAAACTATTAAATGTTATTGGAAGCGTGTTTGGTAAGTAATTTATCATCACCTTCATGATTTGTGGAACATTGGGGACCATTTCGCCTTATAATTTTCCTTCTCTAAGATGACTTCTTGTGGTTTGCTGATCCTACTTTATAACAAACCTCGAGACCGGAATTCCGAATATATTCCACATAAACAAAGGATACAGCATATTGGAAGCGTTCAATATAATAATATGCCAGACAGTTTAAGGAATGTTCATTCTAAAGGGTAGTTTTTTCAGACCTGTGATTTTTAAGAAGAAAAAAACGCATATACTTAGTAGGGACATAAATACTGTTACAACATTGAACACACCCATTTCAATAGTAGTACTGAACATACCCCGTTAATGTCACATGGGTTTTGAAAGCTTACCTCAATAGCGTTAGTCTGTAAAGGGATTTTAAAATTGTTTCCACTTTCATCATGGAGTGGTCAGATAATGAGAACCGTATCGCTGTAATAGCGCGTTTCAAGTGTGAAATGAAAAAGGCGATATTTTCAAAACGCTCCGGCCACTAGGGATTAGCCGCATGTTCGTCTACCGATGCATAAAACTGTTTGAGGAGACTGGAGATGTAAAAGACCGCCACCGGTCGTGCCGCCCACGCTCTGTTCGAACACCGCATGTCATCAAAGCCGTTAAATCAAGAATTCACAGAAATCCACTCTGAAAACAGAAAATCATGGCCCGTGAGATGAATATCACGCAAAATTCCATGAGTCGAACCATTAAAGAAGACTAGAGACTTGGGGCTTTCAAACGACGTACCGGACATTTGCGAACAAGGAGTCAAAACATCGACCAAAGTTTACCAAAAAACCGTTTTGGAAGCTGTTATGAAGCCTCTTAACAATTCCCTGTTCCAAAGCCAGCCATGGACTTTCCAGCAGGACTCTGCACCGGCCCATAAGGCTAAAACGTCCCAGGCCTGGCTTCGAAACAATTTGCCAGCGTTCATTTCCTCAGAAGAATGGCCCTCAGGAAGTCCAGATTTTTTAGAGGACAAGATTTGATACCCAACATTGGATCTCTTAAGACTGCCTTGGTTCGAGCTGTGGCCAATTTTCCAATGGACGAGGTTCGTGCACAGGCAGAAAAAAAGTATGGTTGGGGTAACAATATTCGAAGAGGACCATACTATTGTTGGGTATATGGTTGTGGCACAACAATATTATGATCCTTACAACAGTAGTATGATTCACACATAACCATACTATGATCCCCACAACCATAGTATGATTCACACTCAACCATATTATGATCTCCATAGCAATAGTATGATTTACACTCAACCATACTATTATCGCCACAACCATATTATGATCCTCACACCCATAGTATTTTTCTTATACAACCATAGTATGATCCTCACAACCATAGTGTGATTCACACGCAACCATGCTATTATCCGTACAACCAAAGTATTATTCAATCAACCATACTATGATCACCAAAATTATTTATTAGGATTGGGTGTTGTTATTCAAAAATCGATTTTTTATCAAGCAAGTAATTTAAAATTGCATTACAATTAGTTGAGGTCATGTTTTTATTGTACATTTCGTTCAAGAAACAAAAACATACTCGTATAATTCAACGGCAGTCGAAAATACTTTTAGTTGCCAGCAGGGGTGAATGCTACTTCACCATCCGTAGACCCCAAGTAACGAATATGATGAAAACATGACAATGGCTATATACTTAAGTGCAGGCAGATTTTAAATAAACGAGAACCAATCGGTATTAGAATATTTCACCAAACAAAGTAAACACAATAAAAATCCCTCGAACAACATTACGATTGTTGTTGTTTTTTTAATGGACAACAACCATTCACTGTATCGTGTGTAAGTATTTTTTTTTGCATATCAAAAAAACATACGCCCACACATACAAGTATGCTCTATAGAACCTGTTTTGTTTTGTTCATAGTCGCAACCATACTGTATGATTTCCGTAATCATGTTATTCTTCAAATTTAAATTTAAAGCAACAATACTTTTGTTGCACCAACCATGTTTAAATGGTTCCCACAACCATATTTTCATTTCTAAATTTGGCAATAATACTATTGTTACATTTCAACAATATTTATATTGCCGCAATCATACTGTTGTCAAAATGAAATTCAAAAAACAATACTTTTGTTGCGACGAACATGCTTTTATTGTACAGAACATATTATTGTTGCGGTAACCATAGTGTAACCAGATCTTTTCTCTGCACGCAGAAAAAAAGTTTGGTTGTGGTGACAATATTAGAAGAGGATAATACTATTGTTGGGTATATGGTTGTGGTACAACAATATTATGATCCTCACAACAATAGTATGCTTCAAATACAACCATACTATGATCCTAACAATAATAGTATGATTCACACATAACCATACTATGATCCCCACAACCATAGTATGACTCACACTCAACCATACTATGATCTCCACAACCATAGTATGATCCTCACAACCATAGTATGTTTCACATACAACCATAGCATGATCCTCAAACCATAGTATGATTCACACGCAACTATCTTATGATCCCTACAACCATAGTATGATCACACACAATTATACTATGATCTCCAATATAATTTATTAGAATTTGTTTCAGTTGTCGACAATAGATTTGAATTAGAAAATTATTCAAAAAAAACATTAAATTCAAAATAATAGGATTGATTTATTTCACAATAGAAAAAATAAGTTTAAGTAAATGTTAGCGTTTTTATTAAAAAAAAATTCAGTTAAACAAAGCTAAGGCAGCCTGTTTAAAAAATTTTAATTTCGATAAAAAAGTTTTATGATTGCATTAGATCCGTTCCAATAGCATTTGTTCTTAAAAGCATATTTAAATGGAGAAAAATTACAATCATACAGTATGATTGCCGTAATCATATTATTGTTAACATAAAACGCAAAACACAATACTTTTGTTGCACCAACCATATTTATATTGTTGCTATAACCATATTTTCATTTTTAAATTTGGCAATAATACTATTGTTACATTTCTACAATATTAATGTTGCAGCAATTATACTATTGTCAAAACTAAATTCAGTTAACAATGCTATGGTTGCGACGAACATACTTTTATTGCAGAGAACATACTTTTATTGCCGTGACCATGTAGTAACCATGTTTTTTCTCTGCGTGTGCGTGCAGCTATTGACGATTAACCAGTTCGACTTAAGGCGTGTGTAAAGGCAAAAGGCGGACATTTCGAATAAGTAGATTCTTTTTCAATAAATATATTATAAAATATTTGGTCCAAAAACATTCAGTATTTATGGCCCTACTAAGTATAAATCATGCTGGAGAATACTTTGAAAAACAATAAAACCATTTTAGATGATAAATATTCGTCGTTTCATTATTAGGCCAGAAATATATATAGCAGCCCTCGTATAAGACTAAACGATTTAAAATTAGACCGTAAAATGGATTTGAAACACCTGCAGAAAATTCGAGGCAACATCATCATCGAACCTTATTTATTGTGAAATGACAAAGGGTACTCAATTTTTTTTTTTGGCAGAGCTCGACAACGTCGTTTTATAAAAGCTGTGGTTCCAAAAAGACGCCATCATAGGCCATTAAAACGACGGAAGCTCAAAGTAGTGAAGGAAAAATTTGCGACTAGTTTATCATATAAGACTAAACGATTTAAAATTGGACCGACAACTTGAAGCTGTGTCAGAAAATTCGAGGCAAAATCAGCATCATCGAACCTTATTTCTTGTCAAATGACAAAGGGTACTCGATTTTTTTTGGTAGAGCTTGACAGCTTCACTATAAAGAAGCTACAGGCCATTCAAACAACGAAAGCTGAAAGCAGTGAAAGAAAAATTTGCGACTAGTTCATCATATAAGACTAAACGATTTAAAATTGGACCGACCGCTTGAAGCTGTGTCAGAAAATTGAAGGCGGCTATTTTAGTTGGTCTTGAATTAATATCTGAAAGTATTCTATACTAAACATGCTTAAAATCGTCTAAAACTTCTATGGAAATTGTTTCAGTAATCCTTTCTCTTAATAGACTCTCTTTCGATTTCATTTAAAACCCACTCGATTGTTTTCCTTCATTAATTTCCTCAACTTACCGCTTCTGCAGAAAACTATAAATCTCGCTTAAGGTCAGCTTTCCCGTGGGCGACTCCTTGATAGCCATAGCAATCATGTTGATATAGCTAAGAGCCGGTTTTTCCGGACGTCTTATTCCCGACTTTTTGGTGGTAGTCGGTGACGATAACTCCTGCGTGGATGAAGAAGACTGTTGCTGCTGCTGCTGTTGTTGCTTCTGTGTATTCTGTCCACTGTCACTTTGATTCGATTGCACCGATTTGGCCGGCGACGAACTTGTGGAATAGGTCATATTCTCCGATGTGTTAAGCAAATGATTCGAATTGTTGTGGGCGTTACTCGAAGTGATGGTGGTTATAACACCACCCGAACTCGAGGTATGCTGTATACGCTGCTGCAGCGAGTGATGCAAAAGCTCCGCAGAACTGGGCGAATCCAAGGGATCATTGGTATGGGAATGCTGAATGTGATGATGTTGATGCTGCAAATGGGACTGTTCGTTGTCAGTGTGCAGATAGTCGGAGGACGGTTTGCTGGAACAGTACTTAATGGTCGAGGCATACTGATGATTCAAGGAAGACGGCAAGAGATTCACAACTTTATTATCCGCTGGAGTAGAGTGATAATGCAAATCCGTAACGGATGGCGGCCGATTCGAGGGCGATGAATTGCCCGAATGGCTATGCGCTGCATCATGACCATTGCCAATTGTGTGCACTGTCCCTTGGGGATTGGGCAAGAGCACACCGTACGATATGGGACTGGTGGAG
Organism: Hydrotaea diabolus; assembly: GCA_963513945.1. Classification (NCBI taxonomy): domain Eukaryota; kingdom Metazoa; phylum Arthropoda; class Insecta; order Diptera; family Muscidae; genus Hydrotaea; species Hydrotaea diabolus. The sequence continues at coordinate 95,133,329 of OY740719.1, read as the reverse complement.
GCCGGCGGTGTGGACATGCTGTGCAATGACGTTAGACCGTAATTCATGGAATCCGGCTGCGTCATCATGGTGGCATAGTATTTGCGTTCGTTGTACGAAAGCGCTGGTTTCTCATCCGGCATTTCTGGGGAATCTTGATGCATGCGCATCACCGCATGCTCGTTGCCGTACATGATGGGCTGGAAATTGGAGGAGGCGGCCAAAATGTTGGCGGGCAAATTGCGATACAGCGAGGAATGATGATGGCTGCTCAACTGATGTAGGCCATGGTGATGGGACGATGAGTTCAGGGAGCCACAGGGTCCCGTATCTAACATGTCTTCACTTTTAATCATTTTATTTTTTTGTTTCTTTTTTTTAAGAAATTTAAATTTTTTGTTTTTAAATTTTTTTTCAATTTCTTGTATTTTTTTTGTTTAAACTTTGAAAGAAGTCCCCACTTCTTTGTCTTGTTGAGATCTCACCCACACCAACACATTTGTTTTGAGTGCTAAAAATTTTTTTTGGGGTTTTTTGCTTTTGTTACGTTTTATCCGTTTCCGTTTACGATCACGTCCACTCACTGCCGTTAGTCTAATTGAACTGATTTCTCTGCTCTGTTTACGCTTCATTTGTTGCATTCAACAGAATTCGAAAATCGAACAAATCTACTCCAACATCCTTTTGTTGAGTAGATTTTCGTTCAGCTCTCCCCATTCATTCAACTCGAAACTAACTCATGTTCGTACGTGTAGTCGTCTATAATTAGCCGCCTCAAGTGCCGATCTGGCATGGGTTAATTTCACACATGCATGTGATCTTATGGCACCCGACCATATGTGGGTGGTTGCCTAACGACAGACGGCACACCACACACACACATGTGTATGTGTTGGTTTTAGAGACTTTTGATGTTTTCGTGTTAAAATCACACACTCGCCGATCGCATCGTTCCATACCAACGGCTGTCCGATACGTTCTCTGTAAGAGCAGGAGGGGGAAACCTAATTACACTCGTCTCACTCATTACTCTTTTAAGGTGGACTGGTCTGATGTGAGTAATCCCTGTACGCTTCCCATTCCCATTGAGCTTATGAGTGAGTGCCAAACTCTATCGTCCATCGTACCCTCGCAGTTTGAGGAGAGGAGTTTGTCATTGGTTCGGCTTTTATTTTCTTGCTGATCATGCAAAATTATTAAATAACTATAATTGTTGTTGTTCTTATAGCTGGCTGCCGATGTTTTGGTTCTTTTAGATGTTCTCCAAAAGACCTTGAAATATTGATATTCTGTTTTGGGATGTTTTGCTTTTTGGGTCTCCTCTGTAGTTTGGATAGCAAAATTTTGTTGTCAGATTGTGGGTAACAAAAGTCTTTAGATTGATTAGTCATACTGTCATAATTTTGTTTAGATCTGTAGGTAAGATGAGGTTTAATAGGTGGCCCGCTTAGAAGAGCGGTATGACCACGGAGTCCAAGTAAGCCTACACTTACAGGAAACATATTTTAAGCATGTATGCTTGACTAGTTTATTTACTAGGGTGTATCAATAATTGCGTTACTCTTCCAACTTCAATCGTAGTTTTATAAAATGTAACACCGCTCCCATCAAGTACCATCTGTTAATAGACTGCTGTCAAATTTTGAGAGAGTTCCGTCATTTAGTTTGTGTTTGACAGCTGTTCAAAATATACTTAGTAGGGACATAAATACTGTTAAAACATTGAACACACCTATTTAAATAGTAGAACTGAACATACCCCGTTAATGTCATATTGGTTTTGAAAGCTAACCTCAATAGCGTTAGTCTGTACAGGGATTTTAAAATTGTTTCAACTTTCATCATGGAGTGGTCAGATAATGAGAACCGCATCGCTGTTATAGCGCTTTTCAAGTGTGAAATGAAAAAGCGTTATTTTCAAAACGCTCCGGCCACTAGGGATTAGCCACATGTTCGTCTACCGATGCATTAAACTGTTTGAGGGGACTAGATGTGTAAAAGACCGCCACTGGTCGGGCCGCCCACGCTCTGTTCGAACACCGCATGTCATCAAAGCCGTTAAATCAAGAATTCACAGAAATCCGCTCCGAAAACAGAAACTCATGGCCCGTGAGATGAATATCACGCAAAAGTCCATGAGTCGAATCATTAAAAAGACTTGGGATTTGGGGCTTTTAAATGACTGCAGCTTAAAAAAAAATAGGATTGAAAAATGCAAACGTCTTTTAGTGAAGCACTTTGATAACTTGCACAGAAAAATTTTGTTTACCGATGAAAAACATTTTACCGTTCAGGAAAAATTTATCAAGCAAAATGATAAAGTGTATGTGCGGTTATCTAAGGAAGCATCTGAACTGATCCCAAGGGTGGAAAAGGGTCAACACCCAGCTTCAGTCATTGTTTGGTGGGGTGTCTCTTACGATGGGGTCACCGACCTGAATTTCTGCGAACAAGGAGTCAAAACATCAGCCAAAGTTTACCAATAAATTTTGAAAGCTGTTGTGAAGCCTCTTAACAATTCCCTTTTCCAAAACCAGCCATGGACTTACCAGCAGGATTCTGCGCCGGCCTATAAGGCCGGGCTTCGAAACAATTTGCCAGCGTTCATTACCTCTGAAGTATGGCCCTCAGCCAGTCCAGATTTGAACCCATTGGATTACAAATTGTGGACGGTTCTAGAGGACAAGGTTTGTCACAAAAGATACCCCAACATTGAATCTCTTAAGACTGCTTTGGTTCCAGCTGTGGCCAATTTTCCAATGGACGAGATTCGTGCAGCTATTGACGATTGGCCAGTGCGACTTAAGGCGTGTGTAAAGGACAAGGGCGACATTTCGAATAAGTAGATTCTTTTTGGATACAATATACATCAATAAATATTTTAAAAAATATTTGGTCCAAAAACATTCAGTACTTTTTATTCGAACGTGTGTAACAGTATTTATGACCCTACTAAGTACAAGCTCGGGGATTTTCTTAAAAATGGAAAAAAGTGAATTACAAGTGCTCATTAAATATTATTTTTTTCGGTAAAAACTATCAATCAGACCAAGGAAAAGCTTAATACTGTTATATATATTTCTGTCATAATAATTTTTTTTCAATTCAATTTTTTCATTTTGTTAATATTACAATTTAATTTTTCTTATTATCTGCAATGATAAAGAGTTTAGGTTTGTATAAGCCTATGCTACTTAAATATTAGTAAACAAAATTTGATATATTGTGATGAGGTTTAATAAATATCGGATTTAATTTAAGGAAAATTCACAATAAAAACCTTTCTGAATAGGCTGACTAGAGTTTCACATTTTTAACTTGTTTTCAGTTATAATATTTACAACGATGCTAGATCTCTTATATAAATAAAATCAGACTCTTGGCAGCTGATGGCAAAATTTTCTTTAAGTCTTGCCAATCTATCATTTACTAACTCCACTTTGGCAACTTCGTGGAGACATGTTGTTGAGTAATGTCTAGGAAGCTTTAACATGACATCCATAAAAAAGAACAGCTTGAAAAACTGAACTAAAAATAAACATTTTGTTTTTACTATTTAAAAGAGAATTTCTATTGATTAGGGGATATAAGAGTCGTATTAAATGATTTGCATGCGCTCAAACCAATTGTCGAAGCACTTTTTCCACTCCGATTGAGACACCTCCAAAACATGGTTTTTGTACGCTTCAACAGCATCTTCTGGCGAAGAAAATCGTTGACCAATCATTTTTTTCTTGAGGTGCGGGAATAAAAAGAAGTCATTGGGTGTCAAGTCAGGGCTATACGGCGGATGACCCATCAATTCCACGTTTTGGCCGGTAAAAAAGGCGCTGGTTTGAGCCGATGTGTGAGATCTCGCATTGTCATGGTGCACAATGATTCGACTTCTCTTGTTCGTTTTTCGAATTTCTCCAAAGACTTTAGGCAAACAAATTGTAGAGTATCACTCAGAAATGACCGTCCTTCGTTGCTCAAGCGAAACAGTCGCCACATAACCAGTTTTGCCGAAAAACAGGTGACCATTTGATTTGAAGTGCTTCTTACACGAACAACTTTCGTTGGATTTGACTCGTCTTCGAAGACCCAAACGGTCGAGTGCTATTTTGTTTCAGGCTCATACGCATAGATCCATGATTCGCCACCTGTGACGATCTTATAAACGTCTTTTGAAGCACCGTGATCGTATTTTTTTCAACATTTCTTTGCACCAATCGACACGAGCCTTTTTTTGAGCTATTGTCAAATTCTGCGGGATCCAACGAGAACAAACCTTTTTTACCGCCAGGTGTTCATGCCATATCAAATGTATGCAGGTGGAAGAAATGCCCAAAAATGCCTCTATCTCAGGGTATGTCACATGACGATCTTGCATGATCAGTTCACGCACGGCATCAATGTTCTCTGGCATAACGGCCGTTTTCGGACGACCTTCTTCTTTGAGCGAGCGTCTGCCGCAATTGAATTTATTAAACCAGTTTTTCACAGTCCTATAGGATGGTGCTTCATCGCCATACAAAGATTTAAGTTCATCGATGCACTCTTGTCGTGATAATCCAAGTGGAAAGTTGTGAAAAATGATCGCACGAAAATGTTCACGAGTTAATTCCATTTTTTTTCCAAATTGATTTTTTCAAGTCACTGTAAACAACACAAAACGTTTATGCTAAAAAATGTGAAACTTTCCAATGAAAATTTCAGATGGCGCCATTCAACACTTAGTGTTGCCTAGGCCACAAATATATATAGCAACCCTCGTACTATAAGGGCCCCCGCAGACTGCAGACTTTTTATCGGCCGATAGTTTAGTCGGGTTGGGCTGAAAGTGCGCACACCGAGCCAACTAAACAGTTTGTTTGGTGAACAGGGCGCAGACTATCCAACAGTCGGTCAACTATTCTCGAAATAGTTTGTAACTGATTGTAACCATACTGATTAAGAAGCCGACCAAACTATCGGCCGATAAAAAGTCTGCAGTCTGCGGGGGCCCTAAGTGTTGTTTATATAATCGGAATGTCGACCGACTATTAGATTTTCGAAAACAGTTGTCGATGGTTGCGTTGCCTGTGTGACTTGTGGACCCGTCCCGATGAAACCAAATGTCTTCCATGTCATTCTCTTGGATTTTTGGAAACAAAAATTCGTTGAGTGTGACGCGGTGACGCTCACCGTTGACGGTAACGGCAGCTCCTTGCTCATTTTCGATGAAAAATAGCCTACTGATGCCGCCAGCCCAAAATCCACGCCAAACAGTGACTCGTTGTGGATGCGTTGGCTTCTTAAAAGTCACATGAGGGTTATTTGGACTTATTGACATAGCCAACGAGAAGAAAATGAGGTTCATATGAAAACACGATTTTTCGGTAAAATTCTTCATCTCCTGAAAAACTATCTCCAGCCTGTTTGGCGAAGCGAAAACGCATCGGACTGTCTTCCAATATTAAATGACAAAGTTCAACCTTTCCAATAATACCAGAAATTTTAAAAAATTATTAGATCTATTTTTACTGCCGATTCAAATTTAAAATGTTAAATCGTCCTTCTTGCAGTAACAACCGCTCCAGAACACTCTTAGTAGTTCTGATTAAGATCTAATTTCGTATAGTATATTACGATGGACAATAATTTTATCTTGGGCCAATGTGTACCATATAGGAACGTTTTTTAATACATCCCCCCTCAATAAATTTTCTTACGAAACCAAACATAAATATTTTTTTTTTAATTTGGGTGACAAACTCCAATGTCGAAAATGCGGACCACTATAATCAATGAAATTTTCTCAAATGCTTTTTTATCCGTCCGCTATTTTGGTTAAAAGGTATAAAAACAAACATTTGTCGATTTAGTCGAAGAGAGCGAAGCCCATATCATTGCCGGATTCCTCGGGTTCTTCCTACTTTGTCATGTGCCATGAATTAAATAAAAAAAATCTGGGTAAATTGAGATCCCCTTGGATGGACCAAAAATCTGTTGCCAATATGCTTTTCTGCACATCCAGAAGTTCGAGGATAATATAGTCGGCCACATCTGACTTAAGCTTCCGCTATTTTCCGCTATTTTGGCCCCTTCGCATGGACCGAAGGTGCCCACCTGACCCTAACTTAGGCCAAACAATGTTTCTATATATTTGTATTCGTAGTCCCGAAAAAGGGAAATTTTTTCCCTATTTGCCAATTTTGCCATTTGCAAACTTAACTTTTAAAAAACTTTTAAAGTTTTACGACGATCAATAACATATAAACTTTTTATGCTCTCCGTACAATATTTCGTACTGTTACAAACTGAATGACAAATTTAGTATACCATCCACCCTTCGGTGTAGAGTACTACTAGCTACTAAAATCTCCAACAGGTAAAGGTCAAAATTAAAGTCGATTGTTCGACTTTTTAACGCAAAAAAGTTAATAAGTTGAAAGGCTACTTTAAATAAAGGGTGTTTTTTCAGACGTGTGGTTTGCAAGAAGAAATAAAACGCATATAATTTAATGCTATAGCCAAGAACTTAGCTTAATTATAATGATAAGGTCTTGCCATTGTATTTTAGAAATGATTTTAGGCCAGTAGCCGACGCGGCAGACTCAAATAAATTCCAGCAGAGAGGTCCAATTTTCGAACACTTTGTGCAGTATTTGGGGCCGTATGTCAGCAATAACGCGCCGAGTATTATCTTCCAAGGCGTCAGTCGTGTTGGGCTTATCTCCGTAGACAATCGACTTCACATAACCGCACAAAAATTATTCTAGCGGTGTAAAATCGCACGATCTTGGAGGCCTCGCCGCAGGCCCTCGACGCGAGATAATGCGCTCACCAAAAGTTTCCTTCAATAAATTGATTCTTTCGTTAGCTTAATGGCATGTTGCACTATCTTGTTGGAACCAAAGGTCATCAACATCCTCTACTTTAGGCACGAAAAAGCCATTATAAGTAATCATGGCGTTCTCCATTGACTGTAAAATTATGGCCGGCTTCATTTTTGAAGAAATATTCTCCAAAGATTCCATCTGCCCATTGAGCACTCCAAACAGTGACTTTATGAGGATGTAATGGAGTCTCAACAATGGCTTGTGGATTTGAATTAGTCCAAATGCAACAATTTTGGTTATTAACGTATCTATTCAACCAAACGTGAGCCTAATCGCTAAACAAAATTTCTAGTAAAAATCGGGATCAGTAGCCATCCGTTTTTGGGCCCATTCACCACGATTTGCAAACATTGTTTCGGAGTAACGCTATGCATTATGAAATGGCAAACTAAACTGAGCATAAATCAAGTGACAGCTGTCAAAAAGACCAACTCCGAAAAAAGTGTGGCCACATTGAAAACCACACATCTAAAAACGGCCTATATTTGAGAACGAAATTGTAATTTTTAATTTTTTTTAAATTTTTTTCAGCTTATTCGGACTAGTGGTTCTCGAGTTATGACAAACAAAAGAGCCTAAAACATGACAAATTCCCCTATACGATACTTTCTAACTTCAAATTAATTATTAAATTATTATTTGATGTACCTTGACCAAACGAATGATGCAGAAGTACTTCTTTTTTGGGTTACTTTCACAACCAATTATCAGAATTAAGTCCAGAATCAATCACCTGAAAAAAGTAATTATATTGAACAGTAAGGGAATTTTTAAATTAGATGGTTTTCAAATGTCGACCTTTGCTATCCACACACTGCTACATACGCTGGTATTCTACCAATTTCAGCCTCATTGGTGTTACTTAGGTCTTCCAAGGTGTTGGGACAGTTAATATACACCTTCGACTTCAAGTAACCCCAAAGGAAGAAATTGCATGGGGCTAGATCTGGTGAGCGTGTCGGCCAGTTCACATCACCCCTTAAGAAGATAAACCGTCCAGGAAACATTTGCCTCAAACAATTCATGGTAACCCTGGCTGTGTGTGCAGTGTATCATAGTCAAGTACCGTTCGGAGTTTACAGTTACTGCAAGATGGTTATCCTGGAAAAAGTAAGGGGCCAATGATGCCTACTGTCGATGTTTTGTGGTGTTAAAATCATGACACATTCCCTGCTGTTCTCAATGAAGTTACCCGATTAACAATTAATTGCCGTCCAGGAATACGTCCGCTTGGGGGAACAGCGAATCGTAAACAAAAAGCACGCTGCACTTCAATGATCGAATGCGCATTTGAAAAATACGCTTCAACACAAAATGACTTCTCCTTACGAGTTCAATGCATGATGGCAACTGAACGGCAGACGAATATAAATCTCCCGTCAGCCACTATAAGCCACGCACACTCCCCACTCTCTTTGACCAACAGTGCCGCCACAGCCTGCAGTGCAAAAAAGCAATTCACGCGCTCACCCTGTACATCTTTATAAAAAAAAGTCGACTTTTGGCTTCGACTTTGTAACCCCACTACTTCGGCATTCTCAGACTTCAAGCAACGAATGTTATTTAACTACGATCAGGATCAGCCGCTATCCTCAACATCTTTTTACCGATATCTTGTGTTGCATATTGCGTAGTGATGTCAACATCGACCTCGTGAGGCCGGCCAGTCAGTCAATTGCTTGCTTTGCCTTCCAACCTGCCTGCCAATCGTCGTCTGACGCATAACGCATCTTCGCCGTAAAATCGTTTGGCTGATGTGGCTGGCTGTGCCTGTATGTGTGATCGTTGATTTTGTGCTTCTTCTTTTTCTTCTTTATAATGTAAACAAAACTCCGCCTATTTTCGTAGCGAACGTCGATGACGACGAGCATTGGGTGCCTTTTGGTGCTCAGCCAGCACCCAGAGATTCCCCCTCGTTTTGTGTGTTCACCAAAACCAAAAGCAAATGTGTCGACGTTCATTCGTTTGCGTTCGCTTAACAAGTTTCAACGTTGACATGTGAAAGCATTTGTCGGCGAGCATGCGATCATTTCAAAGAAATGGAGAAAGAGAAAAGATACAGTCGTGTTGTTGTTGTTGTTGTTCACATTGGCGGCCGAATTGCAGAAGAGGTGGTGACATTTTGAAATAAATAATGGCGGATCTCCTGGTGTGCTACGGCTTGCGGTTGTTGATGTTGTTGTTGTCTCACCTTTGGCTGGCACTGCGTGAGCGTAACTCGTAAATCGCCGTTAATTGGCTACGCTCTCGAAAAACTCATGGTGTGGTAGAAAGAAACCTTACCGTAAGTCACACAACATCCCATGAAGGAAAAAGGGGAAACTTCTCCCAAATCAGTGAGCCGACAATGTGTGCACGATTCAATTCTTATACTCACTGAAGGGGACCTACAGTTTAAAAACCCGGTGCTGAAAAATTGTTAGATGTTCTTACCTGGTGTCTAACCTGGACTCACCGCACACTTCCATCACACTACGGCAGCCCACGGCGGCGGTGTGGTAGAAGGAACAGGTTAATTCATTGTCGCGGGTCATTAGGAGAGGAATGGCTTGGAGATGTTCATAGCCTTTAATATCACCTTGGCCTGTGAGCATTTCAATGATTGTTTTCATCGCCAACGCCTTATGTATGTTGACGGGGACTGAGTGTTGTCCGCTGGCGTGCCAGTCTCTCGAACTGTTGCACAAACTTGCGCATAACAGGGTGTCTCGTTTGGTCTAACACTTATCAATAAACTCTTTGTTTGGGCTACATAGCACTGACTTTTGAAAAAAGTTTGCATTATTTGTCGACTTTGCTCAAGCGATTCATTTTGTTTCACGGATATAAGATACTGACTTTCTGACAAGGTTTTGAGCGGGTAAAAGCTGTTACTGTCAAAATTGCATAAGATTAAAAACACACTACATTGGTCACCCGTTAGAAAAAGAAAATATTATTAGTTTCGTGTTAGTTAATTCGACCAGTTGTTTAAAAACTCTTTCTTTTATTTTTCTTCGCTGACCTTAAGTTTGAATAAAAAGTAAAAGAAAGAGTTTATAAAATATGTTTTCCCAGTTGCACTTAGAAAAAAGCCTTGTTTTTCTTAAAAAAATGCACAGTTTACATGAATAAAAAACCGATTTTTTATAAACACTTTTATAGGAAAAATAAAAAAGATTGGCTAAAAAAAACTTATTTTTTTTTCAAAAAAAATACGCAGTGGCCTTTTTAAGAAAGCAGAACTTTTTTTTTACAGAACGTAACCAGTTTTTCAAAAGTGCTTAATTTTTCTCAGAAATAAATAAAATTATGTTGATAAAATTACCAGTTTTTTCATAGAATACGAGTAACTGGTTCTCATTGAAAAGCGAACATTTTTTATATTAAAAATATACCTACAAAGGTTTTTTCTTAAAAAAGTTATTAGTTTTTCTTTTTAGAAACATAGTTTTTAGTCTTTTTAAAAAGTGATACCTATTTTCTTAGAAATAGCAAAAAACACTTCTTACGGAACTTTTGTTGACAATGTGCCCATATCTTCTCGGAGAAAGATATTATGTTTCCCATAAACATATTAAACTTATTTTTTGAGATAGTTCTATGGTTTTCTTCTCCTGCTTCTGAGAAAAAGTTTATGCACTGTTTATTTGTTGTGCCCAGTTTTATCTTAGAAAAAGTGCACAGCTGCTACTGTTTTTTAGAAAAATTGCTCGTTTTTTTTTCTTAAAAAAGGGCTCAGTTTTAGAAAAACGGCTCAGTGTTTCTTATAAAAAGTTCTTAATTTTTCTTAAAAAAAGTGCTTAGCTTTTCTTAGAAAAAACGCTCAGTTTTTTTTTGAAAGCTAACCTCAATAGCGTTAGTCTGTAGCGGGATTTTAAAATTGTTTCAACTTTCATCATAAAGTGGTCAGAAGTAATGAGAACCATATCGCTGTAATAGCGCTTTTCAAGTGTGAAATTAAAAAAAGCGATATTTTCAAAACGCGCCGGCCTCTAGGGATTAGCCGCATGTTCGTCTACCGATGCATACAACTGTTTGAGGAGACTGGAGATGTAAAAGACCGCCACCGGTCTGGCCTTCCACGCTCTATTTGAACACCGCATGTCATCAAAGCAGTTAAATCAAGAATTCACTCCGCTCCGAAAACAGAAAATCATGGCCCGTGAGATGAATATCATGCAAAAGTCCATGAGTCGAATCATTAAAAAGGCCTTGGCACTTGGGCACTTGGCTTGCAAACGACGTACCGGACATTTATTGACTGCAGCTTTAAAAAAATAGGATTGAAAAATGCAAACGTCTTTTGGTGAAGCACGCTGATAACTTGCAAAGAACAATTTTGTTGACCGATGAAAAAATTTTTACCGTTCAGGAAAAATTTAACAAGCAAAATGATAGAGTGTATGCGCGGTCATCTAAGGAAGCATCTGAACTGATCCCAAGGGTGGAAAATGTTCATCACCAAGCTTCAGTCATGGTTTGGTGGGGTGTCTCTTACGATGGGGACACTGACCTGCATTTCTGCGAACAATGAGTCAAAACATCGGCCAAAGTTTACCAAGAAACCAGTTTGGAAGCTGCTGTGGAGCCTCTTAGCAATTCCCTGTTCCAAAACCAGCAATGGTCTTTCCAGCAGGATTCTGCGCCGGCTCCATAAGGCTAAAAAGTCCCAGGCCTGGCTTCGAAACAATTTGCCAGCGTTCATTCCCTCTGAAGAAAGACCCTCAGGCAGTCCAGATTTGAACCCATTGGATTACAAATTGTGGACGGTTTTAGAGGACAAGGTTTGTCACAAAAGATACCCCAACATTGGATCTCATAAGAATTTCTTTGGTTCGAGCTGTGGCCAATTTTCCAATGGACGTGCAGCTATTGGCGATTGGTTCGTGCAGCTAATGATGATTGGCCAGTGCGACTTAAGGCGTGTGTAAAGGCAAAAGGCGGACATTTAAATAAGTAGATTCTTTTTGGATACAATATACATTAATAAATATATTAAAAAGTATTTGGTCCAAAAACATTTAGTACTTTTTATTTCACGGCATAAAACGTGTGTAACAGTATTTATGTCCCTACTAAGTATATTAATATAAAAACGAATGTGGAAAAATAAACCGAGAATTTGTGCGTTACTGAAGGGCTGTTTTTCTACATTATTGCAAAGAAGAAGCATGTCGTCAATCTTCTGCAGTTTTTCGTCATTAGTTTAACCCGTTACTGCCTGCCCATAGATCGGCTCGTACGATTATTATGAAATTTGGAAATTTAAGTCCAAAAGGCCATAGAAGTTGAAAGAAGCAAAAAATTAATGTAGTCCAATCGTTCCATTTTTCTATAAAAAAAATTACCGCGATATCGCTCACCTGGCCCACGCTAAATTTATTTATGTATCAACACTTTCTTGGGTATTTAAATACCCATTAGGAAGGGTATTTATATAACCATTAGATAGGGCCTTACAAATGACCTGAAGGTGTTATTCAGAATTATTTTGCGTTTTTCCCAACAAACTGTTTTTGTAAAATTTTCCGGGTTTTCTAGGCTAACGCAATGTTAGCCACAACCACGGATTTTTGAATTTTCCTTAGCTAAAAAAGGCATAAAAAAAATAATAGCCAAGAGCAAGTGTAGCTAAAAAAATATTACACATTCTAGAACAATAGCTAAAGAAACAAAAATCAGTCTTTTTTGGCAACCTAATTGCTACTTTTTAGCTAAACTGATGGCTGATTTGTGCTGGTTTAAAGGCTACAGCTTGCCAAAGTTGCACATCATATGACAAGCATTAAAAATCGCGGTTATTATAATGGCACTGTTTGCGAATATATTCCTATCTTAATTGGCATATATTATTACCATTTTATGCCATTTATTTTTTTAATACAATTTTCTTCAAATACTGGCCGCGACTACGACTTAGGGTGTCCATTCTGAGGGTCCAATTTTGGATGACTTGCTTGAGAATATCGACCGGTATTGCGTTAATGACAAGCGTAATCTAGGCTTCCAAAACCTGAATCATAGCTGCTTTGTTAGCATAGACTTTGGACTTTACATATCCCAACCAAAAAAATCTAAAGGTGCGATATAATACGATCTCTCCGATCCATTACGTGAAATTAACTGCTCTTCAAAATGACCTCTTAATAGATCCATTGTTTGAGCAGCTGTATGGCAAGTCTAAACTTTCTGTTGAAACCAACGGTTACGTTCCGGCCATCATCATTTTTGAATAAATATGGGCCAATGTTGTGCCCTGTATTTTTTTTAAAGCGTTTTTCTTAGATAAGGTGTTCAAATTTTCAAGTGCTCAGTTATTCATAGTAAAATTGCTCAGTTTGTCATAGAAAAAGTGCTCAGTTTTTCTTAGAAAAAGTGCTCAGTTTTTCTTAGAAAAAGTGCTCAGTTTTTCTTAGAAAAAGTGCTCAGTTTTTCTTAGAAAAAGTGCTCAGTTTTTCTTAGAAAAAGTGCTCAGTTTTTCTTAGAAAAAGTGCTCAGTTATTCTTAGAAAAAGTGCTCAGTTTTTCTTAGAAAAAGTGCTCAGTTTTTTCTTAGAAAAGGTGCTCAGTTTTTTCTTAGAAAAGGTGCTCAGTTTTTCTTAGAATAATTGTTCAGTTTTTCTTAGAAAAATTGTTCAGTTTGTCTTAGAAAAAGTGCTCTGTTTTTCTTAGAAAAAGTGCTCAGTTTTTCTTAGAAAAAGTGCTCAGTTTTTCCTAGAAAAAGTGCTCAGTTTTTCATAGAAAAAGTGCCCAGCTTTTCATAGTTCTGATTTTTAAACATAAAAGTTGCATTATTTTTCTTGGAAAAAGTTTCAGTTATTTTTTTTGGAAAACTAAGCTGATATTCATGGAAAGTTTTATTTTTAGAAAAAGTGACACGATGACATGTTTAAGTGGCAAGTATTTCTTAAAAAATAAGCAATTTTTCTCAAAAATAGTTCTTAGGTTTTTTTTTATAGTTCACAGAAGAACTTACTTGTTTCCTTAGAAAACTAACACTTTTTTTCACAGAAGATGTCCAGTTTCTTTAGAAAACAAAGTTAATTTTTTTTCAAAATCAGTGCTAGCTTTTCCTACAGAAAATAGTAGCCATGTTTTGCTAATGTTTCACACGTTTTTATGCTTAACATTAGCAACAGTTCACACGTTTTTATAGGGAAATTACCCAGTTTTAGTTATAAAAAGTGTCCCTTCGCTGTTCTTGGTTTGTAAAAGTCACATTTTTTTCTTGGGTAAATCACCACTTTTTCTTAAGAAAAGTAAACGTTAAATAAAAAAGGTGTATCTTGAAAATGCTTCCAACGCTATGTGATTCATCCCATTGCGAGTTATTTTGATATGTTTTCTTTCAACGAACCTCCAAATTTTTATGAGTTTTTTTCCAGCTCTACTAAAATTTCATTTCTAGTCTGAAAACACATGTGCGTACCACCGACTGAATCGAAAAATCGATTTTAGTTAGCCATAACCCATGATTTATGTGAAAATCTATAAACGGTGTGTTTTTTTCTCACTCCTCCTTTTGGCTCGGTACTGTCTTTTGTTTCCGAAAAACCATTAACCACAAGCAGAAATGCGCAATATGAAAGTATGGAAATACCAACAACTAAGAAGAAACATTCTCGCAAAGATTCCATGGATCCGAGACCACAGAAACAGCAGCCATCCAACCTCAAAAGTCGATCGAGAAACAACAAACATCACACCGCAGGTGAATGCAATAAATGACCCAATTATGGCCGAAAGCGAAGTGTTAACAGCAGCCCGAACAATGGCCGTTTTTAGTTATGGCCGGCCAAGTGGTCATTACTGGAAATACGAAATACACGCAAATGGTCGTCCGTCCGTCCGGCTATCTTTCCGCCGCAGCCGCTGTCTTGACCGCTTTTCATAAGGCGGATGAGCAGACGGACGAACGAACGAATGGTGTTGAATGTTAAATGAGTTGTTTTTGTGGTCGATGTTGTCTGAACTGGTTTCTTTCCGTTTTGGAGGCTGTTCTCCAATCGTGCTAGTGGTGGGAGGGTCTGTGAACATTACCAAAATTTCCTTGAATGCCATTCGTGCTATTGATGTTGTTTTATTTTTTCGCATTGAATGTCTTCTGACAGATCATTAATTTGGTGAAATGTGCAAAATACACGTGGAAATAAAACAGAACCGTTTTACGGTCGAAGGACTGCAAAAATGTTTTTTGTACTTTGAACAAATCAATTTGAAAAATTGTTTTCGATTTATTGAAATATTTAATAATTAAAGGCAAGAACTGCAAGCAGACATAAAGAGAAAATTCATGGGGTCCGGGCTATAAAGTTAATTACAAATCCAGAAAGCTAGACGATACATGACTTCAAGGGAAAATAAAACAGACGCAAAAGAAAACCAGCCAGAGTCATCTGTACATTTAGGTTTGCTGCTCTTAGTCTGCCAAACAAAGCGGCAAAGTAGATAGCAAAGCAAGAAACTGAGATACAATTTAATGTGTTCTAAAGCTGACTAAGGAAAGGCTTAGTTAGCTGCTAAGCTTTGATTTGATTTGACATTAATTAAAATTAAGATTAATGTGGCAACATTGTTTCTCTATGTAAAAATCAAAAGAAGTCAAATAATAAGAGGTTTTTTCGGCTAATTCGCCAAAAACAGACTAGGAAAATCTAATAAGCTGTTAAATCTTTTGTATTGTAAAAATGTCTTTGAATCAGTTGGATTTAGTTCAAGCAATCACTTATCCAATCTCTTGTCTATGAACCCTCTTGTAGTTTGACTCTCTGTTTCTATAAGTATAGATACAAAAACATATGTTTTATACAGCAGGGTGTGTCATATATGGCCTTATGTCAAAAAAGAAAGTCTGGTAACTCTTCCAACAGGTTAATCTGTGATGTAGGTTTTATCTAAAGTATTTGGCGTAATTTCACCAGACAGTCAGTGGAACGTCTGAGCATGGCCTTACAGTGGTGCATGGCATGCTTAAATAAGTCAGTTTGCTTGTCGGACCTTCTGAATGCGCCGTGTTATTTGCCTACTAGCCTGCGCAGTGGAAGCTATCGCAGCGATAACCATGTAAAGCACGGACGCTGTACAGATGATTCGCGCGATAGCTTGGCATAGCAAAAATTCTGCTACAAAGTATGTGGCACTTCCCTATATTTAAGCTAAACCACCTAGGCACATCTTTGGACCTCTTTAACAAAATTTGTTTTCAATTCAGTTAATCGTAGGCCGCTGTGGTGTGATAGTGAGTGTGCACGACTATCATAAATTAAAGCTTAGGTTCAACTCAGGGTAAGAACATCTAAAAATTTTAAGCAGCGGTTTTACTCCTCGTAAAAGCCGGCGACTTTAAGAGTATGAGATACGAGGGTGGCTATATATATTTCTGGCCTAGGCAGCACCAAGTGTTGCCTGGCGCCATCTGACATTTCCATTGGAAAGTTTGACATTTTTAGCATAAACGTATACAGAACGTTTTGACGTACGACCATCATTTGTGTTGTTTACAGTGACTTGAAAAAAATCAATGTTTCAAAAAATGGAATTAACTCGTGAACATTTTCGTGCGATCATTTTTCACAACTTTCGACGTGGATTACCGCGACAAGAGTGCATTGATGAACTTAAATCTTTGTATGGCGATGAAGCACCATCCTATAGCACTGTGAAAAACTTTAATGAATTCAATCGTGGCAGACGTTCGTTCAAGGCCGTTGTGCCAGAGAACATTTATACCGTGCGTGAACTGATAATGCAAGATCGTCATGCACATATCTCGACATACCGTGAGATAGACGCATCCTTAGGCATTTCTTCCACCAGCATACATTCGACATTGCATGAACACCTGGCCGTAAAAAAGGTTTGTTCTCGTTGGATCCCGCACAATTTGACAATCGCTCAAAAAAAGGCTCGTGTCGATTGGTGGAAAGAAATTTTGAAAAACTACGATTGCGGTGCTTCAAAAGACGTTTATAAGATCGACACAGGTGACGAATCATGGATCTATGCGTATGAGCCCGAAACAAAACAGCAATCGATCGTGTGGGTCTTCGAAGACGAGCCAAATCCAACGAAAGTTGTTCGTGGAAGAAGCACTTCGAAGCAAATGGTCGCCTGTTTGTTCGGCAAAACTGGTCATGTGGCGACTGTTCCGCTTGAGCAACGTATGACGGTCAATTCTGAGTGATACACCACAATTTGTTTGCCTGAAGTCTTCGGAGAAATTCGAAAAACGAACAAGAGAAGACGAATCATTGTGCACCATGACAATGCGAGCTCTCACACATCGCCTCAAACGTCGAATTGATGGGTCATCCGCCGTACAGCCCTGACATGGCACCCAATGACTTCTTTCTATTCCCCCACGTCAAGGACAAAAATGCGTAGTCAACGATTTTCAAAAACCATGTTTTGGCGGTGTCTCAATCGGAGTGGAAAAAGTGCTTCGACAATTGGTTTGAGCGCAGGCAAAAGTGTATAAATCATGCTGGAGAATACTTTGAAAAACAATAAAACCATTTTTGATGATAAATATTCGCATTTTCATTATTAGGCCAGAAATATATATAGCAGCCCTCGTAAAACCTTCATTTATAAAAAAATCTTCTCTATAAAATGCTACGTTCGGAGCCGGTGTTAAACAGTAGATATCGGTTAGTCAGTTAAAAGTGGTCCAACTAAAACGAACAATGTTAATTGAAAATAAAGGTCCAGTTAGTCTTGACGGTTGACGGTGGACGGTTGATTCTGCAACCTGCAGAAGTCTACCGTCGTCAACCGTCAAACCGTAGTTATCTCCCTATAACACATGCAAAATGCAATCCTCAACTGAAATAGCTGATTGCCTACCGTCAACCGTCAAGCCTAAATGGACCTTAAAACAAAACGTTTTCAGAGAATTAACTTAATATTTTTTATTACAATGGAAGGACCTGTAACAATTATGTGTAAAACAAAATATCGGCCAAATCCTCACCACGGTTTCTTTGGCATACCTCTTTCCGACGTTCCATATTTTCAATGACTCTAAAACATGATAGAGGGTCAATGTCGTTAATGTGCCAAATTAACTCATCATTTAGCTCTTGAATTATTCTTGGCTCATTGACATGCACTTTTTCTTTTAAATATTCCCAAAGAAAAAAGCCCAACGGTATCAAATCACATAATCGTGGCGGACAATTAACATCGCCACGACGTGAATTAACACGGCCATTTAATTTCTAGCGCAAAAGAGTCATTGTTTAGTGGATTGCGTGGCAAGCGACACTACCTTGTCGGAACCACATATCGTTCAGGTCTATATCCTTAATTTCAAGTCACTGTGTCCTTAAAGTCTGCTATTATCTCGCGATAGCGAACACCTTTCAAGAGTCGAGGTTGACGGCTTTTTTTGCCACACTATCGCGAACAATAGCAATGTTTTTTGCAGAACGAACTGAGCGAACATGCACAGGTGTTTTCACATTTTCTTACAGATCCGGTTTGCTGAATCTGCGCACAATTCTCCCGATTGTGGAAGCCCTTGGTCTATCATGCTGACCAAAAAAATCACAAAGTGCATAAAATGCTCATTTTCTTAAAAGAATTCAACAATCTTAACGGTCTGCTTAAAAGGGTACCTCTTCAGGGTTGAATTTGTCAAACACTAAAGCAAAAAATTTGTCAAATTAAGTTGGGTAGAAAACTTGACGTTATCGTGTGATTCACGATACTTTATGTCATTGGAATTATCAGTGCGATATCGGTTAGCGTTCGCGTCTTGGAAAAATCGCATATTTAAAAAAATAGTCATAAAATGCTACTCCTTTCAATTCCGATTGTCTTCAATCACTTCAACTCGTGCGTTCTTGACACACGCTTGTCCGGAAGAGCTGCCAACACTTTTCACATCACCCCTCCCGGCGCATATCATAAACATTTGCGACCACTTTATTATAAATATTATCAATTTTTGTTTTGTTGTTTGTTATAATCGCATCTATAAACATAATAAAATTAAGTACAACGAGCAGCAACAGCAACAATAACAAGAGACGCTACACCAAAACAAAAGTACGCATACACAAATTTAAAAGTAATAAACAATTTGAGGAGGGAATTCCCAAATAAATAACTCAAGAACAGCTGATGCCGCCGACGATGATCCTCGAGATCAATGAACCGCGCGCATCATCCTCCATCGAAGCCGGTACAGCTGATTTTCCCAAAACATCCATAGCTCCTCAATGGTAGGGAAAACGAAAAAGAACAAGCTGAAAGCAAAAAAAACAACAAAAAAACATTACGTAAACTATAACTTATGGTAAATAAACATCGACAATAACATCAGATTAGATCGACACCAGCACTTGGTCCTCACCACCGCCCAGCCAATACACCTACAATGAATAGATAGAATCATCCAAATCAAATTTAACTCACTGGAAAATGGATCAGTTTGTTTAAAAATCAAACAAATGTTATTAAATTCACAAACAACAACAAGAACTGCATACACCCAATTGTTGTTTACTACGATCATAATTAACAACATCGAATACCAAACAATGGCCAGCACTGACAAGGAGCGAGTGTTCCAGTGCCGGTGCGGGGGAATTGTAAACAAAATTCTTCAATTCATTCATGCAAAATACAACTTTTTTTATTGGTGAGATTTTTTGTTTAGAATTTCGTCTATTTTTTCGCCCTATCTTCTTTATTAAAAGTAGAACTTTATATCGAAGCAAAAAAGATTAAATCTTTTCGGACAAAGCGAGCGTTTTTTCTTTAATTAATCAAAATTTAGAGACAATAAATGATATTTAATAATTTTAAAAAATACAAACCCAAAGTAAACTCTACTAACCTTTCTTATTCCGGCGACACGTCCAGTATAAAAACCATGTTAAATACTTATTTACAAGTAAAGGGTGGGCCATTTCAAACTTGAACTATTGATGACTTTGAAAGGTTCTACCTTTCATTTTTTTTATTTTCAGGTTTATGTTTGAAATTTGCAAAATGGGTCGCTATACGCTCGAACAAAATTGGGAAATATTAAAAAAGTAGTGAGTCTTTAACGCAAACTGTAACTGCAAATTTTTCGAGAAGTGATCGGCCTTCGGTTTACGATAACTGCTATATATATATCAGGCCTAATAATAAAAATGCGAATATTTATCATCAAAAATAACTTTATTGTTTTTCAATGTATTCTTCAGCATGATTTATACACTTTTGCATGCGCTCAAACCAATTGTCGAAGCACTTTTTCTACTCCGATCGTTGACAATGCATTTTTTTCTTGATGTGCGGGAATAAAAAGAAGTCATTGGGCTGTACAGCGGATGACCCATCAATTCGACGTTTTGGCCGGTCAAAAAGGCGCTGGTTTGAGCCGATGTGTGAGAGCTCGCGTTGTCATGGCGCACAATGATTCGTCTTCTCTTGTTCGTTTTTCGAATTTCTCCGAAGGCAAACAAATTGTGATGTACCACTCAGAATTGACCGTCCTACGTTGCTCAAGCGGAACAATCGCCAAATGACCAGTTTTGCCGAAGAAACAGGCGACCATTTGCTTTGAAGTGCTTTTTCCACGAACCACTTTTTTGGTTCGTCTTCGAAGACCCACACGGTCGATTGCTGTTTTGTTTCGGGCTCATACGCATAGATCCACGATTCGTCACCTGCGACGATCTTATAAACGTCCTTTGAAGCACCGCAATCGTATTTTTTTCAAAATTTCTTTGCACCAATCGACACGAGCCTTTTTTTGAGCGATTGTGAAATTTTGCGGGATCAAACGAGAACAAATCTTTTTTACGGCCAGGTGTTCATGCAATATCGAATGTATGCTGGCGGTAGAAATGCCCAAGGATGTCTCTATCTCACGGTATGTCACATGACGATCATGCATTTTTAGTTCACGCACGGCATCAAAGTTCTCTGGCACAACGGCCGTTTTTTGGACGACCTTCGTCTTTGAGCGAGCGTCGGCCACGATTAAATTCATTAAACCAGTTTTTCGCAGTGCCATAGGATGGTGCTTCATCGCCATACAAAGACTTAAGTTCATCGATCCACTCTTGTCGTAATAATCCACGTCGAAAGTTGTGAAAAATGATCGCACGAGAATGTTCACGAGTTAATTCCATTTTTTTACCAAATTGATTTTTGAAGTCACTCGTAACAACACAAGTGATGATCGTACGTCATTACGTTCAGAGTACGTTTATGCTAAAAAATGTCAAACTTTTCAATGGAAATGTCAGATGGCGACAGGCAACACTTAGTGTTGCCTTGTCCAGAAATATATACAGCAACCCTTAGTTTGTGCGTCAATTTGTAAAGCGAGTTCATGAAAATGGATCGTTATTGGACAAACCAACGTCCTCGTCCAGTGCGTTCAATCGAGAACGTTGCTGCTGTGGCTTGGAATGTCCAAGAGCATCCATCAACATCAACTCGTCATCGTTCTCAGGAAGTGAACATTTTTCGCACTTCATTGGGAAGAAGTTTGCATAATGACCTCGATATGCACGCAGAAAAAAAGTATGGTTGGGGTAACAATATTCGAAGAGCACCATACTATTGTTGGTTATATGGTTGTGGCACAACAATATTATGATCATCACAACAATAGTATGGTTCACACACAACCATACTATGATCCCCATAACAATATTATGGTCCTCACAACAATAGAATCATGCACACACAACCATACTATGATCCCCACAACCATATTATTATTCTCATTCAACCATACTATGATCCCCACAACCATATTATGATCATCATAACCATAGTTTGTTTAACGTACAACCATAGTATGATCCCCACAACCATAGTATGACTTACGCACAACCATACTATGATAAACAAAATTGTTTGTAAAGACTGGAATACGTTGTTATTCAACAATAAAGAATTTTATAAGGTAAGTTATGTAACAATAGGAGTGATTTATTTAACAGTAAAAAAAAATCATTTTTAAAAAATATTTTAGTAATACTATCGTAAAAATAACATTGTCAAATTAAAAAAAAATAAGGTTTTGCCGGTATGATTGCCCTAATTATGCTATTGTAAACATAAAACCCATGAAAACAATACTTTTGTCCCACCAACCATATTTATATTGTTGCTACAACCATATTTTTATTTTTTAAATTTGGCAACAATACTTTTGGTTCATTTCAACAATTTTAATATTGCCGCAATTATACTATTGTCAAAATGAAGTTCAAAACACCATACTATGGTTGCGACGATCATACTTTTACTGCCGAGAACATACTATTGCTGCCGTGACCATATAGTAACCAAAGTTCAAAAGAACTGAAGCCTTATGACTATCTAATGCGTTTTCGCTTCGCCTAAAGGGCCGGAGATTGTTTGGCAGAATATAAAGAATTTTCCGAAAAATCGTGAAGCTCGTTTTCATCTCAGTGGCTGTCAATAAGCAAAATTGCCGTGTATGGGATTCGGAGAACCCACACGTGAATATTGAGAAACCAATAAATCCACAACGAGTCTCTATTTGGTGTGGAATTAGAGCTGGCAGCATCATTGCGCCATTTTTCAGCGAAAATGATTGTTATTTGAACGCTATCTTCCCCAAAGGGGCAATTTCGGGAAGGCAAAAGTTATTCCAAAAAAACGGAGAACCATTTTGCCTTTTCAAAATGGTACTGCATTCTTTAAAGGCTATAAAAGGAAAAAAAGTTATGTTGGTCCAAAGTCATTTCATTTTTCAGAATGGATATTTTTTTAAATAGTTACTACAGAAAAATTATATTAGGAACAAACAAAATGTTGACGTCATATTAAAGATATTAAAAAAAAGTGCAAAAGCTCTTAAAGTGTATGAGATACAGTCGAACAATCTAAATTTTCTTTTTAAACTTTCAACACCTGAAAATAGTGAAAATGCGCATTTTATGAACATTTATTTGCAAAAATGTACAAAAAACTGAAAAGGAAAAAAATACTTTTCTTTAAAATCGGAAAATACGAATAGCAGTTCACTTCAGGGCTATTTTTTAAAATATACTAAATAACCCGATTTTAAATGTTAATAGCTCAAAATAAACCTTGACTCATTGGCTACAATGACCCACTTAGGTATAAGTAAATACGGTGTATGTCGAAGTTGTAATTGAATCATTCTTGGTTCTTACGAGGGCGATCGCAAAAGTAACTAGCCTAACATAAAAAGAACCGTTTTTTTGGAATTATTATTATTTATTTTTCAACATAATCTACTTCCAACTCAAAACACTTCATCAAACGTTTTTCAAGTTTTTTAATTCCATCCGAAAAATACGATTTTTCAAGACCTTCAAAATATGCCTTAGTTTCAGCAATAACCTCGCTATTGGACGAAAATTTTTTGCCACCGAGAATTTATTTTTTAAATTTGGAACAAGAAATAATCGGAAGGGGCTAAAACTGGACTATATGGTGGATGCGGAGCAATTTCAAATCGTAATTCGGCCAGGTTTTGTTGAGTTAAAAATGCAGTGTGTGAAGGAGCATTATCTTGATGAAAAAGAACTTTTTTTTTCTAAACGCGGTCGTTTTATCCTGATTTCTTCACTCAACCGATCCAATAATGTACAATAATATTCACTATTTATAGTTTTTCCTTTCTCAAGATAATCAATAAATAGTATA
This sequence comes from Hydrotaea diabolus, assembly GCA_963513945.1. Lineage (NCBI taxonomy): Eukaryota > Metazoa > Arthropoda > Insecta > Diptera > Muscidae > Hydrotaea > Hydrotaea diabolus. The sequence continues at coordinate 95,109,850 of OY740719.1, read as the reverse complement.
CCCCTTGCATCCCAAAATACTGTGGCCATTACTTTTCCTGCTGACTTAATAGTTTTCGCCTTCTTGGGACCACTTTTACCAGCTTCTAGCCATTGTTTTGACTGTTCTTTGCATTCTGGGATGTAGTGATGGATCCATGTTTCATCAACAGTTATGAATCGGCGCAAGAACTCTATTGGATTACGCTGATAAATCGCTAAAAGCTCCTCGGTATTGGTCCAACGGACGATTTTTTGGGGCAAGGTCAACAAACGCGGCAACCATCTTGCGGATAGCTTTTTCATGTGGAGTTCATCATTTTAAATACTCCAAACTTGTTTTTCGTGTATTTTAACAATATTAGCAAGTTCTCTGAGCTTTATTCGTCTATCTTTAGTCACTTCATTAAATATTTTTCTAATGTTTTCAATAGTAGTAGCAGTTTTCGGTCTTCCAGAGCACTGTTCATCTTCCGTACTTGAACGACCCATTTTAAATTGTTGAACCCAGGATTTCACGGTGGAGTATGATGGTGCATTATCACCATGAACAGAATCCAATTCATCTTTGATTAATTGTGGCGTATAACCTTTCATATAAAAGTGTTTAATTACCGCACGAAACTCTTTATTTTCCATTTTTCAAAAATTATAAAACTTGTTTACTTCAATCACCTGTAACAAAGAAAATAATCATTAAATATTTCGGAAATTTTGACAGCTGGCTTATAAAAGATTGCTTTTAAAAAACAAAAAACAAAGTTGCTAGTAAAACAGAAAATGTGCCAGGCCAGTTAGTTTTGCGGTCGCCCTCGTATATATTCTACACCAAAGGGTGGATGGATGATATACTAAATTTGTCATTCCGTTTGCAACACCACGAAATATTGATCGGAGATCCTATTTAGTATATACAGGGTGGCGCACCAATTCAGCTACAAGAAGAAATTCCACCAACACTTTTTTATCAATGCTTTTTATTTATTTATTTTTATTGTTTAGAAAATTCAATTAAATTTTATTTGACCAATTGTGTTTGATGACCGCCACGCTCATTCACTCATTCCTGAAGGGTTGAAGTTGGGATCGCTTTTAAGGGTAGCCAATATGATTATTATTCGGAAAATTTTGCTACAAATCCAAATAAAGAGATAATGGCTGAGATAGGCCCGAAAGGGCCCAAAAACGTACCAATTTTTTATATAGAAAAAGGGCCTAGAGGAAAGAAGATCAACTCTAAGAGACTAAAGGTTCCTCGATAAAGACTACACTTTGTTGAGTTCATTTTATTTCATTTATTGATTCATATTATTTATAAATTGTTCAAAATCTATATTAGATACAATCCAAAGAGTTTAAGTTATTTCCTTTTTCTGCTTAAATAGTGAATTTAATTATTGAATGAGTATTTATTATATAATGTTTGAAGGGGAGGAGAAATTTTTCAAAAACCTTTATAAATTTTTTTAGGATAAAAATACATAAAATACTTAAAACAAGATTCATATCTTATAAGACCAGCTCTAAGATATGATTGTGTTCGGAGCAGGAACATTTGACATTAAAACATTCTATTAATTTGTTTAATTTGACTTCCACAAGATCAATATTAGTAATCTGATGTAGTCGTGCCGTAGAAAAGTATCCAGGAAGGTTATTAATTAGTTTTAAAACTTTGTTTTGTAATATTTGAAGCCTTTTTATATGGCATTTGGACATCTTTCGCCAGACGGGGGCTACATTAAATATCACAGCTTGAAAAATTGCTTTAAATATTAACATTTTATTGTCAATGTTTAACGCCGAAGATCTATTTATAAAAGGATATAAAGTTCTTATTAGTATGTTACATTTATTTACAATGTACGAGACATGATCCTTATAGTTTGTTGAGTAATTGCTTAACAAATCGTATGTTTTGTGGACAGACAATGTTTAAAATGTGTACTGAAAGGTAGTAAGCACTAAATACCTCAAAAAGTGGCAAAGTTGCTGGAGTTTTTGGCTCTTGTGGCCCAAAAACCGTTCCACATTTTCAAAACGTCAGATTAGTAGGCAATATGGACATAGGACATTTAGGGGTACTCAAAGTAAAGCAAATTTTGCTAATATGGCTACTAATCGGCAAAGTTTGCCACTGATCCAAATATACAGTTTTGGCAGAGTTAAGGGATGGGCCGAAAGGGCCCAAAAAACGTACGATTTTTTATACTAAAGGTACCTTACATAAATTTCACTTTTGTAAGTATTTGCTAAACAAATCATCCCTCAAAAAAGGCATAGTTGCTGGACTTTTCGGCTCTTGTGGCCCGCATCGTTAAAACCAGCGATTAGTAGCCAATATGAACATGTAAATTATAAATCTTGTTGATTTTTTTTCACTATTCCGGCCAAGTCATATGCAAACATTTATCAGAATCTCGATCTAAACAACTTCAGCATAAACACAATAACCCAACGTTCTGACATTAAACCAAAACAACAATGGCTGTTGTTATTGTTAGTGTCCAAGTCGGTCGATCGATGTTGATACGAGAATTGTATGGAAATTAATTGAGATGGAATGGATAGACTTGAGCGGACGGACGGACGGGCAGCCGAATAGTGTTTGGATTTTGCACACTGACCTATAGCAACAACTTGTTACCCAACAAGCGGCCAATGAAGCGTCGATTCCCCTTATACAACTTTCATGATGATGATCATCACTGCTCCTCCTTTACGTTACGATCTCTCTTCCATCATATGGTATTTCTAGAGTTCTTTTTTTTATAAATAATCTAGCTGGATGATGGAGAGCGTGAGGGAGTATCGAGGATATGTATTTGTTTAACATTGGTCTCTAAACAGTGGCTAGCATCGATGTTGTTTTGGTTTTATTTCTATTCCAAAATATTTACAAATAAAAAAAACCACAGCATCATTGCCGGGCTGAGAGAGGGGCAATGATTGTGATCGTGCCACCTTTAGATGGATTTTTAAATATTTACAATATATCCCCCGGATTCCAAACAAAACTACCTCATTCTCAGTGGAATTCCTCAATGGTCGTCGCTGGTGTCAGTGGTTTTGTATATTTTCTCTAGAGCGATCGGTGATCACAAGATCACGTGTTCCCGCTTGCTTTGCTGTTGTTGTTCGTGGAAAACTCAACAACAATTTAACTTTTATTTAGTTGTGCTATTTTGCCAGACTGTGCGTTCGTGTCAAGGACCACATGTTAGAGACTCGCTTATATAAATGATATCGTTTATTTTGAATTTATTTTCTGCCTTTTGTTTAACAATATTTATGTCCAAAATATAAATATTTATTACTGTGAATTTATAGCGATTTTCTGGATATTCTATTCGTTTGATAGAATGATTTGTGGTTTGGTTTTTTTTCTCAATGAACTTGAAATATTTCGTGGCCACCATTTTTTTTTGTTTAAATTTAAATGAATTTATTTTAGAAATCAATCTAAATCAATCGTTGACATATGTACGTATAAATTGATCGTCTAATAGAGTAGGCGAAAAATTAAGAAATTTAGAAATCAATTAAAGATGACGTAACAATAATCGATATTTAAATAAAAATACGTAACAAAACGCAAAAAAATTGTTTAAAATTTACCTATTTTACTATGTAATCCCTTTTTTAATTATATGGAGATAACAGTGGTTACACAAGTATACGGTGATCCATCTAGAAGTATTTTTTCCGAAAAAAATATAAAAATTCAAATCAAGTGTTAAAACGTTATTGGTAATTTGAAAGGACATTTTATGGTATTTATTATTTGAAAATAATTACCTTTAAATGTTGGCAACTGTATTAGGGAAATGAGCGTTGGGTGAGAAATGGGAAGGTCTGCTGTTTTTGACCAAAGTTTTGTTCAGTGATGAGGCTCATTTCTGGCTCAACGGCAAAGTCAATAAAAAAAATTGCCGCATTTGGGCTGAAGAGCAACAAGAAGAGAGGTTCAAGAGGTGCCATTACACCTAAAAAATAAACAGGGTTTGGTGCGATTTATAGGCTGGTGATATCATCGGTTCATATTTTTTCAAAAATGATGATGACGTAACCGTGAATGGTGCTCGCTATCGCGCCTGAAATTAAAGCCCGTAATATTGAGGACACTTGGTTTCAACAGGACGGTGGCACTTGCCATACAGCTGCTCAAACAATGGATCTATTGAGATGTCATTTCGAAGAGCCTCTAATTTTACATTTTGGACCAGTGAGTTGGCCGCCTAGATCGAGTGATATCACACCTTTAGACACTTTTAGGTACGTAAAGTCTATGCTGACAAACCAGCTACGATTCCGGTTTTGGAAGCCAACATTACGTGTGTCATTAAAGCCATACCGGTCGAAATGCTCGAACGAGTCATCCAAAATTCGACCCTCAGAATGGAAACCCTAAGGCGTAGTTGCGGCCAACATATAAAGGAAATTATGTTCAAAAAATAAATGCCATAAAATGTCCTTTCAAAATACCAATAAAGATTCCACACTTGATTTGCATTTTTTTTTGTTCTGAAAAAATACCTCTAGATGGATCGCCCAAAATATGTATAGATTGACATACTTAGTCCATTGCGGATCGCTGTAATACTACGAACGTTGTGATACTACCTATACATGCCGTATCAAGTAAGGAAGCAATTTCATGTCTTGTTAGGGTGTATTTTTTTATTTTTTTTTTACATGTAAAGCAAATGTGTCCATTAAGTAACGCTGTAATACCAAGAGGTGACGCACTCCATAGCAGGACCTATACCTTTGGTTACGCAGCGATTCCAAATCTTGTTAAGCTGTATTTTTTTTTTTTTTTGTTAGCTTTACATGTGTCAAAGCAGAATTGACATTTGCCGCCATTGGCAAAAATCATAGCATCTTCCGATAGGGCGATGACTTTTGCGCCACCTTGTAGAAGATCAGATAGTATAAACGTGTTAGAGACTGCGGTAGTTGTCCGTCGAGAGGGGCCTAATTCTTCAGATTTTCGTGCTGAATACAGCAAAATCGATGTAATCGAACCAGGGGATGTGTTTCCACGGCGGTATGACATTAAGACTCACGAAAAATAGAAATTAGGCCCCAAAATTGGGGTCAAATTGTATTATGAAAATAGACTCCACGAAATTATACCCCAAACATAAAATAAAAAAGGTCACAAAATTGGGGCCTAGTATCGTAGTGGTTATTTGAAGGTATGCAAATATACCCCAAAAAAGGCAAAAATGCCATATAACATCGAGCTGTTTATTCTGTATAAAATTGGGGTCTTTTTTATTTTTGGGTTTGGGGTGTAATTTCCATTTATGTGTTACAAAGTGAATGTAACAACAAAGTACGAAAAAGGCCCCAAAACGCGTAGAAAATATCTTGCGTACAGTTTCAATTGTGTGTAAATATTAATATTTGACATATTCTCTTAATCATTTGTTATGGTTAATAGTTTCTACTTGAATTTTAAATGCAAAGCCATATACCAGATTTATATTAATAATTTTAATTTTCAATAAAAAACTAGAGCTTTCTTTTCTTTGCTGAAGAAAATTAGAAATCAAAAATATTGAGTGTGACCCTTAAATATATCGAATTGAAATTGGACCCCAAAATGCGAACATAGGCCACAAAATTTTCATAAAATTATGCCCCAATTATTTTGGGTCCTGTTTTCATGCAAACATTTGGGGTCTAATTGCATTAGGAAAATATACCCCAATAAAAATATGAAATTAGGCCCAAAAAAACCATAAAATTTCGTGTTGCTGTTTTCCATACATTTTTTGGGGCCTTAATTTATTTTCACTTTGGGATGTATTTTCGTGGGGCCTAATGGCATGCCGCCTGTTTCCACATCGTTTTAGTAGATGCAACACATTGCAAGACATTCAGGTTTACCAGGGATGTGAATATCCGACATGGTTTCAACCATCTTCGATTTTATGGGACTGGCGGAAGCGGCATTTTTATCGTCAATGAGGTATGATAAGTCAATACCAGGAATGCAAAGAATTTAAAAATTCGAGTTGTTACCGTTAAGTAGTTTGGAACAGTTCTTAACCGCTGGTTCGGTTTTTAAAGGGGCTCGATTTCGGGTTAATGATTCAAAAATTGATATAGTTTAATTTTATAAAAAATAAAAATGTAATTTGAAATAAGGTATTTACTAAAAAAATAAAAAGATAATTCCACCAGCTTATAAACCGCACCAAACCGTGGTTTTCTCTGTGTATAATGACACCTCTTGAACCTTTTCGAAACAGCGGATCTTCCCGTTTCTCACCGAACGCTCATTTCCATAATACAGTTGCCAACATTGGAAGGTAATAATTTTCAAAAAATAAATGCCATAAAATGTCCTTTCGAATTAACAGTAAAGATTTCACACTTGATTTGAATTTTTATAAATTTTTTTTGTTCTGAAAAAAAAATACTTCTAGATGGATGGATGTAAGGGTAAAATTTTACATTTGAACTACCGTTTACTTTCACTTTGAAAAGTAGAATAACATTCGTTTTTATTTTCAGGTTTATGTTTAACATTTGCAAAATGGAACGCTATGCGCTCGAACAAAATTTGGAAATATTAAAAACCTACTGCCAAAGTAGCGAGTCTTTAACGCCAACTGTAGGAAGTTTACGTGGAAAATTTTTGAGCAGGTACGTATCGGCATTCAGTTCAATTTGTGCGTCAATTTGTGAAGCGAGTTCATAAACAGGGATCATTATTCGACAAACCAACCCAAGTACGTTCTCGTCCTGTGCGTTCATTCGTAAAACATAGCTGCTGTGTCTGATAATGCCCAAGAGCATCGATCAACAACAACTCGTATTCGTTTTCAGAAAATTTACATTTCTTGCACTTCTTTGAGAAGAATTTTGCATAAAGAGTTCGATATGAAGGCTTACAAAGTTCAATTTGTCCAAGAACTAAAGCCTCCTGACCATCCCATGAGTTGTCGCTTTGTCCAATGGGCTGAAGATGATTTGACAGGAGATGAAGAATTTAGCGAAAAATCGTGTATTCAGGTGGAGCTCATTTGCAAATTGCCACATATGAGGTTCATACGAGAACCCACACATGACTTGAGAAGCCAATGCGTCCATAACAAGTCACTGTTTGGTGTGGATTTGGTCTGGCGGCATCATTGGGCCATTTTTTTCGAAAATGAGCAAGGAGCCGCGGTCACCGTCAACGGTGAGCGTTACCGCGCCATGCTCAAAGAATTTTTCTTTCCAAAAATTCAAGAGAATGAAATGAACGACGAGAATGACATGTCATGCCAAGAAATGACATGACATTTGGTTTCAACAAGACGGGGCCACATGTCACACAGCCAACGCAACCATCGACATTTTAGACACTGTTTTTGAAAATCGAAAAATCAGGCGAAATTGTGATGTCAATTGGCTGCCTCGGACCTGTGAATTGAGATCTTTGGATTATTCTTTGTTATTAATTGAATTTTTAATAGGTTAAATATTTTAGATATTACAACGTTTCTTGATACTCCTGTAAAGTTATGCAAATGCGTGTTAGGTCATTTAGAATACCAGGCAGAAATTGGCGCAAAGTGAAAAAAACATACCCGCCCCAGCATTCAGTATTTTGGCATTGGATTTAGGGCATTAGCCGTTCAAAATTGTGTTTATAAAAGAGTTGCGGCCAAGCCAGACCATAGACAACGCTGTGAGTTTTAAAGCGCTGGAATCGTTGACCGGAGATCCTGATTCTCGCCAAAAAGAAATCATCTTCGATTTTAGATTTGCTGCTTAATTTATATTCATTTTCCTATAATTCTTCCTATAACTCTTCTCTGGTCACCCTTTATATGTATTTCTGATCTTTTGGGCATCGGCAACAACAACCAACAACATACAATACGCGTGTGCTATTGGCACTCGCTTATTAAACGATAAAGTGGTCTCTAAGGCGATAACTTCAAAACGTTACGAGGATTTTTTTTTAAATTTATTTGTATACAAGAACTGATTGGCTTTATGTATCCTATACCGATTGATTTAAAATGTTTTTATTTGAAGAATTTATTAAGAATTATTATAAGCGAGTAATAAGTTGCTTAAACTCGCTTAAGGTTTATTCGAAAATAACTTTCTTCCCAAAAAATTTAATTATTTAAAACAAACAGGTTTTAACGTAAATTGGAATAGTTTTCTGTAAGTAAAATCATTTTCATATTTTTCTACAATGGAAGTAAGTAACGCGTTAGCGATCGAGTCACCATTAGAACACAGCCAATATTATCTTTATTTGTTTCGAACCTATTCAGCGTTGTTGATCAAATCCATCAGCTCAACTTTTAATTGGGTTCGCAAATTTCAATTCCAATGGGATTCGAAATTGTTCTGTGTAGAATGAAGACTTTTTGGAATTTTATCTAACCTAAATTCTATTGATGGCTCTCGATGTGGAGTCTCTTTAGAGGTGGCAAGAGTGAGTTGTATTTACTTGCGCAATTGTGTGAAGAAAACTTGAAAAGTAAAGTTTACAATAGTAGTTCTCATTCGTTTGGGGAGAGCCTGATCTTATAGAGTTCGGTTTAACTTTCAACAATTGCAGCAAGACTTTCTGAAGAGGGTTGTCACGGACCCGAAATCATGATAAAAATAGTGTGCATCCACGAAAATCAATGTCACTTTGCCATTTTGTTAAAAACTTGTCTTCTATTTAAATATAGAAGCAAGAAGTCTTGAGCAGGTCAATCCCTGTTCAATGTCTAAATTAAAATATTTACATGTACTTGAACGTCTTTGACCTCCTCATACTGGGTGGAGCGCGTTAATTTGCTTTTTTGCACTGCAGGCTGTGGCGGCACTGTTGGTCGAAGAGACTGGAGAGTGTGCGATGCTTTTAGTGGCTGATAGGAAATTTCTACTCGTCTGCCTTTCAGTTGCCATCATGCATTGGACACGTAAGGAGAGGTCATTTTGTGTTGAAGCGTATTTTTCAAATGCGCACTCGATCATTGCAGTGCAGCGTGCTTTTTCCTTTACTATTCGCTGTTCCCCTACGCGGACGTATTCCTGGACGGCAATCAATTGTCAATTGGGTAACTTCATTGAGAACAGCATGGAATGAGTCATGTGTACGAAGAGGACCTGAAAGAAGGATCACAACACCACAAAACATCGAGAGAATTAAAGCAGCAGTACGGCAATCTCCGAAACGCTCTGCTCGGAAGCAATCACTTGCTCTTGGCCTTTCCAGGCTTTTTTCAGCCGGCTCTTGAGGTAATGCAATTAGAGGATACATTGTCCCAACAGGATGGTGTCACTGCACACACAGCGAGGGTTACCTTGATTTGGTTGAGGCAAATGTTTCCTGGACGGCTCATCTCTTTGAGGGGTGGTGTAAACTGACCGGCACACTCACCAGTCTTAGCCCCATGCGATTTTTTCCTTTGGGGTTACCTGAAGTCGAAGGTGTACACCTTGGAAGACCTAGATAACCATATTGAGGCTGAAATTGGCAGAATACCAGTCGACATGCTTGTTAGAGTTCATGAAAACTTCAGAAAACGTCTGCAGCAGTGTGTGGATAGCGAAGGTCCACCTTTGTCAGATACATTTTTTAAAACCATTTAATTTAAAAATTCCCTTACTGTTCAATTACGAGGATTGCTATATATATTTCTGGCCTAGGCAACACTTAGTCGCTCCATCTGACATTTCCATTGGAAAGTTTGAAATTTTTTAGCATAAACGTACTCAGAACGTTTTGACGTACGACCATCATTTGTGTTGGTTACAGTGACTTGAAAAAATCAATTTGGCAAAAATATGGAATTAACTCGTGAACATTTTCGTGCGATCATTTTTCACAACTTTCGACGTGGATTATCATGACAACAGTGCATCGACGAACTTAAATCTATGCATGACGACTATCCTACAGCACTGTGAAAAACTGGTTTAATGAATTCAATCGTGGCCGACGCTCGCTCAAAGACGAAGGTCGTCCAAAAACGGCCGTTGTGCCAGAGAACATTGATGCCGTGCGTGAACTGATAATGCAAGATCGTCATGTGACATACCGTGAAATAGAGGCATCCTTGGGCATTACTTCCACCAGCATACATTCGAAATTGTCAGGTTTTCGGCCGTAAAAAAAGGTTTGTTCTCGTTGGATCCCGCACAATTTGACAATCGCTCAAAAAAAGGCTCGTGTCGATTGGTGCTATGAAATTTTGAAAAAATACGATCGCGGTGCTTAAAAAGAACATTTATAAGATCGTCACAGGTGACGAATCATGGATCTATGCGTGTGAGCCCGAAACCAAATAGCAATCGACCGTGTGCGCCTTCGAAGACGAGTCAAATCCAACGAAAGTTGTTCGTGGAAGAAGCACTTCGAAGCACTGTGTCTTCGGCAAAACTGGCCATGTGGCGACTGTTCCGCTTGAGCAACGTAGGACGGTCAATTCTGAGTGGTACACTACAAGTCGTTTGCCTTAAGTCTTTGGAGAATTCGAAAAACTTTTTTTTTTTTTTTTTTTCGTCTCTTTGACCGGCCAAGACGTTGAATTGATGGGTTACCCGCCGTACAGCCCTGACTTGGCACCCAATGCCTTCTTTTTATTCCCGCATATCGAGAAAAAATGCATTGCCAACGATTTTCGTCGCCAAAAGATGCTGTTGAAGCGTTCAAACCTCATGTTTTGAAGGTGCCTCAATCGGAGTGGAAAAAGTGCTTCGACAATTGGTTTGAGCGCAGGCAAAAGTGTCTAAATCATGCTGGAGAATACTTTGAAAAACATTAAAACCATTTTTGATGATAGATATTCCCATTTTTATTATTAGGCCAGAAATATATATATATATATATATATATATATATATATATATATATATATATATATATATATATATATATATATATATATATATATATATATATATATATATATATATATATAGCAGCCCTAGCAAAATATAACATAAGTTTTTCTAAGGTTCATAATTTTTTGATTTCATTCCCAAATAAGCAAATTTTAGCGCTCCACCCTGCTGAGGTCCACCTAAGTAGCTGCCCTTTTTTGTACAAAAATTATGCCTATAGAAAAACATTTACGTTTTTGAAAAATGTTTTCAGGAATAATAAGATTCATCTTCTCTGTATCTTAACATTAAATCTATAAGTTCGAAACTATTGAGTTTTCACTCAAATAATCGAGAGCATTTCCAATTTGACTAATTTCCCCTACTCAACACAATGGGAATCCAGCCAATTCAAATCGACGGAAAACTGTCATTCTGTCCACAGTGGAAATCAACCACTAATCACATCACACATAGAAGCAGCATGCCGACAATGCCACTTGACAAGCAGTCAGACGTCTACATACTCGTACCAGGAGGGACGGGGACGCACGCAATCGAAGGGAGATATGCTGCCGCACCAAAAACCACTTATGATGCCAAACGAAACGAGTTGTTGCCATTGTTCTTGTGGGTGTTATACGTGGAAGAAAATGTTTTATGAATTTTAGACTCACTGCATATCGGTCTACACTATTCGAAAGTAACCTCCTCAAGTGCCTCATGTCTACGACTGCCGTATCCAAACACAACTGGATGCTAGTGATTTTTGTTGTCGTGTTCGTTTGAATGTGTAAAGGATGCAGGACTCGTGGGTACAAGGACCAGCGATATTTGTCACTTGTAGCTAATGATGGTACAAAAATATTTTGACATTTCTAACATGAGCTACACCAACACAAATACATGTATACGACTAATACTGAATAATTTATGAATGACCTGTACGATCGAACGACTTGCAACAATCGAAACTGGCGCCAGCTTCAAGGATTGTGGGCGATAATTATGAATATTACAGACGCCTTTCTTTGGTCTGTCTATAGGTTATTGTGGTAAAAGGAAACTTCAAATAAATCGGATCATATTCTCTCCTGTGTGGTCCTGTTGGTTTTCAGATAAGAGCTAAAGCTAACAGTAGCCCAATATAAAAAAGAAGATTTAAGTTCCCATTGGAAAATAAGGAAATCATGAAGCGGCCTGGAAGTAGAAGGTATGCACAAATTGAGAATCTAAATATCTAGATTAAACCTACATATGTGTGTATTTAGTGTGCCACTACAGTCCTCCTGGTTCTAGGGATGTACTCATCTACGTTAGCTTCATAAAATGCCCGCTATAAAAAAAGAGATAAAGATTCATAGAGCTTAGCTGTGACCACTTTGGGGGTCAACGGATGGCACAATTTAGGTGGCCTACAATAGTTGAGCAGGCTACGACTAGGAGGGGTAGTGTCCAAGGGTATATTAAAAAAGGGCAAGAAGTCAGAATAAATGCAAATGAACACCGTTTTGAAAGGTATCTCCCGTAGGGATGCTACACGCAGAAAAAAAGTATGGTTAGGGTGACAATATTCGAAGAGGATCATACTATTGTTGCGTATATGGTTGTGGCACAACAACATTATAATCCTCACAACAATATTGTGATTCACACATAACTATACTATGATTCCCACAACCATAGTATGATTCACACTCAACCATACTATGATCTCCACTACCATACTGTTATCCTCACAACAATAGTATGATTCACTCTCAACCATACTATTATCTCCACAACCATATTGTGATCCCGACAACTATAGTATGTTTCTCATACAACCATAGTATGATTCACACGCAACCATACTATGATCCCCACAATCATAGTATGATTCACACTCAACCATACTATGATCTTCATAACCACATTATGATCCTCACAACCATAGTATGATTCACACGCAACTGCGCTATTATACCTACAACCATAGTATGATTCACTTAACCATACTTTGATCCCCAAAATTATTTATTAGGTTTGGGTAATGTTGTTATTCAAAAATAGAGCAAGTTATTTTAAATTGCATTACAATTAGTTCATCGCAAGATTTGAGGCCATGTTTTATTTAATATTTCATTCAAGAAACAAAAATATACTCGCTTATGCCAACTGCAGTCGAAAATACTTTTAGTTGCCAGCAGGAGTGAAAGCTACTTCACCATCCGTAGACCCCAGGTAACGAATGTGATTAAATCATATCAATGGCTATATGTGACAGCGCATATAGAAAGGGACCTAAGGGTAAAAAATTAATTTTAGTTTTTTTTTCTTTTTTTGATGTGAATAACATCTGAGCATCGAATGAGAACGATCCCATGCCCCAAAAGTGTTCCCTCCCAGAGATATGCGCGTTTTATGAAAGTGAAGTCGACGATTCTAAGCGCAAATAGAAAGGGACCTAATCTTTAAAATGGCTCTCCTGAACAAAACTGGTTTTTAACCTTAGGTCTCTTTCACATATACTTTACTGAAGTGCAGGCAGATTTTAAATAAACGAGAACCAGTCGGCAGTAGAGTATTTCACCAAACAAAATAAACACATTAAAAATCCCTCGAACGACCTTCCGAAATTCAAAAAGCAATACTATGGTTGCGACGAACATGCTTTTATTGTAGAGAACATATTATTGTTGCGGTGACCATACAGCAACCATATCTTTTCTCTGCGTGTATCAAGAGATGTTTAATTTGTTTTTTTTTTGGAGGTAGGGTGGGGAACATTGGAGGTTTATGGTGATCATGGATATGTGAGAGAATCTCCTGCAGGGATGCCTTAAAAGATATTTAAATTGTTTTATATTTTTACGAGGTAGGATCGGAAACATTCCAGTTTCCACGTGATCTTGGATATGTCAAATTTTTACTGACTTAAAACCTCCTTCTCCATTAACAATCCCAGAAGGACCGAGACTTACTCTGTCTCAACCGTCCCCACAGCTTTCTTTCTTTTTCGCTGGTTCTTTAAATTACATATTTCTTTAAATTCCTTACATTTTGCTGTCTTTATATACACTATATTGGATGTGTTCGATTGGCAACTCGCTTAGGAGGTCGCTGACGCGATAACTTCATGATTTTTCTTAAGGGAATATGAGTTAAAACCCGTTTATTTTCATTAATTAAAATTTTTGGAAAAAAAATTATTCTTGTCCTTATATTATTTTCATACAAAAACCGTTCAGATGTGCCGCAATAATGATGGAAACCGTTTAGGTTTCCATCATCCGTTTCGGTATCGATGATATATTGATGGGATCTAATTACCTTCGCCATATCTTCAATTTGTATATCCGACACCACACATGGTACATGCAGAGAAAAAAACATGGTTACTATATGGTCACGGCAATAATAATATGTTCTCCACAGTAAAAGTATGTTTGTCGCAACCATAGTATTGTTTACTGAATTTATTTTTGACAATAGTATGATTGCCGCAATATTAATATTGTTGAAATGTAACAATAGTAGTATTGTTAAATTAGAAAATGAAAATATGGTTGTAGCAACAATATAAATTAGTTTGGTGGGACAAAAGTATTGTTTTTTGGGTTTTATGTAAACAATTATATGATTACGGCAATCATACTGTATGATTGTAATTCTTCTTCATTTGAATATGCTTTTTAGAACAATGTTATTGTTACGGATCGAATGCGATAATAGTACTTTTTATAAGGAAACTAAAATTTTTCAAATAAACTGCTTTGGCTTTGTTTAACTAATAATTTTAAATAAAATCGCTTACGTTTTTTTACTTATAAATTGATCTACTGTTAAATATTTCACTTCTATTATTATGAATATAATGTATTTTTAAATAATTTTCATAATTTAAATCTAGTGTTTACAACTTAACCCAATTCTAATAAATATTGGGGACCATAGTATATTTGTGTGTGATCATACTATGGTTGTAGGGATCATGACATGGTTACGTGTGAATCATACTATGGTTGTGTGTGAAGCATACTATGGTTGTGAGGATCATAATATGATTGTGGAGTCCATAGTATGGTTGAGTGTCATACTATGGTTGTGGGGATCATAGTATGGTTATGTTTAAATCATACTATTGTTGTGAGGATCAAAGTAGGGTTGTAAGTATCATAGTATGGTTGTATTTGAATCATACTATTATTGTGAGGATCATAATATTGTTGTACCACAACCATACACCCAACTATAGTATTATCCTCTTCGAATATTGCTACCGCAACCATATTTTTTTTCTGCGTGTACATAGTATGTTTGTAACGTCTAAAAGGGGAGAAGCTAGACCACCGTATTTATTATGCCGATCGATTCAGATATTGGTCCATAACGATTTTTTGGGATATAATACAAATGCCCGCGATTTCATAGAAGCCACATCTTACATCCGATTCGGCTTAAATTTAGCGCAAAAGGCTACAAGGGTTCATTTATTTCCAATAACCCGTATCGCCCGTTTTAATCTATGTTTTCAAATAGCCCCCTTACAATAATCCATCTCGATTTAAGGTCTTGCTCCAGCAGGTACAAATTAACTTTAGGGGCATGGGATCGGTCTCATTCGATGTTCAGATGTTGTCCGCATCAAAAAAAATAAGTGAAAAGTTGATGAAAAGTTTTGTTCAGCAGAGCCATTTTAAAGAAAAGGTCCCTTTCTATTTGCGCTTAAAATCGTCGACTTTACTTTCATAAAACGCGCATATCTCTGGGAGGGAACGCTTTTGGGGCATGGGATCGGTCTCATTCGATGCTCAGATGCTGTCCGCGTCAAAAAAAGAAAAAAAATTAAATTGATTTTTTTACCCTTAGTTCCCTTTATCTATGCGCTGTCACATATACAGAAGTCTAGCTGACCGCACTAAATAAAAACTAAGTGTTCCAGAAGGCATGTTCCTTTTATATGAATCTAGGGAGCATATCTTCGAAAATCGGTCCAGAGAGACAAATGTCGTATTGGCCATTTTATGAATAGCCAGCAATAATAAGCATGGCTACATACATACCATAGCAATAAAAATATCACAAAGGAAATCAATTTTAACTGCCTATTTTTCTTCATACCCTAAAGCAGATTTAAAACTTTTGCTCTACGATCCACAAAAAAAAAATACCGAAGAGAACAAACGCAACAGGAATCATTTGGTGCCGGCTATTAAACTGTCATTCTGGCGGCAGCGGCTGTGGCGATGTTTGCATACTTGACTGCGCGTAGAATCATTTCCAATGAATCTCAAAATTCACAATAATAAAATAGCACAATTTATGATCTTCGATCCAAACGGATCTGTGAATCTGCATACGATCACAGGCAATTAACGTCCATGAAGAACCAAAACTCAACAACAGCAAAAACAACGAAATCAAAGGCGCAAATGAAAAATGAACGAAGCTGACGAAGAAAATCACTAACAAAGCCATTTGCCAATTTAATGGATTTTCGAATAAAAATGGCTGCCGAAAATGGTGGAAGAAAACAAAAAAAGTAAAATAAAAGCGAAAATAGCGTAAGATTTCTGGAAAACAGAACAGAAGTGCTGAAATTTGACTTAAGTACAAATCTTGCCCAAATCATTATGGAGGGAACACAAAGTACGTAGACATTTTAAAAGGGTTCTAGAAAACCTCAGTGTTAGTAAGCACTTTTCCGATGTCAGTGCTCTAAGTGCTGGCCCGTCTATTACGCAAACTTTTTAACTTCGCTTGCAGCCCGGGGATCTTCCCAGCGTGTTGGAAGGTTACGAATGTCGAGTCGATTCCCAAAAAGGGTGAAGCCTATAATCCTTTGAAATATCGGCCAAGGTGATGGAGAGCATGGTTAACCACTATCTTGTGAGGTATATGAAATACAACGACCAACTGAGTGATCGACATTAAGGCTTTTGTATAAATCACTATACGGGAGACCTGAAATCGTTCTTTTCGGAGCGTTGGAGTCGGTCTATCCACCAGTTTGGTGAGAGTAATGTCGTGACTTTGGGTTATTCCAAGGGGTTTAATAGAGTCTGTTACGGTGCGTTCATATCAAAGCTGATCGTTTTTGGTGTCGAAAATATCTATGCTCGATTTATATCGAACTTTCTTATCCAGCGAACATAGGCTGACTGCAGGTGTACCACCGGGTTTTGTCCTTTTTCCCTCTCTTTTTCTTATTTTCATGGAGAACCTTTTGTGTCGCGCCGTAGGCCGTTTCTCCAAGATATTTAAGACAAAAAGCAAATTATGGATGAGACACTTGATCGGGATTTACTAGCCATGTCTACTGGCCTAATAATGAAAATGCGAATATTTATCATTAAAAATGGTTTTATTGTTTTCCAAAGTATTCTCCAGCTTGATTTATACACTTTTGCTCAAACCAATTGTCGAAGGACTTTTTCCACTCCGATAAAGACACCTCCTAAACATGGTTTTTGAACGCTTCAACCGCATCTTCTGGCGACGAAAATCGTTGACCACGCATTTTTTTCTTCATGTGCAGGAATAAAAAGAAGTCATTGGGTGCCAAGTCAGAGCTGTTCCCATCAATTGACGTATTGGCCGGTCAAAAAGGCGCTTGTTTGCGTCGAAGTGTGAGTTCTCGCATTATCCCGGTGCACAATGATTCGTCTTCTCTTGTTCGTTTTTCGAATATCTCCGAAGACTTCGGGCAAACATATTGTGGTGTACCACTCCGAATAGATCGTCCTACGTTGCTCAAGCGGAACAGTCGCCACTAACCAGTTTTGCCGAAGAAACAGGCGACCATTTGCTTCGAAGTGCTTCTTCCACGAACAACTTTCGTTGGATTTGGCTCGTCTTCGAAGACCCACACGATCGATTGCTGTTTTGTTTCGGGCTCATACGCATAGATCCATGATTCGTTACCTGTGACGATCTTATAAACGTCTTTTAAAGCACCGCGATTGTATTTTTTCAAAATTTCTTTGCACCAATCGACACGAGCTTTTTTTTGAGCGATTGTCAAATTGTGCGGGATCCAACGAGAACAAACCTACGGCCAGGTGTTCATGCAATATCGAATGTATGCTGGTGGAAGAAATGCCCAGGAATGCCTCTATCTCACGTTATTTCACATGATGATCTTGCATAATCAGTTCACGCACGGCATTAATGTTCTCTGGCACAACGGCCGTTTTTGGACGATCTTCTTCTTTGAGCGATCGTCGGCCGCGATTGAATTCATTAAACCAGTTTTTCACAGTGATATAGGATGGTGCCATACAAAGATTTAAGTTCATCGATGTACTCTTGTCGTGATAATCCAAGTCGAAAGTTCTGAAAAATAATCGCACGAAAATGTTCACGAGTTAATTCCATTTTCGTTGCAAAATTGATTTTTTCATGTCACTGTAAACAACACAAATGTTGGTCGTACGTCAAAACGTTCTGAGTACGTTTATGCTAAAAAATGTCAAACTTTCCAATGTAAATGTCAGATGGCGCCAAGCAACACTGAGTGTTGCCTATGCTAGAAATATATATAGCAACCCGCGTATGCATTCACAAATACAACGCATTGATTGTTCTTTCGTTAAGCGCTACACTTTTAATAATCGGAAAAAACGTATGTGACAGCTGTCAAATTTTAGAGTTGCCCCTGCACAAAAGAAAATGACACTAAATCAAAAAAAGTGAGACACTCTTTATTGTTAATCGTCCATCTAGCCATGTCTGCCTGGCCGAGTATCTGATGAAAGCAGGGTATCGGTCAGACAAAACAACCTATTATAATAAAGTTTTGCTGGATACTGGCTTATAGACCGTACATGGACGAATTCGGCACAGATAGGAAAAAGGATTCCCTTTAGGGGACTAATGCTACTTTGGTGAAAAGTGCGTTTTATTTAATTTTGCTTTACAATCCATAATTTTGTGTTCAAAGACAAGGGTTAAAATGGATACTGTTATTTGGAACGAACTTTATACCTTAAAAAGGAGCAAAGTTGCTGGACGTTTTGGTTCAAGTGGCCCAAAAACCGTACCGCATGGTCAAAACGGGTAATCGATAGTCAATGTGAACATAAGGATACTCAAATTGAAGCAAATTTTACTAAATATCCAAATAGTGATCAATTTTGAAGTTTTGCGTGCGATTATCGACGGACGTGGGCCGAAACTTCCCAAAAAGGACTAATCTTTAGCAGTGCAGGGAAGGTAGAGATAAGACGCTTTTATTGTTTGCATTCCATACATGGGCGTGGTCATTAGGCCCAGCGGACTTAGGGCCCAAAAAACGTCCTCGAATGTTCGGAGATAAATCGAGCCCTAACCGTGAAAAAGACGTAAGCGCCAAACAGAAAATTTTACAGGAGAAGGATTTTTTTTTGTTTTTTTTTCTATTTCATCTAGAGGACTACGATACTATTGAATTTGCTATAACTTTGTAAATATAAATATTAAACTTTTAATATTTTGGGATTTAAAGAGTTGCACAACATTCTGTCGAATTTCATTGAAAAGCGAGTTTCAAAAAAAATGGCGCTTACGCGGTAAGGGCTCGATATGGATATCCACAAAACATTGAAATTTTTCATCAAATCTAAATATGTACCTGCAATTTAGATTTGGGTCAACGGCCCGCTTTAACTATTTACACGTGGATATTAAAAAATAATACAAATTTCGCGATTTGAGGCCTTGGGTGCTGAAAAAAGTTCCTTTGGAACATGGTCGTGTAGAAACTCAGGAACAGTAAAATTTGTGGAAAATATGCACCAGGCTAGGATAATAAAGTAGCCCGTCAAGAGAAAAAAACAAGTTCCTTCGGAGGCCTAAAAGGCCCTTTGGGAATAAGAAAGAAAGAGAGAGAGGGAAGAATGAAAATGAAAAAAAGGTCCCTTGGAACATGGACATGTACAAACTCAGGAACAGTGGAATTTGTGGAAAATATGCACCAGGCTAGGATAATAAAGTAGCCCGTCAAGAGAAAAAAACAAGTTCCTTCGGAGGCCTAAAAGGCCCTTTGGGAATAAGAAAGAAAGAGAGGGAAGAATGAAAATGAAAAAAGGCCCCTTGGAACATGGACATGTACAAACTCAGGAACAGTGGAATTTGTGGAAAATATGCACCAGGCTAGGTTAATAAAGTAGCCCGTCAAGAAAAAAAAAACAAGTTCTCTCGGAGGCCTTAAAGGCCCTATGGGAATAAGAAAGAAAGAGAGAGAGAGAGAGAGAGAGAGAGAGAGAGAGAGAGAGAGAGAGAGAGAGAGATAGTGATAGAGGGAAGAATGAAAATGAAAAAAAGGTCCCTTGGAACATGGACATGTACAAACTCAGGAACAGTGGAATTTGTGGAAAATATGCACCAGGCTAGGTTAATAAAGTAGCCCGTCAAGAAAAAAACAAGTTCTCTCGGAGGCCTTAAAGGCCCTTTGGGCATAAGAAAGAAAGAGGGAGAGAGGGAAGAATGAAAATGACGGTATATAAAGTTTTAATGAAAATATTTCATTGGGGTAATGGTGTTAAATATGAATTGAATTTTCGTGGGCAATTGTTTGAAGAGAACCTGATCCTAGAGAGTTCGGGTCTCCCTTCAACAACTGCTGCGAAGCTTTCTGATGAAGGTCGTCACGGGCCCGAAATCGCGATAAAAGCAGTGTGCATCCACAAAAATCAATGTCACTTTGGCATTTTGTAAGAAACTTGCAAAATTGCCAGTATAATTTTAGTGGCCAAAAATTTGGCTGTGACAACGAACTTGCAATCTGTGTGTCGAAATATTTGTTCTCGGAACGAATGGCACTCAAACTTGCCACAATGCCATGGCGCAAAACTGTACTTATTCCCAGAAACACTTCAACAGATCAATGGTCGTTGCAAAAGTCGAATATTTTGGGTTGTATTCTCTGGTTTTTTGGGATAATTTGTTAATGAAAGGAAACGGTATTTCCTGCACAATTATATCGGAAAATGTCAGTTCCATAACACACTCAACCACCCACTCACTAGCCAAGACAGATGGATGATACTCGTACCTTCTGTTTCTTAAGTATCGGTGCCCCCTCTCGGCGAAAACATATATTAACAAATTAACGACACATTAGCCATGATCACCAGACTCCAATTAATTGGCGTGTGAAAAGGTGAAACGATCGATTCAACCATCGTCAATCGTTTAGCGGGGGCTGAGACTTAGTATGACTCCTTTCGATTCTGGGCAGATAACAAATTGTTTTTGACTTCCTCTTACGAGTGAGTAGGTTCCACCCATACCCTGCCATGGCAGTCATGCTTGTCTTCCTTGGATCTGTTTCATTTCACTCGACAATCGTTGTCGTCATTATTGGTGCTGCCTTTGAAAATGTTGTGCTCGTCGCGTTCAGTTTTTCGAGAATTCCCAAATGAGCTGGCAGGCAGAGGCACCTACGACTGGTGACTGGTGGTGCTATACAAGTGTGTACTCGTACATATCCCCCATCATGCCCAACCATACGGGCAGACCAGCGACTGCGTCCGTACGGTTTGTGCCCCCACAGCAACAACAACAACACAAGGTCTTGGAATAATTTTAAAAAATCGCCTACCTAGTATCTTTTGTAGCGTTTCCCGCCTTTGCAATATTCAGTGCGGATGCTCCGTCGGTTTTTTTCTGTTCTTTCTTCTTATGAAATACCAACATTTCCAACAGTGGAGTGGAGCGGCACGGCGGAAGTTGAAAGCGCATTGGTGTTTCTTGTGCTCTGTAGAGATGGGGGGATGTAGGGGAAATCAAATTTGGAATGGCGTCTCAGTGCCAGTGCGAAATTTTTGTGATTTTATGTGCCAATAGTGTGGCTTCGGTCGTGTTTCTATTTTTAGTGTGACTAAATCACTCGCTTTCTGTGTTTCATACGCTCGTTCATATAGGAAATGATAGGGGTTTATTACAAAACAGAACCAAATGAAGGAAATGACCATTCAGATCTGGTATGTACTATGTGTGTCATTTGGCGGCAAAGGTTTGATGGTTCCGTGCACTGAAAAAAATTGTGCGGAAACCCTATAAAATATTGCACTGATTCACTCGTACTTATCCCCAAAGAAGTATTTTCTTTACTTATGTTTATAAAACTGATTAATTCATAACTTATATGAAATGTTTTATGCCTTTTATGAAAGATTTTTATTTATTAGAAAAAACAAAAATTCTTTGGCAAGAATAAATGAAAATTTATACTCTGCGCCACACTGCGCTCCAGGGTAATATCACTAAAATATTTTGAAGGCCACAACCGAAGGATGACATGTAATTTAAATTAGTCACTCCATTTACAGCTCGAAATATTGATCGGAGACCTTATAAACTACTCTTATACTACAGAGTGGTTTATAAAAAATTTTAAATTTGAATCGGCTGTAAAAAAGTACTGATAATTTTTTCAAATATCTGGTTTTATTGAAAAGGTTGAACTTTGTCATTTATTAATGCAACAAGGTTTAGGGTTTATTTATTGAGCCTTTTTATAATCATGTACTTTTTAAGTTCAAGCTACGTATTGTAATAATGCAATAAAATATCAATTATATGACTACCACACTGGCTTGGTATTTTCGATTGTTTTGGGTCGAATCTCTTCAATGGCAACTTCAATTTTATGATTCAACGCTTCAATTGTCTCTGGATGCCTTGCGTAACATTTGTCCTTAATGACTTCCCACAGAAAATAAGCCAAAGGGCTCAAATCACAGCTCTGAGGCGGCCAATTGACATCACAATTTCGACTGATTATACGATTTTCAGAAACAGTGCGTTAAATATAGATATGTGACATGTAGCACCGTCTTGTTGAAACCAAATGTCGTCTATGTCATTCTCTTGAATTTTTGGAAACAAAATTTCATTGAGCATGGCGCGGTAACGCTCACTGTTGGCGGCAACGTCGGCTCTTTGCTTATTTTCGAAGAAAAATGGACCAATGTTGCCCAACATCCACACCAAACAGTGACTCGTTGTCGATGCATTGGCTTCGCAATAGTCACGTGTTGGTTCTCCGAACTTAATATACGGCAATTGTGCTTATTGGCATAGTCACCCAGATGAAAATGAGCTTAATCTGAAAACACGATTTTTCGGTAAAATTCTTTATCTCCTGCAAAAAACCTTTAGCCCATTGAGCGAAGTGAAAACGCATCGGATGGTGTTCCATTATTAAATGACAAAGTTCAAATTTTTCAATAGACCAGAAATTAAAAAAAAAAATTAGTATAAGGTGATCCATCTAGAGGTATTTTTTCAAAACAAAAAAAAAATATACAAATTCAAATCAAGTGTGGAATCTTTATTGGTAATTTGAATGGTCATTTTATGGCATTTATTTTTTGAAAATAATTACCCTCATCTGTAGGCAACTGTATTATGAAAATAAGCTTTCGGTGAGAAACGGGAAGATCTGCTGTTTTCAACCAAAATTTTGTTCAGTGATGAGGCCCGTTTCTGGCTCAACTGCAAAGTCAATAAACAAAATTGCCGCATTTGGACTGAAGAGCAACACGAAGAGGTACAAGAGGTGCCATTATACCCAGAGAAAACCACGGTTTGGTGCGGTTTATGGGCTGGTGGAATCATCGGTGCATATTTTTTCAAAAATGATGATGGCCGGAACGTAACCGTGTATGGTGCTCCTATCGCGCCATGATATTGATCTTTATGCTACCTGAAATTGAAGCCTGTAATCTTGACGACACTTGGTTTCAACAGGACGGTGCCATACAGCTGCTCAAACAATGCATCTATTATGAGGCCATTTCGAAGAGTAGCTAATTTCACGTTTTGGACAGGTGAGTTGGCCGCCTAGATCGAGTGATATCACACCTTTAGATATTTTCCTTTGGGGTTACGTAAAGTCCAAAGTCTATGCTGACAAACCAGCTACGATTTAGGTTTTGGATGCCAACATTACACGTGTCATTAAAGCCATACCGGTTGAACAAGTCATCCAAAATTGGACCCTCAGAATGGAAACCCTGAGGCGTAGTTGCGGCCAACATTTGAAGGAAATTATATTTAAAAAATTAATGCCATAAAGATTCCACACTTGATTTGAATTTTTAATTTTTTTTTGTTCTGAAAAAAATACCTCTCGATGGATCACCCTATACTTTTGTTTTACAGCCGATTCAAATTTAAAATTTTAAATCACCCATGCATTCTTTTCAGGTTACTGAACTAGCGAGTGGCCTCAAGTCGCTAAAAAAAAACAAGCAAGAGTTACCGCACTTATTTTTTTTTAACAAAAAATCAAACTTGACACACCCTGCTTTGTAAAAACATATGATTTCTGTTATGTATAGGTATACAAAAAAATAATCAAACAGGAAGAGGTGTCATCGGCGCATTCATATACATCTCTACGAAATGGGATAAGGGAAAATCTTAAAAAACTTAAACTGATAGTTCCAAGTTTAGCAATTGTTTTATTATATTTTATTGCAACTTATAGTTATTTTTATAAATGTGCAGTATCTGTAGAGGTGGTAAAGGTGAATTGTATTTTCGTGGGCAATTGTTTCAAGAAAACTCGAAAATTGAGATTTACAACAGTAGTTTACGTTTGGTGAGAACCTGGTCTTAACGAGTTCAGTTTTCCTTTCAACAATTTCTGCGTAGCTTTCTGACGAAGGACGTCACGGACCCGAAATAACTGTTATACAATCCACTCTTCGGTGAAGGGTATAAATATGAATTAATAGTGTATTAATAGTGTACAAAATGCAACATTTATACTGCATTTCCTTCATGAATTTTCGGTTTGTATATGTGCAATTGTGTGTTTTTTTTTCAAACTACGAGGGCGGTTCGGTAAGTTCTTAGTCTATCATGAAAGAGAATAGTTAGTTTTTCAAAAATATTTTTATTTTTCAATATAATCTCCTGAAACTTCAATACACTTAGTCCAACGCTTAAATAGCAATTCTATCCCTTGATTAAAATAGTTTTCGTCAAGGTCTTCAAAATAGTGGTTTACAACTGTAATTGCATCTTCATTTGAGGTAAAACGCTTGCCAGCAAGGATTTTTTTAGATTTGGGAACAGGTAAAAGTCACTGGGAGTTAAACCGGGAGAATAAGGTGGGTGGTCAAGCAACTCGTACTTTAATTCGTTGATTTTAGCCATTGTTAAAACACTCTTGTGCACTGGTGCATTGCCTTGATGAAAAATTATTTTTTTGTGTTGTAAGCCAGGACGTTTTTCTCGAATTTGTACTCCGAATTTATTGTTTTACCCTTTTGCAGATAGTCAATCAATAAAATACCTTAGAAGTCCGGAAAAACCGTTGCCATAACCTTACCAGCCGATTGAGTTGTTTTTGCCTTCTTTGGGGCACTTCCTCCAGCTTCAGTCCATTGTTTGGATTGTTCTTTTGTCTCTGGAGTATAGTGGTGGATCCATGTCTCATCAACAGTTATGAAACGACGCTTAAAATCCATTTTATTTCGCTGAAAACGATCCAAACAAGCTTGAGAAATGTTCATTCTTATGCGTTTTTGGTCGACTGTTAACAAGTGCGGCACCCATCTTGCAGAAAGCTTTTTCATCTGTAGTTCTTCATGCAAAATTAAAGGGACTCGATCATTTGAGATGCCCATGATATTAGCTATTTCACGCACTTTTATTCGTCGATCATTTAATACCATATCCTGCACTTTGGCTACAATTTCTGTTGTTGTTGCTGTTTTTGGACGTCCACTACGTGGTTCATCTTCAATGCTTGTACGACCACGTTTAAATTCAGCAACCCAATTTTTTACTGTTGCATATGAAGGAGCACTTTCACCTAACACATTCACCATATCATTATGAATTTCTTGTCCCGATAAACCTTTTTTATGTAAACATTTAATGACACCACGCATTTCTATTGTAAAAAAATCGCGGATGCGTCTTTTGTGAACACCTGTTTCTATATGAAGAAGTTGCCAGATCGAAACAAAATTTAACATGTGTTCATAGCATAACTTTTTTCTGTTTATACCGCGCTTTTTGTGCTAGGCTAAAAAGTTGCCGAACCGCCCTCGTACAGGCAAAACACAAGTGAGTGATTTCAACATTTCCATGCGCACAGATGTCGTAAGTGGCCCCAAGTTTGTACTGAACTGCTTACGTTTTTTTCGCATAGATTTTCGTCATCTTTAAGCCTAGACAGACGACAGCGTTAATCTGCATTAGCTCCTCCCAAACTGCATTAAATCTGACGTAAATGCCCAAAATCAATCTGAATTTAGGTATTACAGTCTGGCAATACTGTCACAATTTATGACAAACAACCGCTGTACTCACAATTAGCGGATGTTATTAGTTTAGCTGTTGTCAAATGGCTAATGGTTGGTAGTGCAGTTTTTACATTGTAGGCCAGTTTCAACTAAAGTAATTTAAGCTTTCTAAAAAAATATTATTATTCACAAACAACATAGCTCTTAATCGTACTTTCTGTCTTTTGTCCATTTTACATCGAAGTAAATGGCAATAAAATAGTTAACAAACAGTTGCTAACAATCCAACAGATGTTTACTAGATGCAGATACTGTCGTTTGTCACCACCAATTTTTAATTTGCATTAGTGAATTTTTAATGTAAAATTAACTCTGTCGTCTGCCTACTCTATTTATCGTTTTGATGACTGTTACCAAGTTGAAAAATCAAATTTCTGTCGCAAAGAATTCTAGAGAATGTTAACTTTCTACATCGTGGAGCAGGCAGTTACTCTTGTATTAAATACACTAGCCTTTTTATTAAAATGAATTGAAATTCATATTGATTTAACTCAAAATTTATTTAATTTAAACGACTTGTAAGTCAGTTTGCCAAATTCATTAAAATTATTTATCAATTGCAATTTATTCTGCGAAATTAATTTGAATTGGAAATGAATTCCAGTTATTTTTTCCCATATTCATATGAATTGATTTAAATTTAATTCAAGTTTTTTTTTTGTGAAAAGAATTAATTCAAAATTGTGCAATACAGTGAATGAATGTATTGCAAATAAATTTAAAAATTAATGATTCCTTTGCATCTTTGCTATCTGGTCACCTTTAATAAAAAATATTCACGAACTGCTTAACTGGTTTCCTATATTTATTATAAAGTTGAATTTCCCAATGTAAAAGATGATGTTAACAGATAAAAAGCCAATAGAGAACAAGCAAAACAACTTGAAATGTCCTATAGCCCCAGACAAAATGACTTAGTTTCGTTAGAAAATCAATTATCTTCACGTTGCACAGTGGCGCCATTTGAGTTTTTTCGTTGCAAAAATCATATCTTTTGAACCGAATAAGATAATTGAACAGTTTAAACAGCATATGATATATAACTGTTCAGCCTATGAAATGAGCGTTTGGAAAGGGTGCTACGCTCTGTAGGGGCCTAATTATGGGTTATCAGAGTTAAAATTAGTAGAAAAATCAATTTTATGGTAACTAAAAAAAAATTATTTTTAAATTTTTAGATTGTTTTTATTTTTTTTCTTTAGGGTTTTATGTTTTAAATTATTACCCAACAAATTAAAAAAATATTTTTTTTTAAATTTATTTTTTCAATTTTCTGTAAAATATTCATCACAGTTCGTAAGAGAAGGTATATCTAAAAGACTAACCATTTCTAAACTATAATTATTTTCTAACTCTATTCTTGACTTCACATGCCGCAAGGAAGAAATAAGTGGATCGGAAGATGCTGCCAACATGTTGAAGAGGTCCTCATTTTGCCTTACCCTTGATGCTTTGAATGTGTTCTGCAATCTATATTTTTTATAAAATTTGTTAAGAGACTCCTGTGCTTCTTCAGAAAGCTCTCCAATTGGCAAAGACTGGTACTCAATTATATCTTTGCCATGCGCCAATATTTTATGGACGGTCGGGGTCAACTTCTTCTGGGGATACATTTCTGCTAAAAGAGATGCAGTTTTCGACGCATATTCTCCATATTTTGTAGAATTGACATTTTCTTTGCAGTTTAAAACATCTAAGATCGTTCCTTATCTTTTCACGATTTGATTGTCAATTCCAGTGATTCTAGTTACTGCCTCATCATTTCAAAAAATCTCCTAGAAGTGTTTCCATCGTTTAAGTTACCGTATCCGTGCTTGGGACAGTATACTTTTAGTCCAACTTGTTTAAAAAAAGCATCCTGTATTTGCTTCTTTCTGATCTTTTCCTTATCCTTTATTGATGTAGTCTTGTGGTAGGGTATACGCCAGTTTTAGCAAGAATTCCATACACCTTATCCTTGCGTGCAATGGTGACATTCCATATTCGTAATTCTCCTCATTTGTAGAATCGTTTAAATTACCAAAGTTCTTCTGACTCTTTTTGCAAATCGGGCATGGCATTGTTGAGGTTGTTCCTGTCAGTTCGTTTACGACTTTTCCGTCAACCATGGTCAGATGGAACTCGTAATTGCAAACTATTAGATCAAACTACTGTCAGTCAAAACATATAAGGGATGGACGCCATACAATTTCTGCAACCATGTCTTTTTAACCTTTTTTACCTCTAGAAGCCAAACGGGCACGTACGGGCAGCTAAAATTTTTGAATTATGTAAAGAAATAATCAATGAACAGGTTTTGCAAATATGGCAAATATAGAAAAATATAGATTTTTTTATTTACCGTCAAAGTTGAAAAATAGTGAAAAACGGGTAGGTTTTTAATAGTGATTTATCAGGAGAAACACAACAGTCAATTTTTTTTTATCATTATACATTTAATAAATACATCAATCAATACAAACAAAAAATAAGGCGATTCGTTACCTATTTTTTGTGATATTACACCTGAAATCGCAACAAATTTACTAAAAATTGTGTGTTTTTTTGAAAACCGAAAGTCGGTCAACTTTGAACGGCTATATCTTCTAAACTAAAAATGTGATATTATTAAGAGTGGCAGATTTGAAATCATTGAAAAGTTTTCTATAACATGGGTTTATTCAAAACTTCGTCGGCGCTCATGAAAATTTTGATATTTGCAACCTCGTTTGCTCTACGGGCGCTACTGTGCGTTGATGGAAATGTTCCAATTGCTAAAGAAAAATTTTTAGTTCAATAAAATTAATGCAACTCCTTTTCTAATTGATTTTGCAGTGTACACAGCGTATGTTATAATCCTGATGGTACTCAGTTGATTGTGGCTGCTGGGGAGCGTATTTTGGATGGTAAACTGCTCAATACTCTGAAGGCCCACAAGGAAGTGGTGAATTGTGTCGCGTACGCCCGAGATGGCAAAAAAATGCAAGTGGGGCTGCGGATAAGACGGTGATTGTGTGGTCGCCGCAACTGGAGAGTTTACTGCAATATTCGTAAGTATTAATATTTTGTAGGCAATTGTACTATACACATCCCGGAATAATATATATATATATATATATATATATATATATATATATATATATATATATATATATATATATATATATATATATATATATATATATATATATATATATATATATATATATATATATATATATATATATATATATATATATATATATATATATATATTGAGCTTAATTGGTAACGTCCTCTAAAATTGATTTTTGAGAGAGATTCTAAAGGTGAGCTTTTTGGCGGCTTTAGACGGTACATTCCAATTTATTTTCCTATTAAGGAAAAAATGACTCCAGGTAGAAATAATATATAAATGTGCATTTACGAAGAGACAATTAGATTAAGATATACAGTGAAGAAAAAAATTCAACTACATCCTTTTAATTTTGAATTTTTGAGGAATTTGTAGCAGAAAATAAAAAAAGATTTTATAGCAATGTTAAATAAAGTTGATCTTTAGTTTAATTATATTTTAAAAACATGTTTGAGGTCATTTATCAAAACTCGATGTTATGTTTTTTTCAGCAATATGCAGCCACGAAAATAAAAGTCATTTTGCCATTTTGTTAAAAAAAAACTTGTCTTCTACGAGGGCGACCGCAAAAGTAACTGGCCTAACATAAAAAGAACCGTTTTTTTTGGAATTATTATTATTTATTTTTCAACATAAGCTCCTTCCAACTCAATACACTTCATCAAACGTTTTTCAAGTTTTTTAATTACATCCGAAAAATAAGATTTGTCAAGACCTTTAAAATATGCCTCAGTTTCAGCAATAACCTCGCTATTGGACGACAATTTTTTGCCAACGAAAAATTGTTTTAAATTTGGAAACAAGAAATAATCAGAAGGAGCTAAATCTGGACTATATGCTGGATGCGGAGCAATTCCAAATCGTAATTCGGCCAGTTTTTGTTGAGTTAAAAATGCAGTGTGTGAAGGAGCATTATCTTGATGAAAAAGAACTTTTTTTTCTAAATGCTGTCGTTTTATCTTGATTTCTTCACTCAACCGATCCAATAATGCACAATAATATTCACTATTTATAGTTTTTCCTTTCTCAAGATAATCAATAAATATTATATTCCTTGCATCCCAAAATACTGTGGCCATTACTTTTCCTGCTGACTTAACAGTTTTCGCCTTCTTGGGGCCACTTTTACCAGCTTCTAGCCATTGTTTTGACTGTTCTTTGCATTCTGGGATGTAGTGATGGATCCATGTTTCATCAACAGTTATTAATCGGCGCAAGAACTCTATTGGATTACGCTGATAAATCGCTAAAAGCTCCTCGGAATTGGTCCAACGGACGATTTTTTGCGGCAAAGTCAACAAACGCGGCACCCATCTTGCGGATAGCTTTTTCATGTGGAGTTCATCACGTAAAATACTCCAAACTTGTTTTTCGTGTATTTTAACAATATCAGCAAGTTCTCTGAGCTTTATTCGTCTATCTTTAGTCACTTCATTAAATATTTTTCTAATGTTTTCAATAGTAGTAGCAGTTTTCGGTCTTCCAGAGCGTTGTTAATCTTCCGTACTTGAACGACCCATTTTAAATTGTTGAACCCAGGATTTCACGGTGGAGTATGACGGTTCATTATTACCATGACCAGAATACAATTCATCTTTGATTAATTGTGGCGTATAACCTTTTATATAAAATTGTTTAATTACCGCACGAAACTCTTTATTTTCCATTTTTCAAAAATTATAAAACTTGTTTACTTCAATCACCTGTAACAAAGAAAATAATCATTAAATATTTCGGAAATTTTGACAGATGACTTACGAATTAAAGATTGCTTTTAAAAAACAAAACAAAAAAGTTGCTAGTAAAACAGAAAATGTGCCAGGCCAGTTAGTTTTGCGGTCGCCCTCGTATTAAAATGTAGATGCTTATACTCGTAGCTGTTTTAATACCCGCCACCGAAGAGTGGATGGTATAGTACGTAATTTGTCATTCCGTTTGCAACATCACAAAATATTGATCGGAGAGTATATAAGGTATATATATATTATTGATTGTCGCAAAAATCTAGGATGATCTAGTCATGCCCGTCCGTTCGTGTGTCCGTTCATCTTTTAAAAGCACAATAGCGGTCAAACGAATCAACCTAAGAACCTTAAATTTGTTCATGGTTTTGGCTTATGATCATAAGCTGTTCAGGATTGTAAATGCTCGAATTCACATTCGTTGCTTGGAGTCTGAGGATGGCGAAGTAGCGTTCATCGAAATAACAGTCACCCCCGCATGCAACAAGAAGTCGTTGTCTTCTTTCTATTGATCATCGTAAAATTCTAAGACGATCTAGCCATGTCCATTCGTTCGTGTGTCTATTGAAAGCGCAATAGCAGTCAAACGAATGAACCCATGATCCTGAAATTTTGAAATAAGATAATTGGAATTGTAAATGTTCGAAATCGGCTGAGAATGAAAGATGTTTCCCTTAAAGGGGCTGAAGGTACTCGTACCTCGGTAAAAAGAACGCTGTTTTGAGTAATTGTTTAACAAATCATAATTTCTTGTGAACCGATAATGGTTAAAATGGATGTTGTTAGTTGGGACGCACTAAATACTTCAAAAAAAAACGGCACAGTTGGTGGACCTAATGGGCTAATAGGTACATACTTAAATTAAAGAAAATTTTGCGACGAATCCAAATATGTAAGTAATTTTTGACTAAGGTGAGAGACGTACGCATGGGCCGAAAGGGCGCAAAAAAACTCAATTCATTACAGTAAAATATCCCAGCGTCTCTGGCCGGCAATATACCAATATGTATAGGAGAAGAGAACTGTAAACATTCGGAAGACGATTTCTTATGACCGTTATAGGAGTCCTTACGGGGGCACAGTTTGATAGGCTCTATGGAGGCACGCAGGAGCATATCATGAAAATACTACTGTAGAAGTTATACCTACTGTCTGACTAGGCAGAAAATCTTTGATGAACAAAGCGATCTACAAGTGTTCCTCTTAAATCACTCTTAAACTTTGTTGAAAGGTCGGACAGGTTCCGTATTCCTCGAACCAACTGAACGGGAAATACCAGAAAATACCTGGATTTCTGACCAAAACCAAACAAATTTGTTAGTTCAAGCGGTCTCAAGGTCTAATTTACTAGTCAGTTGTTTTAATTGAAACTAACGAAGTCTAACGAGGTCGTCCAAGACTAGAACGACTTGGCCAAAGTTCTCAAAACACATGTTGCTGAGTTAGAGGAGAGGCTTAAACATATTTTCTGAAAAATAATTATTCGAAGAAGCAATACTGTAGCATTCGAAGCAAAAGCTGTCAAAGTAACTCAAATATTTGCCCATCCATTAAAAGTTAAGGCACTGAAGCTCGGATCCATGTACAAGGTGGGCCAAAAGCTACCTTGGGGTTTGGAAATTTAATAACTTTTTCGTTTATATTTTATTAACACTTAGAGAATTAAAAATGGAGAGATTTACAACTGAGATTAATAGAATTTTATTATTTAAATCAGCGATCAATTATTTTGACGCTAAGTGATGAAGCTCATTTTCATTTGAATGGCTTCGTTAATAAGAAAAACTGTAGGTTCTGGGGTTCTGAAAATCCAAGAGCCATTTATCAACGCCAATTGCACCCCAATGGTGCGGGATCCCTTCTTCCCGTTGGGCCTTACTTCTTCGAGAGTGAAGATGGAAGTGCTATCACAGTAAATGGAGCGGTATCGGTTTATGATAGACAAGTTTTGACGTACTGCTCTTGAAAACAGACCTGAGATGTGGTTTCAGCAGGACGGAGCTACTGCCCACACTGCCCGAGACATAATGGCACTTTTAAGTCAAATTTTTGAAGAGCGAATAATTTCCAGAAATCGCTAGAATTGTTAGCATCCGACTATTTTCTTTGGGGTTATTTAGTGAACAAGCCCGTATATGCCCGAGACAATCCTTCAACTCAAGGCCAACATTGTGTAGAAATGTGTTATAGAAGATACTTTAAAACGAGCCCATTATTGCGAAGCTGACAACGGGCGTCATTAAAGTGACATTATTTTTCATACTTAGTGTAAAAAATGTCCATTTTGTATAATATAAGTATATAATCTGAGAGAAAAAAATTAATTATCGAAAAAGTTATTAAGGTTATTAACCCTATTGTAAATTTTGGCCCACCCTGTATTTCATCACTGCGCTTAGGTAAGTATGCACACTAGGGCGTACCTCAAAAAAAAAGTTCGCCGCACACCTTCGAATATGAAGTATTATTGAAAGGTAGTTTCAAAAAAAAAAATTTTATTTTTTTATGCCGAACGTAGGGGTCGCGCTTTTACATTTTTCTATATAACTTCTGCAATTATAAACGGATTTTAAAGTGTGATACATCGATGTTTTTGTCTCGACGAGGCCGATTTTTTTGTCTTTGAAGTCATTGAGCTCAAGCACCCACTTCTGGTACTTACCCATCATATCTCAGTTGCTACTACCCTAATGTACCACCCTAATATCAGAAAATTAAAGCTCGCGCGGGGTGCTTGAGCTCAATGACTTCAAAGACAAAAAAATCGGCCTCGTCGAGACAAAAACATCGATGTATCACACTTTCAATAATACTTCATATTCGAAGGTGTGCGGCGAACTTTTTTTTTGAGGTACGCCCTAGTGTGCATACTTACCTAAGCGCAGTGATGAAATACAGGGTGGGCCAAAATTTACAATAGGGTTAATAACCTTAATAACTTTTTCGATAATTAATTTTTTTCTCTCGGCCTCGTCGAGACAAAAACATCGATGTATCACACTTTAAAATCCGTTTATAAATGCAGAAGTTATATAGAAAAATGTAAAAGCGCGACCCCTACGTTCGGCATAAAAAAATAAAAAAAAAATTTTTGAAACTACCTTTCAATAATACTTCATATTCGAAGGTGTACGGCGAACTTTTTTTTTTTTTACTTGTAACCTGGTACGCTCTAATGCACACCAAAGGAAGAATTTGATAATTTCCACCAAAGGTTAAAGAGTTATTGTGATTTGAAAGTTTTTTTGGGAGATCTGCATCGGTGTAAATCTTTTAGGGGTTTTCTTCGACAAATGCTGTCCCGGGAATTTCAGTGTTCAAATATTTTGATGGAAGTGGCTAAAGAACAGTAAATAATCAAAAAAGTGAAAGAATACTTTCCGTGGCTGAACTGTTTCTTTAAAATACTGAATAAACTTTCAGATCAATATATGAATGCACTTACTGAATTAAAAATTCATTTTGGTAAAAAAAACAAGCCTTTCTTATTGGAGGTTTATCAGACCCTGTGTCATCCGTCGAGTAACCTGTTCAAGTTGTTATTTAGTGGGAGGTCTAACGATTCATCTATTGATAATGTTCAATCTCCAACAGTCTCTTGTAAGTAACTTATAAATAAAGTAATGGCGGAAAGAACATTGAGAAATCGGAACGACATCGATGTGTTTTCAATTCTACCACAGAAATGTTTCCAACTTTAACTAATTATAAGTACAAATTTGGCCAGAACCTAGAACACACTCTACCATAGCTCCTCCTTTTTAGCTAGCTTTTTCTGAAGCATTGGCCGTATGATATATTTATTCAAATATAATTTCTTGACACTACAATGTTGTTGGTAATAAAAGGAGGGTAGTTGGCAGACACCCAGATATACTGATGTACGCTGCCGATCGAGTGGAGTAGCATGAACGAGCGGACGGACGTAAAGTAAAAACTTTAAGCTCCAACTCTCAACGAATTGATCACAGCAATGGATCGTAAAAGAAGACTTTTATATCGGCATTAAAAGAAAAACAAAACAAAATTTAGTATTAATGCGGTTTTTTGTTCAAGTAGACATTTTCTTGCCGAAACCTAAGGAAAAAAATAAAATGCCGCATATGAAACATAAGCTGAGCCGATTCCAATTCGACTGCATACAAAGTGCATGTGACGATGATTCCGTTCCAGATCCAGCGTAATGGGTGGTCTGTCGACTGACAGTCAAGTGATCTGCATTCATCACATGTACGAACACACACACACACACAACATTAGCAGCACTACATACATATTCATCCAATGCACAGTGGTTGTAAAGCAGAAAAAATTATTGTTTTCATATTTACCTCCATGCGATACTGAGCCTACATTATTGTTATATTAAATAAGATGAATAAAAAAGGCATAGCTTGCAAACTTTTAGATATTGTGCAGGAGGTCCAAGAGACCAAAATGGGGGCTGACACCAAGGATGATTCACTACCTTAAGAATGACATACATATGTGACAGCGCATAGAGAAAGGGACCTACGGGTAAATAAAAATCAATTTTCACTTTTTTTTTGATGTGGACAACATCTGAGCATCGAATGAGACCGATCCCATGCCCCATAAGTGTTCCCTCCCAGAGATATGCGCGTTTTATGAAAGTGATGGTACACCAAAGATACACGTATTTAAATCTTTAAAATGGCTCTCCTGAACAAAGCTGGTTTTTACCCTTAGGCCCCTTTCTATTTTGCGCATCACATATATGTTTTTCGTTTTTAAAAAAAAAATTACATTTACTCGTATGCGTTTATTAAAAGGATCCTAGCCGCTATATGTCTCGTTTACCCATTTATTTAGGTGTGGCTTAAAACAAAACACCGACGCTAACGAGTTCATTAAGGTGTGACGTACCTTGTTGCTATACCCACGATTTCGCTTTTATTTTGATGTGGCTGTGTTGAATACGCCGACGCTTACCCGATTATTTAATTGCGCCTTGCAGCTAAACGCCGCGCCTACGTTATTGGAAACAAAACGCCGACGCTTACGCGCTCGTTTTGATGTGTACTTTATCGCTATACGCCACGTATGGATAGGTATAATAAGCCAACGCTTACGTGTTTATTTAGGTGTACCTTTTCCTTGCCACTGTATTCCACGCTTTTATAAAGGTGTGGTTTTATACAATTCGTCGACGCTGACATATTTATTCAGGCGTACTTTCCGCTATATGACACGCTTACGCATTTACAAACAAAACGCCGACTATTACGCGCTCTTTAAGGTGTTTACTTTATCCATATAATCCACGCATACGCGTTATTTAGGTTTAGCTAGGCACAAGACGTCGACGCTTACGATTTTATTTAGGTGTACCTCGCCGGTACACGCTACTCTTACGCATTTACTTCGAATTTTCCAACAAAACGCCGGCGCTTACCTGTGTGGCAATATACAATGTTTAGACGTACCTTGTCGCTATACGTCACGCGTACGTGTTTATTTAGGTGTTGCTAAATAAAATACGGCCACGCTCTCGCGTGTATTTAGGTGTTCCTTGTCATTAGACGTCACGCCTACGCTTTTATTTAGGTGTGGCTGAAATAAAACGCCAAAGCTTATGAGCTCATTTAGCAGAGTACTTTGTCGATATAATCCACGATACCGCATTTATTAAGGTGTGGATAGATACAATACGGTATAGGTGTGGCTAGTCACCATACGTCCGCGTTTATTTAAGTGGGGCTAGCAGCAACACGTCGCCGCTTACGCGTTTATCAAGGTGTATCTCGTCGCCGTACGTCATCGCGTATACTAGTATAAAACAATACGCTACGCGTACGCTATACGTGACCTTTGCGCTGACGCTTGCGTGTTTATTTAGGAGTTTCAATACGCTGAGGCTTGTGCGTTTACTTAGTTGAGTCTACTCGCCAAACGCCAACGGCGTATGCGACGCTCACGTTATACGCGACGATTTATACCGATGCTTTCGTGTTTATTTAGGTGTGGGTAGCAAGGACATGGCGGCGCAAACGCGTTTATTTGGGCGTGTCTAAGTATACAAAGCGTCTCACAAAAAATGTAAAGTTTTGTTTCATTAACTCAAATGTTATATGCGATGTCTGGTTTTTGTTTTGCTGGATCTGTGGCATCGGATTGAGTTCAAAAAACCTGAAAAATTCCTTAGCAAAAACAAAGTCAAGGTAAAGTCATTCTGCTTAGACGTACTCGTTTTGAAGGGACAGACTTGGGTGCGAACAGCTTCGATCTTTTTGGGCTGTCGACGATAAGTCGGCAAGTGTTTTTGCCATAGTGCCTATTTAACAGTACCCCGTGAGGACTTCAATGAATGTTACCAGTTCCATTGTCCTATGTCGATCTTTAACACGCTACAACCGTGATATTCTGTCTCCTTGATTGCCTTTTTATCGATTGTGCTCATTAGTTTGATGGACGAAGTGTGCATGAGGTTGTAAGGATTCGAAGTAAACCCCTGGTCCCGTACCTGCCTCCATTTTTGAACTATCCGTTAACATCGAGGTTTCTTCCAATGACATTACAATATTCTCTCG
Source organism: Hydrotaea diabolus (assembly GCA_963513945.1). Taxonomy (NCBI): domain Eukaryota; kingdom Metazoa; phylum Arthropoda; class Insecta; order Diptera; family Muscidae; genus Hydrotaea; species Hydrotaea diabolus. The sequence goes on along the minus strand of OY740719.1, from coordinate 95,072,356 downwards.
TTGGAATTTTAGTATCCATTAGTCGACAGTAATTTTGTTAAATTTTCGATTGTATACCCAAAAAAATATATTAAGCTTAAATTCTTTTTATTGTCAGTTTTTTCCGTTTTGTACCACTGTGCAATCGCACAACTGCATTTGAATGAATGACGAATGAACGAACGCCGCGTTAAAGCCCATTTAGTGATCATTGACGATGTACACGAAGTACAAGAGCAAATGCGAGGGCTAGTGGGACCATCTGACTGAATCGTGATGACGATCATGATGATCTTGTGTTATTTTAGCTGTGAACTGATGTCGATGCCTGATACTGCTGCCGCCGCTGTGATGTTTTTGCGGTTGATGATGATACCACTGAGCGGTTTTTTCTCTTTCTCGATTTCATTTTTCGGTTTTCCTCGTTTTCACTTTAGTGACTGACTGACACTGACGGCAAACTTCAATGATATTTGGTGTGTATGTGTTTTTTTTCGTTTTTGTGGAATAGGAAAACCTCAGAAAGAGTTAAGTTGAAATGTCCATTACATATACACAAGCACCACCATCAACAATTAGGATACTTTAATCGGAAAAAATCTAAAGAATCAGCGAAATTTATTATTCACTTTTAGAGATTTTCCAATTCCCATCTATGACATGTTTCAAAAAAATTCAAGTGAATTAGCCGTTGGCATATGTTGAGGGTTAGGATCAAGTACACTTAAAGACACAAATAACCGGGTACTTATCAATGGAATACGAGTACATCAGCGATAAGTAAGTACATTTGTCATTTTCTTTAACTCCGGTAAGGAATCGACCGGCAGTTACAAATGTCATTTATACTCTTATTCAAAGAATTTCCGTTTAACTTTGTTCAAGTTTATTTTATTACTGATCAGTTTTATACAGAGTGGAGCGCGGTATTTTGCTTATTTGGGAATGAAATAAAAAAAATATGAACCTTAGAAAAATATATTTTCTATTTTAATTATAAGGAACAGTAAGGGCATTTTTAAATTACATGGTTTTAAATAGTGTATCTTGCAAATGTCGACCTTCGCTATCCACAAACTGCTGCATACGTTTTCTGACGTTTTCATGAACTCAAACAAGCATGTCGACTAGTATTCAGCCAATTTCAGCCGCAATATTGTTAATTAGGTCTTCCAAGGTGTTGGGACGGTTAATATACACCTTCCACTTCAAGTAACCCCGAAGGAAAAATCGCATGGGGCTAGGTCTGGTGAGCGTGCCGGCCAGTTCACATCACCCCTCAAAGAGATAAGCCGTCCAGGAAACATTTGCCTCAAACAATTCATGGTTACCCTCGCTGTGTGTGCAGTGGCACCATCCTGTTGGAACAATTTATCCTCTAATTGCATTACCTCAATACTCAATAATACAAATCTCCCGTCAGTCACTATAAACCACGCCCACTCTCCACTCTCTTCGACCAATAGTGCCGCCACAGCATGCAGTATAAAAAAGCAACATTCCGCGCTCCACCCTGTATTTGAGGGTGCGTTGACATGAAGATACGAAATTGTTATGTCCCTATTGGTAAATGCTTTATATATATGGGGTGATCCATTAAGAGGTATTTTTTCAGAACAAAAAAAATATAAAAATTCAAATCAAGTGTGGAATCTTTATTGGTAATTTGAAAGGACATTTTAGGGCATTTATATTATTATAATCATTTATTTTATTATAATTATTATTTATTATAATTTCCTTTAAATGTTGGCCGCAACTACGCCTCAGGGTTTCCATTCTGAGGGTCCAATTTTGGATGACTCGTTCGAGCATTTCGACCGGTATCGCTTTAATGACACGCGTAATGTTGGCTTCCAAAAACCTTTATAGTAGCTGGTTTGTCAACATAGACTTTGGACTTTACGTAACCCCAAAGAAAAATGTCTAAAGGTGTGATATCACTCGATCTAGGCGGCCCACTCACCTGTCCGTGAAATTAGCTGCTTTTCGAAATGACCTCTCTATAGATCCATTGTTTGAGCAGCTGTATGGTAAGTGGCACCGTCCTGTTGAAACCAAGTGTCGTCAAGATTACGGGCTTCAATTTTAAATAGCATAAAAATCGATATCATGGCGCGATAGCGAGCACCATTTACGGCTACGTTCCGGCCATCATCATTTTTGAAAAAATATGCACCGACTATTACACCAGCTTATAAACCGTACCAAACCGTGGTTTTCTCTGGGTATAATGGCACCTCTTGAACCTCTTTTTGGTGCTCTTCAGCTCAAATGCGGCAATTTTGTTTATTGACATTGCCGTTGAGCCAGAAATGGGCCTCATCACTGAACAAAATTTTGGTCGAAAACAGAGGATCTTCCTGTTTCTCACCGAACGCTCATTTCCATAATACAGTTGCCAACATTTGAAGGTAAATATTTTGAAAAAATAAATGCCATAAAATGTCCTTTCAAATTACCAATAAACATTCCACACTTTATTTGAATTTTTATATTTTTTTTCCGAAAAAATACCCCTAGATGGATCACCCTTTATTTCAAAAAACTATAAGTTTTTTATTACATTTAAAAATGTAAAATTTTAAATGGCTATAGAACCTATGCATGAAACTTGTTCCTCTTTGGAAGTAGCATTTTACAGAGTTGCCCGCTTTTTAAAAATTAGAGGTATTGGCGTTTAATCACAAGTGTACAGACTCATGCGTTCAACAACACTAGACCGTGACTACGAGTATCCGAGAGAGAACAAAAACACGACATGAACATATGGAGGCGTTGAAAGGTGTAATTGATTGGGTGTGTGGGGTTGTCTGTCGTTACGTCCGCCTGTCTAGGCATACGCAAATGATCGATTATTTTCGGCGAGAGTGAAGAAATGGATCTCGATCATGGTGCTTGTATTGAATTGGGATTTGTTGTTTTTGTTTTTTGAAAATATTCGATCGCTGTATTGTTCTTTGTCTCGTCCATCAGTTTTCGTCAAAGTGGGTAGATGTAGCAGTGATCGACATACGATTGTCGACACCTTCGTCGACAAGTAATCGAAGCAATGCAGTGTTGTTAATTGTAACAATTTTTGGTTGTCGAAAAATTGGCGGCGTAAATATGAATGTGCTTTTCGTTGAAGTGGTCTCTGTGCCGAGATGCTATCAGGAGTAACATGCCAGTGTGTTTTAAATCATGAATGCATGAGCATTTCTGTTTTATGACTGCATGAGTGTTCCTGGGCAAGTTTGCCCTTTTATTCAATCTTTCGTACATATTCTCAATTGACCCACTCGATTAAGAGGAGTGTTTTAGAACCGACCACTTGACACATCAATTAGGAATGATCTTTTAACGTACCCACTACTTGATCTTGTGTGATAAGTGTTCTCTTTTTAGCTGGCATGAAGGGGATGAAATAATTTTAGGCTTTGTGATAATTAATAAAATTGAAATCGGCTGAACGAAATGAGGTAGGAGCTTGTTACACAATGCTATCCATAATAGACATACATACATTGCTTATACGAGTAATCATAATTAGGAAAAGTTGGTTTATACAGGGTGGAGCGCAGTAATTTGCTTTCTTGCACTGCAGGCTGCATTGTTAGTCGAAGAGAGTGGAGAGTGTGCGTGGCTTATAGTGGCTGACGAAAGATTTGTATTCGCCAGCCTTTCAGTTGCCATCATGCATTGGACACGTGATAAAAGGTCATTTTGTGTTGAAGCGTATTTTTCAAATGCGCAGTGCAGCATGCTTTTCGTTTACGATTCGCTGTTCCCTCATGCGGACGTTTTCCTGGACGGCAATCAATTGTAAATTGGGTAACTTCATTGAGAACAGCAGGGAATGTGTCATGTGTACGAAGGGGAACTAAGAGAAGGATTACAACACCACAAAACATCGAGAGAGTTAGAGCAGCAGTACTAAAATCTCCGAAACGCTCTGCTCGTACTTTACTATTATACAGGACCTTTTCAGCCGGCTCTTGGGGCAATGCAATTAGAGGATACATTGTTCCAACAGGATGGTGCCACAGCACATACATCGAGGTTTAGCATGAATTGTTTAAGGCAAATGTTTCCTGGACGGCTTGTCACTTTGAGAGGTGATGTGAACTTGCCGGCACGCTCACCAGACGTAGCCACTGAGCCATATTGATGAATAAAATCATTCCACTTGTACAAGGGCATATCAATAATTCCGTAACTTTTTTAACTTCCCTCGTAAATATATGAAGTGCAACACTGCTCCCATTAAGTATCATCTGGTAATAGACTACTATCGAACTTTGAGAGAGAGTTTCGTCATTTAGTTTGTGTTTAACAGCTGTTCAAAACATACTTACTTACATACTTGGTAAAAATGGAAAAAGTGCTCATTAAACATTATTTTTTGCGAAAAACCCAGTCAATTAATCCTAGGAAAAGCTTGATAAACACATTGGGACTCTGCTTCATCGACTATAATGGTAAAAAATTGGTTTACTGACTTTCGTTGTGGTCGCACAATTACATATGACGCTGAACGTTCTGGACGGCCAATTAAGGCCGAAAATTTCGAAAATATCCACGATATGGTGTTGGCCGATCGACGCATTTCATATGACAGTTAGGTTTCGATTTTACATGATCTGTTGGATTTAAGAAAGCTGTCTGCAAGATGTCTGCCACTTTTGCTCTCAATTGACCATAAACGTAATCGAGTGACAACTTCAAAGGACTGTTTGAAGTTGTTCAAACGCAATTCGAATGAGTTTTTGCAGCGTTTTGTAACTGTGGATGAAACGTGGATCCATTACAAGACTCCGGAGGCCAAGCAGCAGTGGAAACAATGGGTTTCTACGGGTGAACCGGCTCCGAAGAAGGCCAAGGTTACCCTCTCGGCCAATAAGGTGTTGGCAACAGTCTTGAGATGCATCGATCGATTATCTTCAAAAGAGAAAAGCAATAAACAGCGAATAATATGTCAATAAGTTCATCAAGAAAATGCACGGGTGCACACGTTCGCAGTCTTAATGACGTGGCCAAGGAAAAAATTATTTTTCATCAAGGTAATGCACGGCTTACGAATTGGTACCTCATCCGCCATATTCTCCGGATTTAGCCCCCAGTGACTATTTCCTATTTCCAAACCTAGAGAAATGGCTCAGTGGAAAAAGATTCAGCTCCAACGATGATAAATTATAATTTAAAAAAATATTTTTCAACATAATCTCCTTTTAGCTCAATTCTCTAATTTTGTATACCTTCCAAAAAATTGGATTTTTCGAGGTACATAAAATAGGCATTTGTTTGATCAATTTGTTTGTTTTTTTTGGAAAAGTCATGGAATTATGGATATGCCCTCGTACATACAAACTTAATTAAATTCGAGCGTTTCAATTAAAGAATCCGTATTTCAAAATCTTAAAATATAAAAATTAAATAAAAAAAAAACGTTTTTTTTATTTCGGTCAAATAACCGAATTCATAATATTAAACCATCAGTTGGTCCAGTTAACAAAATTTCCTGGTATTGACAACCGAGTTCTCAGAGACTTTTAACCAACAGGAAAAGTTCAGTTGCAACAGTCATTTTAATTAGTTAGGGATGCCAATACTTTGTCTCTTCAACCGATAGTGTCAGTTCCCTCTACTGAAAATTGATGTGTACCTAATCAACATTCGGTTTTACCGATAGAATACATAGATAGCACGTACAACCACCAACATTCGCTTGGCAACAAATTCGGTTTGGGAAAAAATCAGTTCTCTGTGTGAACGAGTTATTTGTTTTATCATTATTAAGTGTTTATCGTACATAAATGGGTATAAAACTCCGTGTACGAGTACTCCTACTTCAATCCATTTACTAAAGCGTGTTTTTTTAGACTTGTGGTTTCAAGAAGAAATAAAACGCTTATAATTTAATGTTATGGCCAAGCATTTAGCTTTATTATAAAATTAGGGGTTTCCACTATGTTTTGGCCAAGTGGCCGCCGCGGCTGGCTCAAATAAATTCCAGCCTAGAGGCTCAATTTTCGACCACCTTTTGCAGCATTTGGGCCGTATGTCAGCAATAACGCGTCGATTATTCTTTTCCAGAGTATCAATTGTTTTAAAAAATATAAACCATATTCCCTAAAAAAACATTTACGTGCGGGCTGCTATATATATTTCTGGCCTAATAATGAAAATGCGAATATTTATCATCAAAAATGGTGTCATTGTTTTTCAAAGTATTCTCCAGCGTGATTTATACACTTTTGCAAGGGCTCAAAGCAATTGTCGAAGCACTTTTTCCACTCCGATTGAGACACCTCCAAAACGTGGACTTTGAACGTTTCAACAGCATCTGTTGGCGAGGAAAATTTCAATTCGACGTTTTGGCCGGTCAAAAAGGCGCTGGTTTGAGCCGATATGTGAGAGCTCGAATTGTCATTGTGCACAATGATTCGTCTTCTCTTGTAATAATTGATTTTCTGCGAAGACTTCAGGCAAACAAATTGTGGTGTACCACTCAGAATTGACCGTCCTACATTGGTCAAGAGGACCAGTCGCCACATGACCAGTTTTGCCGAAGAAACAGGCGATCATTTGCTTCAAAGTGCTTCTTCCACGAACAACTTTCATTGGATTTGGCTCGTCTTCGAAGACCCACACGGTGGATTGCTGTTTTGTTTCGGACTCATAGGCATAGATCCATGATTCGTCACCTGTGACGAGCTTATAAACGTCTTTTGAAGCAGCGCGATCGTATTTTTTCAAATTTTCTTTGCACCAATCGACTCGAGCCTTTTTTTTTGAGCGATTGTCAAATTGTGCGGGATCCAAAGAGAACAAACCTTTTTTTATGGCCAGATGTTCATGCAATATCGAATGTATGCTGGCTGGTGGAAGAAATGCCCAAGAATGCTTCTATCTCACGGTATTTCACATGACGATCTTGCATTATCAGTACACGCACGGCATCAAAGTTTTCTTGCACAACGGCATTTTTGGACGACTTCATCTATGAGCGAGCGTCTGCCGCGATTGAATTCATTAACCCAGTTTTTCACAGTGCTATAGGATGGTGCTTCATCGTCATACAAAGATTCAAGTTCATCGATGCACTCTTTAAAAATATATTAAGGGAGTGCATTTTCTTAGATCGATAGATAGAGCGAAAGAGTGAGTGTCAGTGGAAATGTCTTGTGTGTATGAGTGTTTGTTTGCGGTAGTTTGCGAAAGTTGTAAAAAATGATCGCACGTAAATGTTCACGAGTTAATTCCATTTTTTTTGCCAAATTGATTTTTTCAAGTCACTGTAAACAACACAAATGATGGGCGTGCGTCAAAACGTTCTGAGTACGTTTATGCTTAAAAATGTCAAACTTTCCAAGGAAAATGTCTGGCCTAGGCAACACTTAGTGGTGCCTAGTCCACCATATATAAAAGTATATAGCAACCCTCATATTAATGACTTTACAAGGACAAATGACTTGAATATGCAAGGGATGCACGTCTTATAGGCTGTTTCCACTACGGTCGCGTCCGCGTCCACGATTTATCGATAATTTTTAATGGTGTTTCCATTGTGTTTTGCGTCCACGTTTGCGTTCAAACAGCTGTTTGTGTTTATTTGTTTTTTTAGGGGTGCGAAAAATTTTAATATTTTTGTGTTGTGACATTATCATGGAGTTAAATGATATTATTTTGCTAACCGCAGTGGAAAATGAGGACCAAATGGTTTATTTTTCACTTCCGCGCCAGTCACTCCCAATTTTTCCCCCATCTCTTTGTGTATGTGGGTGTTTTTGCGAGCACCCCTCAGGCCATCAATATTTTCCTCCCAGAGGTCCAACAGATATAGTGTTGATACTGCTGTCCATTCCGTCTTTTTGAAATCTAAAATAATTGAAAAAATTAATATTATTTAAACAAAAGCAAAAATATTAACTTACCTCCTGTTTTTTGCATTTTGGATGTTTATATTATTTATAATGATTAACAGCTGTTTTCATAGGGATGTGCAATTTGCGATATTGCTATATTGATAGGTATGGGTGGGTTTCGACTGCAAAAATAATCGAATTTATAGTAAACGCGACTTATCGATAAACGCGTCCAATATGAACGCGACTTTTTCCCATACCTAACTGCCTATGTTTTTTGTATAGAGTGTAACGCGCGTTCATTGATTTTTGGACGCGGACGTGGACGCGACCGTAGTGGAAACAGCCTATTACAATTTCTGGAACCATGCTTTATTTACTACAAGAAGCCAAAGTGGAGTCTGGAGGCAGATAACACTCCTTGCATTATGTAAGAAAGAACATATTTTGAAAATGTATATTTTTTAATAGCGATTTACCTGGGAAACACAAAGCAAACATTTCATATTTTTATTATCATACATTTAATAAATACAGCAAAAATAAATACAGCAACCAAAAAGACAATTCATCACCTAGCTTTCGTTAAAATACACCTGAAATCGGAGCAAATTATCGAAAAATATTGTGTCTTTGGAATCCGAAAATCGGTCAAATTTAAACGGTTACATCTTCTGAACTAAAAATCTGATATTGTTAAAGGTAGCATATTTGAAATCGTTAGAATTTTTCCTATAAGATGAACTTGTTCAAAACATGAAAATTTTAATTTTTGCAAACGCGTTTGCTCTACGGGCGTCACTGTGCGTCGATAAGTGCGGGATAGTTTGGATCAAGCGACTGAAACTTGCTTGCTTTTTCTTTTTTTTCTTGGAATTTCTAACACATCGTCCGAAGAAGTGAATTTGGAAGTTCCTTCCGATTTAAGCCCGTTTAATTACATTCGATTATCGCTATAGTGCCTGGAATTTTTGCAATTGCATTCGCTATCGTACTCTCTACGAGTAACTATACTCGTATTTGTTTGATCATTATTGATGTTTATCGTACATAAATTGATGAACACATTTTTGTACGAGTACTTCCGTCCATTTACTAGAATGTTCACGAACATTCTTTGTTGCTACTTTAAAGATATTTTTTCCCAAATGTATTTGAAGTTCCAAAATCCTCAACTTTTCCGATACATAGCGTTTTCTATCTTTAAAATCAACTTACTCTGGTACGGAGGTTAAATGTTTTTTTAAAATTCAAAGGAAACGGTGGCATAGTAAACCCACACATGGGAACAGTAGCGTGTAGCGCCTGCCACTACTCGCCGCCAGTAGTTACCATTGCAGAGGTCATAAATCTTGGCCAGAGCAACGAGCGTTTATTTGTTTAACCCGCGCACGCTGGTACGCCATGTGATTTATACCTTTTGTGAAAATAAGTAGCACAATTACATTTCGCGATAATGGTTGGGAAAAGAAAACAGTTTTGGGATTTTCAACTGAAACGTCGTTGTATTTGTTCAGATTGAGATGCCAGGGTTCAGAGGGAAATCAAATCTATAGAATTTTTGGAGGTTCAGAACTATTCGATTTTCTACTTTGTTTAATTATTTTGGCTAAAGAGATTAGTTTACAATGGCATTCATTGGCGAGATTTAATAGTTATTCAAAATGAATTAAATACGTTCACAGAACAATGGTGCTGCATTTTATCATTCACAGGTGCTTCTTTTCATATTTTAAGTTCGAAAAAAAAACATTTGAACCCAACATTTACCCCAAAATAAGACATGTGTCGGTTGTTCCCATAAAAAAGTACACTATAAACGACAGTATCACAGCAAAAAAGTTCTTGTGAAATTCCAAAATTGTATTCTGTTCACATTTACGTAGTGAGGCTGGGATGCGGGCGTATTAACGATGGCGGTCGCCTACAGGTTGGAGGTTGGATGCGTGCGTATGTGGCCATCGGGAGTCGAAGAGGCACGCATGTAAGAAAGACACGCTGTGCCGTATCTGTGGTAATATAAACAAATCGGATCGTATGTGATGCTTTGTCTATAGTTTTTGTTGTAGCTGTTTGACTCAAAGGCTTGATCATCAAAAGTTATAGTGTGGTAAGGCACAGTGTTTGGACACTAAACACTGTGCCGGAAAAAATTATTGTTTACCTATAAAATCAATCGAACTGTTAATCCTCGTGTAGCTTCATAATCTTTATTAATATTCCTATCGTGGAGTTAAGTTTCTAGAGACAATTTAAAGCAGCTCTGAGTCAAAAGCTTTTGATGAACGCAGCACATAGATCAAGTGTCGAAAAAATTATTTAAGTGTCTTATCTTCTTGAGGGGGCGTAGGAGATTATTCCATTTATTCAATCAGATATTTTGAATTTCTCTACTGCGTAAAATTTAAAATCTGGGTAAATTTAGAGCGCGTTCAAGGGGCTTACAAACACGTTTTCAAATTTTGTTTGCACATCCAGTGCAGGAAAATGTAAAGTCGGCCATCTCAGACTTATTAAACAAAATACAAACTTATGATTTGAACAGTTTTTATTCTGGTTCGAGACCTTTTTGTTGTTTAATTTTCAGAATCAACGTAAAAAGAAGAAATTGGTGAAATGTATTTGCTACGGTTGCCGGGCAGACTGTACAGCTGTTTCTAAACGCGCCAAGGTTTTTCTTCAGCAGTCTTTGGCAACGATTACTTCGGCAACAAATCAAATGACTTATATGGTAGACTCATTTTTATTAATGAGAATTACCCTTTGCGTTTAGTCTTCGAACTGTGTGTAGAGCAATCTTCAACGCGAAATATCATTCCACCAATTCCGTTTCGCATGGGTCTTCGTTGAAAACCACAAATGCAAAAAGCACAAACAAAGTGTGCATGTTTTTTGTGCGTACATATACTCATACCAAGCGTTGCACATTAGGACGTATCAATCATTTTTAATAGTTTTTTCTTTTTGTTTTAATTTATTCGGTCTTTACGGGTTTTTTGGACACTTTAATAATCGTACACTGAAAAATGTCTGCCTTACTTCAATGAAATGTTTCATTTATTTTTCGCACTTAAATATTTTCACAAGATATGTGCAACATATAAGTGACAGAATCCAAACCGATATCGGAGAAAAGAGTTTCGAAATGTTCGAAAGAACGTTTTTCTTGACGTTTTTAGAGCTTAAAAAACACATCAATATCATACCGACCCACAGTTGTCGTTGTTTCAAGCGTTTCTGGTTTGTTTGCATAAAGCTTGCTTTTCAGGTATCCCCACAAAAAGAAGTCCGGAGCAATCAAATCAGGCAACTGTGGAGGCCAATTAACATCACCATTTCTTGAAATAACTTGTTGTGGAAAGAGGTCTCGCAGTTATTCCATTGCAAACCAGGCTGTACGCGATGTGGCATCGTCTTGTTGATACCACATGTTAATCAAGCCCAAAGCATACAGTTGTGGCTTTAAAAAGTTTTCAATCATACGAGACTTGCTATATCTGGCCTAGGCAACACTAAGTATTGTCTGGCACCATGTGACATTTCCATTGAAAAGTTTGAAATTTTTTAGCATAAATATACTCAGAACGTTTTGACGTACGACCATCATTTGTGTTGTTTACAGTGACTTGAAAAAATCAATTTGGCAAAAAAAAAATGGAATTAAATCGTAAAAATGTTTGTGCAATCATTTTTCACAATTTTTGACGTGGATTATCACGACAAAAGTGCATCGAAGAACTTAAATCTTTTTTTGGCGATGAAGCACCATCCTACAGTACTGTGAAAAACTATTTGATGAATTGAATCGTGGCCGACACTTGCTCAAAGACGAAGCCCGTCCAAAAACGGCCGTTGTACCAGAGAACATTGATGCCGTGCGTGTACTGATAATGCAAGATCGTCACGTGACATACAGTGAGATAGAGACATCCTTATGTATTTCTTCCACCAGCATACATTCGATATTGGATGAACACCTGTCCGTAAAAAAGGTTTGTCAGTAAACAGGCCTCGTGTCGATTGGTGCATAGAAATTTTGAAAAAATACGATCGCGCTGCTTCAAAAGACGTTTATAAGATCGTCACAGGTGACGAATCATGGATCTATGCGTATGACCCCGAAACAAAACAGCAATCGACCGTGTAGGTCTTCGAAGACAAGCCAAATCCAACGAAAGTTGTTCGTGGACAAAGCAATTTGAAACAAATGGTCGCCTGTTTCTTCGGCAAAACTGGTCATGTGGCGATTGTTCCGCTTGAGCAACGTAGGACGGTCAATTTTAAGTGGTACACCACAATTTGTTTGCCTGAACTCTTCGGAGAAATTCGAAAAACGAACAAGGGAAGACGAATCATTGTGCACCATGACAATGCGAGCTCTCACACATCGGCTCAAACCAGCGCCTTTTTGACCGGCCAAGACGTCGAATTGATGGGTCATCCGCCATACAGCCCTGACTTGGCACGGAATGACTTCTTTTGATTCCCGCACATCAAGAAACAAAATGCGTGGTCAAACGATTTTCGTTGCCAGAAGATGCTGTTGAAGCGTTCAAAAACCATGTTTTGGAGGTGTCTCAATGCTTCGACAATAGGTTTGAGCGCAAGAAAAACTGTATAAATAATGCTGAAGAATACTTTGAAGAACAATAAAACCATTTTTGATGATAAATAAGAAAAGATTCATGTACGAGTATATTACGTATGTTACTTTATCACATATTTAATGAAAATATTTCATTGGGGAAAAAATATTGACTTTTTTCCTGTGTACATCGTACATGCCACTAACTCTCACATTTGGACCGAAGCTGCAAAAGCGACATTAGTGGTACTTGATTGTGTTCCAGCCACTTATTGTGTTGAAGCCAGCGGTGCTAATTGATACTAATTCTTTTGTATCCGTGAGTAATCGCTCGGTCTTGGGATGCGTTTCGCTGTTCAATTGATAACTTTATGGAAGATTCTCTTCTGAGATATCTAAAAATTCTTCTTCCAAAACATAATATTTAACCGTACTGGGGCCGCTGCGGTGTGATGGTTAGTTACTACGACTATCATGCCAGTAATCCAAGGTTCAACCATAGTTAAAAACATCTAGCAATTTTGCTGCGGCGGGTTTCCTCCTCGTTAATGTCGGCGACATTACGAGTAAGAGATTTATCTCTAAGTCATGTAAAAACTTCTGCATAAAATGCATTAGCCGTTCGTAGCTGACATTAAGCAGTTAGTACTGGTCAGTGAGAAAAAGAATTATATCTTTTTTCTGATGTTTTATTCCGCTATATACTTTAATTATTTAATGTTTCTTAGTAAGAAAACAATCTTAAATTAATTCCGAATCATTGCCACAATCCTGTGTTCAGAATTTAGGCTTCAAACCCCAAATTAACGGATAGGTTTCCATTTTTCTAAAACATCAGCAACTGGGAAATCTTCAGAATGCAATGGAACATAGTATCCCAAAATATTTTAGTTGTGCTTTCTGTTAATGTTCACAACTTTCTGATTTGAGAGCAGTATCCCCTTGCTCCTTATGGCATGCACTCGCTCAGTGCAGTTTAGAGATTATTCATTCTTCACTTTTTGTTTAAGCCTGGACTACAATGTTCTACAGTTCAAGTCATGGGCATTATATAGGCAATATAGAGGCCGATCTTTAAAGACTTTGAATGGCAGAATCAAAATCTTTGCTTTTGAATCTTTATTTTAGTTTTTTGATATCTAAGATCCAAAAGTTCGAAAAATTAGTTTCTTAAAGTCGTTGGAGCTCATGTTGAGCCGGCTACAGTGGATATTTCCGAAAAACTCGTATACATTATTAAGGATCTATTCTTCTGCCACAAAAATAGCCTTTAAAAAATACAACAACATCTTGCCGAGCCACAGTTATTGTTGTTTTATATTAGTATTAATTTTTATTATTTTTTTCGAAGCAAAACTCAGTTGTTGTTGATGGGTGCATGTTTTACAGGGCCTAATTTATGAAAACCGGACAACTGCGACCCGTAGTTTGATTACAAGCTTTAGATGGAGGGACGAATGGACATAAGGATGGACATACGGATAGACAGACATCGTAAAAAGAAATCAGCGGGAGATTATATGTCGATCGGTATACTTAAAAGTGGGTCTAGCTCAAATAATTTTGGTAGTTTCCAACATTTACAATGAAACTAACTTATAATACCCTGTTCCACAGATTTGTGCAGCGTATAACAACTACTTCTAACGATGCCTTCCGTTCTATTTGCAGCAAATCGTTGTGTATCAATCGAAATTCGGATGTACTAATGACAGCTCCAACCTTAATTATTCGGTTGGCAATAAAAAATTCGGTTGATGTAACAAATCTGTTCTCGGTGTGTTGTCATGATCTCTGCATGAGTGTTAAAAATTCGTGTAATTCGCTTTTTATGCAGAATTACCAAAATAGTCGGTTGCAAGCACAGAAAATTTTTGTATCGTAATTATTATTCGATTGTACTGATCGTATATTTGGAATAAAAACTATCGAATGACAAAAAAATTTGGCTGTGCTTACAGCCAAATACAAACTATAGGGTGGCAAAAATATTTGGTTGTGCTTACATATCTTCATAGACATTTTTTGCAGTTGCACGTACAAAAAATTGTTGTGTGGTAATTATTATTCGATTGTACTGATCGAATACTTGGAGTAAAAACTATCGATTGACAAAAAAATTTGCCTGTGCTTACATATCTTCATAAACGTTTATTTGCAGTTACAAAACACTGTGCGATCATCTTGCCGCCTGCCATCATATCTCCTTTAAACGCGTGGCATTGTCGTTGTTTACAATAAAAAATTGAAACTATTTTCAGAATGAACATTTTTCCGTCTTTTCTACGTTCGTTCCTTGGTCTCGTTGCTGTTGTTGTTGGTGTTTTTGTTGTCTATTTATCCCATTTTACTGGCGCAATTGATCTTTTTACACTCATCCGATCTGTACGTTTACGATACGTAAGTAAGCATGTGCCAGCGAATTTGGAAACGATTTTGGTAGTCTACCGATTCGTATTCGACCAGAGACCACTAGAGGTAGTACTCGTCGTACCGCTGGCCGATGCCGCTGGGATGTTTGCTAAGCGATGCCAATATGTGTGCCGGCCTCCCGTCCGATAATTTATTTCCCAGCTTGAGTTTGGTAATTATTACGTCTTTCTTGTTGTTGTTCTTGTTGGCGTAGTTTTCTGATGCCGTAATATAAACAAATTTCGGTTAAAATTAGTATCAAAAATTGTTTCGTTCAGTTTCATGTGAACCGTACCGCGAGTATGGCTACGCTATCTTTACGCTACTTTCTCAGCTTCCTATCATTTCATTCCAGTGAAGATGTTCGGATGACAAGAGTAGGTGGAGAGATAGAGGGAGGGAGCTGGGCAGGACAGAAGGAGGGAAAACGCACTAAATTAAATTTATGACCCAAAGGCGATGAATTTTATTTCGATTTTTATGATTTTCAAATTGTTGGTGATTCAATTGCTTTCGCTGCTCATGTTGTTTCTAAATGAGTTTCAATTCGTTTGAAAAGATCGAGAGAAAAAATCGAGATTTTTTAATTACAAAAAAGTAGACGGGAGCCTGGCTGCTTTGCTTTTTTTTTAATAGGAAGAGGAAACAAATAGTTAAGAAACGGGTGATCAATCTAGAGGTATTTTCCAAAAGGGTCTTTTCCCAAAATACTCGTGAGTTGTGTTAAACTTTATTTTTTATTCCTTGCAGTATTGTTTGCCATTTCATCATAGAAAGACTTACACCGCAAAAACCCCGCTTTGTGCGGTTTATGGGCTGCTGAAATCATCGGTCTATATTTTTTAAAAAATTATCATGGCCAGAACGTAACCGTGAATAGTGCTTGCCATCGCGCCATGATATTGGACTTTTTGCTACCTGAAATTGAAGCCCGTTATCTTGACGACATTTGGTTTCAACAAAACGGTCCCACTTGCCAAACAATGGATCTATTAAGAGGTCATTTCGAAGGGAGGCTGTAAGCACGTCTTGGACCGGTGAGTTGGCCGCCTAGATCGTATGATACTACACCTTTAGACTTTTTTCTTTAGGGCTACGTAAAGTCCAAGGTCTATGCTGACAACCAGCTACGATTCAGGTTTTGTAAGCTAAAATTAAGCATGTCATTAACTCTATACCGGTCGAAATGCTTTGGCAGGTGTAAAAGGGATAGGATTATTTTTGTCAGCTACTGGATGAGATCGAACTATGTCATAAAGTCATAAGTCGTGATACTAAGTTAGGGAAATGACAACATTAACTAGGCAGTCAATTCTATACAACGGATTGAACCAAAAGATGATGTTCATCGCGGCCTGCTAACCCACGCGCAGAGAAAAAACATGGTTACTACATGGTCACGGCAATAATAATATGTTCTCCACAACAAAAGTATGTTCGTCGCAACCATAGCATTGTTAACTAAATTTATTTTTGACAAAAGTATAATTGCTGCAACATTAATATTGTTGAAATGTAACAATAGTATTATTGCCAAATTTAAAAATTAAAATATGGTAATAGCAACAATATAAATATGGTTGGTGCGACAAAAGTATTGTGTTTTGCGTTTTATGTTAACAATAATATGATTACGGCAATCACACTGTATGATTGTAATTTTTATTCATTTAAATATGCGTTTAAGAACAAATGTTACAAAAAAAACAAATGTTGATACGGATCTAATGCAATAATAGTACTTTTTTTAACGAAATTAAATTTTTTAAACAAGCCACTTTGGCTTTGTTTAACTAAACAAAATTTTATTAAAACGCTTACGTTTATTTAAACTTATTTTTTCTACTGTGAAATAAA
Organism: Hydrotaea diabolus; assembly: GCA_963513945.1. NCBI lineage: Eukaryota > Metazoa > Arthropoda > Insecta > Diptera > Muscidae > Hydrotaea > Hydrotaea diabolus. The sequence continues at coordinate 95,055,676 of OY740719.1, read as the reverse complement.
TCACTCATTTTATTTTGAATTTAATATGTTTTTGAATAATTTTCATAATTCAAATCTGTTGTTGACAACTTTACCCAATTATAATAAATTATATTAGGGATCATAGTATACTTGTGTGTGATCATACTATGGTTATAGGGATCATAACATGGTTGCGTGTGAATCATACTATGGTTGTGAGGAGCATACTATGGTTGTATGTGAAACATACTATGGTTGTGAGGATCATACTATGGTTGTGAAGATCATAGTATGGTTTAGTGTGAATCATACTATGGTTGTGGGGATCATAGTATGGTTATGTGTGAATCATATTATTGTTGCGAGGATCATAGTATGGTTGTATTTGAATCATACTATTGGTGTGAGGATCATAATATTGTTGTACCACAACCATATACCCAACAATAGTATTATCCTCTTCGAATATTGTCACCACAACCATACTTTTTTTCTGCGTGCAGCAAATACATTTGAAAGTTCATTTAGTTTTCTGCATTGAAAATGTCTTCGTAGTCTTTTGATCCTTGCCAGGTTAGAAGAAAATAAGCCCTAACCTTGGCTCTGCTCTATTTGTCGGATCGTTATCCACCACAGGTCAAGGTGCAATGTTACGGATGAATGGTGCAGGTGAATTTAAACGCTTATTCTGGTGAAGCAGCAAATCCCAGCAAATCAGCTTTGTCGTACTATTCCAATTAACCCCAGGGTAAAAAATCTGACATTAGAGGTCAACGGGTTAGTTGGCGAACATAAGCGGAAAAGTGGTTTAATCACCTGAAGCATTGCAACAGGAACTAGTAAATTGTGGGCTACAAGAAGGATGATTGGACGTCTTTCACGTTTTACGACGTAGAAGTCCGATCCGGATCCGATCCGGATTCGATGAGGTGCATGAGTTATTTAAACCATCAGTTCGTAGAACACTCCGAGCATGACAGAAAGAAGAGAAGAATATTGCATCGTTTAAGATCTCTTCTTTAATAAAGCTCGTAAGGGTGCTAGAAAGTAGTTTCGTACAGGCCGATCTCACTGCTGTCATCAGTGCCAAAGAGACTTCACGGAGAAAATAATATTGTTAAAAATATAATGCATGCAAACACATATATGTTTGCAACATGCAAAAAACATATTTACGTTTGTCGTCAGCATAATTGGTTTACACAAACATATTATATGTTTGGAACTACATCCTCGCATATTGAATTATTATATGTCTGCGGAATTACATAAATTCTCTGAAAAATATGTTAGAACATTTATTTTGTTTTAGAGGGCAAAACTCTCAAAGAGTGTCATCTTTGGAAATGGAGTAATTGTCACTTGTTTGCTGAGCATCAGTTTCTTCCTCTTCATCATCGTCGTCATCACTAATATCTTTATTGATGTCTTTATGTGGTTTAGTTTTCGCATCCGAATCATCAACATGAAAATTTGCTTGATATGTGAAATCGTCATCATCCGCACCTTCAAGACCAAATGCAGGAATAGCACCTTCATCGTCATCACTCATCTCCGCACTCATGAAGTCTGCAAATCTATCATCCACTGCACGTCTTTCATCCTCACTCATTTGCCGGTAGCGTGTACTACGACGTTTGTGATGTGTTCAAACAATAAAACAAGCCAAAAGACAGTGCATTTATGAACGATTTCTTGAAATTTCAGTACAAGGTCCCAGCGGACCTTTTCACACGTTCCCGTACTAAACACATTTAAATCTCAATATAAACTAAACAATTGTCGGATCGCTTTGAAAAACGATTCTAGATTTCCTTGGAATACATGTGGGGGTCGGGTATACTTCCCATGGACCATCAAGGAGTAATTGCAGTTTGAAAATGAAAAAGGTCCCCAGGGGCCTTCTCACCCGCCGGAGCGTTAATGTTTGATGGTAAAATAAAAAAAAATCATAAAATTCGGTAAACGATTTTGCATAATAAATTAGTTTGGACTTTCGTCTATTGGAAAAAAACAAAATCTTCGCCGATTTTGTTAGAATCTCTTTGATTTTCATTTTTAAAAGTGTCTATGAAGAATTTTTTTATTCGAAAAATTCTCAATTTTTGATGCCAAAAAACAATCAACATTTGACAATCAACAATCAACGGTGACATTTTTTTACAATAAATTTGTTTGGACTTTCTTCTGTTTGGAAAAAACGATATCTTCGCCGATTTTGTCCTATTCTTTTGATTTTCATTTTATAATAAGGCTGTGGTGAATTTTTATTTTGGAAAATTTTTGATTCCAAAAAGCAAAAAATATCAAAAAATTCGGTGAAATTTTTTTCGCAATAAATTAGTTTGGACTTTCGTCTATTGGAGAAAAACGAAATCTTCGCAGATTTTTTATTTTAATTTTTAAGAAGAGCCTAAGATTATTTTTATTCATTAAAAACCAATAAAGAAAAATGCATTTTACACGAAAACCGCGAATGTTACATTAAAACCGATAACATTTTTGTTCAGCGCAACATAATCCATTTAGAAAAGAAGTTTTTATTGTATTCTGAAAACTCCTTTTATTTTTTCCCATGCTAGTATGGGAACGGAGCACTGTGCGTCGTGATAGTTTATAATAAATTAAAATAATTGCAAGGCGTTTTTAAAAAAAACGCTCCATATTAAAATGGAGACTATGGGAGAATAATTATTCTAGGATTATAAGAGTTTCCATCTGAAACATTAACTCAACAAGCAGTCGAGACTCAGACATAGCTATATTAAACCCCTTTATACTGTTTAATAAAAATATTCCTTTAATAAAATGAAAATTCTCTGAATTTGAATTCTCACCATCATTTTTTATTTTGTGTTTTTTGCCAACAATCATTGTTGCGGGCGCTGTGATTATGTTTTGCAACAATTTATGGAGAAAGAAAAAATTTCCCAAAAAATAACGTATGAATATTTCCCAAATCTGAAAAAGTTCTCACACCATAAATAATGAACAATAAAACGCCGCTGAAATTAATTTCAAATCGTTATGGCTCAAACTCTCACAACTCACACAGTGGGACTAGGGATTTGTTTGTTTTCGTAACGATCCACTAAAGTTTTGAAAACCAAACAACACCAAAGGCAAACGAAGAATGTTGGATTTGGTTTTAAGTCAAATGAAGATCAAGATCAATAAAGAAACCTTGAGGCGAAGGGAAAATAAACAGACAGCGAATAAATAAAATAGAAAGGACTAGGGATGGGAAGTGTGATTTTTAATTTTAATAAAGAAGAGGATTTTTTTGCAATGAAAAGGAAAATATGGTGGCAAGTTTATGGATTTCACATCAAAATTTGGTTTTAGGTTCGGGTTAAAGACAAAAAGTGATATTGGGTCGGTTCAAGATAGAGCCTTCAAACTATCGATAGAATGATTGTATAGGGTAATTCATCTAGAGGTATTTTTTCAGAACAAAAAAAATATAAAAATTCAAATCAAGTGTGGCATCGTTATTGGTAATTTGAAAGGACATTTTATGGCATTTATTTTTTGAAAATAATTACCTTCAAATGTTGGCAACTGTATTATGAAAATGAGCGTTCGGTGAGAAACGGGAAGATCCGCTGTTTTCGACCAAAAATTTGTTCAGTGATGAGGCTCATTTTTGGCTCAACGGCAAAGTCAATAAACAAATTTGGAGCATTTGAGCTAAAGAGCAACAAAAAGAGGTTCTAGAGGTGCCATTTTACCCAGATGATAAACGTTGACCATGCATTTTTTTCTTGATGCTAGGGAATAAGAAGAAGTCATTGGGTGCCAAATCAGGGCTGTACGGTGGATGGCCCATCAATTCGACATCTTGAGTGGTCGAATAGCTCATCGTTCCAGCTGATGCGTGAGAGCTCGCATTGTCGTGATGCAAAATGATCCGTCTTCACTTATTATCTTTCCTCATTTTCTCGAACACTATTGGCAAACAGATGGTTGTATACCACTCAGATTTGACCGTCCTACGTTCCACTAAAGGCACTGTGGCCACATCGCCGGTTGTACCAAAAAAAAACGCAATCATTTGCATCGATGTACTTCTTTCACGAACAACTTTTGTTGGATTTAGGTCGTCTTGAAAGACCCATACGGTCGATTGCTGTTTTGTTTCGGGTTCATATGCATAGATCCATATTTCGTTACCTGTGACGATCTTATAAACGTCTTTCGAAGCACCGCGATTGTATTTTTCAATAATTCTTTGCACCAATCGACACGAGTCTTTTTGTTTTGAGCGATTGTGAAATTGTACGGGATCCAACGAGAACAAACCTTTTTTACGGCCAGATGTTCATGCAAAACCGGTTTGAATTCACGTCGGCCACGATTGAATTCATTAAACCAGTGCTATAGGATGGTGCTTCATCGCCATACAAAGATTTAAGTTCATCGATGCACTTTTGTTGTGATAATCCACGATGAATGTTGTGAAAAATGATCGCACGAAAATGTTCACGAGTTAATTCCATTTTGTTTGCCAAATTGATGTTTTCAAGTCACTGTAAACAACTCAAATGATGGTCGTTTGTTTATGCTAAAAAATGTAAAACTTTCAATGGAAATGTCAGATGGCGCCAGGCAAAACTTAGTGTTGCCTAGGCCAGAAATATATATAGCAACCCTCGTACGTATATTCTTGACAGATGCAAAAGCGAAAAGTGTGCATCAGGTCCGTGACGACCATTATCAGAAAGCTTCGGAGCAATTGTTGAAAGTTAAACTGAACTTTTTAAGACCAGGTCCTCACCCAACTTTAGAAATCTATACGAAACTGTTCTTAAAAATGACGTATAATTCTATTTTCGTGGGCAATTGTATGAAGAAAACTTGAAAAGTGAGATTTGCAACAGTAGTTCTCATTCGTTTGGTGAGAGCCTGGTCTTAAAGACTTCAATGTTTTTTCAACAATTGCTGCGAAGCTTTCGAATGAAATCGCGATAAAAGCAGTGTGCAGCCACGAAAAATCAATCTTAGTTTGCCATTTTGTAAAAAAAACTTGTCTTCTATTTAAATATACCTATAGATACAGAGTCGCCGGGTTTTACGTGATTATCGCCACGACAGCCTGAACCACGGTGTGCCATCACACTGGGGCCGTAACAATGCGACGGCCAACGCCCCATTGGATTGATTCCGCCGGTACCAATTCGAAGAATAACAGTTATGGGTCATGGCTTCCCTCTTGGTTAGGGGTCGAGGACAATCTAAACCTCTGCTGTTCTATGGGTCACAGCACGCGGTCGCAATGCAACTCCACATCGAACCGAAGTTCTCCCCGCTATTTGGGTTTAAACCACAGCCACCACTCCCCGAAGGGCCGCACCATATAGTCAGGCCAGAACAAGTTCTGGGGGCTCCTGACTACCCGTGGTACCAGATTAAAGTCTCCGGTCAGACCTCGTAACCAAAAGGCTACTTCCAGTTTCTGTTCCATATAACATGGGACTGGTCACCCACAGCGACATATCAACCAAAAACACAAACAGTACACAAACAATTAACAGTCGCCCTCACGGGCCAGGAACGGGCCAGGAACTGGCACCAGCATGGACATCACGAACAACAACAAAGGACTTTGCCTTCCTCACGGGATACAGACGAAAGTGGAACAACAACGACGATCCAACGGTGACAAGGATCCAACGGCGACAGCAATCCAACGACGATAGTGTGAGGCAACGACAATGCCACGCCTTATCCGCGAACGCTCATCAGAAAAACCCCCGTTAGGCTCCTGCGAGTCTTCTCCTATTGAAGGCTACACGAGCAAACTCCCCCAACCTCCTAAAAGCCCGATCATCCCCCAAACAACGACTGAAGTCGAACCTGTCGACGGTCTGGACAATGCCCATCCCGTCCAAGTCCCTTATGTCGCTGTAAAACGGACATACCAACAGGACGTGCTTCCAGTGCTCCGGACCACCACCACATCGACAATCAGAAGTCTCAGAGAGACCCCTCCGATGAAGGAACTCATTGAGAGAGCCATGGCCAGTCAGTAAGAACCCCAGACTTAGGCCGAAGCCGAAGTCAGGGCGTATACCTATAGTTACAAGAGGTCTTGAGCCGATTAATCCCTGTTCAATGTGTAAAAGCATAAGACCAAAATAAAACAAAATAAGGAAATTTCCTTAAACCGCTAAAGCAGAAATTACAAAATTTCTAAGGAAATTACAAAAAATTTGTTTTCGCATAAAAAATACATAAAATAAAATTTATGATGACATTTTATACAAAACAATAAACTTTTCTTAAATCATGTGAAGGGCAAATTACGCAAGATTTAAGAAGCTTTTTTATGAAGACGGTAAAAGCTTCTTCCTTAAAATACTCGACATGAACGAAAAACTTCTTCAACAAAATTAAGAATGTACAAAAAACACAATAAAAGGAATGTTTCGTAAATAGTACTACCATATTTTTTTCAGTGTAGTTATCAAATTTTGACTGGGTCGTAATCACCTTCTCTCTTCAGCCCTTGAAATATTCTCACTGATAATGTAGTTGATTATGCCATCGATTGATCTTTTATTGTTCCATAGATCAAAAGCCATCCACTGCCATTCGCTCGCTGACTATTCAACAACAGGAGAAACACATTTGCAACATATTGTTGCATATGTACTACGTACCATTTCCTCGAACAACGGCAACAACACCTCGGCAACATTTCCCTTTGCATTTTCCCCCTATTGCGACTTTTCACACTGATGTGTGATGTTTTTCAGCCAGAACAACGAAAAATAGAAATGGAAAATGAAAAATTGTTGCATGTCTGCAATACTTGCAATGCAACGCAACGTCAGCGCAGCACATTCCTCCGTGTTGTCCGGTGTTTCGTGGCGGTGGTGGAAGTGTTGTTTATTTGTTCTGAAATGAATCAAATGTGAGTTTTTTGCCCTCCTTCTTCCTCTTGGTTCCGATGATATGCGGGCGAATCCTATATATTTTTCGATATGTCTTTTTGGGTAAATAAACAAATCGGATGGGAATGAGTTTTCGTCTTTTTTATTATCGATCCATACGGGCAATATGCACGTAAGAGAGCGGGCATAGGCTAGGTATTCAGATACATTAGGGTGTGCTGAAATATTTCTTGAAATTTCAAATCCGGATTGAAATTGAAAAGCTCAAAAATATTTTATTTTTAAGGGTACTTTTTATAATCCAAGTGCTTCTGTATTTTGAAAAATATTTTCTTTATCGTTAATGAGATATAAGTATACCTCTATTAAGAAAATATTATCTTTATCGGTTACTGACATATGACGCAGACTTGAAAATTTTTTTTGAGAAATAAATCTGAAACTTGCCGTTGAATGGGAAATTAACCATCCAGACTACCATAGAACCACGTTTATACGGACTTCTAAATATCCATAAAGAAGGAAGGACCATTTTGTTCGTCGATAGATTCATCTGATTACGGACTTTCAAAGTACATCGTGGATATTTTAAAAAAAAATACCGAGAGATTTCCTACACAATATAAAAAAATGCTATTGAATTTATATCTATAATTAATAATTCTTAAATAATAGATGATGACAAAATGTCAATTTCACTTGCCGCAATCTCCTTATTCCCGAGCACTCCAGTTAACTTGGCTATATCGACGATAAAAGAGAAATGGAATATTATTTTGCCTTTAAACACCTCGTCAAAATACCAGAGCTGTTTTATCGTAATTTTCTTACGATTTAATAGCCGTGTTCTTTTGAGGAAACTATACTACTAGATCTGCTATATATATTTCTGGCCTAATAATGAAAATGCCAATATCTAGCATCAAAAATGGTTTTATTGTTTTTCAAAGTATTCTCCAGCATGATTTATACACTTTTGCATGCGCTCAAACCAATTGTCGAAGCACTTTTTCCACTCCGATTGAGACATCTCCAAAACATGGTTTTTGAATGCTTCAACAGCATCTTCTGGCGACGCATTTTTTTCCTGATGTGCGGGAATAAAAAGAAGTCATTGGGTGCCAATTCAGGACTGTACGGCGGATGACCCATCAATTCGACGTTTTGGCCGGTCAAAAAGGCGCTGGCTCGAGCCGATGTCATGGTGCACAATGATTCGTCTTCTCTTGTTCGTTTTTCGAATTTCTTCGAAGACTTCAGGCAAACAAATTGTGGTGTACCACTCAGAATTGACCTACGTTGCTCAAACGGAACAGTCGCCACATGACCAGTTTAGCCGAAGAAGCAGGCGACCATTTGCTTCGAAGTGCTTCATTCACGAACAACTTTCGTTGGATTTGGTTCGTCTTCGAAAACCCACACGGTCGTTTGCTGTTTTGTTTCGGGCTCATACGCATAGGTCCATGATTCGTTACCTGTGACGATCTTATAAACGTCTTTTGAAGCACCGCGATCGTATTTTTTCAAAATTTCTTTGCGCCAATCAACACGAGCCTTTTTGTCGAGCGATTTTTAAATTGTGCGGGATCCAACGAGAACAAACCTTTTTTACGGCCAGGTGTAAATGCAATATCTAATTCTTTGCCGAAGAAACTGGCGACCATTTGCTCCAAAGTGCTTCTTTCACGAACAACTTTCGTTGGATTTGGCTCGTCTTCGAAAACCCAAACGGTCGTTTGCTGTTTTGTTTCGGGCTCATACGCATAGATCCATGATTCGTTACCTGTGACGATCTTATAAAAGTCTTTTGAAGTACCGCGATCGTTTTTTAAAATTTTTTTGCACCAATCGAGCGATTTTTAAATTGTGCGGGATCCAACGAGAACAAACCTTTTTTACGGCCAGGTGTAAATGCAATATCTAATGTATGCTGGTGGAAGAAATGTCCAAGGATGCCTTTATCTCACGGTATGTCCCATGACGATCTTGCATTATCAGTTCACGCTTGGCATCAATGTTCTCTGGCAAAACGGCCTTTTTTGGACGACCTTCGTCTTTGAGCGAGCGTCGGCCACGATTGAATTCCTTAAACCAGTTTTTCACAGTGGATGGTGCTTCATCGCCATACAATGATTTAAGTTCATCGATGCACTCTTGTCGTGATAATCCACGTCGAAAGTTGTGAAAAATGATCGCACGAAAATGTTCACGAGTTTATTCCATTTTTTTGCCAAATTAATTTTTTCAAGTCACTGTAAACAGCACAAATGATGGTCGTACCTTCTGAGTACGCTTATGCTAAAAAATGTCAAACTTTCCAATGGAAACATCAGATGGCGGCAGGCAACACGTAGTGTTGCCTAGGCCAGAAATATATATATGTGACAGCGCATAGAGAAAGGGAACTAAGGGTAAAAAAATCAATTTTCATTTTTTTTTCCTTTTTTGATGTGGACAACACCTGAGCATCGAATGGGCCGATCCCATGCCCCAAAAGTGTTCCCTCCCAGAGATATGCGCGTTTTATGAAAGTGAAGTCGACGATTCTAAGCGCAAATAGAAAGGGACCTAATCTTTAAAATGGCTCTCCTGAACAAAACTTTTCATCAACTTTTCACTTTTTTTTTGATGTGGACAACATCTGAGCATCGAATGAGACCGATCCCATGCCCCAAAAGTATTCCCTCCCAGAAATATGCGCGTTTTATGAAAGTGAAGTCGACGATTCTAAGCACAAATAGAAAGGGACCTAATCTTTAAAATGGCTCTCCTGAACAAAACTGGTTTTTAACCTTAGGTCCCTTTCTATTTTACGCGTCACATATAAATAATTTACTGGAGAATGGGCAATATTAATTGGTAAGAATTTGCAAGTAAACCGGATAAGAATGACCGAAGTTTTAGGCAAATTAATGAATATCTCGAAAACTATACGTGATGGGGACACGGACACTTAAATTTGATTCCGGAGATCATTTTACATAAGGTTCAGTTGCTAATTCATTCTATGGAGGAGTTTGTTGCAGAACAATGCTATAAACAACTTTTAACTACTTCTATAATAAATCAAAAAACTTCTGCTTTGAAAAAATGTGTTAAAATTCTTTGAACTATCAGTTTGAGTAGATTTATAGTTTCACCGTGCAGATGTGCCCAATAATTTACATAAGATTTAAATAAAGCAAGAATTTAATTTAAAAGCTTCTAGAGCGACAAAGATTAGAATCGGCTCAGGCAAAAATATGGACATGGTCCAATTTTACTAGAGTAACGTACATGGTGGCTGATGTTTGATACATTAAGAAACTCAAATTACCTTTTTTTCAGTGTATGGAACTAATTTTTCTTTTATTCGTGCTAAAGCTCATTCAATTGTATTAAATATATCTCAATTTGCCTCTCACATAGTTTGTGGAGCTCAAACTGCTCTGCTGCCGCGAGAGATCAGGAGCCCCTAGAACTGTTGTTCTATCCTCATCTGCTGGGAACGGGCCTTCGGGGAATTTTGCTATGCCTGTGATTTAACACCCAAAACGCAGGTAAAGCAAAAGCTTGGCATGGAGTTGCATTTCCGAACCGAGTGATATACGATAAAGAGTATCATAGGGGTAAGATTGTACCCAAACCCTTAAAAAGAGGTTGAAAGCAGATCGTTACATTAGAAGCTTTCAGGATACATGTACATCCCAGGGTCCCAACTAAAGGGCCTTATGAAAGAACAAGCGGTAACTGTGGGCATGTGGGTACTAAGCCCGTTCTATTATGAAATCAATCACACAGAAAAAAAGTATGGTTGTGGTGACAATATTCGAAGAGGATAATACTATTGTTGAGTATACAGTTGTGCTGCAACAATATTATGATCCTCACAACACTAGTATGATTTAAATACAACCATACTATGATCCTCACAACAATAGTATGATTCACACATAACCATACTATGATCCCCACAACCATATTATGATTCACACTCAACCATACTATGATCTCCACAACCATAGTATGATCCTCACAACCATAGTATGTTTCATATACAACCATAGTATGATACTCACAACCATAGTATGATTTACACGCAACCATGTTATGATCCCTACAATTATACTATGATTCCCAATATAATTTATTAGAATTTGTTTAAGTTGTCGACAATAGATTTGATCCCCAAAAATATTTGTTAAAAATTGCGTTAAGTTGTCAACAATAGATTTGAATTATGAAAATTATTCAAAAATACATTAAATTCAAAATAATAGGAGTGATTTATTTCACAGTAGAAAAAATAAGTTTAAAGAAACGTAAGCATTTTTATTATATTTCAGGTTAACAAAGCCAAAGCAGCTTGTTTAAACAATTTTAATTTCGATAAAAAAAAGTACTATTATTGCATTAGATCCGTACGAATAACATTTATTCTTAAAAGCATATTTAAATGAAGAAGAATTTCAAGCAGGCAGTATGATTGCCGTAATCATATTATTGTTAACATAAAACGCAAAACACAATACTTTTGTCGAACCAACCATATTTATATTGTTGCTATAACCATATTTTCATTTTTAAATTTGGCAATAATAATATTGTTACATTTCAACAATATTAATATTGCAGCAGTTATACTATTGTCAAAAATAAATTCAGTTAACAATGCTATGGTTGCGACGAACATACTTTTATTGCGGAGAACATATAATTATTGCCGTGACCACGTTTTTTCTCTGAGTGATCTTGATCTTATTTTGAAAATTTTGCTAAGATAAGGGCTCAAGTACCATAAGGACTATAAATAAATGATGACAATATTTACTTCCAACAAGAAACATCAACTAGCTGTAGCGACCCAAATTCTATCTCTTCTAGAAAAGTTCATCATTCTCGTATTAACACCAAAATTTTTTTCCGTACACCCTAATGTACTTAAATGTCATCTTACGATATCTTTAGGAGACCGTTTCATTGGATGGCGGCAAATAATTGAAGGAATTGCCTATAAAACAAACTCTTACCATGGGTCTAATAACTCTACGAGGGTCTAATTAAATCTAAACGTCAATAGACCAGTGAGGGCGGCCGATTTGAAGGAAATTTTTCAGGGTCCAGTATTTTCGAAAGTGAAAGCAAAATTACTGAAGAAGTCGAAGTATGTAATAGGGTGATGACTTTTATACAACCTCGTTTCCCAGTATAATATTTTGATGAGTTTTTATATAAGATTAGATAGAATCTTAAAAAAAAAAACCTCACGCACAAAATGATTTTAAAATTTTTATTTATCCGCATTTTGGGCAATTTTTTGAAGTCACGAGAAGCAATTCAGCATAAGTTTATATTTATGAGCAATCATATAAATGAAATAACCAATTGTTTTTTACTATTTTTTTTTTTAATTCTGAGAGTCAAAAAAAAGTCGTTGTTTTTTCCAAAGAGATACATTCGACTCAAAAGAAGATACCTTCACTTAATTGTAAATAAATTCGGGACGCGTTCGTCGATTTCTATGATGTATGCCTCATTTTGTTCATAGGTTATATAGCTTTTCGTGAAAGTTATAAGACTTGACATTTTTTTCCGTTTTGGATTTATATGATTTAAAGAAAAAGTTTAAGTTTTTGACAAAACTATCATTTCATTTGTGCGTGAACTTTTTCAATATTTAGAGTAGAAACAGAACACTGCGGCTGCGGCGACGGAAACCGGTGCGGCAAGAAAATGTAAATTAAATGACGACGGGTGCAGCGACGGTTTTTGTTGTCATTTCTCAGATGTTTTCATTTATTATTTGGCCTTGAGTGATTTTGAAAAAAATACAATAAATTTATTTGCAAACTAAACAAGAATTATTTTGAAATGTTCAATTGTAAATTTCATGCACAATCAAGTTATTTTTATTTTATTATAATTATCTTATTTTGGTCCATTTTATTAACTTTTAACCTTTATGATTTCTTCTTCTTACTGCAAATATTCGCAAAAACTATTAGCCCATACGGTTTTTGTTTACAAAAAACATGAAAGTATGGCAACACATACGAGGGCGACCGCAAAAGTAACTGGCCTAACATAAAAAGAACCGTTTTTGGAATTATTATTATTTATTTTTCAACATAACCTCCTTCCAACTCAATACACTTCATCAAACGTTTTTCAAGTTTTTTAATTCCATCCGAAAAATAAGATTTTTCAAGACCTCTCGTAGAGAGAGGCAGTAGCAAAAATTGAGAGCGCATGAAAAACCGCAGAGAAAATAGATATAAATTTAATTCAGTGCGGCTTTGCCTCTCAATTTTTCACATATATTTGACAACCGCTCCGCAGCCGCAATGTTGTGTTTCTATTCTTAAATGGAATAAATGTTATTTTAGTCATTAATAGGCAAAAGTTCATTCATTTGTGCAATAGGAAATTATTTTTGAAAAAAAAAATCAAAAAGTCAACACCCTAGTATGTAAGGACATAAATACTGTTACAACATTGAACACACCCATTTCAAAAGTAGAACTGAACATACCCCTTTAATGTCATATGTGTTTTGAAAGCTAACCTCAATAGCGTTAGTCTGCAACGGGATTTTAAAATTGTTTCAACTTTCATCATGGAGTGGTCAGATAATGAGAACCGTATCGCTGTTTTAGCGCGTTTCAAGTGTAAAATGAAAAAAAGCGATATTTTCAAAATGCTCCGGCCACTAGGGATTAGCCGCATGTTCGTCTACCGATGCATAAAACTGTTTGAGGAGACTGGATATATAAAAGACCGCCAGCAGTCGGGCCGCCCACGCTCTGTTCGAACACCGCATGTCATCAAAGCCGTTAAAACAAGAATTCACAGAAATCCGCTCCGAAAACAGAAAATCAAGGCCCGTGAGATGTATATCACGCAAAAGTCCATGAGTCGAATCATTAAAAAAGACTTGGGACTTGGGGCTTTCAAACGACATTTAACGCACATTTATTGACTGCAGCTTTAAAAAAAATAGGATTGAAAAATTGCGAACTTCTTTTGGTGAGGCACGCTGATAACTTGCACAGAAAAATTTTGTTCACCGATGAAAAAAATTTTACCGTTCAGGAAAAATTTAACAAGCAAAATGACAAAGTGTATGCGCGGTCATCTAAGGAAGCATCTGAACTGATCCCAAGGGTGGAAAAGGGTCATCGCCCAGCTTCAGTCATGGTTTGGTGGGGTGTCTCTTACGATGAGGTCACTGACCTGCATTTCTGCAAACAAGGAGTCAAAACATCGGCCAAAGTTTACCAAGAAACCGTTTTGGAAGCTGCTGTGAAGCCTCTTAACAATTCCCTGTTCCAAAACCAGCCATGGACTTTCCAGCAGGATTCTGCGCCAGCCCATAAGGCTAAAGCGTCCCAGGCCTGGCTTCGAAACAATTTGCCAGCGTTCATTTCCTCTGAAGAATGGCCCTCAGGCAGTTCAGATTTGAATCCATTGGATTACAAATTGTGGATGGTTTTAGAGGACAAGGTTTGTCACAAAAGATACCCCATTATTGTATCTCTTAAGACTGCTTTGGTTCGAGCTGTGGCCAATTTTCCAATGGACGAGGTTCGTGCAGCTACTGACGATTGGCCAGTGCGACTTAAGGCGTGTGTAAAGGCAAAAGGCGGACATTTCGAATAAGTATATTCTTTTTGGATACAATATACATCAATATATATATATTAAAAAATATTTGGTCCGAAAACATTCAGTACTATTTATTTTACAGCATAAAACGTATATATGTGACGCGCAAAATAGAAAGGGACCTAAGGTTAAAAACCAGTTTTGTTCAGGAGAGCCATTTTAAAGATTAGGTCCCTTTCTATTTGCGCTTAGAATCGTCGACTTCACTTTCATAAAACGCGCATATCTCTGGGAGGGAACACTTTTGGGGCATGGGATCGGTCTCATTCGATGCTCAGATGTTGACCACATCAAAAAATGAAAATTGATTTGTTTACCCTTAGGCCCCTTTCTCTATGCGCTGTCCCATATAAAGGTAATTTCACGATGTGAGTACAGTTTTAGCAGGCGTTCATAAGGCAAGATACAAACAATTGTAATATTTTTTCTGTTTATGCTAAAATTCTGTTTGAATGCCATCTCGTGAAAAACATAAATCGTCCTAAAATGACTTATAAATGCCATGTTTTTTTTAATTTAAAATAATAGACATGTATACTAAATGTCAGGAAAATTCCCCAAAAAATTTTGATTAGAATTGTGTTTAATATATAATTTTGATCAGAAAATTTTTTTTATAGAAATTTAACAGAATTTTATTTTCAATAGACATGAAAAAGCAGTCGTAGTACCAGGCATGAAGGACAGATGCATCAGTTTGCTGGTGTATTCGCACGAGTGCCAACTCTAGATGTCACTATGAATTTTGTACACATCTTATAAAACCTCATAAATCTGGTTTTTAATTTTGAATCCATTAAAATTTATTGTTTTTTACAGCATTTCATGTTTTAATTATTATAATACAGTCGAACCTGGATAAGTGGAATGGAAAGGGACCGCCAGTTTATTATCACTAAAGAGTTTACCCACTAATACAGTTTCCCACTTATCCAGGTCATTTGATTGTATCCCCTTAGGAGACAAAGTATGCTTTTTCATTTAAATCCGCCAGGATAATTACTAAAATATAAATCGCAAAAAGTCTTCGAGAAATCGCCAAACCAGACCACTCTGCATCGCAATCCGCAACCACTTCATAAGTTAAAAGCAAAAACAAGAGAGAAAATAGAAAAAAGACAAAAATCGTACTTTTGGAGGAATCGCATTAAAAGGAAAAACCCAATCGAGTAAAAATTCCCACTTATAGAGGCAAATTCCTAAAAATCAAGTCCCGCTTAAAGAGGTTCAAACTCCTGCTGAAAGAGTTTTTTCTTATTTTTTTTGTTCGAAGTGTGCAGGGAACGCCAAAACTGACCCACTTATAGAAGATTCCCACTTATGCAGGTCCCACTTATCCAGGTTCGACTGTACGAAGGTTGCTAAATATATTTCTGGTCTAGGCAACGCCAAGTGTTGCCTGGCGCTATCTGACATTTCCATTGGAAAGTTTGACATTTTTTAGTATAAACGTACTCAGAACGTTTTGACGTACGGCCATCATTTGCGTTGTTTACAGGGACTTGAAAAAATTAATTTGGCAAAAAAAATGGAATTAACTCGTGAACATTTTCGTGCGAATATTTTTCACAACTTTCGACGAGGATTATCAAGACAAGAGAACTTAAATCTTTGTATGACGATGAAGCACCATCCTATAGCACTGTGAAAAACTGGTTTTATGAATTCAATCGTGGCCGACAATCGCTCAAAGACGAAGGTCGTGAAGGTCGTCCGTTGTGCCGGAGAACATTGATGCCGTGCGTGAACTGATAATGCAAGATCGTCATGTGACATACCGTGAGATAGTGGCATCCTTGGGCATTTCTTCCACCAGCATACATTCGATATTGCATAAACAGCTGGCCGTTAAAAAGGTTTGTTCTCGTTGGATGCCGCACAATTTGACAATCGCTTAAAAAAAGGCTCGTGTCGATTGGTGCAAAGAAATTTGGAAAAAATACGATCGCGGTGTTTCAAAAGACGTTTTTTAAGATCGTCACAGGTGACGAATCATTGATCTATGCGTATGAGGCCGAAACAAAACAGCAATCGACCGTATGGGTCTTCGAAGACGAGCCAAATCCAACGAAAGTTGTTCGTGGAAGAAGCACTTCGAAGCAAATGGTCGCCTGCTTCTTCGGCTAAACTGGTCATGTGGCGACTGTTCCGCTTGAGCAACGTAGGACGGTCAATTCTGAGTGGTACACCACAATTTGTTTGCCTGAAGTCTTCGATGAAATTCGAAAAACGAACAAGAGAAGACGAATCATTGTGCACCATGACAATGCGAACTTGCACACATCGGCTCAAACCAGCGCCTTTTTGACCGGCCAAAACGTCGAATTGATGGGTCATCCACCGTACAGCCCTGACTTGGCACCCAATGACATCTGTTTATTCCCGCACATCTAGAAAAAAATGCGTGGTCAACGATTTTCGTCGCCAGAAGATGCAGTTGAAGCGTTCAAAAACCATGTTTTAGAGGTGACTCAAATGGAGTGGAAAAATGGCTTCGACAATTGGTTTGAGCGCATACAAAAGTGTAT
Organism: Hydrotaea diabolus; assembly: GCA_963513945.1. Taxonomy (NCBI): domain Eukaryota; kingdom Metazoa; phylum Arthropoda; class Insecta; order Diptera; family Muscidae; genus Hydrotaea; species Hydrotaea diabolus. The sequence goes on along the minus strand of OY740719.1, from coordinate 95,038,647 downwards.
AAATCATGCTGGAGAATAATTTGAAAAACAATAAAACCATTTTTGATGATAAATATTCGCATTTCCATTATTAGGCCAGAAATATATATAGCAGCCCTCGTAGTGTTTATCAAGTTTTTCCTTGAAACATTAAAATTAATATTTATTGAGCACTTGAAATTCAATTTTTTCCATTTTTAACAAAATTCACGAGGTTGTGTGTTTTGAACAGCTGTTAAACACAAACTAAATGCCGGAACTGTCTCAACATTTGACAGTAGTCTATATTAGTCAGATGGTACTTGAGGGGAGCAGTGTTGCATTTCATATTACTACGAGGGAAGTTGGATTTTGTCATGGAATTATTGAAATAAGTCCATGAAAAATTTATTAAAATTTCAATTAAAATTTCAACAACAAAAAAAAACCTTCGTAAAGCTTTTTTACATGTATGATAGAACTTTAAAATCTACTTAAAGCTAAATACTATTAATTGGATAAGGCCAGCTCAGCAATATAATCATATTTTGAATAAGAACACTTGGCATTAAAATTTTCTGATAAAATGACTATCCAAACTGCCAACAAATCGATATCTACAATTTCGTGCAGTCTTGCAGTAGCATAAAGCCTTGGAAGATTGTAAATTAACTTCAGTATTTTAGTTTGGAGTATCTGGAGCCTTGTCAAATGGCAATTGGCACATTTAGACCATACAGGAGCTGCGTACATGTTGACAGCCTGAAATATTTATTTAAATATTCACATTTTACTGTCTATGTTTCAATAGCATTTGGCATAAGGAAACGCTCTACACGACATCATTTTTAAGGCGCCCAAATTTCAATTATTTTACTTTTTCGCAACTTTTATTTTTAATTTTTTTTTATTTTACTAGGTACGTAATAAAAAAAAATGTTTTTTTTTAAATGTTACCTTTCTAAGACTACATACAATAAAATATAGCATATAAGCGCGTACGATTAGAAATACGAGAAAGAGAATCGAAAAAGTAATAAAATTAATTAAGGGCGTTTCAAGAATGATTTTTTTTTTGAAATGTCGTGGCGGAACTTTTTTTTATGGCTGGCACAATATTGACAATTTTTTGTCCCTTGAAATCGGGCCACCCTAATCTAGATATTTGACATTCTTCTCCCATTTAAAAATTATTTTACTTTAAGGACTACGTTCTACGAGGGCGACCGCAAAACTAACTGGCCTGGCACATTTTCTGTTTTACTAGCAACTTTTGTTTTTGTTTTTTAAAAGCAATCTTTCATAAGCCATCTGTCAAAATTTCCGAAATATTTAATGATTATTTTCTTTGTTACAGGTGATTGAAGTAAACAAGTTTTATAATTTTTGAAAAATGGAAAATAAAGAGTTTCGTGCGGTAATTAAACACTTTTATATGAAAGGTTATACGCCACAATTAATCAAAGATGAATTGGATTCGGTTCATGGTGATAATGCACCATCATACTCCACCGTGAAATCCTGGGTTCAACAATTTAAAATGGGTCGTTCAAGTACGGAAGATGAACAACGCTCTGGAAGACCGAAAACTGCTACTACTATTGAAAACATTAGAAAAATATTTAATGAAGTGACTAAAGATAGACGAATAAAGCTCAGAGAACTTGCTGATATTGTTAAAATACACGAAAAACAAGTTTGGAGTATTTTACATGATGAGCTCCACATGAAAAAGCTATCCGCAAGAAAGGAGCCGCGTCTGTTGACTTTGCCCCAAAAAATCGTCCGTTGGACCAATTCCGAGGAGCTTTTAGCGATTTATCAGCGTAATCCAATAGAGTTCTTGCGCCGATTCATAACTGTTGATGAAACATGGATCCATCACTACATCCCAGAATGCAAAGAACAGTCAAAACAATGGATAGAAGCTGGTAAAAGTGGCCCCAAGAAGTCAGCAGGAAAAGTAATGGCCACAGTATTTTGAGATGCAAGGGGTATAAGATTTATTGATTATCTTGAGAAAGGAAAAACTATAAATAGTGCATATTATTGTGCATTTTTGGATCGGTTGAGTGAAGAAATCAAGATAAAACGACCGCATTTAAAAAAAAAGTTATTTTTCATCCAGACAATGCTCCTTCACACACTGCATTTTTAACTCAACAAAAACTGGCCGAATTACGATTTGAAATTGCTCCGCATCCACCATATAGTCTAGATTTAGCTCCTGACTATTTCTTGTTTTCAAATTTAAAAAAAATTCTCGGTGGCAAAAAATTTTCGTCCAATAGCGATGTTATTGCTGAAACTGAGGCATATTTTGAAGGTCTTGAAAAATCTTATTTTTCGGATGGAATTAAAAAACTTGAAAAATGTTTGATGAAGTGTATTGAGTTGGAAGGAGACTATGTTGAAAAATAAATAACAATAATTCCAAAAAACGGTTCTTTTTATGTTAGGCCAGTTACTTTTGCGGTCGCCTTCGTATTTATAACATTTTTTCAATTTCCTGGTGAGAACTAATAGGTGATCCATCTAGATGTTTTTTTCAGAACAAAAAAAATATAAAAATTCAAATCAATTGTGGAATCTTCATTGGTTATTTGAAAGGATATTTTATGGCATTTATTTTTGAATGTAATTTCCTTTAAATGTTGGCCGCAACTACGTCTCAGGGTTTCCATTCTGAGGGTCCAATTTTGGATGACTCGTTCGATCATTTCGACCGGTATGGCCTTAATGACACGCATAATGCTGGCTTCCAAAACCTGAATCGTAACTGGTTTGTCAGCATAGACTTTGAACTTTACGTAACCCCAAAGAAAAATGTGTAAAGGTGTGATATCACTCGATTTAGGCGGCCAACTCACCGGTCCAAAACGTGAAATTAGCTGCTATTCGGACCTCTCAATAGATCTATTGTTTGAGAAACTGCATGGCAAGTGACATCGTCCTGTTGAAACCAAATGTCTTCAAGATTAGGGGCTTCCATTTCAGGAAGCATAAAGATCGATATCATGACACGATAGCGAGCACCGTTCACGGTTAAGTTCCGACCATCATCATTTTTGAAAAAATATGCACCGATGATTCCACCAGCTTATTAACCGCACCAACCCGTGGTTTTATATAACGGCACCTCCTGAACCTCTTCTTGTTGCTCTTTAGCCCAAATGCGGCAATTTTGTTTATTGACTTTGCCGTTGAGCCAGAAATGGGCCTCATCACTGAACAAAATTTTGGTCGTAAACACATGCAGAAAAAAAGTATGGTTGTGGTGACAATATTCGAAGAGGATAATACTATTGTTGTGTATATGGTTGTGATACAACAATATTATGATCCTCACAACAATAGTATGATTCAAATACACCCATACTATGATCCTCACAACAATAGTATGATTCACACATAACCATACTATGATCCCCACAACCAAAGTATGATTCACACTCAACTATACTATGATCTCCACAACCATAGAATGATCCTCACAACTATATTATGTTTCATATACAACCATAGTATGATCCTCACAACCATAGTATGACTCACACGCAACCATGTTATGATCCCTACAACCATAGTGTTATCAAACACAATTATACTATGATTCCCAATATTATTTATAAGAATTGGTTTATGTTGTCAACAATAGATTTGAATAATGAAAATTATTCAAATATACATAAAATTCAAAATAATACGAGTGATTTATTTCACAGTAGAAAAAATAAGTTGAAATAAACGTAAGCGTTTTTATTAAAAACACATCAGTTAAATAAAGCCAAAGCTGCTTTTCAAAAATTTTAATTTTAATAAAAAAGGCCTATTATTGCATTAGATCCGTACCAATAACATTTGTTCTTAAAAGCATATTTAAATGAAGAAAAATTACAATCATACAGTACGATTGCCGTAATCATTTTTTTGTTAACATAAAACGCAAAACACAATACTTTTGTCGCACCAACCATATTTATATTGTTGCTATTACCATATTTTAATTTTTAAATTTGGCAAATAATACTATTGTTACATTTCAACAATATTAATGTTGCAGCAATTATACTTTTGTCAAAAATAAATTTAGTTAACAATGCTATGGTTGCGACGAACATACTTTTATTGCGGAGAACATATTATTATTGCCGTGACCATGTAGTAACCATGTTTTTTCTCTGCGTGCAGCGGATCTTCCTGTTTCTCACCAAACCCTCATTTCCATAATACAGTTGCCAACATTTGTAGGTAATAATTTTCAAAAAATTAATGCCATAAAATGTCCTTTCAAATAACCAATAACCACTAGATGGATCACCTATTATATCCTGACTTTAACACAATTTATTACTCTTCCATTTCGTGTACTAAAGGCAAGCCCAACCATAACGCACGATGATTATTGTGAGTCACACCTTAACGTCAATTATTTTTTGCCCAACTTTCTAATGCATTTCTTATTTTCAGTGTTTGGCAATTTAACCATGAAAAATTTAACTATTGAACAGCGCAGAGCGTTAAGGCTTTTAAAGCCTTTTACAAAAATGAGCCCTAAAATCAAAATGCATTTCGAGCACTTCTTTTTTTTTTGCTCTGCATAATCGAGCAAATGTGTCCACAGTGGAATTTTTAACAAGCAAAACTGCCGCATTGGGCACATGAGAATTCACGATTACTTGTTGAAAGGCCCGATGCATCCACATTAAAAGTAAAATGGACTTAAATCTACACAAATCTGTCATTCCTTGTCCAACGAAAATATATTTTAATTAGAAAAATTGTACGAAGAATCGAAATTTGGATTTTCAAAATCTATCTGAAATTAAAATTGGAGACATGGGTCCAAAAACGAAGTTAATGGTAAAAACACGTGACCAATAGCAAATAAAAGCATAAGGCTGCTTTTATTTGCTATTCAAAAGAGCATTCAATTTAATTATTGAATTGAACTTGAAATCGGGCGCATGTGTTCTAAGACACAGCCGTAATGTCCCAAACAAACGACGAACAATAAACCTTAACATATGTGACACGCAAAATAGAAAGAGACCTAAGGGTAAAAACCAGTTTTGTTCAGGAGAGCTATTTTAAAGATTTAAATACGTGTATCTTTGGTGTAGAATCGTCGACTTCACTTTCATAAAACGCACATATCTCTGGGTGGGAACTCTTTTGGGTCATGGGATCTCATTCGATGCTCAGATGTTGTCCACATCAAAAAAAAAAGGAAAATTGATTTTTTTACCCTTAGATCCCTTTCTCTATGCGCTGTCACATATGAACTTTGTGTGAGAACTTTAACATAGCAAACTTCCCGAAATATGTAAATATGGTTTATGTTTTTTTCTTGATTGTTTATTACTCCCATTGCACCAGCGGATACATGGTGAACATTTGATAAGATTCAAAAATTAGACCATTTTAAAGTCTTTTGCTTCTGATGGCGAAAGAAACCTTTACATGTTCTAAAAAACGTCTTTGTTATAGAAAATAAATGTCCCCAAAAGGAAATAACAGAAAAAATTTTAAAGCCCCTTTTTCAGAATATTTTTGTATCTACTTTTAATGGCAAACGAAAAATCGATTTGAAATTAATAACAGCTGTAATTTTAAAAGTAACGGTATTTTTCATTGATATCACTACTAAACACGCCGCATAATAATTGGTCCAATTAAACACATTTTTAAGTCGGGAATAGAATTCAAAATGTGTTCGGTTATAGCGCCACAAATTCTATTTATTATATTTATATATTTATATTTAATTGCTATTCAGGTTCTGAGAAAAAATATTGACTATTACACGTAAATTTTCCCGAATAGTATTTGCTGTTAGGTAAATAAGAAAACGCATCTGTTCTGCTATAGTATAATTTCAAAAATAACGCCACTTTTAAATATTAATACAACTGAACACATCTCACAATACTTGTGCAAACATAACACATCTCCACCAAATAATTAAACCGCCCGGTGTGGTGAATTTCTATATTCCATTCACCTTAGCGCAGAGTATAAACACAATCCTATCGTAAACGTCAAATTGCAAATTATGGTTTATTCGTTTTAGGTGCAAGTTTAGAAATAGATAATCACACATTTAATCTAGATAATCATACATAACAAAACATAAGAAAAACTTCTACATATAGAGGATAATCCATCTGGAGGTATTTTTTCAGAACAAAAAAATAAAAAAAATTCAAATCAAGTATGTAATCTTTATTGGTAATTTGAAAGGACATTTTATGGCATTTATTTTTTGAATATAATTTCCTTCAAATGTTGGCCACAACTACGCCTCAGGGTTTCCATTCTGAGGGTCCAATTTTGGATGACTCGTTCGAGCATTTCGACCGGTATGGCTTTAATGTCACGCGTAATGATGGCTTCCAAAACCTGAATCGTAGCTGGTTTGTCAGCATAGACCTTGGACTTTACGTAGCCCCAAAGAAAAAATTCGTTCTAGGCGGCCAACTCACCGGTCTCTTCGAAATGACCTCTCAATAGATCCATTGTTTGAGCAGCTGTATGGCAAGTGCCACCGTCCTTTTGAAACCAAGTGTCGTCAAGATTACGGGCTTCAATTTCAGGTAGCACAAAGATCGATATCATGGCGCGATAGCGAGCACCATTCACGGTTACGTTCCGGCCATCATCATTTTTGAAAAAAAAGGAACCGATTATTCCACCAGCCCATAAACCGCACCAGACCGTGGTTTCTCTGGGTATAATGGCACCCCTTAAATCTCTCAGGTTGTTTTTCAGCCCAAATACGGCAGTTTTGTTTATTGACCTTGCCGTTGAGCCAGATATGGGCCTCATCACTGAACAAAAGTTTGGTCGAAAACTGCGGATCTTCCCGTTTCTCATCGAACGCTCATTTCCATAATACAGTTGCCAACATTTGTAGGTAATTATTTTTAAAAAAATAAGTGCCATAAAATGTCCTTTTAAATTACCAATAAAAATTCCACACTTGATTTGAAAGTTTTTATTTTTTTGTTCTGAAAAAATACCTATAGATGGATCACCCTTTTTATATATTGTTTTTGTTTTTATTCTAAAATAGCGCAATGTTTTTTAACAGCCTCTACGGCGGGCGGACACTTAATATTTTTCGTTTCACATTCTTTTTCACAAATGAACAATATTTTAAAAGAAATACGTACATTTATTTAATCATTTATTGATATAGAAAAGGTTTATTTAATTATCATGTTGACGATTTCGTTGTGTTCGAAAAAGTCACTTTTTTTAAAAAAATTTAAGTTTTTTTTGAAAAAGTGATCAGGTTTTTGTTGTTGTTTGTCATAGAGGGCAGGAAAAGTAAGTTAGCGAAGTTACAGCAAACACACAATCATCTGGTAGACGCACGTTTCGCCGTTGCTGTGGGAATGTTCTTCGGCACCGAAGAGCCGGAGCAATTTTCTCTTTCAAAAAACTAACAACAAATGATCACAACAAACCAAAAACTTCAAGTTTTTTGTTTTGATTGCGTTGTCATTTGTCGTAATATAATGCACAGCTGTATACTGCAGCGTAGTAAAACTTCTAATTAAAAATTAATCTTAATTATGGTGTATTTGTATAAGGACTTGTCAAATTGACAAATTGACTTGTCAAATTGACAAATTGACTTGTCAAATTGACAAATTGACTTGTCAAATTGACTTGCCAAAGCAAACAACGTGGCCAAATTTTCTTTTGCAAAAACTGTCGATAAGAAATAAGCCATTTTTCCTAACTATACCTCACAGTGTAGAAAACTATTTTTAAGTCCTGTTTTGCTATTGTATTTTTTTTAATGTGTCAGAATATTCTTGTTGAACAAAACTGCTTACGATTTTTAAGATTGTCTTGATCCACGTTTCTGTCAGAAGTGCTGGACTGACGTTGCTTTTAGAGACTTGTAAGAGTATTAATTTTTATCATATCTTCATGAGTATATGTACATAATTGTATAACCAATCTTGTTATAGGATGACGCACTTACAATTTATTGTTCAGTGTTAATATCCACCATAGAAAGCGCGGAACTAACGCTTGATTGTTACGATAAAACTGCAGAGGTGTAAACGAATGATATCGCTTTAAAGCTATTCCGCACCGATGAGTTTACCAGAAAGTAATTGTTTTCGGCATACATTGTGATGGATGATATAAAAAAATCTCCACTTCTGTAGTTTTCTACAAAAACATTTCAAAAACATATAATCACATTGAACACAGACGCCACAAAAGATATTTGGCTTTTACTGAACATATCCCTTCAATAGTTTTTGTCAAGTTGATCAAAAAACGGACAGCAATGCGAACGCATTTTGAAAATGACAAATTTTATTACTTGTTCAATAAATTTACAAATAATTTTGAATTGTCAAAGAAAAAAAATAATTTCTTACTTTGAGTGTTTATGAGTTTGCTTGATTTTAAGGAAAAAATTTTAAACGTCAAACAAAGCATAACAGTTTGGTTGACATGATTTAAAGGCCAAGTACTAAGTTCACGTTCAAAAACACTTTAAACTGTTGTTGGCTGTATCCCAGATATAAAACAAAAACCATTTTCACAGCAATCACACAAAAAAAATTAATTAAAATAATAACTAATCTAGTTACGGTAGGTAATATCCGCATGTTCAACCTGTAGAGAAAACTACAAAATGTATATTCCGCACAATTTGAGTATGATTTTTTTCGACTCTTTGCTTCTTATGTTTATTTATCAATATATAGGAAACTAGTTTTATACAAATATATAACATTAAAACATTTTTTTCGCATATAACAAAGAATTCCATTTAATTTTATCAACATTGAATTACGGCTGTTCGGTATGTGTCGATTTAAAACCTATATCGACAGCTTCATACATACAAAAAGAGCGTACAAGATGTTTTTTCTTTTGAAAAGAATTGAAACGTGTAAAAAGTTATTTGTATAATTTTTAAATAAATTGTTTTCGATAAATATATTTTTGGAAGTTTTTTTTTTTAAAAAATAGCATTACAATTTTGTATGCCTAGTTTTTCCGGCTTTATAAAGTTTTAACATTCTTCAGTTAAACAACGAGAAATCAAGTTACACCGTTTCCATAGTGAACCACCGATATGCGACTAAGGCATTAGCAAGAAAAGTAAAATAACGCTTTAAAGTTTAAAACACAAAATTAAAGAAGACAATAAGTATTGCTAATACCTATTAAGGTTCCCCTTTTTTAGAGTGAGTCATCGATATGCGACTGATTAGCAAGAAAAGAAAAAATCACGCTTTAAAGTTTTTAACACAGAATTCAAAAACAAAAAAAAAAAAACAAAGTATTGCATTCATTAAAAAAAATGTTCCATAAGCCTCTTGTAGATTTTGTTACATTTCTGACATTTATCCTTTTTTCCTTATAATCGTTGTTCTTATATGAAATATTTTCCTACTAAGACGAAGTAAAACAACACGGTGTTTTGCCAAACTTTCTTTTATGCGTTCGTTTCGTAAATAAAGTCTACTTATATCGATTACTTACTGCACGTATTATCTTCCAAAGTGTCAAAAATTAGAAACGAGCAAGTTGTACAGCACACGCACAAGTGCAAGTTCATTTAAAGGCAAAGGAAACTTGAATTTGTCAAAAAATTTAAATTAAAAAAAAAAAAAACAATTACACATCTCGGGGAAAAGGAGTGGATTCAAAATATTTTTTTTTCTAAATACTTGTAAAATAATTCTAATACATTTCAATCCGCTTGAAGAATTGTTCCTTTTATTTATGGTGAAGAAACATCATAATTTTACAAAGTTTTTGGTATAATTTAGCTTTACAAAGTTTTTTGGACACATATACTTTAAAGATGTGATTACAATTATAATTTTTAAAATAATTACTGTTTGCGTTTGTGGGCCGCCGTAGTGTGGTGGTAGTGATCATGACTATAATGCCAGACAACCCAGGTTCAACTTCGGGTGGGAAACCCGCCGCTGAACGAGTGAGATACTTAACGAATAAGAGATTTATCTCTGAGTAATGTAAAAGCTTCTTAATAAAATGGATTAGCCTCTCGGGGCCGGTGTTAAACAGTAGGTCCCTGTCGATGAGTTCAAATGCATGGGACACGTTGTCGAACGTTAGCGTTCGCTAGCCACAGAAATTTGATTTTCGACTCAGTATTCGACTTATGTTTTCTATGCAAATGGAAAAGTCAAAATCACTCACATTCGTGGTTGTCTTTCGTTTGCTGAAAGAAACACACAATATACGAACAGAAATTACTTCTATGCTCACTGTTTTCGCACATTTTTTTTAATCATTATTTCCATTTTGAAAAAAAACCATCCCCAAAATATAGTTTGTGTACATTTATTTTTTTCCAGTTACTTCAGTCAAATACATTTAAGTTTAAAGATATTTATTTCATTGCCTTTTTTTTAAAGAGTTTATACCCACACAAGATGAGGGTTTCGTCAAAATTACATTAAAATACCCTGACTTAGATTTAGATAACCAACTATATAATTTGCGTCACACTTATGAGCTAATTTTTAGCATTAAAAATGGGTAAAAATGCTTTCAACAATCTTTTTATTTATTTTTTTTTTTATTTATTTACAGGCCCTTAAAAAGGTTGCAAGTTGGGACTTAAGTCGCACAACGATAGCCAGTTGAGGCCCAGTCGCTTGCCAACCAAGTAACTTCTATACAAATTGACCTGAACAGAGCACAGCAATTATTTTCTTGAAAACTCCTCGGTGTGGAAATGCTAAAAATCCAAATGCGGCAAAACATCTTTCTGTAGTGGCTTATAATCGCCGAGACGTCGCACTTCTATTGTGTTTAATACCTACAGTGTTGGTAAGTTCCCTAAACTCCACGAAGAGGAAAATAAAAGAAACGAAAAATGAAAGATGAACGAACACACCACGCTTGAAAAAATACCTACCACCATGAAAGAGATCATTTTTGATTTTTCAATTTCAACATAAAGTTGCTGCTTGTTCTTCTGCTAGAGTGGTGTTGTGCGGATTAAAAAAAAGAAGCAGTGCAGAAAGAAAGCAAATTTATTTAGCACAAAATTTAGCGGCGTTTAAATCGTTTCCACAAAAGAAAAGTGTTGAAATCTAACAAAAAATAGAAAAATCAAAAGTGTTGTTAAAAAATTTGTGGAAAATATCTAGAGGAATTTAAAACAAAACAAGAAAAAAGCGCAGACGCAAACGACAAGGCCTATAAAAATACAGTTTTGGGCTGAAGGAAAAATACCAAGAGTCATTGAAAAAGAAGCAAGCATCGATCTGTGAATTTTCTATACCAAAAAACAAAAAAGAAACAAAATTAAATAATTTCAAGTGGTTTTCGAAGTGATTCAGTTTGAGTGTTCTTGTTTTTTATCGCAAATACGTTTTTTTTAACAATTTCCAAACAAAATGGGTTGCGCTGTATCTACTGCGCGAGATAAGGAAGCAAATGAGCGTTCGAAGAGCATTGATCGGCGATTGCGTGAGGAAGGCGAGCGTGCTGCATCAGAGGTGAAATTGCTGCTTTTGGGTGCGTCTGTTTTTCTTGTTTCTCAATTTTATTACTTTAAATTGCATTTTTTGATTAATTTTGTAATTACTCTTACTCTTTTGTATGTGTAATTCGAGCTAAACTTTTTGAACGATATTCTAGCATTGTTTGTTTTAATTGTCATTTTTCTAAAATTGTATTTGTTGTTGTTTTTTTTGCTAATAAGCGCGTTTGTTTGGTCTTGTTTTCTGATTTAGTGCAAATTTCAAATTACTCATCGGCAGCATTGCGCGTTGACCAAAGCAACGTTCGTAACTTCTCATTTTTTTCGGGAGAGCGGCGGGGGAATTTTCTCAGAAATCCAACCAGTGGTTCTTTTTGTTGTTGTTATTGTCATGCTTTGACACTCGCTTCTTTTTGTGTGTTTCAATTTCTTCTGACTGTCAATCAGAGATGATAAACGACATTGGTGAACTAAACCATGGGTTACCGTGCGTACTACTTTTTGTACTTCTCTTCGGTTGTGTTTGAAAGTTAAATGTTTTACGAGTACGTATAGGAACAGACTTTATTTCGGTGGTAGTGCACTTTATAGAGCCCTAATCCAGTGTTGCCATTAGAAATATTTTTTTGCTGGCCAAAAAGCTCAAAAAAAAAATCGACCAAAACCTCGTTAAGCCTGGCAAAATTGTAAAATAAAATAAGTTGGGCACAAATCTTGTAAAGGAACAATTGTCAAAAAAAAATTAAATATGGTCCTGTAGGGCATTAAAAACGAATAGTTTAAAAAAAGTCGGTGGGAAATATTTTCCGAGTTACGGAACGCTAAATTTCGGACGTACAGCTGCATATGTCTGCGACATTTGGAATCGGACCTAGGCGATATGGGTATCGTTGGAAAGCTCCCGAAAATGAAAATTTCGTTATATTTTGTGAATCTTGTGGGCTGGAGAGTCATTTTGTATATGTTTTTGAGACGAGTTTCTGTAAAAAAGGTAAAAACTCTGAAAATGACCGATTTAAGGTACGTACTTGTTTTGCCGGAGATCTTGGCATTTAAGTTTAGTTTTTTTGCGCAAAATTTGCAGAAAGTTTTTCAAAAAATTTTACAATGCTGATCATAGAAATTTTTTCTCTCGATTTCATTCAAATATTTTTTTTTAATAAAGGGTTTAAAAATGATTCATTTGTTTTCTACAAAACTAGATCGAGAAAAACATACTCCAAAATAAACATTTTTCCAGTTAGTTGCATTTTTAGTTAAACGTCGTGAAAAAATAAAAATGTTGCTACCGCTTAATAAGTCATCAGATCGAATAAATAGATATCACTGGAATGGTGTTGCAAAAAGCTTTCCAATTGCTTAATAAATAAAGAAAAGTTTGACAGATATGGCTCAAGATCTGAATTATATAGGGTGATCCATCTAGAGGTATTTTTTCAGAACAAAAAAATATAAAAATTCAAATCAAGTGTAAAATCTTTATTGGTAATTTGAAAGTACATTTTATGGCATTTGTTTTTTGAATATAATATCGTTCAAATGTTGGCCGCAACTACGCCTCAGGGTTTCCATTCTGATGGTCAAATTTTGAATGACTCGTTCGAGCATTTCGACCGGTATCGCTTTAATGACACGCGTAATGTTAGCTTCCAAAACCTGAATCGAAGTTGTTTTGTCAGCATATACTTTGGACTTTACGTAACCCCAAAGAAAAATGTCTAAAGGTCTGTCTAACTCGATCTAGGCGGCCAACTCACCTGTCCAAAACGTGAAATTAGCTGCTTTTCGAAATGACCTCTCAATAGATCCATTGTGTGAGCAGCTGTATGGTAAGTGGCACCGTCCTGTTGAAACCAAGTGTCGTCAAGATTACGGGCTTCAATTTCAGATAGCATAAAGATCGATTTCATGGCGCGATAGCGGCACCATTCACGGTTATGTTCCGCCATCATCATTTTTGAAAAAATATGCATCGATGATTCCACTAGCTTATAAACCGCACCAAACCGTGGTTTTATCTGGGTATAATGGTACCTCTTGAATCTATTCTTGTTGTTCTTCAAGCCAAATGCGGCAATTTCGTTTATTGACCTTGCCGTTGAGTCAGAAATGGGCCTCATCACTGAACAAAATTTTGGTCGAAAACAGCGGATCTTCCCGTTTCTCACCGAAGGCTCATTTCCATAATACAGTTGCCAACATTTGAAGGTAATTATTTTCAAAATATAAATGTCCTTTCAAATTACCACACTTTGTTTGACTTTTTAATTTTTTTTGTTCTAAAAAATACCCCTAGATTGATTACCCTTTAGTATTTCCTGAGTATTTTTTTCCATAAACTTTTAGCTTTCGTATTAAACGGTTTATGATGCATACTGTTGTTCAGATCTTGCGTACACAGAAATTTTTAACTTTTTTTCGAAGTTTTAAATTTATCGCCTTTGCGACCAATTACTCGCTTAAAAACATTTTCAAATTTCTATACAAGAAATTTTCTTCCCATTTGCATTAACTCCAGCATAAGAAGGATCTTTACGCACAAATATTAATAAAGTTAGTTTTAAGAAAACTTAAAAAAAAATTGATTTTGCAAATTGAAACGATATAGCGGACATTTTTTTTAACAGAATTAGAGAGGGCAGCTCCCTATTTGTATATGGGATAATAAGATTTCTATTAAACTAAGCTCCATATTCATATAATTCTACGGATGGTTAAAAATTCAAACTTTTCAAACAAAAGAGTTCTTAGTTATTTTATGAATTTGGGTGATAAAGTGTAACCTGTTTCAGCCAATTCAATTCACTCATGAATAAATGAACTTAATTTAAGATTGCCAAATTGGAATTTAAACTGTACTCAAAAAAGTACCAATGTTTCAACTGCATCATCCCTGTTAACAATAGTTTTTTGTGCTTTGTGTTTGCAAATATAGAAAAAGAGAGAAAGAAAAGAGAGCAAGAGACAAACCATTTGAAGAGTTTCCTTTTGAATCAAGTTTTTGACTAATTGTGAAGGAATTCCACATATTTCATTGAATATATAGATGAAAGCCGGTTCCAAATATTTGAAACTTATTTGACTTAGGTCTAGTTACGTAGCCTATACCCCAAATCTGCTCGATGTTTGCCAGAAGTTCGGGGATCGTTAATGGTTTGTTCGCATGACATCGTTCCTTTACGCTACCCCACAAAATAGTCTTATAGGCTGTTTCCACTACGGTCGCGTCCACGTCCGCGTCCATGATTTATCGATAAATTTGTAATGGTGTTTCCATTGTGTTTTGCGTCCACGTTTGCGTTCAAACAGCTGTTTGTGTTTATTTGTTTTTTTAGGGGTGCGAAAAATTTTAATATTTTTGTGGCCCAACTAGATCCTGCTCCTTTCTGCAATAAACACAATCGATTTAATTCCAAAAAAATATTGGTATATAATTTATATTTAAAAAATTACCTGTATTTTTTCGTTAAATTGTCCAGATTATTATTTACTTCGGCGCCAGTCACTGCCAACTTCTCGCCCATCTCTTTGTGTATGTGGGTGTTTTTTCGGGCACCCCTCAGGCCACCAATGTTCTCCTCCCAGAGGTCCAACAGATGCAGTGTTGTTACTGCTGTCCACTCCGTCTTTTTAAATTCTAAAATAATTGGAAACATTAATATTATAAACAAAACCAAAAATATTAACTTACCTCCTGTTTTTTGCATTTTGGATTTTTTTTATTTATACTGATTGACAGCTGTTTTCATATGGATGTGCAATTTGCGATTTTGCCATTGATAGGTATGGATGGGTTTCGATTGCAAAAATAATCGATTTTATAGTAAACGCGACTTATCGATAAACGCGTCCAATATGAACGCGACTTTTTCCCATACCTAACTGCCTATGCTTTTTGTATGGGCCTTAACGCGCGTTCATTGATTTTTGGATGCGGACGTGGACGCGACCGTAGTGGAAACAGCCTATTAACGGCATTGAATCGCTGATAACATAATTATCGAACTTGGCGCGTAAAATATCGATTTTCAAGCGTCAAACTGCTAAAAGTCCTCATTCTCACTGGACAACTTCACTTGCGTACATTTTTATGATTTCCTTTTCAACTCGTCTTTTGTGTTAATACAATGCATTTCGGTTTTGGCAATTTTTGTTTTCATTATTGCCTTTTGTGCATTCCGAGATTTATTTGTTCTGACTTTTGTGTGAAAAGAATACTACAATAATCTGCAGCCAACTTCACACTACGAAAAATTATAACTGTAATTAACTGTACGAGGAAGTTTTTTCCCTTTCCATTATCCCTACTTCTCTCTTATAAACAGAGTTGCGGCAAGTAAAGTTGCCTGACGAGAATTGCCTGGGACAAAGCAATGATCATCTAAGTCGGTGTCTTCAATCTGCGGTCACAGACAATGGTTTAGCAGGATTTTTAAAGAAAAATGGGCCAATGATGACCGCTCGAAAATTTGCAAACTGTCAATCTTTCAGGTTTTATTAACTACCCTACGATTATGGGGGATTTTTAACATCTTAGAAAATGGCAGTTTTGCAGATTGATCTTTTACGAGCAAAATCATTGTCTATTTCGAACTGAGAAGCTATAACGAAGCGGATGGTCGTGTGCCTTAAATTGACGAGTTAATTAGTCCCTGTAAGCGAAGTCTTTTACTCAGGTCAGGCGGTTGCATAATATGTGGAGTTGTTATGATCGATGGAGTGTCGATGTACTAAGGCTGAATCGCATCCTATTGGCTAGGCAGCCACACTACTGTTATTGTCAAAGTAACATATGGTTCAAAAGGAAACCATATAGACCACTCAGTGAATATTCCTACTCGCCGTAAATATCTAAGACGTCTGTCTGCGGAACGCAAAGATTACTTCTCATTCACTAAAGTATAAAGCCAGACAGCTGAAATTTTATTTTAGAAAACATTTGTTTTCTGTTTGTACTCGCTTATTAAACGAGTAAGTGGTCGTTAACGATAATAACTACAATAACTTTTTTAATTTTTTTTTGTATAGAAGAACTGATTGGCTTTATGCATCATTAACCGTTTGATTTGAAAATTTGTAAGTTGTAGAAAACAAGTTATTTTATAATTACTATAAGCGAGTAATAACCGAGCTCGCTAAAGGTTATTCCTGAATAAATTTATTTAAAAAAAAACTTTGAATGTTCAAGCAAAAGGTTTATAACACAAATTGTCTATAGTTTTCTGTAAACAAAATCATTTTCATATTTTTGTACAATACTGTGAAGTTATCGCTTAAGTGACTTTCTAGCGATTTACCATTGGAACACGGCCAGTGTATGGCGAAAACAATAGGCCTGTTCGATCAGTACTCGGTTATTTAACGAATAAGGGGTAGCTAAGGCTATTACTTATAAACTTTAAAGATACATTTTTGAAATGTTTTCTTATACAAGAACAAATTGACTTTAACCGTCATAAACCGGTTAATTTGAAATATGTAGAAAAAAGTTGTTGGCACGTTGTTTCTCCTAAAAATTGCACGTAACTTTCTCATCGTCACAGTAATCGATGATTGATTTTGAAAAAATGTTTAACGATTTATCGAATATTTTTCTGTAATAAACTTGCCACGTCTCTACTTAGTAGGGCCACAAATACTGTTACAACATTGAACACACCCATTTCAATAGTAGAACTGAACATTCCCCCCTAATGTCATATGGGGTTTAAAAACTAACCTCAATAGTGTTAGTCTGTAATGGGATTTTAAAAATGTTTCAACTTTCACCATGGAGTGGTCAGATAATAAGAACCGTATCGCTGTAATAGCGCTTTTCAAGTGTGAAATGAAAAAAAGCGATATTTTCAAAACGCTCCGGCCACAAGGGATTAGCCGCATGTTCGTCTACCGATGCATAAAACTGTTTGAGGAGACTGGAAATGTAAAAGACCGCCACCGGTCGGGCCACCCACGCTCTGTTCAAACACCGCATGTCATCAAAGCCGTTAAATCAAGAATTCAAAGAAATCCGCTCCGAAAACTGAAAATCATGGCCCGTGAGATTAATACCAGGCAAAAGTCCATGAGTCGAATCATTAAAAAAGACTTGGGACTTGGGGCTTTCAAACGACGTACAGGACATTTATTGACTTCAGCTTTTAAAAAAATAGGATTGAAAAATGCAAACGTCTTGTGATGATTAACGCTGAGAACTTGCACAGAAAATTTTTTTTCACCGATGAAAAATTTTTTACTGTTTAGGAAAAATTTAACAAGCAAAATGATAGAGTGTATGAGCGGTCATCTAAGGAAGCATCTGAACTGATCCCAAGGGTGGAAAAGGGTCGATCACCCAGCTTCAGTCATGGTTTGGTGGGGTGTCTTTTACGATGGGGTCACTGACCTGCATTTCTGCGAACAAGGAGTCAAAACATCGGTCAAAGTTTACCAAGAAACCGTTTTGAAAGCTGTTGTTAAGCCTCTTAACAATTCTCTGTTCCAAAACCAGCCATGGACTTTCCAGCAGGATTCTGCGCCGGCCCATAAGGCTAAAACGTCCCTGGCCGGGCTTCGAAACAATTTACCAGCGTTCATTTCCTCTGAAGAATGGCCCTCAGGCAGTCCAGATTTAAACCCATTGGATTACAAATTGTGGACGGTTTTAGAGGAGAAGGTTTGTCACAGAAGATACCCCAACATTGGATCTCTTAAGACTGATTTGGTTCGAGCTGTGGCCAATTTTCCAATAGTCAATCGTAAATAGCTGCACGATATTTACGATTGACCAGTGCGACTTAAGGCGTGTGTAAAGGCAAAGGGCGGATATTTCGAATAAGAAGATTATTTTTGGATACAATATCAATTAATATATTAAAAAATATTTGTTTTAAAAACATTCAGTACTTTTTATTTTACAGCATAAAACGTGTATAACAGTATTTATGTCCCTACTAAGTATATGAATTCTTTTACTTTTTATAATGGAACTATGGAATTTGAATTAAATGCCAAAAAAATAGAATTTAAGAATTTTTCACAAACAAACTGACTATTTCAAAAAAAAAAAATACCAGTTTTTACCTCTTTAAGTGGAATAAAAAAATACCTGGATAAGTAGGAAACCTTTTTTAAGTGAGAATAAATAAACAGGCGGTCCCTTGCGATCCCACTTATCCAGGATCAACTGTTTTACGAAACTACATAATTACAATATACCCAATAAATTTATATTAATAAACTTAAACTCAATGTGCGCATTAAAGATAAAATAAAACGCTTAAATGACCCAAAAATCATCTGGTTTTCGCAAGGTGATGCCAAAAATTGATTCTAGAAAATGTGTAAAGACAGGGAAAAAACCGTTGAATGGAATTCCTTGTGGATGACTTGATTGTTTTCCTCTTTAGACACATGTGGTTAATGGCTTTTCATGGAAATTTCAGCGTTTTTGCTGTTTTTCTTTTTCAGTAACATTTTCCAAGTACCTACGAATACTTTATTTTTATAAATAAATAAACGTTTTATGATTATAAACAAGCCATGAATGACTCGAATATTCATTCGCTCACTTTTTCTTCTAAATGATGATGAAGATGATGACGACGATTACACTCCACAAACCGTTCACAATAAATATAATAATTAACTGATTATGTTTTGAAAACAAAATACAATTATATAAAGACTAAAATAGAGCGATGACTAAGCCTATGGCACATGCCTTTTGATAAATAACAAATAATTGGTTGCATGAATGAATGATTCAATTCTAATTGACGTTTTGTTACTTCTATAGCAAACAACCAGCACTACATTTCAATGGCGCTCCGTATGCAGAATCTATATTCGTTGTAAATATTAATTGAAAAATAAATTTTATTTAAACATTTGATGAAATTCATAGAATAGATAAATCAAATTCACCTTCATCTAAATTTCATAGAAATAAAATACAATTTCTTTTTGTACGAGTATTTGCTGTTTTTATTTAGCTTAGAAGTTTCTTGTGGAAAACGAAACAGTAAATATCGGTAATAACGAAAGAGAATTGTGTGGAAATCTTATCGCTTTAAATAAATACTGACGCTTACAATAAATATTTGCTATTTACTTTATAACGGATTTTTGGTTTTGGTCGAAAATAAAAAAAAAATGTTATCGAATCGACGAAAATAACGCCGGATTCACGACACTTGGTAACTGCAGGCAGGGCGAACTTTGTAACTTATCAGTGAATTGTTGTTATTTTCTTTTGATTTCAAAACTGTTTTCCATTTCGTTCGTAGACAAATTCCCCTAACGTATTTGTCTAATTGTTTCCCCCTAATACCGACCATGGCACAATAATACAGGTAGTGTCATCAGCTACAACAAGAACAACATGCTATTTCTTATTGTATAGGGTAGTCCAACTAAAATGCACAATGTTAATTGTAAATAAAACAAAGTGTTTTCAGAGAATTATCTTTTTATTTTTTCTATTATGATAGAAGGATCTATGACAATTATGTGTGAAACAAAATATCGAGGAAATGCTCTCCACGGCTTCTATCCGATGGTCCATATTTTCAATGTCTGAGACATAATGTGGTTTCAACGTCGTCAATGTGCCGAATTATCTCATGCTTTAGCTCTAGTGTTGTTCTTGGTTTATTTAAATATCACCAAAGAAAGAAGTCCAATGGTGTCGAACCACATGATCGTGGCTGACAATTAAAATAGCCACGATGTGATACGAGGTTTGCTATATCGAGCCATAAGCGCTAACCTATCGTAAGTGAAAAAATGCAAATTTTACAGGAGACGGTTTTTATTATTTATTTCAAACAACTTTATTAAAAATGCAAATGTTTTAATGCAAAAATTTAAGATTTCTACCTACTCATATAACTGTATCAAAAAACAAAAAAAAAAAATCTGAACACATTTGCGATTGCTGCAGCAATTTGATGTGTGACTTACGATAAAATTGCTACACAATAAAATTTAAACAATCATTTACGATAAAATGCAAAAGCTTTTTTTTTGATGTTTTACTAACAATTTTGTCATTTTAAAAATACAAAACGATGAGGCTTGTCCTAACGATTATTTTTCAGCAATAAAATTTTTTTTCCAAAAATTTGACTTACGATAGGTTAGCGCTTATGGCTCGATATGTATATATATATATATATATATATTTTTTTTTTTAGCATAAACGTACTCAGAACGTTTTGACGTACGTCCATCATTTGTGTTGTTTACAGTGACTTGAAAATCAAGTTGGCAACGAATTAACTCGTGAACATTTTCGTGCGATCAGTTTTCACAACTTTCGCCGTGGATTATCACGACATGAGTGCATCGATGGACTTAAATCTTTGTATGGCGATGAGCACGATCCTATAGCACTGTAAAAAACTGGTTTAATGCATTCAATCGTGGCCGACGCTCGCTCAAAGACGAAGGTCGTCCAAAAACGGCCGTTGTGCCAGAGAACATTGATGCCGTGCGTGAACTGATAATGCAAGATCGTCATGTGACATACAGTGAGATAGAGGCATCCCTGGGCATTTCTTCCACCAGGATACATTCGATATTGCATGAACACCTGGCCATAAAAAAGGTTTGTTCTCGTTGGATCCCACACAATTTGACAATCGGTTAAAAAAAAGGCTTGTGTCGATTGGTGCAAAGAAATTTTGAAAAAAAACGATCGCGGTGTTTCAAAAGAAGATTTTTAAGATCGTCACAGGTGACGAATCATGGATCTATGCGTATGAGCCCGAAACAAAACAATAATCGACCGTGGGTCGAAGACGAGCCAAATCCAATGAAAGTTGTTCGGGGAAGAAGCACTTTGAAGCAAATGGTCGCATGTTTCTTCGGCAAAGCTACTCATGTGGCGACTGTTCCGCTTGAGCAACGTAGGACGGTCAATTCTGAGTGGTTCACCACAAATTGTTTGCCTGAAGTCTTTGGAGAAATTCGAAAAACGAACAAGAGAAGACGAAAAATCATTGTGCACCATGACAATGCGAGCTCTCACACATCGGCTCAAACTAGCGCCTTTTTGACCGTCCAAAACGTCGAATTGATGGATCATCCGCCGTACAGCCCTGACTTGGCACCCAATGACTTCTTTTTATTCCCGCACATCAAGAAAAAAATGCGTGGTCAACGATTTTCGTCGCCAGAAGATGCTGTTAAAGCATTCAAAAACCATGTTTTGGAGGTGTCTCAATCGGAGTGGAAAAAGTGCTTCGACAATTGGCTTGAGCATGCAAAAGTGTATAAATCATGCTGGAGAATACTTTGAAAAACAATAAAACCATTTTTGATGATAAATAGTCGGGTTTTCATTATTAGGCCAGAAATATATATAGCAGCCCTCGTATGTCAAAAATACGTGCGATCCTTAGTTCTGAGAACTTTTTTTTTATGAATATTTAAAGTATTCGTGAAGTCGTGCCAAATTCAATCACGTAGTTTGAATTATGTGTACAAATTAAGCCCTTTCCAATCCCATACGTGAAATTCTTTCCAATATCTCAAACTATTTACTGGATCATGTCTTGCTTGGGAATCGTTCCAATTGTTCGCCTTCACCTAATGAAATGCCAACAACATAAATTGTAAATTGTATTTAATCAATCATTTAAATAGCGCGAAAAGCAAAATCACACAAAGACGGACATTCAGACCGACACCGGTCAGTTTACAATCAAATAAAATAAAAGAGAGACACAAACGTGTAAACATTCAAATTTATAAGTCCAACATCATTATACATATGTCAGATCATAACACGATGTTTTCAATTTTACCAACACAGAGTGTGGGGAACCTCTCATAGCCCATGTGTGTTATTTAAACCCCTTGGGCAGCGGCCACCAGCATAATGGACGGACTTAGTCAACATCAGATCACATGAGTCGTCGGTCCCCCACATTATAATGATATGATGCTATTGCCGCGTTGTTGTTGTTCATGATCAGTTGCCCGAGTACAATTGTTGTTTGTCTTACTTTTTTTCCAAACCGATCGAGTTCATGTACTAATATCAAATAAACAAAAGTTATTTCGTTTTCGCTTGTTTTTTGCTGTCTATTTCGCTCTAAATAAGCAATTGTTTTCACTTTAATCATTGCGAATGTCTGATTGATGTAGAGAGGGGAGGATGACAAAAGGGGGGTTTAGGTAGGTTATTTATGCCGCGTATTAACAGTAGAGCTGATAGGTGTAGCATGATATCAGAGTAATTTTAGATCGAAAAACGATTTTTCAATCAACTTTGTTTGATCGAAGAAAAATTGGCCAATTGTAAAATATGTATCAGCTGAAATGTTACTGTTACGAGGGCGGCTCGGAAACTTCTAAGCCTAGCAAAAAAAGCGCGGTATTAACAGAAAAAAGTTAAGTGTTTTGGAAACTTCCATCTCTGCTATGAACACATGTGAAATTTTGTTTCCATCTGGCAACTCCTTCATATAGAAACAGGTGTTCACAAAAGACGCATCCGCGATTTTTTTACAATGGGAAAATTAGAAATGCGTGGTGTCATTAAATATTTACATAAAAAAGGTTTATAGGGACAAGAAATTCATAATGATATGGTGAATGTGTTAGGTGAAGGTGCGCCTTCATATGCAACAGTAAAAAATTGGTTTGCTGAATTTAAACGTGGTCGTACAAGCATTGAAGATGAACGACGTAGTGGACGTTCAAAAACAGCAACAACAACAGAAATTGTAGCCAAAGTGCATGAAACAATTGAAAATTTACCGAACAATTGGGTTTATCGGATGAGGTACTGCCAATGCAGTTGTGTTAGTCATATGAGTGATATTGTGTTTCATTATTAAATGACAAAATTCAACCTATCCTATAAAACAAGACATTTTAAAAAATTATCAGTACTTCTTTTTTTAAGGCCGATTCAAAGTTAAAATTTTAAATCGCCCACCCTGTATTTTGCATATGCGAATGTTCATTACAACCCTTATTTGGACAATCATTTATGAAAAGGCACATCCTGGGCTACCTTCGGTATAACTTGCATCAACCCTGCAGCTTCTGTTTGTCCATAGTAGGTCAAATAGAAGCCATAATGTGTTTCTCTTCTTTATCGTTGGTTTGGAAAATGTTATGTTTTTCAGTACAGTCAGACTAGTGACCGACCATCTTGATATTGAATATTCATTCAACTCAAAACAAAACAAATTTTGTTATTCAGGACTTTATTATTTTAAAAATTATTTCAGACAAGCGATCTTCTAGCGTTATTAGCGTTTACTAGTCGTATTGATGAAATATTTCCATTTGTCCTCCATGGAGGCACTGCGATCAGCTCTAAAGCAATTTTCGTCAAATTTGACATTCAAGGTGACGAATTTAATATTAAGGTTAAGGTTTGGTTTATTGAGTCTTACAAGAGTTCTTAATTAAAGTTTAATTTCAAATGATGATGCTTAGAAAACTTAAAAATATTGCGTATTATTTTAATTTTATATAAAATTGGATATTGTGACTTACAATATAATAAAATTAGTTTAATTTTCTTAAAAAGAAAAATATCGTTATGAGTATACATCAGTGCTTGCTGCCGGCACTTCCAGAGTCCTAGTAGAGTTATATCTACTAAAATAAATCTTAAATCTAAGGTAACTACTAAAGTAAATCTTAAATCTAAGGTAACTAAACAAAATAAAACAAAAAAACAAAACGACGCTCTAAAACTAAAAATAAATAAATAAATAAAAATAATATAAATAAGTTGCACCCTCTGTGAATGCCGGGAGTAGTGAACGAGTAAAAGTTTTGTCCAGGCTGTGTGTCAATATTCTCCTTTTAAATGCCAATCGCAGACAGATAGTTTGTCAAAATGTCTTGCGTTATGCGACCTTCAAACTGTTTTAACTTTTCTACAAATTTTGCCCTAAGACCTAAAGAGTAATCTGACAAGGGTATTAGCGAAGCTTTCTTGTATATAAAATTACTAGCTGACCCGGCCAACGTTGTTTTGCCTTCAAATTTAATTTTCACTGAAAGTCTGGTTCAGTTGCAAAGTCGTGGTGGATTCATATTTTGATGAAGAAATGCAGTTGCACCGTGCAAATGACAGTTGCACGGGATACAACTTTTATTCAAATAACTTTTACTGGAGCCGAAATAATAGAATAAGGTATTCTGATCATTTTATTGAAATCTAAAAAAAGAATAGAACAATAAATGTATTCAATTTAAGGCTGCACGATACACTTCATTTTTTGATTTCTGCATAAATAAATAGTGAGGACGGTTTCCCAACTCGAAAACATGCCCTGTGATAAGCATGACATTTCCAGATTTATGCCGCACACTTCCAGCGGCATAAATCTTGAAATGACTTGTTATGGTCATCGCAAATGCAAGTTTCAGTGGGAACTGAATTCGTTTGAACTGAAATGGCAAATCAGTTGAAGTCAAGGGAATTCGCGGAATTAGACATTCTTCTCCTTTGAACGGCCCTTTCACTATCACATTGTTCATTAGCTTTATCACAATCAGGCGAGTTTCATTACACAGTTTTGGTGCAGATTTCGTAGCATAATGATGACAGATCCAACTTTAAGAAACAAATGATGAAGCCGCCAGGCAAATCTAAAGAGTTTACGAATTCCACTGAATATTTGACGACATCGTCTTCGTTTTCAATGTGATCGATCGATTTGTATGAAAGCTATTCTCCCGGAATTTGATTTCAAATCGTCCAATTTAAGTCATTGAAATCAGTATTTTTCGCTAATAAAATGAAGCGTGCGCTCAACCAATGGTAGTTACGATGTTCTGATAAACATTAGTGATGAGTTCATCTTTGGTTGAAAGAAATTGGCAAATGGTAGGTGCAATCGATATTAAACCACTGGAAGTATTTACTGGAATTTCTCCATTTACGATTCTCAGCAGTTCTTTTAAGAAAACTTCTGCGGTTCTCAATGGAATAGTTTTCACGTATCGCCACAAATAGGATGACTTCAGGCATGCATTTAATTCATCTGATTTCGGAATCACGGGAAGTGTTTGTCGGAAGTCGCCTGCCAACAGTATCCTCACGCTACCAAAGCGATTATTATTGTTGCGCAAATCTTTCAATATTCGATCGAGTGCTTCTAATGATCGTTTGTTCGCCGTCGTGCACTCATCCCATATTATCAATTTACAATTTTTCAACCCTTTTGCAATGGCTGATTGCTTTAAAAAGTTGCCAACAGGATTTTCGTTGGTGTGCTGGTTTAGATGAAGCTTTAGTGCTGCATGTGCGGTTTTTCCACCTTCCAACAGTGTTGCAGCAATTCCGGTAGATGCTAAAGCAATACCACTTTGAGCACGTATTGCTGCTAACATCAATGATAGCAGGAACGTTTTCACTGTTCCGCCGGGCGCATCAAGGAAAAATAGTCCAGCATTTTCATCATCGACAGCCTTTATCAGTGTATTATACGCACTCATTTGTTGTTTATTCAACAGTGGAATATTTGTTTGTATTTGTTGTTGCA
Source organism: Hydrotaea diabolus (assembly GCA_963513945.1). Taxonomy (NCBI): domain Eukaryota; kingdom Metazoa; phylum Arthropoda; class Insecta; order Diptera; family Muscidae; genus Hydrotaea; species Hydrotaea diabolus. Next base: position 95,012,682 of record OY740719.1, on the reverse strand, counting down.
ATGTTATTGTGTCGTAGGAACGCTCGCGTTCCAATTCACGATTTCATCTATAGGGTGATCTTTCAGAACAAACAAAAATATAAAAGTTCAAATCAAGTGTAGAATCTTTATTGGTAATTTGAAAGGACATTTTATGGCATTTATTTTTTGAATATAATTTCCTTCACATGTTGGCCGCAACTACGCCTCAGGGTTTCCATTCTGAGGGTTCAATTTATTGACACGCGTAATGTTCGCTTCCAAAACCTGAACCGTAGCTGGTTTGTCAGCATAGACTTTGGACTTTACGCAACCCCAAAGAAAAATGTCTAAAGGTGTGATATCACTCGATCAAGGCGGCCAACTCACCTGTCCAAAACATGAAATTAGCTGCTTTTCGAAATGACCTCCAAATAGATCCATTGTTAAGTTAACTGTATGGCAAGTGGCGCCGTCCTGTTGAAACCAAGTGTCGTCAAGATTAAGGGTTTCAATTTCAGATAGCAAAAAAATCGATATCATGGCGCGATAGCACCATGATATGGTTATTCATGGTTACGTTCCGGCCATCATCATTTTTGAAAAAATATGCAACGATAACTCCACCAGGTTATAAACCGCACCAACCCGTGGTTTTCTCTGGGTATAATGGCACCTCTTGAACCTCTTCTTGCTCTTCAGCCCAAATGCGACAATTTTGTTTATTGACTTCGCCGTTGAGCCAGAAATGGGCCTCATCATTGAACAAAATTTTGGACGAAAACAGAGGATCTTCCCGTTTCTCGACTAACGCTCATTTCCATAATTGCCAACATTTGAAGGAAATTATTTTCAAAAAATAAATGCCATAAAATGTCCTTTTAAATTACCAATAAAGACTCTTGATTTGAATTTTTATATTTTTTTTGTTCTGAAAAAATTCCTCTAGATGGATCACCCTAATAAATATATAAATGAAATGTGTTTTGTTACTAAACCATCATACCAAATATTTTTCAAATGCCGGTTTCATGCAAACTACACATAAATCATCAACAGACCATCGTAACCTAAAATTTTGTACCGATTGTCAGCCTTCTAGCTAAAAAAAACAGTTTTGTTGCGCCTCCTCCGCCCACACTCCAAAATTTCGATTATGAACAAACCCCCAGAAGGAAGTATCCAGTTTTCCCCAGTCGTTTTCAAGTTGTAAGCGGTGTAGCAAAGCTCATTTCATTTTTATATACTTAATGAAAAAAGAAAATTGAAAAAAATCGAAAATAAACCTGTCGAAACACGCTGGGTGGTAAAAATCAGACATTTTCAAATTTTGATATTTTGAAGTTTTTTTTTTATTTTTTTTTTATTTTTTTTTTATTTTTTTTTTTTTTAAACCCGTGCTGAGAAAATACCTTTCCAACAAAGTTCAAATCATCAAAATCGGTTTGGCCAATCTCGAGTTATGGGATTACATCGCTTCGGACACTTTCTTTTATATATATAGATTTGAGTATCGTTTGTTGTTAGCGTGAAAATTCTTCTCAATGCATTTCCTTATAATTTTTCTTTCGAAGATTTCAATTTTTTTTATTATCGTGATTGATATGGTAAACCAAACTGGAAATGCAAAGAGAAGTAGCGGTCTGAAGCATGCTTTATATAAAAATAGCTTTGTATCTATCGACACCGACTTACTATTGAATATTCTCGAGAAAGCTCCATTAATACGTTCGGCTTTACCTAAATATTTGATTTGATATTCTGAAAATTATTTCTGACTTATGGCAGTCTAGTTTTAATATTTAATGCTAGTTACTATAATCTAGTCTCATTGACAAAAGTATTTCAATTTGTCCTCCATGGTCACACTAAGTCCTTTGTAGAAATCTGCACTTGTTGTGTAAATAATTTTAAATTCAAATTTAACTTCACTATGCTCACACTGCTCTGTCTCTTCAAATATTTTAAAATTCGAATTTATCTTTTTTAACCCATTGGGGATTAAGGATTTTTTGCGTCGCTGAAAGTTAGATTCAGCGTCACTCGTCACTCACATGACAAAACCATCTCAATATCGATTTAAAAGGGAATTGTAATCCAATCAATCTAGTGTATGGAACTTGTAAAAAGGATCTATCCGCTTTGTATGGATTTGTTGCGCAAAAGATGGGATAAACAAATAATTATACAGACTCCAACAGATCGTATAATGAATAGCCTTTCACACGTTATTATAATAGAAAAATGTATTTGCTGTAACAGATTTCGTTGATTTCTTCATTGATTTGAGAGAAGTTTCCCGTAGTTCCTTAATGGAATGTCGTGGGACTTAATTAATTATATACAGTCAAACCTGGATATGTGGAATTGCAAGGGACCTACTGTTTATTCCCAATTCAGGAGGTTACTTACTAATACAGTTTTCCACTTATCCAGGTAATTTGATTTTTATTCCACTTAATGTGAGCTATGTTTTTTTACAAAAGTGCAGTTGATGTAAAGTATATTTTTAAATTCTGTTTATTAGCATTAAATTCAAATTCCATAGTTCAATTAAAAAGATTAAAAACAAATGAATATGCTTTTATAAACATAAAAAGTAAAAAAACCGAGCGCTCGCAACTTCGCACCAGGGTTGTCAGTTTTTTTTTGGACTCTGTCGCCAAACTGTTCATCAAAATTACTCAAAAAATAGACGAAACTAAAAACGCAGTTATAACTATACCGCCAATATCTGTGCCCCTCTATCCTATGATGGAAGGTAGAAAATGCATAGAACGGAGTCATTTAATCTGGTACGAGACAAAATATCCATAAGTACGACTTTTGGCGTTCTAGAGTAAGCTACTTTTTTTGTTAAGACATTAAAAAATTAAATAAGGATGTTTTCATAAAATCACGGAAAAATCTCCGATCTCACAATATTTGCGAGAAATCGCCCAACCTTTCAAGCATGCGTCGCTCTCCGCAAAAACTCCCATAGTAAAAAACAAAAACAAGAAACAAATGAGGAAAAAGACCTTGAAAACCTTTAAAAGTTTAATAAGGGCGTTTTCATAAAATCCGCCAGAATACTAGCCAAATCACGGAAAAGTCTTCGATCTCAACATATTTAGCGAGAAATCGCCAAACCTGATAACCCTGACAAGTGAGAAAATAGAAAAAAAAATTTACTTTTGGGGGAACAGCATGAAAAGGGAAATCCCACTCATAGAGGTAAACTAGTAAAAATTCCCACTTTGAGGTAAATTCTTAAAAATCAAGTCCCACTTAAAAAGGTTCAAACTTCTGCTAAAAAAGTTTATTTTTTTTTTGTTTTAAGTGTGTAGGGACCGCCAAAATTTTCCCACTTATTAAGGTTCGACTGTATATACTATATTCGAGGAATCCTCTCTTGAAGTCATAAACCCCAAATATACAAAAAATAAGCCATGGAATGTCTTGCAACTTCAATATCATCTTTCGGTGTTGGGTATGCTATTTTGTTTATCACACCTGTTTCGAACTCATGTATGTAGTACATGTTTATTTATTTTATGATTCAAGGTATGAAACTGTGTGTTGCGCCGATAAATTTCATTTCATTCATACATTTCGTTTCGGTTTAAAGTGTTGTTTAGACAACAAACTGGATAAAACTATAGTATTTCCTTATTAGCGTAAGCTAACATTTGACATTTCACTTTATCTTGGGGAAAATTTATAATTCTTTCAAAATTAAAAAAAAAACATGTATACCAAATAGCTCGCGTTTGGGTATGCATATTAGTTAAAAATATTTTTGAATATTCATAAAATGTAAAAAACAAGTTTTTTTCTGACAACTTTTTGGACAAATATTTTTCTACTTTAGCAGTTTTTGAAAAAAAAAATAAAAAATTCATGATAACTTTTTTGGAAGAAATATAAAAAAGGGTCCTATAAAGTTAATTAATAATACAAGCGTTGGGAGTTTTTTAAAATCCAGAAAACATGCTCAAAATAATGTTTATTCGTTGTTTTGGTCTACTGCCAACAGTTTTTACCTAACCTCATCACGACTTAAACTATATTTGGTTGCAATTAATGTTTTATTTCTAATGAATTAAAATTCAGCAGAAACGTCTGTCAGCAGTATCTAGTTCGATCAATGAATTAATAAGCAAAATTTTATAGACCAACTTTTCCTAACTGAAACAGGAAATTGATATTAAAAGAATAACGCGTAGGATGAACTGATCTTAAGATATTTTTTTCTTGTCCTGTACTAACCAATAGTAAGGAAGCGTAATGGAAAAGCAAATTATGCTAAACATTTTTTAAGAAACTTTGATGAGTTAGTTTATGCCAGAACTAGAAAACACTTGGTGCCGGTGGTGATTTTTTATTAGATTTTCTGAATGGAGAACCTTTCGAGAATATTGTATAAAAATTTAAGATGAAACTTACGAAGAGACTGCAGTTTAAGAAAACCGCGCCTCATACTCAGTATTATTCAAAACTTACTAGTATTTTTCCCGCAACTCACGTTTCCGAACAGGCTGCCCCTCATAACTTTAACACTACTGCACCGATTCTTTTGAGGTTTTAAAAAATAGTCTGTGCATAATTTACAAGGTCTTTTTTTCAAATTTGTTAATATTTTTTATTTTTACAATTTTTTCGGCAAAAATTATGTTTTTCAGTTCAAAGTGTTCCCAAAAGAAGTTGAAATTGCGAAAAATCCTTCCAGTGTTAGCAGTGAAAAACAATTATCTGCCGAAAGAACCACCAACTATTGATCGGAGAGACCCTATAAAGTTTATATAATCTTGATTGTCGTAAAATTCTGAGACGATCTAGCCATGTCCGTCCGCGTGTTTTCTGAAAGCACGATATCGTTCAAACGGATCAACCTAGTTTTGAGAAATTTTGCATAATGCAGGCTTATGGTCACAAGCTGTTTGGGATTGTAAATGGGCGAAATCGTCCCAGGGGGAAAACGTTTTCACTCTTTTAAATACCTCAGAAAAGAGCTGAGCTGCTGAAAGGCTAGGCTCAGGTGACCTGCATGGTCAAAACCGTCGATTAATAGTCAATATGGGTACTAAAATTAAAGCAAATTTTACTTTTTTTGTTTTTAATGGGCTGATTATAGTCAATATTATAAATAAAACTAATTCATTATTTTAATTTTTTCTCGACGTTTCGTTGGCTTTTTTCCGACATCCTTGGGACAATTTATTTTTTGATTAATACCTGGTTTTGACAAAAAAAAATTAATAAATATATTATCTCCTTTTTTTTTGCTTTATTATCGTATTGTCGAGGGTACATAAGGATTAGAAATTGAATTCTTTTTTAGTTCGAATGTGTATTTTACCTCTGATTCATTGAACTTTGTTTTTACTATGATGTTTGTTACTTTTCTTATTAAATTTAAATTTATTGTTTTAATAAAATTAACTTACGAAAAGTAAATACCTTTTTTGTGACACTTTTTTAAAAATAATTGAAAAAAAATATCTTTTTGAAATTTTTCAACGGTAACCCTGTGCAGCAGTCGATGTTATTTGTCTTGCCTTGTTTTAATAATCACATTACAGAAATAAAATGAAAACTGCATATTTTTTTAGACCGACACTAGCAAAAAATGCACAGTTTTTTCTTCCTTTCCTTTAATATACAGTTGACCATCCCCATTTTCAGACAAAGCATTCCTCTTTGAACCGTTGGTCAATCAGTTCATTAGTTGTGCCCGTATCATTTGACAGCTATCCTTTTTTGAAATCATTCGCAATTTCTCAAATACTAATCCAGCATTTAGAGCTGTTTTTAAACTGCATGCCCTGTCTGAATATCACCCCACCACCATTCATTGCATATTTATTTAGTTTTTTTCCATTGAGGTCAGCCCATCTGACAGCTGTGTTCTCTTCCCATAACGCCATTGGCTGGATTTCTCTAGAAAGTTCTGTTAAGTGTCAATAAAATCGATTTTTATTAAAAATGCATTCAAAAAATGAAAGAAATGTCTCTGTCTGGGGTCATTTCCAAAAGCAGCACTTCCGTTATGTGCGTCATTAATGACATCGGCGCCGCCGTCAACGTCGGCGTCCTCGTCATAGTCTTGTTTGCACATTAATAAACTTCCCTCCGAAAATGTCTTATCTCGCCACAATTGAAATACCATGAAAGGCGAAAAAAAGAACACAAGTGATGAACATTCCGGGACAAGTAAAGTAAGAAACCCTAAGAAGATTGCATCAGTGGCACTATTGCATGACGATAAATGCATGCACAGAACAAAAAACAAGGGGTTGTTTCTCAACAAAATGCTGAAAGGGACAAAATGATCCCTGCAAGGCGCAGACGGAACCGACGAACGTTTGTAACAGAAATGAAAAATGTGGGAAAATAATATTTAGGAAAGTATTAAAATCATTCAAGTGTGAAAGAAAAGGAAAGACAATGAAGAAATGGGGAAACAAAATTTTCAAAATCCACTTAAGCGATGGAATAAATAAAAAAATTCATTTCAATTGAAACGCAAAGACTTCAAGAAATCGAAAAGAAAAAAAAGACTACCTGCTGTGCTTAAAGCGGTAGTTTTCTACCTGTGAATATGATTAAGACAACAACAAAATTTGCGATTGTTTTCCCAGTATTTTTTGTTATTTTTTGCTTTGGCTGTTTGTTGACTGCTGACTGACAGGCAGGCTGTGTGGTTTGTAGAAACTGTTTTCATTGCTGTTTTCATTAATTTTATTAAATTTTCTTTTGCTCATTGTTTTCTAGAAAAAATAAACTGAGCAAAACGCACAGAAAACAAATGTTTCATTTCTTTCGTCTTTTTGTTAGATGCGGTATAAAGCCCCCTGGAGACGTACCAAAAAACACATCAATCAGTGCATATGTGTGAGTGTCGTATATTTGAAGCTTTTGAGGAGACGTACAAATAAACACATCAATCACCATTTCTATTTTGACTTCGTAGCGTTCGCACCTAATCATGTCGTCGTCGGATGATGATTTATTATTATTGACTACTTGTGCAGTGTTGTTGAGGAAAAAGAAAAGTATGAAAGAGAAAAAAAAAATTTTAGTTTTCAATGAAACGCAATATAAACTTTTGTTCATCTAAGCACTTTTCCATTATTTCACTTATTTTCTTTTCACTTGTTTTCTTACCAAACACAAAATATGTACGTATGTATGTATGTTTATTTTTTGTTTTCGTCCGCGCACTTGTTTACATGACGGGAAAAACAAAGCAAATGAATTTTTTTTGTCAAAACAACAGGAGACATACCACAAATCAGCCATCAAATAGAAATATCAAAAATTTTTGATTTTCATCAATCAATTGCCGACAACATGTACGTGTAGCCGAAAAAGAACGAACGCACGCACACAACTTTGTGATTGATGGGTTTTTTGGTACGTCTCCAGGGGGCTTTAGAGCCGTGCGGGATGAGAGAGAGAGTCTTTGACTCGGGCTAGGAGAATCACAGCAAAATCGTAACTAGTTTGCGGTAAAAGCTATAATGAAATGCGTCATCCGTTTTGGTTCATCTCTCTCTCTCTCTCTCTGCCATTTTAAGACCAGAGTCTTAGAGCCGGCATGATGATGATGACGATGGTGTGAAGATGATTGTGTCACTTTGAGTCACTGATCTATTGTTCCGTTTTGTTTCTTTTTTTCGGTCATTTTATTCTGCGCTTTTTGTGCGAAACGTCGAAACAGATGAAAGACATTAGATGGGTTCTCTATTGTAATTAGTTTCTATTACAGCAGCAACTGCTGCATTTGAGGGAAAAGAAAAAAGCAACCTTTTGCACTGTATAATTACGAACATGTGCTATTGTTTTAGTTTTTTTTGGTTCTTTTTATATTAGAAAAGTCACAGGAAACCGTGGAGAGAGGAGGCGTTTGTGTCTGGTTATGGTGATGAAGTAACTGTAGTCGAGTAGGTAATTTCTGGCTAATAATGATATACTGCACCAGTTGCTACAAAAAGCCTGAATAAGGTCGGCTTGACAAAAAAAATGTAATTTTCCCACCTTTTGTCGGCTGTGACTCTACGACGGCACCCAGTTTAGAGTGTGTAATGTTCTTTGAGATGTGTATCTTCTCGGAAAGTTTTTAGAATAGGTCGTGTACAACACCATTGGGTAAATTCTTTTTATTCCATTGCCTAATAAAATGTTGAGTACCCAGGTGGAAAAATATGAAAGCCCCAACGCCAGGGTTACCATATGTCCTCCCTTTTAACAACTGTCCTACCTCCTACAAAAAGTGAAATTTGTCTTCCTTTTGCTATTTATGTTTCATGTAGTACAGGGTGTCCGCCCGGAAGGTATACTACTTTGTTTTGCCGCCATTTTGATAAACATTATTCTTGACAGTTAATATTTGGCAGTCGTGAAGTAGAGACGTGACAAGTTTATATTAGAAAAATATTCGATACATCGTTAAACATTTTATCAAAATCAATCATCGATTACTATGACGATGAGAAAGTTACGTGGAATTTTTGGAAGAAACAACCTGCAAACAAAACGCACTATTTATCGTGTAGTGAATGATTTCGAAGAAAGCGGGTCTCTAGCTGATAGGCCCAAGCATGGACCACAACGTACTGGAAGACCGGCTAAAGCATTCCTGAAGCTCAAGTGCAAAGTGTTCAAAACAATACATCAACCTCAATTCGACGCCGTGCTGAATGTATACGTAATGAAAAATGTGATCAAAAGGGCTCGCATTTGTAAGGCTAACAGAGGCGGACATTTATCTGATATTGTATTCCATACATAATTGCCTACATTGAATAAAACATTAATCAATATAAGATCCATTCTCTTTCATGAAATCGAAAATTATAATCAAATAAAGTAGTATACCTTCCCGACGGACACCCTGTAGTAAACCTTCCAGTCGGGCACCCTGTATAATTCACAATTCTTTAGACAATTATAATAACTGGTGATAAATCTAGAGATTTTTTTCTTTCATTTTTATGTAATGCCATTTATTTTTTTCATTTAATGCCATTTATTTTTTGAATACAGTAAGACCTCTGTAATCCGAACTTCGCTAATCCGAATTATCCAGTAATCCGAACTACGGTTTCCCTCTACTAGATACTCTATAATCCGAATTGATTCTATGTTGTAATCCGAATTGACCTCAAAATATGTAAAGTTATTAAAAAACATTATTTTTAAAGTGTGTCATAGTTCGAGTGCAGTCTTTTTTTGCTGAATTCATTCTTTATTAAGCGTTCCCTTAAAAGAAAACAGATTTTTTCGAAGAAAAACAAAATGATGCTTCTGTGTTTTCTAAAAATCTCTTATAAATTCTCATTAAACTACAATTAATTATTGTTTTTGTTGTTGTTGTTAAGGTTCACTTTAATATGTTATTTTTGTTTCTTAAACTGGTTTAATGAATTCAATCGTGGCCATCGTTCGCTCAAAGACGAAGGTCGTCCAAAAACGGCTGTTGTGCCAGAGAACATTGATGCCGTGCTTGAACTGATAACGCAAGATCGTCATGTGACATACCGTGAGATAGAGGCATCGTTGGGCATTTTTTTCACCAGCATAATTCGATATTGCATGAAGACCTGGCCGTAAAAAAGGTTTTGTTCTCGTTGGATCCCGCACAATTTGACAATTGCTCAAAAAAAGGTTCGTGTCGATTGGTTCAATGAAATTTAAAAAAAAAACACGATCGCGGTGCTTCAAAAGACGTTTATAAGATCATCACAGGTGACGAATCATGGATCTATGCGTATGAGCCGAAAACAAAACAGCCAATCGACCGTGTGGGTCTTCGAAGACGATCCAAATCCAACGAAAGTTGTTCGTGGAAGAAACACTTTGAAGCAAATGGTCGCCTGTTTTTGCGGCAAAACTGGTCATGTGGCGACTGTTCCGCTTGAGCAACGTAGGAGGTCAATTCTGAGTGGTACACCACAATTTGTTTGCCTGAAGTCTTCGGAGAAATTCGAAAAACGAACAAGACGAACAAGTAATAAAATAAAGCTTCTGTGTGCGTTTTTCCTATCTAACTTTTCTGTAAAATATAGTAAGGCAATCAAAAATCAAAATCAAAAAGTCCAATAAGTTTTAATTTAAATAACAAAAGGAACATTTAGATTATTTGACCAACGTCATAAAATACCGCAGTATCGGTGTTGCTGTCAAAATGAAGTTGTTGGAAGTCCAACATTTCTCTAGAAACGGCCAACTTTTTGTTTAGAAACCTGGCTTTGAAAAAAATTTGTCTCCGGCAAAATTATCTTTTTTTTTGCGGGGAAAAGATGCCTCTGGTCAACTTTTCTCTAAATAAAGTTCTCGCATGCCTACTTTTTTCTAAGAAAATTTCACACCGAGTATCTTTTTTCTGAGAAAGGTTGACACCTGGCAAATTTTCTCTAGGAATGGAAAGAAAATTTGTCGCCAGCCAACTGTTCTAACAGAAAAAAGATGTCCTGTCAACTTTTCTCTAAGAAAAGTAAGTTTTGAGCTCGATTGAAGTTTTTAAAACACAATCGAACCTAAAACGATTCCTAGGTTCTACAAAATAGAAAATTCAATTTAACTTTTCTTAAATCTATTTTTAACCTCTTAAAGAAAGTTTTTTTTCGAGTGCTTACGTTTTTCTAACCATAAAAAATCGAATATTTTTTTTCAATAGTTGTAAAAAACTTGAAATAATTTCAATGATAATGTATGCAGTGACAAGGCAACCGACCGACCACAAGTTATATCTGATAAAAGAATAGAGCATTATTGTGTTTTCAATTTTTATTTTTTTTTGTATCGATTGTTATAAACTATAGAAAAACAAAATATAGGATTGTATATATTAACGGTATCGGTTCTGTTCTATGGCATTGTATTTATATACATAAACATAGTGATAAATATGTAATAATTCCGGGCGATTGTTTCGTTTTTGGAATGTTGAGCTGCGGTTCTTTTAAACTTAAAACTGGGATGGAAATAGGCACAAACACAGACATTAGAATTCATCTGTTATCAGTTTAGAGATTTTGAAATGCATCAAGCCGACTAGAAATAAGCACGTCTTTCAGACAATAGCCACTATTAAATGACAGCATTATTAAAGCTCAACTAGGGAAATGTGAATCAATAATAATTAGTTACTCAATTCAAAGTCATCACATTCGTTTGGACAGAACGAACAATAGTGCAAGTGGCTGATAATAGAGACACATGTGAAAAATGGTCAAATAGGTTAAACAGATAATGTCAATCTCTGACAAGTGGAAAAGAAAGTCAAAAATAATATTTCGAAACGGTTTGTGTTTAGGCTTGAAGTTTGCTGCATAAAGATTAAATTAATAAAACATTTTAAAAAAAAAACTCACTATTTTATGTGTTTATTGAAAACGAATGCGTATTTATTAAATCTTTTGTATGAATAAAAATAATAGAATTTGTTTAGCTCGTTCGTTTTAGTTCGGTCTGTTGCTCTAAGCTGCAAAAATAACCAAAGATTAATAAACCCCCATAATAAGCCGAAACGGAAAAGAAACTCAAACAAAAAAGTAAGCGGGTTTTTTAACTTGTCAAATAAAAACGCCTATAATGCTGAAATGCGAATATCTTAATCATAGAACAATACCACATGAATTTGACAAGATATTTTGCTCAACTTACACTTTCTTCGCTGTCTAGAAAATATTTAAAATTAATTTAACAAAGGTGTACTGTCACACACACAAAAAGTTTACCCTTTACAAAACCTAACAATCTAAACGGAAAATATAATCGATGATTAATAAACCCGCTTAATAAGCGAGAACGGAAAAAATCGCATATACAAAAATTCTGATGGCATATTTAGACTATTTAGAGATCCAATATTGGGGTATATTTTGTGACAATCCTTGTCCTCTAAAACCGTCCACATCTTGTAATCCAATGGGTTCAAATCTGGACTGCCTAAGGGCCATTCTTCAGAGGATATGAACGCTGGCAAATTGTTTTGAAGCCAGGTCTGGGACGTTTTAGCCTTATGGGCCGGCGCAGAATCCTGCTGGAAAGTCCATGGCTGGTTTTGGAACAGGGAATTGTTAAGAGGCTTTACAACAGCTTCCAAAACGGTTTCTTGGTAAACTATGGCCGATGTTTTGACTCCTTGTTCTCAGAAATGCAGGTAAGTAACCCCATTGTAAGAGAAACCCCACCAAACCATGACTGAAGCTGGGTGATGACTCTTTTCCACCCTTGGGATCAGTTCAGATGCTTCCTTAGGTGACAGCGCATACACTCTATCATTTTGCTTGTTAAATTTTTCCTGAACGGTAAAAATGTTTTCATCGGTGAAAATAAATATTCTGTGCAAGTTCTCAGCGTGCTTCACCAAAAGACCATTTTTCAATCCTATTTTTTTAAAGCTGCAGTCAATAAATGTCCGGTACGTCGTTTGAAAGCACCAAATCTTTTTTAATGATTCGACTCATGGACTTTTGCGTGATATTCATCTCACGGGCCATGATTTTCTGTTTTCGGAGCGGATTTTTGTGAATGCTTGATTAAACGGCTTTGATGACATGCTGTGTTCGAACAGAGCGTGGGCGGCCCGACTGGTGGCGGTCTTTTACATCTCCAGTCTCCTCAAACAGTTTGAGCATCGGTAGACGAACATGCGGCTAGGGCCGGAGCGTTTTGAAAATATCGTTTTTTTCATTTCACACTTGAAAAGCGCTATTACAGTGATACGGTTCTCATTATCTGACCACTCCATGATGAAAGTTGAAACAATTTTAAAATCCCGTTACAGACTAACGCTATTGAGGTTAGCTTTCAAAACCCATATGACATTAACGGGGTATGTTCAGTTCTACTATTGAAATGGGTGTGTTCAATGTTGTAACAGTATTTATGTCCCTACTAAGTAAATTGTCTTAATAAAAATGTTCTTTAAACCTTTTCTAAATTTTTATAAATATAGGGGTATGATTTTAAATGTGTATATCATGAGGCCAATTAAATAATATCCACCTCAGAAATTAAACGTTAACTAAATGTTTTAATTTAAAGTTGAGCATCTGTTTAAACGAAGATGAACGTTGTCTGTCAATATGCTAGATTAACACAAAGCTATCGTTGCTGCAATACAGCCATTTTGTTGTATGTTTTGTAAACAAAAAAACATGTTGCTGCAACACGTTGCTTTCGACGGTTGCCTCGTGTGTACCATCATTATGCCCTTTTCTATGTTTTGATAATAAACGTTCATAGGCTATCCATCCCTTGTCTAAAGTCACTCAGTTATTGTATAATTAATGTCAAACGACATCGAACTTCACACTTGGATTACGTGCGTATAAATTCATTCTCTCTCTCTTTCTCTGTGCGTCTCTATAACATCTGCCAACACAATAGAAACACCCAATAAATGAGTTTACAAAAGACGGCGGATGGACAGACTGATGGTCGGTCGGAGTGATAACAATCGTTGATCGTTGATGGGATGGTCTATGATCGTGACAACAAACCTGATTATGATGTTACGGAACATGATTATGATGATATGACGATGATGTGTTAAAGATGCTTTAATTGTTATTGTTATCTGTTTATTGTGGAATTCTTGTCGGTTATTATTGTTGAATTGGTTGTTGAATCAGTTCTCGTTTTTGTGGTCGTTACACGCTTTATTAAGCAGATGTTGATGTACGATCAATTTGTGACAAGTTTTTTTTCTTTGCTTAAACCAAGAAATGACAAGTTTTTAAATTCGGCCTATCTATAGCGACTCGAAAATCATTATAGTTTTGGTTAAAAATAAAAGACTACAAAATTATTCAAAAATTTGCATAAATTTTTGATAATATTCGGTGTTTGCATAAATTATGCAATTTGATTAATAGATCGACAGACAGGGTCTTGTTGAAATGTTGTTGCTGAATTACTAAAATAGTATTTGTACATTTTTGTTTCAAAAATGGTATGACAACACTTGTTTGAGTGTTGAAATGCCTTAAACTTTTCTTTATTCAATTTCTTTTATTTTATTCGCCGCTTGAACGTAGTGAATTTTATTACTTTCACTAGAGTGTAATTACAGTTGTTGTTGTTGTATTATGTCTAGGGCATTCCAGACTATATTTGCAATGACTATCGTGTACTGGCAAAAGTAGTCTCATCGTATTATATTTTTTTTGTTGCTGTTCATAAATACCGGGTGTGTTGAGTATAACGATGTGGTTAAAGTTTTTCCAGCAAGAGGACACTACACCCGTTAATAAGTTGGACCTACTATAACTAAGTTGGGCAAAGCCGACTTATGGCCGACTCTTAAAACCGCATTGTCTCACCATACTACCTATAGTTTCCTATTTTAGAAATCAAATCAAACCTTCATCTCATGGAAGATCAATAATTCTGTGAATTTTCGAATAAAACAGTTCTTTTTGCAAAACAAAAATTCATTTTCAACATAATCTCCTTTTAGCTTAATACACCCAACTTTTCTCCAATTTTTTATATAGGCATTTGTTTGATAAATAATTTCATCCTTGGAGCTGAATCTCTTTCAGCCGAGCCATTTCTTTAAGTTTGGAAGTAGTCACTGGGGGCTAAATACGGAGAATATGGCGGATGAGAGGTACCAATTCGCAACCCAATTCATGCAAGTTTACCATTGAGACTGCACACGTGTGCAACCGTGCATCGCCCAACACCATATCGCGGTTTATTTTCGACATTTTCTGCTGTACTTAGTAGGGACATAAAAACCGCTTTACATGTTTTATGCTGTAAAATAAAAAGTACTGAATGTTTTGCACCAAATATTTTTTAATATATTTATTGATGTATATTGTATCCAAAAAGAATCTACATATTCGAAATGTCCGCCTTTTGCCTATACACACGCCTTAAGTCGCTCTGGCCAATCGTCAATAGCTGCGCGAACCTCGTCCATTGGAAAATTGGACACAGCTCGAACCAAAGTAGTCTTAAGAAATCTACTGTTGGGGTATCTTTTGTGACAAACCTTGTCCTCTAAAACCGTCAACAATTTGTAATCCAATGGGTTCAAATCTGGACTGCCTGAGGGCCATTCTTCTGAGGAAATGAACGCTGGCAAATTGTTTCGAAGCCAGGCCTGGGATGTTTTAGCCTTATGGGCCGGCTCGAAAGTCCATGGCTGTTTTTGGAACAGGGAATTGTTAAGAGGCTTCACAACAGCTTCCAAAACGGTTTCTTGGTAAACTTTGGCCGATGTTTTTGTTCGCATAAATGCAGGTTAGTGCCCCGTCGTAAGAGACACCCCACCAAACCATGACTGAAGCTGGGTAATGACCCTTTTCCACCCTTGGAATCAGTTCAGATGCTTCCTTAGATGACCGCGCATTCCTGAACGGTAAAAAATTTTTCATCGGTGAAAAAAAAAAATTCTGCGCAAGTTATCAGCGTGCTTCACAATAAGACGTTTGGATTTTTCAATCCTATTTTTTTTTAAAGCTGCAGTCAATAAATGTCCGGTACGTCGTTTGAAAGCCCCAAGTTCCAAGTCTTTTTTAATGATTCGACAAATGGACTTTTGTGTGATATTCATCTCACGGGCCATGATTTTCTGTTTTCGGAGCGGATTTCTGTGAATTCTTGATTTAACGGCTTTGATGACATGCGGTGTTCGAAAAGAGCGTGGGCGGCCCGGCCGGTGGCCGGGACTTTTACATCTCCAGTCTCCTCAAACAGTTTTATGCGTCGGTAGACGAACATGCGGCTAATCCCTAGTGGCCGGAGCGTTTTAAAAATATCACACTTGAAAACCGCTATTACAGCGATACGGTTCTCATTATCTGACCACTCCATGATGAAAGTTGAAACAATTTTAGAATCCCGTTACAGACTAACGCTATTGAGGTTAGCTTTCAAAACCCATATGACATTAACGGGGTATGTTCAGTTCTACTATTGAAATGGGTGCGTTTAATGTTGTATTTATGTCCATACTAAGTACGAGCAAAGTTTACGAATCATTAAATATTACTACCGAATTTCTGAGTCGGTGGCTCTGGCAAAGTTTCACGAAAATCCAGAATTTATCGAAAAATCATCTTCAGCGATGAAGCTCATTTCTGGCTGAGTGGTTTTGTCAATAATCAAAATATGCGTTATTGGACAGCAACAAAGCCAAATGTGATTCAAGAGACATAATTTGCATCCGCAAAAAATTACTGTGTGGTGTGGTTTTTATGCCGGAGCTGTGATTAGGCTGTATTTTTTCGTCGATAAAAACAATCGTCATGTTACCGTCAATGGAGAGCGCTATCGTGCCATTTAAGAAAATTATTTTTGGCCAGACTTTGATAAGCTTGACATCGCCATATGACCGAAATCGAATTTCATTCTTAAAATGTAACATTTGCACTACACCTTGAATAAATTTAAATTCTATATCTAAAATATTCTGTTTTTTAGTAATATATAAAATTGGTATGTCCTTAATCGAAAGCCCTGCATAACAAAGTTGGCCGAAGCCGACTTTAGTACACCCTCGTTAAAACGCATAGTGTCACTATATGACCTATAGTTCCAGAGTAATACCCTATTTAAGGAAACAAATCAAACCGTATTCCATTGAAGGATATACAGGTCATGTCAAAATTTAAATTTGAATCGGCTGTAAAAAAAATGCTGATAATTTTTTCAAATTTCTAGTTATATTGGAATGGTTGAACGTTGTCATTTAATAATGGAACACAATATCATTCTTATGACTACCGCGATTGGCTTGGCAGTACCTTATCCGATTAACCTAATTTTGGACTGTTTCGGGTCGAATCTTTTCAATGCAACTTCGATTTCATGTTTCAACGCTTCAATTGTCTCTGGGTGCTTTGCGTAACATTTATCCTTAATGCCTTAATGGCTCCTCACAGAAAATAAGCCAAAGGTCTCAAATCACAGCTCTGAGGCGGCCAATTGACGTCTCACATTCGATACGATTTTTAAAAACAGCGCGCAAAATATCGATGGTTACGTTGGCTGTGTGACTTGAGGCCCCGTCTTGTTAAAACCAAAATTTTGTCCATGTCATTTTCTTGAATTTTTGGAAACTAAAATTCGTTGATCTTGGCGCGGAAACACTCGTCGTTAACGGCGGCTCCTTGCTCATTTTCAAAGAAAAGTGGCCCAATGATGTCACCAGCCCAAAATCCACACCAATCAGTGACTCGATGTAAATGCATTCGCTTCTTAATAGTCACGTACGGGTTCTCTGAACCTCATATGCGGCAATTTTGCTTATTGACATAGCCACAGCCGAGATGAACATGTGCTTCATCTGAAAACACGATTTTTCGGTAAAATTCTTCATCTTCGCCAAACCATCTTCAACCCATTGGGCGAAGCGAAAGCACATCGGATGGTGTTACATTATTTAATGACAAAGTTTAACCTTTCCAATAAAATCAAAAATTTTAAAGTAGTATTAGTACTTATCAAATTTTAAATGGCCCACCCTTTAGTACAAGACTGTCATAAATCAAAAATTAAAAAAGTGAAATCTGAGAAAATTTGGCAGGAGTGGGGCTGTTTAAAACCTTGTCCCATTCTAGTCGATTTTCATCGATATATATAAAAAAGCATGGACCGAACCTGTCGATTTTCAACGACGATTTCCCAAAACCGAAATTCTGAGTTTTATGTTCAAACCCGACAGTCGGTTTCTCAAAAAAAAGCTAAAATCTAACATGTCGGAAATTCAAATAACTTTTTTTTTCTGTGTATGGAATTCATTTTTCTTTTATTCATGTTAAAGCGCATTTAAGTTTATTAAATATAGCTTAATTAGTTTTAAAAAGAATGGACCTTACCTTACCAAAAAGTTGTTTATTGCTGCTTGGAGAGTTGAAACAGGAAAAGCCGCAATTGTTTCTCGAATGGATTGCTTAAGCTCATTTAAATTTGTTGGCTTTGCTTTGTAGACTTCCTGTATGCAAAAATCCCACAAGAAAAAGTCGGGTGCAATAAGGTCAGGCGACCTGGGGGGCTAACGGAATGTGGAGTTTCTGGATATCAGCTTAATGTGAAATTTTCGCAGCAATTCTGTCATAACAGGTCGGGCTATCTTGCTGAAACCACACAGAGTTGAGAGAAATTCTCATTCGGCGTAATTCTGGATAGGAAAAATCTCTCAACATGCTCAAGTAACAGTGTCCTCTAACCGTCACGGTGTAATCGTTTTCTTCGAAGAAGTAGGGCCGACAATGTAGCGGATGCAATTCCGTCTCATGGTGTATCTGTTTCCGTTCTCTTCCACCATTTGGAGTATCTTCTGGCAAGATTCCAAGCGAATCGGGAATTCCGCTGGTTTTAGTTTGTTGGCCATTGGCATTTCATATGGGAATAAGTCCAAATTTTATATGGGAAACAGTCCAAAGACTGTCTGCTTGTACCCATTTCAGCAGATAAGTTTCTTGTCGAAACTCTTGAATTGTTTTGTATGGCAGCAGCTACAAAAGCGATTTTTTGCTCCTTCCGAAATGAAGGGTTTCGATGGTAAGGTCCTCTGTTGACTGTCCCATGCTCGCCAAAATTGTTAACAAGTCTCGGAGGATTGCCGCCAAACGTGCGCCTATACTCTCTTTGAATCGAAACTACGGACATCAGTGCGTGAGAGCGGCGGACAATCTAAATTCTGGTTTTAGTGTCCCAGTACTAATTTTTTTTAAAAAATAAAATCAATCTGCAAATTAAAAAAAAAAAAATAACCAGATTCATTAAATAGAAAAAAGTTATTAATTTTTTTGGTAGCGGCTTTCATCAGCCACCCTATGAATACCTTTTTCGCGTTTTATTTAATTGACCGATCAATAAGTTGTGAGTACTGTACGTTATCACCATGTGGTATTTCGAAACGAATATCCATTACGATTATAAACATCTGGTTATGGCAACTGAATCATTGTAGTTGCAATCAATTTCTAACTCATTTTTTTCTGTGTGTGCTCTTTTTAAGTACGTGTAGAATGCAGCAAACATCCCAATAAACATTATAAACTTACTATAAATTGATTATAAACTTACATTAGTAAACGTAAGCTTGGAAATTCTTTATGGTAATCATTGTAACATGTTGATTTCCAACTGTCGGATAAACAAAAAGGGTCCCTTATTCTACAATTGTATCCATGCTTGGAAAACAATTGGAAATCAATTTGAAAAAACAATATTTAATAAATCATGTGGAATGTTTGTTGTAAATGTGTATATTTGTTTGTTTCAAAATTGGATGTAAATACGATTGTAAATACGGATGTGGCGACGATTGTAATTCAAGCAGGCCAGTATACTTACGAAAGTATTGTAAATGTCTATTTTAGTACATCTTTTACAAATCTATTATAAATACATTACAATAAATTTGTGAATTTTAATTTTCGTAAACTAGTTTGGAAATAGTGTTTGGAAAACAATTGTTAATAAACTAGTTTACGTCAATGTTTATTGGGATGCGAAGTTTTGGAAAAGCTATTGGATTTTATTTATTCGATTCGGTGTTTAGACAAAGTCATTTTTTTGTAATGAGCGTCCTTATACTTCTTATATATTATCAATATTCAATTTCAGTTTCAGTTTTTATCTCTGATGATATGTATCTGTTTACCATTTTGGTACTAAGAATACCAATTGTATGTGTCATAATGCAGATTGTTTTTTACTCGTAAAGTTGCAAGAATATCTGTTAAGTCAACCCACTAGTATGGAAACCTGTTTGTTTTTCCTTTGTTATATCTTCTTTACTCCATAAAAACTAAGAGGATCTCTTAACCGACCATCATTTCAAAGCTTTCGTCCGTTGTCTCACCCTGTATAGTAGACGGTGTGCTGTGACTATTTATTGTTATTTTCGTTATAGTTAAACACGATGTTGTTGCTATTGCCATCGTATTGTCGTTGCTGTTGTTTTCTTTTCTTTATGGATGGATACAATAAACAAGGTATAGTCACTGGCCCAACAGCAAATAATCAGTTTTCTGTATTGTCAAACTTACTTGAAAGAAAATGTCAATAATATTTTTTTGTAAATGTTTGATATACACACGCAGAAAAAAAGTATGGTTGGGATAACAATATTCGAAGAGCATCATACTATTGTTGGTTATATGGTTGCGGCAGGCTGTTATTAAACAACAGAGATTTTTATTAAGCAAATTATGTAAAAATACATTAAACTCTTAATAATATGATTTATTTACGAGTAGAAAAAATGCACTTATTAAACATTTACATATAAAACGTACTATTATTGCGATAGTTTTGTCGCACCAACCATATATATATATATATATATATATATATATATATATATATATATATATATATATATATATATATATATATATATATATATATATATATATATATATATATATATATATATATATATATATATATATATATATATATATATATATATATATATATATATATATATATATATATATGTTGTTGCTACAACCATATTTTCATTTTTAAATTTGGCAACAATACTATTGTTACATTTTAACAATATTAATATTGCCGCAATCATATTATTATTATCAAAATGAAATTCAAAAAACAATACTATGGTTGCCAATATCATACTTTTATTGCAAAGAACATACTATTGTTGCCGTGACCATATAGTAACCATAACTTTTCTCTGCGTGCAAAATTAGCTTTAAAGACTTCAAGAATTGTCTTTGTCAAATTTCAAATTTAAAAGTTTAAATTTCAACGAGAAAACAAATTGTAAATCTGCATACTTTATAACACTACCTTCTTTATTGTACCTTGGATACGTGTTGCTGCCTTCTTTGTGATTCTCTTTATGGCAAATCTCACAATTATTATTCAAAACCAAAACAATTAATGTTCAAAATCTGGCAAAGAAAAAAAAAACACACAAACCAAAAGGTGTAAGAAAACGGAAAAACAAATTATACGACCAACAATAATTACGTGTTTCTTTGCGATTATGCGAATGCAATCAGCAAGCTAGCCATTCAAGCCAGCCCCGCCATACAGCCAGCAACAAGATTATTAACAAAAAAAAGTGAAAAAATATTAATAATTTTGCAAACACAAAAAAAGCGCAACAAGACTATTCGATAAATGCCTATTAAAGAGTCAGTCCGCAACAATAACAAAAGCGAAGCAGCACTGCAGAGATCACCGACTTCAATCACATGAAAGAATTTGTTAAGCTAAGCGAAATAAAGCGCGAAAAAGAGGCAGATATAAACGAAACAAAAGTGAGAAATGAATGTAAATGCATATTTAACAAATTATTGTTAAATTGATAGCCGAGCACAGCAGAGCACTTGATCGGCCGGTCTGTCGGCGGTAATATGAATCAGTATGGAGACGGCGGCTAATGGAGAACAGTGGGTATGACTAGGCAGTACTACTTGCATTAATTAATTGTTAACAAGTGTTCGTATTGGATACCCAATCCTATACTCTTTACACCCTCACTCCACTGAGTAGGAGGGTGTATGTCATTTGGTACGGTAAAATGATTATAGGGTGACCATACAAGGACTATAGGAAAATAATTTTTATCCGGACTTTCTAATTTCTGGGATTGTGGGATATATTTTTCGAATTCCCGGGCAATACCGGACGAATACAAATTTATTTAAACCAACAGCTTTAAAGTTAAATTGTATGTAAGGAATTATATATGTGGACACAATAGACAAAAGTACCTTGCAAGTCTATTTTTAATTTTCTGTTTCAAATCGATTTGAATAAGCACAGACGTTGATCTAACTGAAGGCTTTGATCATGTATTTCAAAGTACGTAACAGCTTATTATGAACCCACCACTTATTTGAGGGGCAGAATATACAATTAAAAAGGCTTGGTTCAAGTTTTAATCTCTAAGCCATGTAAAAACTTTAAATAAACTAGCGGGTGGTCTATTTAAACTTTTAAATTTGAATCGACTGTAGAAAAAAGTACTGATAATTTTCCAAAATTTCTGGTTTTGTTGGAAAGGTTGAACAATAGTATTTAATAATGGAACATAATACCAGTTTTTCAGTACATTTTCGATTGTTTCAGGTCGAATCTCTTCAATGGCAACATCGATTTCATGTTTCAACGATTTAACTGTATCTGGTTACATTGCGTAACATTTATTCTTAATGGATCCGCACAGAAATTAATCCAAAGGGCTCAAATCAAAGCTTCGAGGGTTGCGTTGGCTATGTGACATGTGGCCCCGTCTTGTTGGAACCAAATGTCGCCCATGTCATTCTCTTGAACTTTTGAAACAAAAATTCGTTGAGCTTGAGAGCTTAACGCTCACCGGCTCCTTGCCCATTTTCGAAACAAAAATGGCCCAATGATGCCGCCAGCCCAAAATCCACACCAAACAGTGACTCATTGTGGATGCATTGGCTTCTAAATAGTCACGTGTGGTTTCTCTGAACCCCATATTCGGCAATTTTGCTTATTGACATAGCCTCCGAGATAAAAATGAGGTTCGTCTGAAAACGCGATTTTTTGTTAAAATTCTTCATATCCTGCCAAACAATCTTCAGCCCAATGGGTGAAGCGAAAACGCATCGGATGTTGTTCCATTATTAAATGACAAAGATAAACCCTATTTAATACGAGAGTTGTTATTTATATATCGGATCCGGCAATAAAAAGATTATAATTTATCATTAGAAATGGTTTTATTGTTATTCCAAATATTATCCTTTAAGATCAATACACCTCCAAAACAAGATTTATAAACGATGAAAATCGTTGACCATTTTTTTTTTATTGATGCTAGGAAATAAGATGAAGTCATTGGGAGCCAAATCAGGGCTGTACGGTTTATGGCCCATTAATTCAACATCTTGAGTGGTCAAATAGCTCATCGCTTCAGCTGATGTGTGAGAGATCGCATTGTCATGATGCAAAATGATCTATCTTCTCTTATTATCTTTCCTCAATTCTTCGAACACTGTTGGCAAACAGATGGTTGTATACCACTCAGAATTGACCGTCCTAAGTTCCACTAAGGCACTGTGGCAACATGGCCGGATATACCGAAAAAACGCAATCATTTGCTTCGATGTACTTCTTCCACGAACAACTTTCGTTGGGTTTGGCTCGTCTTCGAAGACCCACACGGTCCATTGCTGTTTTGTTTCGGGCTCATACGCATAGGTCCATGATTAGTCATCTGTAAAGCACCGCGGTCGTATTTTTTTCAAAATTTCTTTGCACCAATCGACACAAACCATCACTATTAAATTCATAAAACCAGTGCTATAGGATGGTGCTTCATCGCCATACAAAGATTTAAGATCATCGATGCACTCTTGTCGCGATAATCCACGTCGAAAGTTGTGAAAAATGACCGCACGAAAATGTTCACGAGTTAATTCCATTTTTTTTGCCAAATTGATTTTTTCAAGTCACTGTAAACAACACAAATGATGGTCGCACGTCAAAACGTTCTGAGTACATTTATGCTAAAAAATGTCAAACTTTCCAATGGAAATGTCAGATAGCGCCATGCAACACTTAGTGTCAAACTCTGAAACAGAGATATGTCAAATTAAGTTGGGCAAGAAACTAGACGTTGAGGTGTGAATTACAATTAACATCGTGCATTGTGGTTGGACCCCCCTTTATTTGAGAAACGTTTACCTTGTCAAATTAACCACACGATAGGAGCATTCACATAATTACACCCACGTTCTGTATGTTTTGCAGTAAATTGTAGTTGATTCATTAACGTAGTCTAAAATCCCTTAAACAAGTGTTTGGTGCTGGAAAATGCCAGAAAGGCAGTTCGAAATTTTGTACTTGGTTGCTTTTAGTATAATTAATTCTATGCCATGGTTATTATTATTTTCGTCTCGTTCCATTTTTGTTTTTGTTTGCCACGATCGTGATCTCTCTTCCACCCAAGTCGGTCTGTCCGACCATTCATTCATTCATTGATGTCACTGTTTTGAACTCGTAACTGGCGCTTTCGTTGTTGTTGTTGCTGTCTTCTTTCAAAATTACTAAATGAATTTAATTTAGCTGGTGGTGGGGTTCAAATCAACCCAGCCACTACTACTCATTCATACTTGCTCGTACTCTTGAAACAAAATTTCAATTGCATAAAAAATCGTGTTTGTGTATGCGCAATTTCTTCTTGACTTTCTTTCTCTTCTTCACTCTCTTTGTGGGTAATTTTGTCATTTTCATTCATAAAATTTTGAATTTCTTTCACTACGAATTTTTCGTTAAAACTTGTTTGTTTTTAATTCTGCATCTTGTATTTTGTTGTAGAGTAGCGTAGCGTAGCGTAGCTAATTTAGTGTGTATAAAGGGGCTCTGAAAATTCAAAACACGTTCACATTCGCCATGCAAATGAAAAGTTAATCCGATGCTTTTGATTTTGCAAAATCTTTATTTGAATGCATTATAATATTTGTTAAATCGTATCGATATTATTTTTTCTTTAATTTTGAGATCATCTTAACAATTATATAGTTCATATAAATATTGCTGATCACCTGCGAATGTTGTTGTAGTTTTATCCACCTTTTATAAATTCAGTATTGATTAAAAATATTTCGTCATTGTTGGCTCAAGTCATTAGATAGTTGCCAATCAAAAGAAGATATTTTAAATCATAAATTGTCAATATTAAAAGTGATTTTAGACACCTAATCAGTATTTGGTTAACCTATCCAGCAAAAAAGACCATATGTGACGCGCAAAATAGAAAGGGACCTAAGGTTAAAAACCAGTTTTGTTCAGGAGAGCCATTTTAAAGATTAGGTCCTTTTATGTTTGCGCTTAGAATCGCCGACTTCACTTTCATAAAACGCGCATATCTCTGGGAGGTTACACTTTTGGGGCATGGGATCGGTCTCATTCGATGCTCAGATGTTATCCACATCAAAAAAAAGAAAAAAAAATGAAAATTGATTTTTTTTACCCTTAGGTCCCTTTCTCTATGCGCTGTCACATATAAAGAAAGAAGTGGAAAAGATCTGATAGTTGTCATCCGGAAGTACATCCAAATTGGATTAGTACCAATAAATTGTACACAGGCTTGTCATAGGCAGTTCGTCTTTGATGTCATCGCTTTGTAATAAATGCTTTGGATGCTATTTTTCATAACTTATTCCATCGTTTAAAGACAAAATAAAGGAGATTAACCACGTCTAATCCACGTCTAGTCTTATACTTGATAGTTATCTTGAATTATATACGAGGGTTCCCATATATTTCTTGCCAATATATATTTCTCCCATATATATTTCCACCATATATATTTCTGGCTTATTTCCACCATATATATTTCAACTTAGTGTTGCCTGGCGCCATCTTACATTTCCAATGGAAAGTTCAACACTTTTTATCATAAACGTACTCAGAACGTTTTGACGTACGACCATCATTAATGTGGTTTACAGTGACTTGAAAAAATCAATTTGGCAAAAAAATGGAATTAACTCGTGAACATTTTTGTGCGATCATTTTTCACAACTTTCGACGTAGATTATCACGACAAGAGTTCATCGATGAACTAAAATCTTTGTATGGCGATGAAGCACCATCCTATAGCACTGTGAAAAACTGGTTTAACGAATTCGATCGTGGCCGACGCTCGCTCAAAGACGAAGGTCGTCCAAAAACGGCCGTTGTGCCAAGAACATTGATGCCGTGCGTGAACTGATAATGCAAGATCGTCATGTGACATACCGTGAGATAGAGGCATCGTTGGGCATTTCTTCCGCCAGCATACATTCGATATTGCATGAACACCTGGCCGTAAAAAAGGTTTGTTCTCGTTGGATGCCGCACAATTTGACAATCGCCCAAAAAGGCTCGTGTCGATTGGTGCAAAAGAAATTTTGAAAAAATACGATCGCGGTGCTTCAGAAGACGTTTATAAGATCGTCACAGGTGACGAATCATGGATCTATGCGTATGAGCCCGAAACAAAACAGCAATCGACCGTGTGGGTCTTCGAAGACGAGCCAAATCCAACGAAAGTTGTTCGTGGAAAAAGCAAAAACAGTTCATGTGGCGACTGTTCCGCTTGAGCAACGTAGGACGGTCAATTCTGATTGGTACACCACAATTTGTTTGCCTGAAGTCTTCGGAGAAATTCGAAGAACGAACAAGAGAAGACGAATCATTGTGCACCATGACAATGGGAGCTCCCACACATCGCCTAAAACCAGCGCCTTTTTGACCGGCTAAAACGTCGAATTGATAAGTCATCCGCCGTACAGCCCTGACTTGGCACCCAATGACTTCTTTTTATTTCCGCACATCAAGAAAAAAATGCGTGGTCAACGATTTTCGTGCCAGAAGATGCCGTTGAAGCGTTCAAAAACCTTGTTTTGGAGGTGTCTCAATCGGAGTGGAAAAAGTGCTTCGACAATTGGTTTGAGCGCATGCTCAAGTGTATAAATCATGCTGGAGAATACTTTGAAAAACAATAACACCATTTTTGATGATAAATATTCGCATTTTCATTATAAGGCCAGAAATATATATAGCAGCCCTCGTACTAAAAATAAAATACTAAAAATACAAATGAATTTATTTTTAAAATCTGGTGAGTTAAAAAAAAATAATTTCCATTCTTAGGCAAAAGGCTAAAACCGGAATGTCGGTTAATGCCGGTTTTTTACTTTTAAAAAACCTGAGTCGGGTTTTCTTTAAAGACGGCTTTGATAAACCCCGAAATGCCGGTTTTCTGAAAACCGCAGTTTTTTGACACTATTTAGAACGCTTTGTCCGCATTTTACAAGAGCGTTTTTTCAGAACTTTAATATTAAATTGTAATTCATAAATTAATTGTACGGCCAAAAGTAGGTTAATATAGGGTGATCCATCTAGAGGTATTTTTTCAGAACAAAAAAATATAAAAATTAAAATCAAGTGTGGAATCTTTATTAGTAATTTGAAGGGGCATATTATGACATTTATTTTGTGAAAATAATTACCTTCAAATGTTGGCAACTGTATTATGGAAATGAGCGTTCGGTGAGAAACGGAAAGATCGGCTGTTTTCGACCAACATTTTGTTTAGTGATGAGGCCCATTCTTGGCTCAACGGCAAAGGCAATAAACAAAATTGCCTCATTTGGGCTGAAGAGCAACAAGAAGATGTGCCATTATACCCAGAGAGGTGCCATTATACCCAGAGAAAACCACGGTTTGGTGCGGTTTATAAGCTGGTGGAATCATCGGTGCATATTTTTTCAAAAATGATGAAGGCCGGAACGTAACTGTGCATGGTGCTCGCTATCGCGCCATGATATCGATCTTTATGCTACCTGAAATTGATGCCCGAAATCTTGACGACACTTGGTGCCACTTGCCAAACAGCTGCTCAAACAATGGATCTATGGAGAGGTCATTTCGAAAAGCAGCTAATTTCACCTTTTTGGACAGGTGAGTTAGCCGCCTAGATCGAGTAATATCACACCTTTAGACAATTTTCTTTGGGGTTACGTAAAGTCCAAAGTCTATGCTGACAAACCAGCCACGATTCAGGTTTTGAAAGCCAACGGTCGAAATGCTCGAATGTGTCATCCAAAATTGGACTCAGAACCCTGAGGCGTAGTTTTTGAAGGAAATTATATTCAAAAAATTAATGCCGTAAAATGTCCTTTCAAATTACCAATAAAGATTTCACTCTTGATTTGAATTTTTGTATTTTTTTTGTACTAAAAAAGTACCTCAAGATGGATAACCCTATATTTCAAAGCTCTTACGAAAATTTTTTGCCACCGAGATTTTTTTTTAAATTTGGAAACAAGAAATAACCAGAAGGAGCTAAATCTGGACTATATGGTGGATGCGGAGCAATTTCAAATCGTAATTCGGCCAGTTTTTGTTGAGTTAAAAATGCAGTGTGTGAAGGAGCATTATCTTGATGAAAAATAACTTTTTTTTCTAAATGCGGTCGTTTTATCTTGATTTCTTCACTCAACCGATCCAATAATGCACAATAATGTTCATTATTTATAGTTTTTCGTTTCTTAAGATAATCAATAAATATTATACCCCTTGCATCCCAAAATACTGTGGCCATTACTTTTCCTGCTGACTTAACAGTTTTCGCCTTCTTGGGACCACTTTACCAGCTTCTATCCATTGTTTTGACTGTTCTTTGCATTCTGGGATGTAGTGATGGATCCATGTTTCATCAACAGTTATGAATCGGCGCAAGAACTCTATTGGATTACGCTGATAAATCGCTAAAAGCTCCTCGGAATTGGTCCAACGGACGATTTTTTGGAGCAAAGTCAACAAACGCGGCACCCTTCTTGCGGATAGTTTTTTCATGTGGAGTTCATCACGTAAAATACTCCAAACTTGTTTTTCGTGTATTTTAACAATATTAGCAAGTTCTCTGAGCTTTATTCGTCTATCTTTAGTCACTTCATTAAATATTTTTCTAATGTTTTCAATAGTAGTAGCAGTTTTCGGTCTTCCAGAGCGTTGTTCATCTTCCGTACTTGAACGACCCATTTTAAATTGTTGAAACCAGGATTTCACGGTGGAGTATGATGGTGCATTATCACCATGAACAGAATCCATTCATCTTTGATTAATTGTGGCGTATAACCTTTCATATAAAAGTGCTTAATTACCGCACGAAACTCTTTATTTTCCATTTTTCAAAAATTAAAAAACTTGTTTACTTCAATCGCCTGTAACAAAGAAAATAATCATTAAATATTTCGAAAATTTTGACAGATGGCTTATAAAAGATTGCTTTTAAAAAACAAAAGTTGCTAGTAAAACAGAAAATGTGCCAGGCCAGTTAGTTTTGCGGTCGCCCTCGTACTGCTTTTTTGATTAAAAAAAATATTTGATTTAAATTGTTTTTTTTTTTGTGTTCTTACAATTTCATTTCTAGCGGTCTAAAAGAAGGCAGTAATTTTTAATTTTTGTATTCGGCCTTTATTTTAAATTTTACTAAATAATTAATATATCGTGGCCAATGTTCTTATTTTAATAAATAACAGTATTTATGTCCCTACTAAGTATTTTTCTTTATTCGATATTTCGTTCCTCTCTGAAGAACATAATCTGGAATAACAAAATTAAACAAAATAACTCCGCAGCGAGTATCTCACTTTCTTGTTGTTAAGAAATGCACATTTCTATGATGTTTTCAGAGAGGAACGAAATATCGAATAAAGAAAAATACTTAGTAGGGACATAAATACTGTTACAGCATTGAGCACACCCATTTCAATAGTAGAACTGAACAGACCCCGTCAATGTCATATGGGGTGTGAATGCTAACCTCAATAGCGTTAGTCTGTAACGGGATTTTAAAATTGTTTCAACTTTCATCATGGAGTGGTCAGATAATGAGAACCGTATCGCTGTAATAGCGCTTTTCAAGTGTTGAATGGAAAAAGCGATGTTTTCAAAACGCTCCGGCCACTAGGGATTAGCCGTATGTTCATCACCGATGCATAAAACTGAGGATACTGGAGATGTAAAAGACCGCTACCGGGCATTCCGACCACGCTCTGTTCGAACATCGCATGTCATCAAAGCCGTTCAATCAAGGATTCACAGTAATCCGCTCCGAAAACAGAAAACCATGGCCCGTGAGATAAATATCACGCAAAAGTCCATGAGTCGAATCATTAATAAAGACTTGGGACTTGGGGCTTTCAAACGACATACCGGACATTTATTGACTGCAGATTTTAAAAAATAGGATTGAAAAATGCAAACGTCTTTTGGTGAAGCACGCTGATATCTAGCACAGAAATTTTTTTTTTCACCGATGAAAAAATTGTTACTGTTCAGGAAAAATTTAACAAGCAAATGATAGAGTGTATGCGCGGTCATCTAAGGAAGCATCTGAACTGATCCCAAGGGTGGAAAAGGGTCGATCACCCAGCTTCAGTCATGGTTTGGTGGGGTGTCTCTTACGATGGGGTCACTGACCTGCATTTCTGCGAACAAGGAGTCAAAACATCGGCCAAAGTTTACCAAGAAACCGTTTTGGAAGCTGTCGTTATGCCTCTTAACAATTCCCTGTTCCAAAACCAGCCATGGACTTTCCAGCAGGATTCTGCGCTTTGAAACAATTTACCAGCGTTCATTTTCTCTAAAGAATGGCCCTCAGACAGTCCAGATTTGAACCCATTGGATTACAAATTGTGGACGGTTTCAGAGGACAAGGTTAGTCACAAAAGACACTAACATTGGAACTCTTAAGACTGCTTTGGTTCGAGCTGTGGCCAATTTTCCAATGGACGAGGTTCGTGCAGCTATTGACGATTGGCCAGTGCGAACTTAAGGCGTGTGTAAAGGCAAATGGCAGATATTTCGAATAAGTAGATTCTTTTTGGATACAATATACATCAATAAATATAATAAAAAATATTTGGTCCAAAAACATTCAGTACTTTTTATTTTACAGCATAAAACGTGTGTAACAGTATTTATGTCCCTACTAAGTATAACAAAAAATTAAAACCTTGGCCTCGATTATTTAGTAAAAGGTCTAAAAGAACTTTATTTTTGGTGTCTGGGTAGTTTTATTTTTTTAACGTTATCCAAATATTGTCAACTGTTCTCTCCAAAACTTGCAATTCTCGTTTAAGTTTTTGCGCACTCAATAAGAAAACGCCCCTCATTCTAATAACTGCATATGACAATGACGCCTATCAGCGCCTTATGATGCCATCACTCAATCATGGACCTTATGTGTGATCGCAGTTTTTTTTTGTTTTGTTTTTGCTCAATTTTTGTTCTCTTTTTGATTTATTACTCGTATCGAGATCTATTAATTGATCATTACTCATACATGTCTCCAGAGTCGAGTGGTGACCCTATTGCTGCATGAGTTGATTTCAAGTGAAGCGATGTTCGTTTTTTTTCTTCTCCTAAACTCGTTTTGTTCGCCCTCTCTTTTGAATTTTATGAATCAATTGAGTTTTTTTTCTATAAAGCAAAAAAAAAAAACAATTTAAAATTGTTGCATTTAATTATTTGTTTGTACAATTTTTGACATGGCATTTCCGTTTTGTTCTCTACGGTTCTGTCCATCCCAGCATCCATCCAGCTTTCACTTGATTAATTTAATAAAAAAAAATGTGTCGAGCTTAGAGACGAACGACACTGCCACCGTCAGTACTGAAAGCAAGCTATGACTGGCTGCCTGGCTGAAAATGCTACCATTTCGTCGTATGTGATATTTGCTGTGTCTGTTTTCAGTCTGTCGGTCTGTTGGAAACAAGTGTTTTTGTTTTGACAAATATTGAAATTTATTTGTTTTATGTGGACCACCATTCCTAATTGAGTAAAAGAGGGCCACTTTTTGTGTTCAGGCTACTTGGAAAAAATTTCTTGATTAATTTGGGCAAACGAGACTGTCTTCCATTTGTGATCTTTACGGCTTTTTAAGGTTGACAAGGAATTAATGAAACGTTGGACGTTTTCAAATTATGGGTTTGGAGACATTAAACTCAAAGGCGGACTGCACCCTCCATAATCAGTTCTAAATAAGCTTGGCCAGTTAGTAAAGATAGTTTTTGCATAATTGTTTCTTATTCCCAATGCTATCAAGTTACAAATCCCTTTCAGATTGCAAAGTATTTATAAAGTTTTGCCATTTCAATAGGACTCGTTTAACGACGTGTGCAAATTATTAAAAATTACGGCTAGTTCTAAATACGCAACATGAATTTCGTCGTGAAGATGGTCATCTTGGCTTTTTTGCGTAGGCAATTGATCGCACCGTGTGAAGGTTTAAGCTTTTAAACACTCCTTTAGCATTCAGGCCGAGAATTTTTGCAAAGTGAGAATAACATATCCACTCTAACAGCCATTACCGATGCACCGGATTAACCCGATGCTGCAATTATTCGGCCGAGGGCTGTC
Organism: Hydrotaea diabolus; assembly: GCA_963513945.1. Taxonomy (NCBI): domain Eukaryota; kingdom Metazoa; phylum Arthropoda; class Insecta; order Diptera; family Muscidae; genus Hydrotaea; species Hydrotaea diabolus. Next base: position 94,980,837 of record OY740719.1, on the reverse strand, counting down.
GTCCTGAAAATATATGTGCCTCTACAACAACTACAACCTAAAATGTCGATTCGGCAACCGTCAGTTGAATTAATTATCACCAGAGCTTCAGCCGAATTATTTTGTGGTTAAGGTTGTGTCGACATCCGTTCAAGATTGTCTTGACGTTAGTATTGAAGTCGGACGATGATTGACAATGCCATAAATTTACTAATGGACGCAGAAAATGTGGCCCCGACATTCGTAGTTTGGCCAAAAATTCATTATCTTAGACGCCAACAAGAAAAATCCCCCTTATTGGAAAAAGTTGTTGTGGCTAAGGTGGTGTGACATCCGTTCAAGATTGACTTGACGTTAGTATTAAAATCGGACGACGATTGACAATGCCGAAATTCGCTAATTGGACGCAGGAAATGTGGCCCCGACATTCGTAGTTTGGCCAAAAATACATTATCTTAGACTTCTACAAGCAAAATTCCCCTTATTGGAACGAACACAACCCATATGTTTTCGGCCAAGCTCCTCTTTTTTTTTGACAAGGGCTGTAACCCCTACACTATGTGCCGCTACTACAACAACAACAATATAGACCGATGTTTACACATATTGTTGAGGTGACTGCCCCTGGCCGAAGAGTATTTGTTTCGGGTCAATCCGGTTTATAGAACCGGCTGTCGTTGGTTTGCTATCTACGATAAGCTTAAAGGTAAAAACAGGGTCCTGAAGTCACTAGCCGGCAGTACTTGGGCAGTCGACAAAGAAACTTTGTTGACCTCTTACAAAGCGATAGGTCAGTCAGCCGCCCTGAGAACATCAACAGGGTGTCCGCTTATGTTATCTGAGGACCATCTAGTACATAAGAATACGAAGGTCCTTATCGTGCGCAGAAACAATTTCTTCTTGTCTAAGCAGTATCTGCTGCTTAGAGCAGTAGTCATCCCTACCACCATCCCATGGAAAGGATGCCTCTGTCCAGGCAGATCAGGTACGATCTTCATGATCATGGTGTTTTCAGAGGTCAAACTTCAAATTTAAGTCAACATTTATTTCAAACGTTTATAAATAAAATTACTAATTTACGTTTGAAAAAATTTTGACTCAAATTGGAATTTTGTCTTCTGAAAACACTATAAAGGGTCATAGCTAAGTCAAAAATTGTGTAAGAGAAAAATGTTTACCTGTATATTTGCAACACAAATGCTTATGGTGTATTTTCCGAAAGTCGTCTGGCTTACGAGTTATAGCTCATCAAAGCTTGCAACTAGTTTAACTCCATTTTTAGGGCTAAAAATCGTGATGCCCAATATGCTAGAAAATAAGCGGGGAGCGGAAAAAATAACACTTTTTGTTTTTTGGGCGCTCTAACAATCACAAGAACGCTAGAAAGTCAAAATTAAAACACAAAAATACTTAATTCGCACACTTTAAACACAAATAAAACGGTATTCCCAAAATGATTTTTACTTATCTCTGTTTTTCGATTTCTCGATAAAGCTCGCATTGCCCACCTTGTACAGTTCTTCTTCTTTGATGCCACCCCACCAAACGTTCAGAATTCCGTACGACAATGGGCAAAGTGTTCCGATTTCGGATCCGAGTTCTTACCGAGTTCGTAAAGACACACATGTGAGAGGGTTGACACGAATTCCGAACTACTTCTCTGAGAGAATTCTAATGTGTTTGTCGACATTTCGAACCGATTTGTGACCGAATTCTCAGCTGGAATCTTGGGAAATTTCGATTTCTCGGAACGAATTAAGAACGATTTCGGTCAGAATTCTGGCATTAAGTCTTATTAAATTCTGATGTTTTTCAGACATTTCGAACCAAATCTGAACAAATTCTGAGCTAGTGTCTTGGTAAATTTTGAATGCAAACAAACAAAAAAAAACAAGACTTTAAATATAAAAATACCTCAGCCAAACAGTTAAATATTCATCCAGAATTAGTTCCGACATGGCTGAACAATATAACAATAACTGTAAAATATGATGCAAATAACAAAAATTTTAAACGAATAGACTACCTCAGATAAATAGTTCAGAATTTTTTGCGAGTTAGTTAAGAGAAGTCAACAAAAAATTAATAATAATCCCACAGACAAGTTCGGTAAGAATTCTCGATAGAGTTCAGATATTGTTTAGAAATGTCTGATATCAGACATTGTCGGCAAATTTGGTTTACTGTGCAGCTATGTCAAATTCATACCAATGACAGCTGTATATATAGTTTAAAGGCTATCACAATAGTTTAAAAGCTTTAAAAGCTCCTGCTCACCTTCACACACTCTACCTGACTGGCAGGGTAATGTCTAACCAGAGATTTTCCCTATGTCTCTATCTCTTGATGCAGATGATAAAAAGAACTATCTACGATACATTTTTGTTTGGCAGATAGATTCGTGGTTTACCTATGATACTTAAGATGACTCCATTATATCCCAAGGATCTTTTTTTTTTAAAAGGATACCAATATATCTTTCAAACTAGAACGAATCTGGCAAATCGAGTCAGTTCCGTGATCAGCAGCCCCAAATCGACTGCAGTTGACAATCAAACCTTCTTCCGCTGTTTTTTTTTTATTAAATTTTGTTGCCCAGTGAAAGTATCAGGTGATCAATTTAGAGGTATTTTTTCAAAATAAAAAAATACAAAAATTCAAAACAAGTGTGGAATCTTTTTTTCATTCGAAAGTACATTTTTGGCATATATTTTTTGAATATAATTTGCTTCAAATGTTGTCCATTCTGAGGGTCCAATTTTGGACGACTCCTTCGAGCATTTCGACTGGTATGGCGTTAATGTAACGTTGGCTTCCAAAACCTGAATCGTAGCTGGTTTGTCAGTATAGACTTTGTACTTTACGTAGCCCCAAAGAAAAAAGTCTATAAGTGTGATATCACTCGATCTAGGCGGCCAACTCACCGGGCCAAAACGTGAAATTAGATTCTCTTCGACATGACCTCTTGTTTGCAGCTATGTCAAATTCATACCAATGACAGCTGTATATATAGTTTAAAGGCTATCACAATATTTTGCATATAAGTTTTATAGAACAAATGTTATTAAAAATATATTTTTATCGTACTAGTGTGATTTCGTTTTTGTGATTCCACGATTATGAGCGATTTACATATTTTAGCTACATTTCAAAATAGTCAATTCCATAGTGAAAATATAAACCGCTCTTAACTTAAAACTGAATCCTTATTAATTTCGTTCTCCTCTCTCTTTCTTTATTTTTAATTGTAGGCGCTGGCGAATCTGGCAAATCCACCATAGTCAAACAAATGAAAATCATCCACGAAGCCGGCTACTCACAGGAAGAATGCGAAGAATACCGACGCGTTGTCTACAGCAACACCATCCAATCGCTCATGGCCATCATACGTGCAATGGGTCATCTGAAAATTGATTTTGCCGATCCATCAAAAACGGAAATTGCCCGTCAATTCTTTACATATGCCTCGGCGGCGGAGGAGGGTATATTGCTTCCTGAATTAGTATTACTCATGAAGAAACTCTGGTCAGATGCGGGGGTACAACAGTCGTTTGCACGTTCGCGAGAGTATCAATTGAACGATTCCGCTGCCTATTATCTCAATTCATTGGATCGTATATCAACGCCGAATTATGTGCCCACACAGCAGGATGTGCTGCGCACGCGCGTCAAAACCACTGGCATAGTGGAGACGCATTTCAAATGTAAAGGTTTATATTTCAAGTGAGTACCGGGCTGGCGAAAACCGCACAACCAAAATGAGCAAATGCGAAATGATGAATGAATGCCTTTAACAAGTTTCCCCCTTTAGAGCGTGCGCTAATCTGATGATGATCATCATGGGTATGTGCAACGAGGGGGACTCTTAATGATTTAATGTAAAGGAATTCCTTTGTTGTTGGTTTTTGTGTTGTTGTGTATATAGTTTTCATTTAATTGATTTGTTTTATTTAGCACAAAATAACAACAACAACAAAAATTAATATGCCTTTTGTTTTCGTATTTTCCAGAATGTTTGATGTTGGCGGTCAACGTTCGGAACGTAAAAAGTGGATACACTGTTTCGAGTGTGTGACGGCAATTATCTTTTGTGTAGCATTGTCGGGTATGTATGTCAAGAACACGATATTGTGGAATGTAATATTAATATTTTCTTTTACTGTAAGCTTAAGATATCTCCTGGGGTTAAGATTGATCACATTTTCCTTGTTGCTATAAACAAGAATAATCGAAAAGAACTTTCATCCCTGCTTTCGATATAAAGCATGACAACCGCATATACTCAAAGGAACAATATAGATTCTAGAGCAATAAAGATTCTAGATACTTGTCCTTCTCACGCAGGCCAAGTATCTAGATGTTTCTCAATACCTAAACGAACTAATAAACAACAAGGTCATAACTCTTTATACAGATACAAGTTTGTTACAGTTTAACGTACAATGCGAGAGCCAACGCTCCTATTAGTTTTCATGGAGGTTAACAATTCGAGGTTGCTGTGTGGACAGGGGATTATCTAAAGACTCTGCTACTCTATGGAACCAAGCCAATACTCCGGGCAACAAAACAAAGTCACCGCAAAACTGCCCCCAAAAGATCTTGGAGCTCCTGCTCACCCGTGGTACCAGATTATTGACTCTGGTCAGACCTTGTAGATAATTACTACTTTTAGTGTAAGCTTCACACGCTCGGACTGGTAGTATAATGTCTATACCTGAAATTTTCTAAATGCCACTATCTAGATACAGAGAATAAAAAGAACTATCTGAGATACATTTTTGTTTGGCAGATGCATACATGGATTACCTATGATACTTCAGATGCCTCCAGTCTACCCCAGCACGTTTAACACACAAACAGTTACTCCATAGGGTGTGCCGGGGCTTCTTCTACTAAAGATAAACTATTTGCTTTAACGTGAAGACACAACAACATCACTTTTGCCTACAAAAAGCTGGAATTAAAAGGCTTTAATAACACTGGTCAACACAAAATTTAAGGCATAAGGTTTGATTGCCAACTTAAGTTGATTTGGGGCTGTTGATCACGAATCTGAATCCTATTTGACATATTCGCTTTAGTTTAGGAGAAATAAACCGTTATTTTCGTTTTTTTCAAATAAAAGTGCCCCTTACTTCTTATTCAAAACAAAAGCTTACCGATGCCTACCGTTGAAAATGACAACTTCTCCCCTAAACACCGCTCTCAACTTTTTTAAAATCGGTTCACAAATAAAGCGGCTAGGGGCCCTTTTATTAAAAAAAAAACGAAAATATAAGTAATATTTTATGTGAATATCTTCTAGAGCGAAACTGGGAAATCGGAGGCCTGATTCGTGATCAGCAGCGCCAAATCACACTTGCCTATCAAACCTTCTTCCGCAGATTTTTTTTTCAAATTTTGTTGCCCAGTGTAAGTATCGGGTGATCAATAAAAAATACAAAAATTCAAATCAAGTGTGGAATCTTTTTTGTTCATTCGAAAGAACATTTTTGCCATTTGTTTTTTGAATATAATTTGCTTCAAATGTTGGCCGCAACTACGCCTCAGGGTGTCCATTCTGAGGGTCCAATTTTGGCAACTCCTTCGAGCATTTCGACTGATATGGCTTTAATGTAACGTTGACTTCCAAAACCTGAATCGTAGCTGGTTTGTCAGTATAGATTTTGTACTTTGCGTATCCCAAAAGAAAAAAGTCTATAGGTGTGATATCACACGATCTAGGCGGCCAACTCACCGGGCCAAAAAGTGAAATTAGCTTCTCTTCGAAGTGACCTCTTGTTTGAGCATCTGTATGGCAAGTGACACCGTCCTGTTGAAACCAAATGTCGTCCAGATTACAGGTTTCAATTTCAGGTAGCAAAAAGTCCGATATCATGGCTCACCATTCACAGTTACGTTCCGCCCATCATAATTTTTTTAAAAAAAAACCCGATCATTCCTTCGGACCAAACCGTTGTTTTTGAGGTGTAAGTCTTTTCATGATGAAATGGCAAACAATACTAAAAAAAGTTTAACACAACTCATGCGTATTCTGTGAAAAAATACCCTTTAAAAAAATACCTCTAGACTAATCACCCGTTACAAATTTGAAAAAATATGGACCAATGATTCCACCAGCCCATAAACTGCACCAAACCGTGGCTTTCGCGGTGTAAGTCTTTACATGATGAAACGGTAAACAATACCGAAAAGAAAAAAAATATAGTTTAACGCAACTCACGCATAATCTATAAAAAAAAACCCTATTGAAAAATACCTCTAGATTGATCACCCGTTACTTAAAGCAAAAACCATAGTCACTGCCAAACTTCCTAAAAAAAGTTTGACAGTTCTAGGGGCTTCTTGTCACTCGCGGCACAATGTTGTAGAATCCAGTAATACCTCGTAGGTCATACTGAGAGTTTGAGCTTTACACACTCTGGCTAATACGAGGATGCTATATATATTTCTGGCCTAGGCAACACTAAGTGTTTCCTGGCGCCATCTGACATTTCCATTTGAAAGTTTGACATTTTTTTTTTTAGCAAAAACGTACTCAGAACGTTTTGACGTACGACCATCATTTGTGTTGTTTACAGTGACTTGGAAAAATCAATTTGGCAAATAAAATGGAATTAACTCGTGAACATTTTCGTGCGATCATTTTTCACAACGTTTAACCGTGGACAAGAGTGCATCGATGAACTTAAATCTTTGTATGGCGATAAAGCACCATCCTATAGCACTGTGAAAAACTGGTTTAATGAATTCAATCGTGGCCGACGCTCGCTCAAAGACGAAGGTCGTCCAAAAACGGCCGTTGTGCCAGAGAACATTGATGCCGTGCGTGAACTGATAATGCAAGATCGTCATGTGACATACCGTGAGATAGAGGCAGCCTTGGGCATTTCTTCCACCAGCATACATTCGATATTGCATGAACACCTGGCCGTAAAAAAGATTTGTACCCGTTGGATCCCTCTCAATTTGACAACGGCTCAAAAAAAGGCTCGTGGTGCAAAACAATTTTGAAAAAATACGATCGCGGTGCTTCAAAAAACGTTTATAAGATCGTCACAGGTGACGAATCATAGATCTTTGCGTATGAGCCCGAATCGACCCTGTGGGTCTTCGAAGACGAGCCAAATCCAACGAAAAACAATAAAACCATTTTTGATGGTAAATATTCGCATTTACAGTACTAGGCCAGAAATATATATCAGCCCTCATACAATCCGAGAGAAACCACTTATATCAAAATGTGGGATTTCTAATAAGCAATATTTTCTTTTTTACAAAGAATCAACGATTAAAATAATCGGTTTTTATTTTGTAAAATTTTGTTAATTAAAAAAGCTAATGCGAACAATGTTTTTACTTATGTACTTATAAACTTACAACTTATTAAATTTTAAGGTTGTTGTATTTTTTAATGTATATTTTCTTATAAAGAACAAAAACCCACATCAAATTCGATTCACAAGGGTACATGGGGTCGATTTAAATCCCCAATATTTTTTGCGCACATCAATTATAGGGAAATGTTTCGATTCATGCCATTCATGTTTCGATTCATGCCAGAGATTTGCAACTACAAAAACTATTTGAGTTAGACCCACTCTCGACGTATACTTGTATAACCAGCTGATTGTAATCAAACATACTGGTCGCATTTGTAGTGTGATCTTCATGAACTTTGGCAGAAGTACGTTTTTTGGACCAAGGCTGGACGCTTTTGAAATTGAAAATCGGTTTACATTTAGATATAAATCCACACGTTTGTTCATCTGACGATTGACTTGTAATTATTTTCTAAGTCGATCTAGACTTTTCGGTCTGTCCTTTTTTTTCAAAGTCTAGGCTGCAAATATGAACCAATTTCTAATATAATTTGGGTGTACTTCAAATTGGGGCGTTACCGACCTAACAGTGGAAATATTCATCAGATTTGAAAAAAAAAATGTTTTAGCTAAAAGTAGATCAGATCGGTCCAAATCTTTATAAAGCCCCCCCAAGGTCTTACCGACCTAACAGTGGCACATTTCATAAGATTTCTACGAAAGTTTGTTTATGTCGTTATTTTGAAAACATCGCTGAAAGTAAAGGGTGTTTTTTTAGACGTAAGTTTTTCAATATGGCCACACTTTTTTCGGAGTTGGTCTTTTTGACAGCTGTCACTGCTCAGTTTGGTTTGCCATTTCATAATGAATAGACTTACTCCGTAACAACGTTTGTGGTGAATGGGCCCAAAACGAGATGGCCACCGATCCTACTTTTTACAAGAAACAATTTTGTTCAGTGATGAATGAAGCTCAGTTTATGTACTATAATAACCAAAATTGTCGCATTTGGAGAAATGAAAATCCACAAGCCACTGTTGAGACGCCGTTACATCCTCAAAAAGTCACTGTTTGGTGTGCTCTATGGGCAGAGAGAATCATTGGCCCATGTTTCTTCAAAAATGAAGCAGCCCATAATATTACGGTAAATGGGGAATGCTATCGAGACATGATTCATGATCTTTTCGTGCCTGAATGTTGATTTGGGTGATCTTTGGCCAACGAAACAATCAATTTATTGAAGGAAACTTTTGGTGAGCGCATTATCTTGCGTCTTAGGCCTGTGGCGTAGCCTCCAAGATCGATTTTACACCGCTGGACTATTTTTTGTGCAGTCATGTAAAGACGCTTGTCTACGCAGATAAGCCCGACACGGTTGACGCATTGGAAGAGAATATTCGGCGCGTTATTGCTGAAATTGGTCAAAAATTAGACCTCTCGGTTGCAACTTATTCGAGCCAGCCGCGGCGGCCACTTGCCCTAGTTTTAAAACATAATGGTAAACTCTTATCTTTATAATAATGTTAAATTCTTGGCCATAATATTATGTTATATTGAAAACCACACGTCTGAAAAAAACAGATCGGTCCAAATCTTGATATAGCCTCCACGCAAATGTTCATCTTGATTTTGAGTATAATGGACCATGCAGCGGCAATTTTTAACAGATTTCAATGAACATTTATTTATTGAGCACATTTATTGAACAGAATAACATATATCGGGTGATCCATCTAGAGGTATTTTTTCAGAACAAAAAAAATGGAATCTTTATTGGTAATTTGAAAGGACATTTTATGGCATTTATTTATTGAATATAATTTCCTTCAAATGTTGGCGCAACTACGCCTCAGGCTTTCCGTTCTAAGGGTCCAATTTTGGATGACTCGTTCAAGCATTTCGGCCGGGTATGGCTTTAATAACATGCGTAATGTTGGCTTCCAAACCCAAATCGTAGCTGGATTGTCAGCATAGACTTTGGACTTTACATAACCACAAAGAAAAATGTCTAAAGGTGTGATATCACTTGATCTAGGCATCCAACTCACCTGTCCAAAACGTGAAATTAGCTGTTTTTCGAAATAGATCCACTGTTTGAGCAGCTGTATGGCAAGTGGCACCGTCCTGTTGAAACCAAGTGTCGTCAAGATCACGGGCTTCAATTTCAGATAGCATAAAGATCGATATCATGGCGCGATAGCGAGCACCATTCACGGTTACGTTCCGGCCTTCATCATTTTTGAAAAAATATGCATCGATGATTCCACCAGCTTATAAACCGCACCAAACCGTGGTTTTCTCTGGGTATAATGGAACCTCTTGAACCTCATCTTGTTGCTCTTTAGCCCAAATGCAGCAATTTTGTTTATTAACTTTGCCGTTGAACTAGAAATGGGCCTTACACTGAACAAAATTTGGCTCGAAAACGTCGGATCTTCTTGCAACTTTTCAAGAGCCCATAGAGCGAAGCGATGTCGTTTAAGAACGTCGGCGGCTTCAGTTCTTGCACAAGCTGTACGGTTTCAATTTAAGATATTGAAGTAAAATGCGCCAAGTCGTTCCATACGTCAGTCCGAGTAGCTGCGAACGGCGCCGAATTGACTCTCCACGGTCTTGGTGTACACTCTCAGCTACGGCCGCTACATTCTCTTCATTGCGTGCTGGACGTGGTCTATTCGGTTGAATATTATCCAATAATAAATGTTGGATCTTAAGATGGGTGATGGTGTTGCGAATAGTACGCTCAGTAGGCCGATTATGTTGACCATAAGTTGAACGAGTGAGTTCCTCACAGAACGTGAATTTTTGTAATAAAGTTGAACGAATTGTAAACGTTGTTCAGACGTAAGTCTTTTTATGATGAAATGCCAAATTATACTAAACAAAAATAACATGACAGCATGTCATAAAGAGGCTATTGAAAAAATGATCCCTACTTGGATCACCCATTGTTACAACTATGGAGTCTAACGTTTTTCTTATTGATTTATAAAAAATTTGTTTTTTTTGTGTTTAATAATTTTTCTGTTTTTTTTTGTTTGCAGGCTACGATTTAGTTTTAGCTGAAGACGAAGAAATGAACCGTATGATTGAATCATTGAAACTTTTCGACTCCATATGCAATTCCAAATGGTTTGTGGAAACCTCAATAATACTATTTCTGAACAAAAAGGATTTGTTCGAAGAAAAAATCAAAAGATCTCCATTAACAATATGTTTTCCAGAATATTCAGGTACGAAGCGCCTAAACTTTTGCATATAATTACACAATCGAAACATCTACAACGAACTCTTTTTTCTTCCTTAATGTTCACAATAGGTTCGAATTCCTTTGAAGATGCTGCCTGCTATATTCGAATGAAGTTCGAAAGTCTAAATAAACGTAAAGATCAAAAGGAAATCTATACACATTTTACCTGTGCCACTGATACGAATAATGTACAATTTGTATTCGATGCCGTCACCGATGTCATAATTAAAAACAATCTTAAAGATTGCGGTTTATTCTAGATTTTTTCTTTTTAAATATTTTATCATCTGTGTAATTAAAACAAAACGACGAAGCTGAAGAAGTATGTTTAGAATTATTTTATGATTTCACTCATGCAGTCATTCCGTATTTGAGATGTAGTAGTATATAGAAGAGGAGGAAGATAAAAAGAAGAAAACAGTGGAACGATTGAATAGTATTTGCCCAATCAATGCACATTCTCATCTTACTTCTCCTTCACCACCTTGGCATCATCATCATAATCACCATGATGGGCACACAACAAACAAACATTTCCATTTATTTAGCATACCCTTCCTTGTTCCCCAACCTTTTTCTCTTAAAGAACATAAAGATAACCACAAAAACGACCACGAAATTCCATTTTTGATTTAAATGAGATTTACATGATTACTGCTTATGTTTTATATATGTTTAATATTTTTTTACATTATAGTACATTATTTAATTCCTCTTATACATATGTATTATTTCTTCTTTAGCTCTCGTAACTCTGCTCCTCCACGTTCGTATTCTATTTTCTTTTTATGAAAGGCTTGTATAGTAGGACTATGAACTCATTTGTCTGTTAAGCGAATAAGAAAAAGTTTTGAATTGAAACAATGAATACCATTAGTATTTAAATTAGAACAAATTCCAAGGCATATTAGGAATACCCATAACAAAATATTCGTAGCCACTAGGAGCCTTTATAATGTGGTCTTATTCTCCCCTCCTTCTTTTTTTTTGGCTATATTTTATAAATATTTAAATGAATGTAACCTTCTCCTTCGCTAAATTTCAAACTCTTTCTTTTCACTTCTAATTAGCTTTAGTATAAATATTTAAACAAACAACATAATTTTATGACTATACTATAGTGTTAAAAATGAAATTTATTTACAAATTTAACGAATTTTTTTTAAGTTATAATACAAAAAAAATAATAAAATCGAAACAAACGATAATAATTTAAAACTACAAAAAAATGCAACTCCCACTTATCACTTTAACAATGCTTACATGACAAATAACTCCTCTAATGTATTTCCATTCGCCGCTTTTACATTCGGGAAAAATACAAAAAAGCTGATACTTTTTGTTGCTAATTTAAGAATATTTTGATTAACAAAAAATATCTGAATGGAAACTGCCTCTAATTTTTTAAGCAGCTGCTTTGTTTCAATTTTTTGTGCATTTTCGAAAAAAAGAAGTTATAAAAACTAATTTAGACATTATAATATACACTTGAATTAATTTTATTTGTTAAATATGTATACATACAACAAAACAAATGAATGGATGATTAGTTTAAACAAAGAAAGAGCATTTTGTCATTAAAAAATTAATAAAAAAAAAGAAATGTTTTTGACAAAAATCAACGAAAATAAAAATGTTTTTATTTAATGTATTTTTACCCTCACCTCACGGCACTACAGATGCATTATACAGGGCGATTCATTCACGACTGAACAAATTTCACCAGCGTATTCCTTGGCTCATTTCATTAAAATATGTCCATCTACGAGCATGCCTAAAAATGCAAGGGGCGAAATGGCAGCGGTTTGAAAATTTTCGAACTGGTGGTCGGAGGGTACAGGGTAAAATTGCCAGTGGTCGGTTCAGAACTCATCTTACCTTTCCAAAATTAATTAAACGAAGCCGTTCCAAAGTTATGACTACGAGGGCTGCTGTATATATATTTCTGGCCTTATAATGAAAATGCGAATATTTATCATTAAAAATGGTTTTATTGTTTTTCAAAGTATTCTCCAGCATGATTTATACACTTTGCAAGCGCTCAAACCATTTGTCGAAGCACTTTTTCCACTCCTATTGAGACACCTCCAAAACATGGTTTTTGAACGCTTCAACCGCATCTTCTGGCGACAAAAATCGTTGACCACACGAAGTCATTGGGTTCTAAGTCAGGGCTGTACGGCGGATGACCCATCAATTCGACGTTTTGGCCGGTCAAAAAGGCACTGGTTTGAGTCGATGTGTGAGAGCTGACATTGTCATGGTGCACAATGATTCGTCTTCTCTTGTACGTTTTTCGAATTTCTCCGAAGACTGCAGCCAACCAAATTGCGGTGTACCACTCAGAATTGATCTACGTTGCTCAAGAATTGACCTCCTACGTTGCTCGAAGTGTTTCTTAAACGAACAACTTTCGTTGTATTTGGCTCATCATCGAAGACCAACACAGTCGTTTGCTGTTTTGTTTCGGGCTCATACGTATAGAACCATGATTCGTCACCTGTGACCCTCTTATAAACGTATTTTGAAGCACCGCGATCGACACGAGCCTTTTTTTGAGCGATTGTCAAATTGTGCGGGATCCAGCGAGAGCAAACCTTTTTTACGGCCAGGTGTTCATGCAATATCGAATGTATGCTGATGAAAGAAATGCCCAATGATGCCTCTATCTCACGGTATGTCGCATGACGATCTTGCATTATCATTTCACGCACGGCATCAATGTTCTCTGGCACAACGGCCTTTTATGGACGACCTTCGTCTATGAGCGAGCGTCGGCCACGATTGAAATCATTAAACCAGTTTTTCACAGTGCCATAGGATGGTGCTTCATCGCCATACAAAGATTTGAGTTCATCGATGCACTCTTGTCGTTGTTGTAGCGGCAACTGTGTGCCGAGGTGACAGCCCTTGGCCGAAGAATTGCTCTTCGGGTCAATCCGGTCCGTAGAACCGGCTGTCATGGGATTGATTGCTGCCACACTTGTCGTGATAATCCACGTCGAAAGATGTGAAAAATGATCGCACGAAAATGTTCATGAATTAATTCCATTTTTTTTTGACAAATTGATTTTTTCTAGTCACTGTAAACAACACAATCTAGGGTCGTACGTCAAAACGATCTGAGTACGTTTATGCTAAAAAAAATGTCGAACTTTCCAATGGAAATGTCAGATGGCGCCAGGCAACACTTAGTGTTGCCTAGGCCAGAAATGTATATAGCAACACTCGTAGAATGCAAACATTTTTTTGTGTTAATTTACAAAAACAAATCAAAGAGTGCTATTATTTCGCTTCCAAAAAATATTTGAGAATGAATCACCTTGTTTGTATATTCACGCGTTTTTATATAGCAGCCCTATAATATATACCGAACGATCGATCGACCGACCATCCAGATCTCAGCTGAGCCAGAAACACGCACGTCTGCCGATGTAGTTCCTTCTCCTTAGGTGAAATCTCCGTGGAATGTTCTCCAAGCACTATATTCACACTGTAGCTGGATACTGCTGCTATGACTTCGTCAGCGTGAATGTTGTTCAGACCTGCCCGATAGTTTTGATAATATAAATTTTTCTCTTGATCTGCCTGGGCGGAGGCATCCTGTTCAAGTGATGGTGGTTAGGATGACTACTGCGAAAACACCCTAGTAGGTATTGCTTGTTTTTTGTTCGTCCAATGTCCATTCGTCTTTGTGTCTGTAGAAATCCCGATAGCTGCCACTCTGCACGAATTACTCGTAAGCTAGGACTCTGAATTTTGCATGACGATATCTTGTAATCATAAAATGTTCGCGATTAAAGTCAGCAAATCATCTCTGAAGTAAAAAAGTTTCTTCGTCCAGTAGCGACAAAGAATTTTAACACATCCTTAATAAAGTCGATTCGAAGATCAATTTCGAACATTAAAAAAAATCAAAGGCTAATTGGAATCGAAGAATCGAAATTCAAAATCTAATTCGTGCAAAACAAAAACAATAAGTTGTACAAAGTGGATATGCTTCTTCTTAGAGAAGTTGAGAAACACAACAATCCTTTTGGGAGAACTGTTTTTTGCATTTAAAGTGTGCGAATTTAGTGATTTCTGGGGTTTTTTGTTTTTCAATTTTGCCTGTTTTGAGTTCATGTGATTGTAATCAAACGAAAGTAGATAAATAAACCGAGAATTTTTGAGTTAGTGAGTGTTGTTTTTCTATATTATTGCAAAAAGAAGCATGTCGCCCATCTTGAACTGATTATCGTCAAAAGTCGAAATAAGGAGCTGACTCGAAACTTTGCATGCGTTATTAAAATAGACAACACTTTGAACGTTTTATGACATAATATACGACTACATAAGACTTTGTGAATTGGCTAAATATAAACAATAAATGAAGAAAAATATTTCTATCAAAGTTAATTGTTTTAATAATCAAAACCACAGAAATTTAATTATAATCAAACAGGGGCATTATTTTTAAATATTCCCTTAAGCATCGTAAGCGTAGAACTGATAAACAAGTATTTATATCGATCTATAGTATATACTTTCATCAACCCTTAGCATACAAATTATCTGTACTGAGTACTTATACATTTCATAAAGTTTCGCAGCAACTGGCAATGAGCTTGACTAAAAATATTCACATTAAAATGAAATCCGTACTTAAGCAGCGATATTTCTTGTGCTTACACACTTAAGTTATAAGTAGGAAATCAGCTGAGATCATGCAAATTCCCATATCAGATAAGTAAATATCCATTATGATAAGTAAATATCCTAAACTGAATTCGGCTTAAATCTAGTTTAAGTACAACTCTTGGATCGAATGTTCCACAATCTATAAAACTTTGCATTTTAAACATAATAATAAAGGGTTGATTCTGAGATTATGGACCACTTGGCTGTCCTTGGTTGTTTCAAGCGTGAAAAATAAAATATATTATACTTTATTATTTACTATACAATAAATCTTTATGGGACCTTGAAAGTCTTTAAAATAGTTTTTTAAATTTATTAAAATTAAGTAAATCGTGTTTTGTCACTCGTTACGAACGTTCACACTTAAGTTGGGCATTTCCCTGTGTTGTTTTTTAAAAAGATAATTAATACTTTTAATAATTTTGCAAGTGTTTTTTTGTGTTTATGGCAAGTATAAACTTCCAGCTCAAGTCAATTTTTTAAGGGTGAGAATTTAAAAAAACATTTCAGGGGGTTTTGTAGAAATTCATCATTTTCCTGCCAAAAATTTTCACAGTGGAATGACGATTAACAGATTTTTTTCTTTTATTTTTACAAAAGAACTGAATTAAAAGTGAATTTGTTGATTTTAAAGAAAAAATGCTAAATATTTTATTGTCTTCGTCATTACTCTGTTCAATGAGTCATTACCCTGGAGGTCTTATTTTTAAATTGTTGCATTATTCCGTTAATAATTAAAATTAAAAAATGAGTAGTCTTTCTTAGAACTACGACATCTACCTGAATTAAATATTAAATTCTGCAAAAAAATCGAATGCCAATAATGATGTCGAAATTGGCCCATAATCTCAGAATCACTCAAATACATATTTAGACGGCTACCCATATTTTTGGAGTTACTGGCCTCCAAAGCTTACGATTAATATCTTTGTTGTTGTGTCTTTTTTTAATTCTTGCCGATTTGTGCATCATTGGAAATCAGTTCGGTTTTAAAAAAGGCTGCAGTTATTTTTTTTTCTAAATTGCCGTTTTTGCGATTTCCACTAATGCGATTTTTTGTTTAAATTCTTCCTAAAAGCATTTCACCTTTTCTTATTGGCAGCACATAAACTATTTATAAATAATTGTTGCCTCATGTGGGCCAATATGAAGGCGTTCTTATGGGCCCAACGTATCGTTTAGACCGACTCAAGTTTCAGTAAACTCGTAAAAATCCATATTTGGATACGAAATGAAATTTGCTTAAATTTAAAGCAATTACAATTGGTTGCGCCTGTCTTGTTTATCACGGAAGTTCTTGTCGGCCCTAAGGGTCCTCAAATCTGAACCCAAATCACAGTTGAATAAAAACAAGTAAAAAAAGTAAGTTTGGCTGTGCCGAACTTTTGATACCCTCCACCAGATCCCCAAATAAAAAACTATTTTTTTCTTTATGTGGAAAATTTCATATCGATAGGTCAAGTTTGTGGTGAGATATAGTCATATTATTTCTCAAGGCCCATAAGGCCGTTTGTATGGGAGGTACAAGAAACGATGGCCCAATCTAAACCATTTTTAAATAGATGATTGCGCCTATATAGAGATTATTATTTGCAAAATTTCAGTGATTTTGCTTAAGAAACTGGACGAATATTTCTAAATAAAAAACTAATTTTTATGAGGTAGTGACGTCCTAAACCTACCAAAATTGAACTGAACTGGCCCATAAAATTAGTTTTCGGCTTGTGGTCATTTATTTAAACTCGATGTTATATGTTTGGTTTAATTTTAATTTTCCCCAATATTTCGATTGGCTTCGTCAATCATCTTCAGGGGATTCTCCATGGTCTAGAACAAACCTTAAATGTTAAAGTGATTTTTGATTTTCTTCTTAGTTAGATTTCATTTGCCGAGCAAGATATATTACATACATAGCTGACCAATACTGTAGACAAGACAGGTGTTGAATAATTCTTAACCTAAGAGATACATGTTCTCAATATTTTTTAAAAAAAAAGTTTACAAACAACTAATTGATTTTTGTAAGTATTTATTTTTTCCTCATATAAAGTGAATATATTTTATATTTAATAACACAACAAAAACACATGTAATCTAATATTGAAAAAATTATATAAATAATAGAAACAAACATTAAACAAAATTCTCTGTAGAAAGTAAACAGTTAATAATTTAATTTGCAGATTATTTTGTTTATTTTAATATTCATTGTCACACTGTACACATTCTATTTTTTCGATTTGATCGCTTGACGTTGTTCATCCAAACGCCTAGAAAACTTTTTCCAATACTCCTGTAATGTGGGATTCTTCAGTATGTACGTATCAATCAATCGAAGGGTCAAACAAAAGACATAATAGCAGAAATCCCAGGCATACACCAAGGCCGTGAACACAAATTTCTCCACTTGATCTCGGCTGGGCAGTTTTATGTTGGGCGGCTGAATCGGCGAATCTGGAGATGGTTTAGAACATTTATCAGTAACTGTGTTTGAAGGTGATGATGCTTTGGGTGAAATATTGCATGCATCAGATGATTTATCAGATGAAGATGATTTGTTCGCTTGCGGTTCGGATGAAATGGTTTGGGGGGTTATGGAAGATGTGGATTCTAAGAAAGTTGATTTTGATAAGGGAGATGTTGTTGGGGAAGTTTTTACCATGGATGCCGTTGTGATTTCAGTTTGGGGAGCCGTTGTTGAGTCCAGGCGGTTTTGAATGGTTAATGATGAAGCGAAAACTAAAAGTTAGTAATGTTTTAGAGATGGTGAACTTAGTTGAGTAAGTGTGTTTTGCAACTTGCTGATAAAGAAAGCTAGGAGATAAATTTACTTCGGTGGCGATAAAATGAAAATGCCTTAGTATTCAAAAAAATCACAAACTAGCTTTTGAAATTTTTATATCAAACGCTATTGAGAAAAATCAATAGAGCGCACCTACTTACTACCCACTACGCACACTGGGGATTTCGAAGAAAAACTCAAATTGTAAAAATAATCTTCATGCAAAATGCATTTAAGACTAAATGGTGCAATCAAATCAAAAATAAGTATCTTCTTCGATATAACTGCTAGTGTTTTTAAAGTCGTTACAAATACAATACTTGTATGTTTTACCGAACTGACTTAATATAAACTTAGAATTTCAAGACGAATATTATTTTATTAAGTGAGCTAGCGTTTTTATTTTTTTTTTATTTAAAATGGGATATTTCCAAATACTAAAATTGAAAAAATAACCTTTACATAGACATAAGTTTTTTATATTTTGTTTATTTTCATAAACATATAACAAAAAGCCATTTTTTCTCCAAACTTTTGGATATATTTTAGCTTTACTTGCCGACAGTTGAAAATCCTACTATCACATTATCTCATATCTGTTTTTACAATTTTAATCAATTTCAAGTGCCAACAGGTGCCACCTGTCAATTTGTTGCAGACACTAAAGCCAATTATTACAACTTGGCTCGATCCCACGACAGCCGGTTCTACGCACCGGATCGACCCGAAGCCCCAATTCTTCGGCCAAGGGCTGTCACCCCGGTGGCAAAAGTTGACTTAATTTAAAGGTATATGAGGTCTTTTAAGAATTTTTAATATTACATTTTCGCTGTATAATGTATAATAAAATATATAATTAATATTGTTAAAAAATTATTTAAAAAAATCATTTCAATTTTTTTTGTTAGTTAGGACCTTTTACATTGTAGGTCCCCTACATTTACATATATTTTTTTCTCCAAATTTCACATTGATTAATTTTACAATATAAATAAGACTAAACATTACAGTTTTTTAAAACATATATTTTTTGCTCAACTCCGAACAAATTCCCCAGTGTGCACCGTCGATTTGAGCCGGCAACTCTGGGCAGATTATATTTAATATAAGCGCGAAAATATATCGATAAAATTTATCGGGTTTTTGCGATCACTTGCAAAAAAAATAATTAAACCGACGTTTCTTGCAAATGATTTAACTGTTTTGTCAAAGAAAAACTAAAGAGATTGCTGTCTGGAGCTGATAAATCTAAGGTACTGTGCAACAATAAATATATTTTAGATAAATAGTATTCTAGAATTCTTTGTGGAACTAACCGAATGCCTCTAACTCGTACGCCCGTCGTTTTGGAAGAAATGAAAAGACAAACTTTCAAATAGAATCTATACGACTTGCAAAAGATCAGTGGATTGGGGACATCCCTATAAAAAAAACAAAATATTTCATCTTTGGAGTGATGCAGGTTTCATAAAAACCAACAATAACAGAGGAGCAGGCGCGGATCACGTAGATAGAAGTAGTTTAATAAGGAAAAACTGCATTTCCACTCGAAATGAGGGGAACGTGTAATTTTTTTGGAACAGCCCCACCATGCGTTTATTCTTTTTGCATCATGAAGAGATGTGTTATTTTGCTTTTTTCTCCCATAAACTGAACTTCAGCCGATACAACTCTCGAATCGGCTAAAGTTAAGTTATTTTCCTTAACAATAAGAAAATCTTTAGAAAATTCCAAGGAACACAAAAAGGTTGAAGAGCAGTTTATGGAGCGCGATAGAAATTTAAAAAAATTATGCTATAGTCTTTAGAATGGCTGAAATATTTCGGGAAAATAATAAATGACCTCGGGACGTGAGCGACCTTGTTCATACAAAAGACAAGTTCCACTATGGAGCCGCTAAGAAATTGATGTTCTTACCCGGATATGAACCTGTGATACTTGTTTAAACTAAAAGCAAGCCACAGGCAGCCCTAGACATAATCCAGCACTTGGATATCGCACGAGGTGCGGTGGCAAGAAAGACATTGAGATTCAAAGAGGCGGGACTAGAGAGTCGCAGTCACTAACTGGTTACTCAAGGTAACTAAGAGCGACAGGTAGTTTTTACAGTGCGATGTCTTCATCAGAAGGGTAGGAATACCTTTCACTAGTAATTGACTTTACAAAAATGACAACTGTCATTTTGACAGAACAGAGTATGAATTAGGGAAACCACTCCAAGGTACCTCGGTGTAGATCGATAGGTCAAAGAAGGAAGTAGGGACAGGATATAAATGATGTTAAAATACGAGAGACATTTCTACTGAATAAGATATTAATAAAACCGCACAATTTGCTCGGCAGATTAACCTGCCAAATAAGCTATTAACTCCTATGAGGATAATCAGCAGCTTTGAAGGCTGTACAAGTCACGACTGATAAAACTTAAACTGGTTAAGAACTACAAAAGGGCTCTAAGCTCCTTTCCAAACCGGACTACAATATTACGACAGCAGGTTCTAAGTTCCGGTTTGACCCGAAGCAGCAACCTTCGGACAAGGGCTGTCAACCCGGCACAAAGTGTGCCGCTACTACAACAAAGCGGACTGTTACTCAGTTGGGTCCCCGGACTCAGTAATGTTGAAGAAAACGAGGTGGCAAATGAAATGGCACGTCTTGGCTCGTCTAAGAATTCTGAAGGATAGAAGCATTAAAGGAACTCTGGCGAACTATGATTTGAGCAAAAATCAAGATATCAACGATAACATTCAGAGGCCAAGATGTTTTGCTTCCAACCAACTTTCCGCTCTAACTCAAGCAGTCTTAGGTTCAAAATGTATTCACAATTACGGTTTAAGAATCAATAAATTCACGCAGTGACATCAATTTAAATCATTAGACGTTACAACAACTTGCAAAGTGGATCGAGTTCAGCTATGTATATATTAAAAGTAGGAAAAGTCGATCGCGCAGTGATGAAGTATATATTAAACAGACCTTGTATTTTTATATACATCGATCAAATCACCGTCACAATATAACGTTCGAGTCCGCTGCCACTTGCAACTTCCTTAAATAGAAAGGCAATTCTTACAGTATTTTGAAATGTGCAACAAAAATGCGCATAACAATTAACTTAAACCTGAGTTCAGCTTACATTTGTTTGAAAATCGTTTTCGTTTTTTCCTAAATCTACAACTTTTGGATTGTCTATAATTTGCCTTATATAGGGTGGGCGATTTAACAATTTAAATTTAAATTAGCTGTAAAAAAATTACTGAGAATTGTTTCAAATTTCGTTGTCATTTAATAATGGAACACCATACGAAGCGTTTTCGCTTCGTCCAAAGGGCTGACGATTGTACTGAGCAGGAGATAAAAAATTTTACCGAAAAATCGTGTTTTAAGATGAAGCTCCTTTTTATGACGGTGGCTGAGGCAATAGGCGAAATTGCCGCATATGGGGTTTAGAGAACCCACACGTGACTATTGAGAAGCCAATGCATCCACAACGAGTCACTGTGTGGTGTGGATTGTGGGCTAGCGGCATCATTGGACAATTTTTCTTCAAAAATGAGCAAGAAGTAACCGCTACCCTCTATGGTGAGCGTTACTGTGCTTTGCTCGTAGAATTTTTGTTCAAGAGGAGCATGACATGGACGTCATTTGGTTTCAACAAAAAGGGGCTACATGTCACACAACCATCGATATTTAAGCACTGTTTTTGAAAGTCGAATAATCAGTCGAAATTGTGATGTTAATTGGCCGCCTCGAAGCTGTGATTTGAATACTTTGGACTATTTTCCGTGGGGAGCCATTAAGGATAAGCATCCAGAGACAATTAAAGACCTGAAACATGAAATCGAAGTTGCCATTGAAGAGACCCGATACAATTGAAAA
Organism: Hydrotaea diabolus; assembly: GCA_963513945.1. NCBI lineage: Eukaryota > Metazoa > Arthropoda > Insecta > Diptera > Muscidae > Hydrotaea > Hydrotaea diabolus. The sequence continues at coordinate 94,958,945 of OY740719.1, read as the reverse complement.
TGTACTGAAAGATTGGGTTAACCGGATATACTGCCGAGCCAGTGTGTGATGATATTGTGTTTCATTGTTAAATGACAAAGTTCAACCTTTCCAATAAAACCAGAAACTTGAAAAATTTATCAGTTCTTTTTTTCAGCCGATTCAAATTTAAAATGTTAAATCGCCCACCCACATATATTTTCATTCGATGTCTTTAAGTCTAGAAGCCACATATTACATTCAATCCTAATGCAATTTGTCACGTTAGTTTTTTGAGCCAATAAAGGACGTATTGAAGAAAAACGGTTTAGATTTAGGTTAGGCTCTCTCATATTTATCCTATTTTTTCTGTTTTTAGCTCTAGAAGACCTAAAAGTTTTAGATCGTACTTCCAATCTTGATGAAATTTGGCACAAGTTAGTTGTTTGGACCACCGATGTAAGTTACTAAAATTGAAGAAAATCGGTGAAGTTCTAGATAAAGCTTCCACACATATAATTTCATGCGATTTTATGTTTTTTAGCTCTAGAAGCCACACATTGCATTCAATCTTAATAAAGTTTGGCACACGTTAGTTTTCTGGACCAAGAAAGTACATCATTGAAATTGAAGTAAATCGGTTCAGATGTAGATGTAGCTCTTACACACATATCTTTATCTGATTTTATGTTTGTAGCTCTCGCTGCCACATATTACATCTAATCTTAATAAACATTGGCACGTGAGTTAAGAAGAGTTATTGAAATCTAAGATACTCGATTCCGATAAAGACATAGCTCCCTCACATATATTTATCCGATTTTATGTTTTAAGACATAACGTGGCGGGAGGGCTGAGTACTTTCTGAATGAAAGGAAACCAATTACAGGATGATACAATTTGAATTAAAAAAAGCAATTTGTTATACCACCAGAAGTGCAGTGTATAATATAGTCGGCCAACTCAGATTTAATTTATTTTAGTTTTAATTAGTTATTTATACCACCGGCACTTAGTTCTCTTACACATCAACAAGTTCCTCACAAACAGATTTTCTCCGACTTGTACATTTGCTCTATATCTAACAAATAATTTCCATATTATCCCACCGTTCGAAATGACATGAATCACATTTTGCAATGAAATTGAAAATGCCCTTTAAAGTTCCATGGTTAGAAGAACAACGTCACTTGTTGAAATCTAAACAGAAACTAGTTTGCTGATCTGTAACTAGATCTAAAAACCGCAAACCATCTGTAATGAGCAGTTGCATATTTTACCTAAAAAAAAGTGTCTGCTACAAGTCTCCTAAAAAAGATGTTGGTTGTCGTTATTCGTTCTTTCATATTTGCGCATTTACTACACATTTTCACACTTCTCTTTCAGTTCTTCATTAAAATTCTGTGACACATCTTTAATTAACTTCACCACCACTGACCAAATGTGGGTATAATCGTTGCACTACTTTCTGTCTTGTTCTCCTCCACTTGTGAGAACTTACCATTTTTGGAATCCTTTGAATAAGCGGCTGTCATTGGCGGTGGTCTTATGTACCATGTCGTTGTCGTATTGACAGCTAATGGAGCAACTCTAGCCTTCATGGACCATGTATACAAGGGAGCCGGTCTGCAACGTAGTGCCACGAAACGTATACTCCGAGAGGCCAACATCTTCTAGATTGTTTTTTTTCTCCTTTATGTTTGAAGGGCCCTACATATGGATAATACTCGTATGCATCCGAAAAAGTTTCTTTCTATTCCAAATCTTGTTCTTACCTGCCTTGCAATGAGATCACTCTGGTCGTTTTGTTTATAAACTATTTTGTGGAAGCGTACGAGCAAACAAACGTCGCTTCTGTATTGTATGTGCGAGCTTTTTTTCTTGTTTTGCCCACAAACTAAACTTTTTGCTGGCAAAACGCGTAGAAGCAAATGCAAGCTTATTTTAATGAAGTCAAAGCTGTTTGTTGAATTGATGACATTTAAGTTAGGTTATGTATTTTGACATTTGTTTGAAATTCGATTCTAAAGGTTTTTTTTTCATTTTTTGAACTGCTACTGTTTTTTTTTTAATTTTAGAAAATTATCAACTACAGTAGCTCTAACCCAATATGCGCAAACCAAGGTATTACCTGTCAAGGTCTTGACAAAGATAGCAAAGATAAGTTACAGCCGGATGGGAAATATTTGCAGGGTACATAAGGTTATATTTTGACAAAGAAGCAATGCTGGGTACGTTCGAGGGCAAGATCATCCGTAAAATCTCAGGACCTAGCTTCGTTAACGGAAAGTATAGATGGTGGAATGGCCCATCATGCACTAGCAAGAGAGGGGTTAGACATGAACAACTTCAGATTAGGGCGATCAGTTCGGGTTTTAAAAACCGGCTGTTAGATTTGTTAAGGTTTTCCGTTTGTGGTTCCTTAAAACATTATCTAAGAGTGTGGTGCTTATTAGGCCGCATTATCAAATTAAAAATATTGTCTGGCCCTTTAGCGAATTTCCGAAAAGTGGTTTTAGAGTACGGTAAATTTAGTACTGCAAACAGTGATTCTCTTACACTTTGCAATACTTTGCACTTTTTCCATTGAAATCTTTAATGGGACCTTCCCATATAAAATGAAATAGAATTCAATTTCATATTTATTTATGAATTCTTATACGACAATAATTCGGTGACTTTTCGAATAACTTTTCAACATAATCTCCTCTTAGCTCAATACACTTAGTCCAACGTTTCACTTTACAAAACTAGGATTTCTCGAGTTGCATAAAATAGGCATTTGTATGATCAATAATTTCATCCTTGGAGCTGAATCTCTTTAGGTTTGGAAATAGGAAATAGTCACTGTGGGCTAATTCCGGAGAATATGGCGGATAAGCTATCAATTCGTAACCCAATTCATGTAATTTTGCCATTGAGACTGCTCAAGTGTGCACCCGTATCTTAATGAAAAATAACTCTTTTCTTGGCCATATGGGGTCGTTTTTTGTATTTAAATCCTCGTTAAATCGGTCCAATAAGTTAGCATAATTTTCGCGCGTTTATTGTTTTTTTTCCTTTTGAAGATATCGATATGGATTATTCCGCGTGCATCCTAAAAAACTGTTGCCATCACCTTATTGGCCGACAGAGTCACCTTGACCTTCTTCGGAGCCGGTTTACTCGGAGAAAAACCTTGTTTAGAATGCTGCTTGGTCTCCGGAGTGTTCTAATGGATCCATGTTTCATACACAATTACAAAACGACGCAAAAACTCATTCGAATCGCGGTTAAACATTCCCCAACCAGCATTTGAAGGATTATTTGGGCGGCCAATTGACAGCGCATTTGGCTACAATTTTAAGAAACAATGCGTAAAATATCGATATCCAGATATATTAGGGGACCTGCTTCGATATCCGGGTGGAGGAAACGCGCCATTTGAACTGGATGCGTCCACAGAGACCTGGGGGTCAGCTGAGTGGGCTTAGCCGGACAATTAAAGAGGTGCAGCACATCATGTGGTCCCTGGTGGCAGGTGGGACAGATGTCCGGAACGTTCGATCAATTCGTGCACAGTAATAATTGAGGCGGCCGCACCATCCAGATCTCAGCTGTGCCAGAACCACTTGCATCTGCCGAGGCAGTACCTTCTCCTCAGGTGAAATATCCGGAGGATGTTCTCCTAGCACAACATTCACATTGTCGCTGGATACAGCTGCTGCGACTTTATCGGCGTCAATGTTGTTCAGACCTGCCTGGTACTTTCGATGATATAAAGGTTCTCTCTTATACCGCTGGACCTCTCTCTCTAGATCATGAAGATCGTGCCTGATCTGCCTGGGCGGAGGCATTCTGTCCAAAGTTGGTGGTTAGGATGACTGCTGCGAAAACACCCTAGCAGGTACTCGGATTGCATAGACAGCAGAAAATTGTGTATGTGTACGGTTAGGACCTTCGTCTCCTCATGCAGATGGTCCTCAAAAGACATAAGAAGACACCCTGTTGATGTTCAGAAGGCGGCATTCGGGCAAGTCTGTATTTTCTTCCACTGAGTCGTACTCACGTTCGCTGACCATACAGGTGCTGCGTAGTTTGCGATAGACCGAACTATCGATTTGTAAAAGGTCAGCAAGGTATCTTTGTCGGCTCCCCAAGTACTGCCGGCAACTGACATGGCGACCTTGTTCTAACTTATCGCAGATAGCTGCAGCATGTGCAGAGGTTCAAAAAAGGCTGTCAAGGGTTTTGGGATAGTTGGTAGTAGACGTCATCGACTTTCACATTGAGTGACAACCGCACCACTGCGGTCCATGCAGTAAACAGTGTCTCTGATGATTTGAAGGCGGGTATTTTCATATTCCTCGCAGTGAAAACGCGTGCTAAGTCAGTGATGTAAGAGTTTTTTTTCTCGCATATGTCATCCACTTTAGGTCCTGACGCCAGAATGGTGTAATCGGCGTACGACACAATTTCAATGCCGTCTGGTTGTGCAGGAATTTTAGCGAGGTAGATGTTAAACAGAGCCGGGGATATCAGTCCACTCCTTATTTAACTCTACGGGGCTTCGACTTTCTGTCTCTAAACTCTACATATGGCTGGCGCCCACACATATAGTTTACGACTTAACATTTCAAACTTGGCGGAAGGGACCTTTCTTCAATGTCCTCGAACAGGGCGGCATGATGGACCGTGTCGAAGGCTATTGTTAGGTCAAGAGCCACGAGGACCGTCCTGTCGTTTGGCTTGTTCTAGTTAAGGCAGCGATTTATACGTGTGGTGATGGCGTGTAAAGCAGTTGTTGTGCTGCTTGCGGAAACCATGCTGATGATCAGCACAAGGAAAGTGTTCAGGCTGGGGAGGAGCAGTGCTTCAAGCGTCTTTGCTACTGGAGAAAGCATGGAGATCGGCCTGTACGAATTTCCGTTTCGACTCGGAGAGCGATTTGACCGTTGTCCACAACATCCTCTTATATTCGTTGACCAACATACTGATCGGTAACAGCGTTTGGGAGTTATGGTCTAAAAAGCTGAGAAAAAAAAATTCTATCTAAAAAAAACTACACTAATCAGATGAAATTTTTCAGGAGGCCAAATTCTATAAACAAATATTTTGAACTCTGGACCAAAATGGCTGTAAACTAGTGTAATCGACGCGCTCATATAGAAGTTGTTTGCTTTTGGAGTCTTATCGAGTCCACTGTTGTTAATGATGCAGTCATAACCGGAGAATATGCCATACATGCAGGAGTTCCACAAGGCTCTGTCTATTTTCTCCTTTTCTTTCACTTGTTTATCTAATTGAGCTTCTATCTATCCCTTCTCTAACAACAGCAGCATCTGCCACTCATATCAGATAAGCCGTGCCTTAGCCTCTCCGCGAAAGACGTGATTAGGATTTCGAAGTGAAACCTTTCAAAAATGGTTGCTTTTAATGCCCACAAGACCCAATGTTGATTTTTATAATAAATGGCCCATTAGTTGATAAATCATGCGCTCTTGATGTTCTTGGCATACAAATTCAGAGTGAAGTTAATGAAAGTCTTAAGGTTTTCTAAAGTGGTGAGATTGCAGTACTGCCTGTTGTGTAACAAGCGAGAAGTGGGCTCTTTAAAACGATTTTGTTAGGAATTTCAAAAAAATATTGTATTCGTATGAAACAATTTTTACAATAGCAACACTGTATACATTCCCATGTCATTTTTACCGGTACCGCTGTTTAATTTATCATCTTGTTATTTACCTAAACATTTTGAAATTTTTAGTAAAAGGTTTATTTGGCTGATTTAAATGTTTACATTACTTTTTTTTTACAAAAAATTGGCTTTTTCAAAAAGATATTTCCTGTACAGTTTAAAGCTTTTAAAGTAGAACGTATTGTATTCGTATAAATTGGGTTTATTGTTTAGTGGTCTCATAGCTTTCCAACAGTTGGGCCAAATACTTCAAAATTTTGTGGCGCGCTTCAATCAGTTGAGGTGGATCTGTTTTAATCGGCTCGTACATGTTGGCACAGTGTGCGGTTCCTAAAGAGAAAGAAAATTGAAGAAATAGTTTAAAAACATGAGAATAGTTTGATATCATTATATACTCCAGTGAAGGAATACAGAAGAACCTGTCGCACAACAAAATTATTACTGCTGTTGCGACACAAAATTTTGTTGGTCTTTGCGAAATAATTTGTTATTTCTATAAATCTTTATATTACTTAGTAGGGACATAAATAATGTTTCACACGTACTGAATGTTTTTAAAAAGTACTGAATGTTTTTGGACCAAATATTTTTTAATATATTTATTGATGTTTATTGTATTCAAAAAGAATCTACTTATTCGAAGTGTCCGCCATTTGCCTTTACACACGCTTTAAGTTCGCACTGGCCAATCGTCAATAGCTGCTCGAACTTCGTCCATTGGAAAATTGGCCACAGCTCGATCCAAAGCAGTCTTAAGAGATCCAATGTTGGGGTATATTTTGTGACAAACCTTGTCCTCTAAAACCGTCCATAATTTTTAATCCAATGGGTTCAAATCTGGACTGCCTGAGGGCCATTCTTCAGAGGAAATGAACGCTGGCAAATTGTTTCGAAGCCAGGCCTGGGACGTTTTAGCCTTATGGGTCGGCGCAAAATCCTGCTGGAAAGTCCATGGTTGGGTTTGGAACAGGGAATTGTTAAGAGGCTTCATAACAGCTTCCAAAACGGTTTATTGGTAAACTTTGGCCGATGTTTTGACTCCTTGTTCGCAGAAATGCAGGTCAGTGACCCCATCGTAAGAGACACCCCACCAAACCATGACTAAAGCTGGGTGATGACCCTTTTCCACCCTTGGGATCAGTTCAGAAGCTTCCTTAGATGACCGCGCATACACCCTATCGTTTGAAAGCCCCAAGTCTTTTTTAGTGATTCGACTCATGGACTTTTGCGTGATATTCATCTCACGGGCCATGATTTTCTGTTTTCGGAGCGGATTTCTCTGAATTCTTGATTTAACGGCTTTGATGACATGCGGTGTTCGAACAGAGCATGGGCGGCCCGACCGGTGACGGTCGTTTACATCTCCAGTATCTTCAAACAGTTTTATGCATTCGTAGACGAACATGCGGCTAATCCCTACTGGCCGGAGCGTTTTAAAAATATCGTTTTTTTCATTTCACACTTGAAAAGCGCTATTACTGCGATACGGTTCTCATTATCTGACCACTCCATGATGAAAGTTGAAACAATTTTAAAATTCCGTTACAGACTAACGCTATTGAGGTTAGCTTTCAAAGCCCATATGACATTAACGGGGTATGTTCAGTTCTACTATTGAAATGGGTGTGTTCAATGTTGTAACAGTATTTTTGTCCCTACTAAGTACATATTGTCTATTGATTGTTGTTTTTTCCATACGGGCCATTATTAGGATTACATGAGCTAAAACGTCCAGCAAGTATGCCCTTTTTTACGCATTTAGTGCGTTTCAACTAATAGTATCTATTTAAACCACTGTTTGCCTACAATGAATTGCGATTATTGAGGCAAATATTGAGAGATACCTTTAGTCCCTTAAATTGAAACTTTTTTCCCCCTTGGCCCAATCTAGCTTATTTTCAATCACAAACAGTTTATGACAGAGCTATCATCATGCGAATTTTAAGGGCCTAAGATCATTTTGTTTTACCGCTATCGTGCTTTCAACAGAAACATGAACGAACGGACTTGTCTAGATCGTTTTAGAATTTTATGACGATCAATAATATATATACACTTTAATGGGTCTCCGACAAATATTTCGGATCATTGCAAACAGAATGACAAATTTAGTATAACTAACACTTCATCTTTCGGTGGAAAGTATAACGAATTATTAAATTTGCAGCTAAATACTTTAATTTGTTGCTATTATAACAATAACATATTTTGTTTTGAAGTAATGTTCGTCTATAGGGGATTTGTTTCGATATTCAGGTGCAGAAACGCGCATTTTAACTGGATGCGTCCAAAGAGACCTGAGAGGGCTTGGCCAGACAATTAAAATCTAGATCATGAAGATCGTACCTGATCTGCCTGGGGGAGACATCCTTTCCATGAGATGGTGGTTGATATGACTACCGCGAAGAAACCCAAGCAAATACTGCTTAGACAACAAGAAATTGTATCTGCGCAGGGTAAGGGCTCTTGTCTCCTCATGTAGACGAGACATTCGCCAACCACCCCCAAGCTGTGTAGTTCGCGACAGACCGACCCATCACTTTATATGGATTAATAGTCTGATCTCGACGGAATTTGATACGAAGTAGATTCATGGTATGGAAATGAACTATTTATAATTTAGACCATATCGGTCCATGATTATATACAGCCCTCGCACAAAGGTCCCTCTCGATTTAAGTCCTGACGCTCTGGAAGCCACTATAATTGTCTGATCTGGACAAAATTTAGTACAACGTGGTTCTATGGAATGACAATTAACTGTTAAGGATCTGAACCATATTGGCCTATGATTTAATTTAGCTCACATACAAAAATATATAAAAGGCAACTCTAGTTAGTTGGAAATTAAAAAGGAATATGTGAAGAAAAACACATAGAGCTTTAACAATAATTTTATGATAGTTTGTATAAAGCAATTCACATAGGCCTTTTTCTAAATCCTAAACCAATAAAGATACCGAAAAAAGATTTGGTGGGTACATGTATGACCAATACAGCTTCTAGAGCGACAATAAAAAAACCAAATTGTACACATATTTGCATATTTCTACCCATATTTGCATATTTACTTAGGGTCTAATGCCTTGGCTATAGTACACGGTTTTTGGACACCTAGCGATCATCCTTTTGAGCCCTCGTGTAACACAAATATTTAAAACAAATCCACATTTGAATTAATAACAAAATTTGCTTCACGGGTCCAAGATATAATTTCAGCTAAATATTGTTTGATAACAAAATTAGCTTTAATTTGAAAATCTCAAAATAGGCATATTGACAATTGGTCGCTTGGACAGATTTCTGTTTTGTGTTTATTTCCATTATTCATTGAACCAACTTACCTTCGATATATATTGTTGGAGTTCTCTGATTTAGAGGCTTGATCAAGCCTAATGCATGCCATGGATCAATTGAGCCATGTACATATAAAACATTTGTAGTGCTAGGTTTTAAACCGCCATAGTACGAATTTGTATCGGTCACAACTGAGTTCAAATATTCAGCATCCATGCTAACAAGAAGAAGTAAATGTTAAATTCCCTGCAATGTTATTAATTAATCTACTCTCCATCTACCTGTCTCCATAAATATCCATGCATTGCTTAATGAAAAAGTCCAATTTGAAGCGATCACCAAATATATCGGTTGGCTTTTCCGAAGTTTGATAGAAACCAAATTCATTGCAAGTCTGCCAAGTCCATTGACGACCGCCTTTGGCGGCGTCTGAAGTCCATGCAACATCTTGAAATTCCTTAATCATTTTTTCGTATTTATAGTCCAAACACTTTTCTTTCGATTGTCTCAATAACAGATCATTGACGGCAGCCAAACGTGTAACCGGGGGTCCAATAGTGGTATTCAACATGACATCACAAACATCATCAATGGTTATGGTGGCATGGGGACTGTTATCCTTATTGTACTGAACGACACCAGCAAAATCACTGGCGATATTTTCAAAAAAGTTGGAGATATCCAAATTATTTTCTACGGAATCTTTGATGGGCGTGCAAGTTCTAAAACAAACAAAAAGGTTTTTATTTTAACACATATTAAATTTTCACAAAATTGATTAACTTACTTGAACTTCTCATCCAAATTGCGTTGACCGATCATGTGTTTTAACAATATCTCAATTTGTGCAAAACTCTTGCCGACCACATCAACGCACTGCGGATTATAACTGGCCAAGGAAGCTTTGACAACCTCAAAATATTCTACAGTGGGATAGGATACATAAGCAATATTAGTAAGAAACGAGTTCAGTAGCAATTTCTTTAAGCTCTTACCTGTGAAATCCACTTTAGCCAGCAGTGGACCACTCGTACTTATAGAGCCGTGTATTAAATCAGGATATTTTTCTCTAGCCCAAGCCGCCAGCGATCCGGGATAAGAGCCGCCAAAAGCTATCCATTTTTGCGTGGGCGATAGGTTATATTGCTCCTTCATGGCCAAAATGAAAGTAGCCAAATCGGCCAAAGCCTGTTTTGAGGTTAGATATTTCAAATTGGCGGTAGAAAGATCACTGAAAGGTAAGGATATTATAAAAAAAATTAAGAACTGTTATGGATTTTTCATTATATCGAAAATACAGTCCCGGTTTCGACTGTGATAATCATCGTTCCTTTTCTACTTTTAATGGTTATGGAGCAAGTGGAATGAAGTCTTTTATATTCTGATACATTTTTGGAAAAATTGGAGTTTTGAATAATTGGCAAAATGTAAATAGGGAAAAGTAAATGTTGTATAGTGGTATTTTTTCAGAACAAAAAAATATAAAAATTCAAATCAAGTGTGGAATCTTTATTGGTAATTTAAAAGTACATTTTATGGCATTCATTTTTTGAAAATAATTATCTTCAAATGTTGGTAACTGTATTATGAAAATGAGCGTTCGGTGAGAAACGGGAAGATCCGCTGCTTTCGACCAAAATTTTGTTCAGTAATAAGGCCCATTTCTGGCTCAACGGCAAAGTCAATAAACAAAATTGCCGCATTTGGGTTGAAGAGCAACAAGAAGAGGTTCAAGAGGTGCCATTATACCCAGAGAAAACCACGGTTTGGTGTGGTTTATAAGCTGGTGGAAGCATCGGTGCATATTTCAAAAATGATGATAACCGGAACTTAACCATGAATGGTGCTCCCTATTGTGCCATGATATCAATCTCTATGCTACCTGAAATTGAAGCCCGCAATCTTGACGAAACATGGTTTCAACAGGACGGTGCCACTTGCCATACAACTGCTCAAACAATGGATCTATTGAGAGGTCATTTCGAAAATCAGTCAATTTCACGTTTTGGACAGGTAAGTTGGCCACCTAGATCGAGTGATATCACACCTTTAGACATTTTTCTTTGGGGTTACGTTAAAGTTCAAAGTCTATGCTGACAAACCAGCTACGATTCAGGTTTTGGAAGCCAACATTACGCGTGTCATTAAAGCGATACCGGTCGAAATACTCGATCGAGTCATCCTAAATTGGACGCTCAGAATAGAAACCCTGAGACGTAGTTGCGGCCAACATTTGAAGGAAATTATATTCAAAAAATAAATCCATTCCAGATTTCGAGCATGGAATTTTTTTGTTCTGAAATATACCTCTAGATGGGTCACCCTATATATCCGAGAGTTTTTCAATCCCCATATTATTTTAAATCCCCATTTTTTTAAAAGTGGTGTGCTTTATTTCGATGTAAACTACTGATTCAAAACTCAAGAGAGAAAACTGTGTTAAGTATTAATTGTGGATGTTCAATAAATATCAACAAAAAACATATGTTTCACATCTGAACGCCACACACATTTTTTAATTTTGGTATAAAAAATAATAAATTAATAAATAAATAACTCCCAAAGACGTCAAATGAGTCTGTATCGGATATGCCAAACTGTTCGTATATAAAGGGTGTTTTTTTAGACCTGTGGTTTCAATCTAGCTACACTTTTTCGGAGTTGGTCTTTTTGACAGCTGTGATTTTATTAATGCTAAGTTCGGTTTGCCATTTCATAATCAATACACTTACTCCGGAACAACGTTTGCAAATCGTAATGAGTGGGACCAAACGATGTGGCCACCTATCCTGATTTTCGTTTAGCGATGACGCTCACTTTTGGTCAAGATAACCAAAATTGTTGCATTTGGAGTAATGAAAATCCACAAGCCATTATTGAGACGCCGTTTCATCCTCAGAAAGTTACTGTTTGGTGTGCTTCATGGACAGAGGGAATCATTGGTCCATTGTTTTTTTTTCAAAAATTAAGCCGGCCATAATGTTACAGTCAACGGGGAACGCTTTAGAGCCTTAATTAATGACTTTCGGCCTGAATTGGAGGATGCTGATGTGGACGACCTTTGGTTCCTACAAGACGGCGCCAAAAGACAACGAAACAATCAATTTACTGAAGAAAACTTTTAGTCAGCGAATTATCTCGAGTCGTGGGATCTAAGATCGTGCGATTTAACACCGCTGGAATATTTTTTGTTTGGTTATGTGAAGTCGCTTGTCTACGCAGATAAGCCCGACACGATTGATGCCTTGGAAGAGAATATTCGGCGCGTTATTGTTTACATACGGCCCACAATGCTGTTAAAAGTGGTCGAAAAAAGGGCCTCTTGGCGGGAATTTATTCGAGCCAGCCGCGGCGGCCACTTGCCCGGAATCATTTTTAAAACATAATGGCAAAAGTTTATCTTTATAAAAAAAAGCTAAACAGGAGAAAAATTTGTGTAAGAACAGTAAAAAATAATAACATTTTAAAACTATAGTAAATTATTAAGAAAAAATTGGCATCTTTTAGCTATGGAACTTAAAACAATTTCGTCGCCATTACTAAACACAGCATAGAAACGTTAATAAAAAGTGATAATTGTTTATTTTATTAGTTGAACGCTAATGTGAATAATATTTTTGCAAATGAAAATAAACAACATATTAAATTTTGATGTGAGTGAAGATAAATTCGAATTTAACCTTCAAACACGCAAAAAATCCGCGGTCCCCAGTGGGTTAAAAAAGTATCTTCACTATTTGAAGAGACAGCAAATTTCATATTCCAGGTAAAGAATTCAATATTCTGAAAATTATTTCAGACAAACTGCCTTCTAGCGATAGTAGCCAGTACTAGTAGCAATAATCTGGCAGTAGTCTGATTGACGAAAGTATTTCCAGTTGTCCTCCATGGACGCACTTAGATCCGCTCTAGAGCAATTTTCCCAAATTTCATATTTCAGGTGAAGAATTCAATATTCTGAAAATTATTTCAGACAAACGGCCTTCTAGCGATAGTAGCCAGTACTAGTAGCAATAATTTTTCAGTAGTCTGATTGACGAAAGTATTTCCAGATGTCCTCCATGGACGCACTTAGATCCGATCAAGAGCAATTTTCGCCAAATTTCATATTCCAGGTGAAGAATTCAATATTCTGAAAATTATTTCAGACAAACTGCCTTCTAGCGATAGTAGCCAGTACTAGTAGCAATAATCTGGCAGTAGTCTGATTGACGAAAGTATTTCCAGTTGTCCTCCATGGACGCACTTAGATCCGCTCTAGAGCAATTTTCCCAAATTTCATATTTCAGGTGAAGAATTCAATATTCTGAAAATTATTTCAGACAAACGGCCTTCTAGCGATAGTAGCCAGTACTAGTAGCAATAATTTTTCAGTAGTCTGATTGACGAAAGTATTTCCAGATGTCCTCCATGGACGCACTTAGATCCGATCAAGAGCAATTTTCGCCAAATTTCATATTCCAGGTGAAGAATTCAATATTCTGAAAATTATTTCAGACAAACTGCCTTCTACCGATAGTAGCCAGTACTAGTATCAATGATCTGGCAGTAGTCTGATTGACGAAAATATTTCCAGTTGTCCTCCATAGACGCACTTAGATCCGCTCTAGAGCAATTTTTCCCAAATTTCATATTCCAGGTGAAGAATTCAATATTCTGAAAATTATTTCAGACAAACTGCTTCTAGCGATAGTAGCCAGTAATAGTAGCAATAATCTGGCAGTAGTCTGAATGACAAAAGTATTTCCAGTTGTCCTCCATGGACGCACTTAGATCCGCTCTTGAGCAATTTTTTCCAAATTTCATATTCCAGGTGAAGAATTCAATATTCTGAAAATTATTTCAGACAAACTGCCTTCTAGCGATAGTAGCCAGTAATAGTAGCAATAATCTGGCAGTAGTCTGAATGACAAAAGTATTTCCAGTTGTCCTCCATGGACGCACTTAGATCCGGACTAGAGCAATTTTTTCCAAATTTCATATTCCAGGTGAAGAATTCAATATTCTGAAAATTATTTCAGACAAACGACCT